>JALGPY010000009.1:69409199-70647949 GCA_023055425.1 Linanthus parryae | reverse complement strand
CGCATGATGGGTATTACAGTAAATTTTGTTAATTTAATCCAACCCTTTGAATGATTGAAGGCTATTTGTCTGAAAATGAAACTGCAGGGGGTTTTTCTATGAAATCGAAAGTGCTAGAGGTTTATTGTCCCAAGTGTCAAACTGCATATAGGTTTAGTGTCATTTGTCCATTCTTTTATTTAATTTATCAAACTATAACATGTTCCTGGATCCGCCCCTGCAGGTAAAGCAGGCATCTGTAAAGCTAAAAGTGAAAAGGAAGTAGCAACAATAACTGGCTACGTGAAGGTACCTCCACGTAATGAGACAGCACTAATGGCTGCAGCAGCAAGACAGCCTGTATCGGTAGCCGTTAATGGTGAAGGTTACCCTTTTCAGTTCTACAGTGAAGGGATCCTTTCAGGTCACTGTCGAGTACATCTAAATCATGGAGTGTTGGCTGTTGGGTATGGGGAAGAATGGGGGAAAAAATACTGGATCGTGAAGAATTCGTGGGGAAGTACATGGGGTGAATCGGGCTATATTAGGATGGAACGTGATACTACGGAAGAGGGTCTCTGTGGTATCGCCTTGAAGGCTAGTTATCCTGTGAAGGATGAGTGAAAGAAACTTAAGGTTTTAAGCAGTTGAATAATGGATATTCATATAACTCCTACCATGAAACTTTACCACGGATGTTTATCAGTAAATAAGATTTGATTGAAACTATTACCATGAATTAAGAAATCTAGGATTCGCAATTTGGCTCCGGATATTTGATGAGATTTTGACTAAATTGTTTAAGCTAGCATGAATGTCAAATCTGCAAGAAGGTGAAGCTCAATTTGGTTCTAACTTGTAAAGATTCACTCCCAGTAGATCCCATCACCAACTGATACCACATAATAGCAGCAAAGACCTCCTTACAACAAAACCAACAGATAAACGGAAGAACTTCCGAGTTGCACCTCCTGGCAGCACAGTACTCCAGTGGCAGAGCCAGAAAACTGAAACAGATAGGGCAAAAAAAATATAATAATAATAATAATAATAATAATAATAATAATAATAATAATAATAATAATAATAATAATAATAACATATTTTTTGTAGATACTAGTGAGAAAATGTGAACTCAGCCGGGGCATTGAGAATTTATTAAAGGGTAGTTTAGGTTAAAAGTCATAATAATAGGGGTAAAAGTGCAATTTTGAAAAATTGAGGGGTAACAATTGCCACCCCTTAGTAGCTCCGCCACTGAGTCCTCCCAAAACTGAATTCAATTCCCTTTCCCCTTCGTAGAGATATACAACTTCCGAGAAGTTGCTCCACCTTTTTCGAACTCCCAATATTAAGGCTTAGAACATTTTCTGCCCCCACTATATTTTCTAGAGTGAAAAGGTTTCTCTGTTGATAGATGGAATGATAGGTGATGCAGTGAACAACTCAAGCATCATTCCAGAGATGAACCAGTCTACTGGAGTACCTAGTTATCCTTCTTGTTCTCATAATTTCTTGCTCTCGGAGTACCAACATACCTTGCATTAAAAAAAATCTACTAAAAGAATTACTTCCAAAGCGTGCAGCAGAATCATGAGCAGTCGAGTATGCAGATGATTACTACTACTATTATTATTATTATTATTATTATTATTATTACTATTACTATTATTAATTCTGGTTACGCAAATGTATCCTTGAAACTGCAGCTAGATCATCCAATTCATTATGACAGGCGTGAATGCGTGATCAAGCAATTTAATATTCATTAGAATCAGTTTTCAACTTTCGAGCGTTGGAGCAGGACAGGAGTTGATCAAGAATTCTATACTTCACGGGCATTTTCTAATAATGAACTAAGATGTTGACAATTGACAATAACCGAAGGAAAAAGAGCACACTCAGACTGCAAAAAATTTAATCAAAATTACACAAGGAGTAGAAGATGTACCAGTAAAAGAAAGATCCATCTTTGAGTCCTTTATCCCCCGCCATCAAGCTTAAAGACCTTGCAAAGCCAGAATCCTCACAATGGCAGAGCGCTGGAAAAATTTGTGACGACCTAAAAAAGCAAACACAAACAATAACAAATAGAAAGTAGTAAGCAGAAACAACCTGGAGAAAGTTAGAGACTGGTACCGCAATAGACTCCATACAAAAGCAAACAAGGTATTGCAAAATGAATTCTCTTCTATTAACAATAGCAAAACATCCCCACACTAAAATAAATACTCTTTTCAATTCCGTAATTTCAGACATAACCTAAAACAGTTCTAAGATCACTTGGGGGTGTTTGAATGAGCGAATGGCAGATTATTGGAGGGTAGATTATTGGAATGAGTACAATAATCTACCCTCCAATAATCTCCCATTCGCTCATCCAAACAAGGCCCTTATAACCAGAGTCTAGGAATTTAATTCAGCAAACTTCTGTCTCAGAGCAGAGGCAAACTCCTCTTCACCAACACTAGCCAGACCCTCAAACACCTTCTGTCTCGCCCTTATATATGGTATAAAGCCTCGTCTCGTCATCCACATCGCAACCTTCCCTGCCAACACAAATTCGCGAGATTGCAGACACCCTTCAAGAACCAACTCGTAGCATTCAAACCCAAAGAAGAACCCTGTCTTCTCCAAAAACTCTATCACCTCAAAAGCTTTCTTCATCTCTTTATCTGCCCTCATTGTTCTAAGCACTTTCACCACCATTTCTTGTCTTGGTGTCAATCCGTATTTTTGCACCATTTCTTTCATTTTTTCCGCCGCATCTCTCGTCCGTCTGGCAACGCACATGGCACCAATTAGAGTACCAAAACTTTCCAAATCGGGAATGCATCCCACCAGACTCATGCACTTCAAGACTTCAGCAGCCTCTGTTAACTGATCAACAGCGCAGAGTGATGAAATAATGTAATTGCAAGTGCCGCTATCAGGGTGATATCCAATTGATTGCATCTCGAACAATATGTCTGAGATAGATTGGGATTGCTGCCGCTTCTCAAGCCATGCATTAGAAAGAAGAAGGCGGATTTGTGGGGCAGGTACGCACCCAGAGCGTAAAGTACGCTGAAGAACGGCAAGAGCAAGAGGAAGGGGGTTACGGCTTTGTAAAGTGTAGGAGAGGAGGCAGGAGTACACAGTTTGAGGGCGAGAACGAGGTCTTAAAGCATTGAAAGATTGTAAAATTTCATCGATGGTTTGGGTTTTATGTTGCTGCGAGTAGTTAGAGAGGAATGAGAATGGGTTAGGGTTACGGATAGACTCTTTGGAATCATTGAGAAGTTCTGGAATCTGCTGGTATCTTTTGGCTTCAACAGCTTTTCTGACAGATTCTTGAAGTGTCTGCCAAGTAGAGAAGACGCGGAACGCGGAAAACCTGGGAGGGAGAGATGCAGATATCTTTCTTCGTAGAGTCAACATCCTTGAAGCTTGTAACACAATATACTATGGAGAACCTGCATTATGATAAAGATATCAAGAAAGCACCACAGATATAATGCAAAAGAAACCATTAGAAATATGCATTCTTTCTGAAATGCAGCTCCAAAGTATCATGATCTCGAAGACATATTCAACAGAGAAAACAATAGGCTGTTATAACTTCAGAAAACAAAGTGATATATACCCTTTGCAACACCAATCTTCCTCAACAAAGTGTCTTCATATGACCCCGTTTCAGATACAGATCAAAGAAAATGAAGACACTGTCTAACAGTCATTGCAGGATACAGATGCATCAGAACAGCAAACAGCATTTTCCAATGTTCTTGTATATGATAAAAATTGCGACCTTGCCTGTTTTATTACAGGAATTAGGCATAACATGAACTTGAAAAGTCATAATGAAAATTTTCTCTTTTTCAAGTTTCATACAAATACCCTTGTTCCCTTCTCAATACAACAAAGGGATATACACCCCTTTTTAAAAAGATTCAACAGAATCGTGAGTTCTCAATTTCTTTGAAAGGCCAACAACCACAACTAGCGGCTGAGGAAGTTCCAATACACATACATGAGTAAGAATATCTGGTAACATGACAAGATATAAGGCTGCTTATATTGAAATCTGAGTATAACTGAAGTACATTCCTAAAAATGATACAAAATCACCCAATACGGTGGTGAAGGAAGAGAAATACATGATACACTATGAATGGGATGATGAAGTTCTAGGCCTTAGTAAACTACTTGTGCACAGAACTTAATTTAGAGCATTTTGTATTAGAATGGCAAGCTCAAGGTGATCGGTGAACCTATTGGACGAGAATGTCTTCTCCTCGGTCTGATCCGCCTCCAGAGAAACCAGTAAACCAGAAAGAAACTGACAATTACTGCCTGTATGAATACCAAAATCTTCAGACCTGCCATGGCAAAGAGACGAATATGTTATGAATTTTTACGAAGTGGCCTGAACTACAACCCTATTGAGTATTGTGTGTGTGTGGGGAACTGTGAAGAAAAGCGTTAAAAACTCTTGCTCCCAATAAGCATTATGCATAAACAGTACCTGTTAGTTTCTGTAATGGGTCCTCTGAGGTAACTCCTTTTTCAGCTAGTCTTCCTTTTTGTAAACCACCAAGATCAGCTTTTGATCCATGATTCAGAGTTTCATAAGCAACATTTCCACCCATGACACAGGTGTTGGGGCATACAGCGCTGCCATCATACTCATCGCTACCATCACAGCAATCTGAAAGCCAGAAAATGCAAGCTCAACTTGAATATTGAATGCAGAGAAAGAAGGGCAAGTTTACTTAGAAAAAAGAAAAGAAAAAAAAGCTAAATAGTTAACTAAGTCCAAAAGCAAGAACAAGAAAGGCTGTCTGAAACCAGCAAAGAATTCCGACATCTTAGACTTAAGCTATTCGTGGATGGGAACGCGATACCCTATGGAATTCAGTCAACAGGGGAATGCTTCTTTCGATACGTTGATAGGAGTTTCACCATATTTCGAAGAGCATAGAGTAGAAAAATGCTCAACTTATGCAAAATTTGATGCATACCTCCCAAGGGTACGTATCTTAGCAAGTTTAACTTTCATTTGAAAAAAGTTAGGATCGTCAAAATGTAGCGTTCTTGATCGCAATGGTTCCATGTTTCGGAACCCATTATCCAATTGTAGTAACAATGCTACGACACTACTATTCCAATGCAGGTCAAATTACATGAAGAACTAACTAACTCCATCGGCTTTGTCAAACACGGCAATGAATGGTAAATTTTACCTACTAACAATAACCTAGAGTTGTACATATACACATTTACATTAATAAAAATTGTAACGATAAAACTTACCGCAGAAATGATCATTCACACGGGACGAGAACAAAAACTTGGGTGTACTTCCTACATTTCTGCAATAAAACTTCCCTCTTGGACAAGCTGATGTTCCTTAAAAAATCAGAAAAAAAAAAAAAATCATTTCATTAAAACAGATGAAACAGAGGCAAGCTTTCAATTCTTGGGAAAGCTCAAAAAAAAAAGATCTAAACTTTATATTGTTAGCGTGATTGTTAACCCAAAAACAAACACCCAATAGCTTGAAAATCACGAAATGAGTCACGAAAACGAAACAAATTCATCAATTGAACTGGGTTTTGAACTAGGATTTCACTAGGGTTTTACCAGGCTCATCTGTGCCATCAACGCAATCACAGAAATCATCGTTGACTTGGTCTCTGGTGAGCGATTTCGATCCGTCCTTGCACTGGATTACCTCAGAATCGTACAATTTCTCATCTGTTGAATCAATAAACAAACCCAGATCAGTGACAACAAACCCAGATACAGATTCAAAAACAGAAAGAGGGTTTTGAGCTACCAAGTGGGTGGATTCCGATTGTATGAATCGAAGCGGTGGACGGAGGGAGGAGGAGGAAGAAGGCGGAGAGGAAGAGAGTGAGCTGAGGAGGACTTGGTCTGAACTCCATCATCCCACTTGTGGGAAGAAGACTCTGTTTCTTGATTTTCTGTGGTGGGTAAGAGTAATTTAGGATAACTAGTTGGGGTGTTATTGTAATTTCTCATAAGTTATAGGGGTCTTGTTAGTTTGTGGTAGGGCATAGGACCGGATTGAGCAGGTGAGGGCAGGGCGGATCTAGGATATTTCTCCAGTGGAGGCTAAATTTGAAATTTGATGAAAAAACATATACGAAAAAGCTTATTATATCAATTCAGTGGGGGCTAAATTACAGTTCATAGACATTGTATAGGATAAAATTACAAATTCTCAAAGTTGAGTGGGGGCATAGGTGGATCCGCCCTTGGGTGAGGGAGTGTGTTTCCTACCCAACTCAATGATCACGGATTGGTCATATCGATACTCATACCCAATCAAGTACCACTCTGTCTCTCCTCTATGTTCCCATGGCGACTGGGCACAAGGAATAAGAGGAGAGACAGAAAGACAAAAATAATCCTATGTAGTAGAAGAAAGAACAAAAGTTGCCTACATATCACGTCACATTTTTAGATAAAAGGTTCATGTGATAGGATATTTTGGACAATTGAGTTGGTAAAATTACCACAAATGGAAACAAAGAGCAGAGACGTACCAAAATAGAAATTGGGAACAAAGAGCAGAGACGGAGTGGTAATCGACAAACCCAAATCTAATCAAGCCTTTCGACTCGAACGGGTACAGCCGGGTTTAGGCGGGTTCGAAAGATTGCACATCGTTTGCAAACTTAAGTCTATAAACATGACATATTCAGCGCTTGGGTGAGCGCGGACCGGTTTGGCGAGTTTTGCCAAAAAATTTGCCCTGACACAATAGGTATCGGTTGGAGATTGTTCAACCCATACTCACCATATTCTTTTTGACATTCAAACCAAACCTAACTTATAAAAGTTGATGATTGAGGACGGTGTATCTAACTAAAATATGTAATTTTTCATGCGAACTTTAAAACGGACCGGTGTTTAAACGGTTTCGCTAGCTATGTAGTCGTTATCAATCAAAATTAGTTCGGGTTTGCAATTCTATAACCGTAATCTTCAAGTAGCACAAACGGGTGCTAAATTCGGAACCGCTTTGGGCGAATTTGCTCACTATTAGTTGGTGGGAATCCATCAAGGTCGTAGAGAGCAATTTTTTAGTGTTCCAAAATAGCACCGCGTGGTGCTCTACAAGACTACAACTAATGGCAGCTAGGGTGGTAGCTCAAGTGGTAGAGCGATGGAAGCCCCTGCATGAGGTCTAGGGTTCGATCCCGATTGACGACAAATCAATTTCTCAAACAAACATACAAAAATACTACAACTAACGTGTCTGTCAAACACTGACAATTTAAGTGTTGCACTTTAATTGGTTGGGGATCATCATGGAATGCTCTAATGGACGCACTAAAAAATTCTCGCAGAAGAAACTTTCACCCCCTCAGATTAGAGCAAAGACACTTTAAACTTTTCAATTTAGAAAATGACAATTTCACCCTTTAGTCTGACAAATCAATCAAACTTCAGGACGCTTGTACTTCTCTAATTGTGTCATTCCTTGCTGTAAGAGGACAAATTGGTTATATTGGTTATAAGAATAGTTCGCCCCGCTCAATGTACGTGTCTTCAAATCTTGCATAGTAAGGGTCAGTTTGGCAAAGTGGTTTTTTTTGGTTTTTGGTTTTTAAACCAAATGGTTTGTTTAAAGTGTTTGTTTTGAATGGTTTAAAAACCAGATTTTAAACTAGTTTTTTTCTACTTTTGCCTTGGTGAAAAAAACCAACTTTTGGTGGTTTTTTCTTTGGTTTATTTCTATGACACACAAAGACGATATTATCCTCACACCGTAAACGTATTAGACTGAAAATTATCTAGCATTTTGGTAGTTCTTTGACATTTTAACCATCGAAGTAATTAAAAAGATCACTGATATTTCCTATACTTCCTTCATAATATTGTTTTTCCCTTTCTCAAAAAAATATATTGTTTTTCCCAAAAAACTCACTTCACACTTTAATGTGATGTTCTTATTATTTAGGGTCAACTATTTTTGTTGTGTAATTTTCCTAGTTGATTAAATTTCTGCTATCAATTAAACAATGTTGCATTGAAAGAGTTATGTTGGATTCATGTTGTTTGTTGTGAGTTTTTTTGTTTTTTGTTCTTTTACTTTTACAACCAACAACCCTTGTATGCACAAGGACAAATATGTCATTTTATCAATAACATCTAGTTTAAAAACCACTAACAAACACATTTCTTCAGTTTTTAATCTAGATTAAAAACCACGACCAAACACACTGGTTTAAACAGAATCTCTAGAAAAAACCAAAAAAATTCCACCACAATCTATAAACTAGTTTTTCCACCAAAAACCACTCTACCAAACTCACCCTAAAAGGGCGGAAATGTCATTTCCTAAACTAAAAGGGGTGAAACTATCTTTTCATTGAACTTGAGGAGGTGAAATTGTCATTTACCCAACCCATTATATGAAGAAGAGATGTTAAGGTGCTCTAAATGCACCTACAAAACACTTTCTGGTCAGGGATCGATGATCTCTCCTTGTTCAGATGTTAATGGTATATATCAATTTGCGATGTCAGAAATCATGAGAATGAAACCTAATCGCAAGTATGAACATTGCATGCATTAATCTCAAAGTTCATAACTTTGCTAAAAGAAAACAACTCCAACCGGGACAAAGAATAGTTTTTTTTATGTCAAGTGAAGAAGAATTGATACTATTTGATTACAGTCGCGGCGATAGTGTTCATAAGGGTGCATTTTTTAAAAAAATGTAAGAGTACATGTGCTAGTAAAAAAAAATAAAAGGTCAAGGGTGGCATTGCCACCCCTTGCCCCTTAAGTCCATCTGCCTCTGCGTGCCACAACGTCGGCTTCTTCTTCTTGGCATTTCGGAGGAGGAATCCAAATTTTAACTATTCGTTTCAACTTAGCGACTTCACAGAGCTCCTATCTAATTCCTAACATTAGTACTATGATAAAAAAAACAATAATTTCCATATCATCATTTTCATATCATCACATCAAATTATATTTAGAACGACATGAAATGTCCGCACACTCAAATTATCAAATTTACATTTCTCATCTCGAAAGAATATCTTGGCAATGCCTGCATGGCGAGGCACACACTCATTTAGGTGTTCATCGGATTAAACTGGTCACCTACAACGAAACAAAAAACCGTAACCATCAAATTAAATATTGCAAACATATAAAAACGTACAAAAAAGTACCATAAAAAAGAGGTATTCACCGGCTGTAAGATAATACTGCGCGCCAACAGGGTGGTGGTCTTGAGGAAGAACGAATTCCCGTTCCTGAACCAAACCCTCAGCGTCGATCACCGCTTGGTTTGAAGAATATCCATACTGAGTTTGATCCGCGACGAAACCACGATTGTTGTGAAAATAACTCAATGTCTTAGTATTATTAGCAACTATGCTCATGCTCTTATTACAAACCCCATTGGAATTACCATTCCACCCTAAGTTTGGGGCTGGCTTGTGCACCATGACCCCTTGGTTCACTGTCGCGGCCATGGGGTAGAATTGACTTTTGTATAACTTGAGCTCGTCGAAGAGTTTTCTGTACTCCCCATAGGGACCCAGTACTGGGTCCTTCTGGCGGCAGAAGGCTTCCCAAACTAGTGAATCGACCACCTTCTTCTTGTCTTCATCCTTGAGGTTTTTTAGCATCTTGGTCACGTTGCTCACGCCGAACACCTTGTGAACGGCTTGGAACTCGCGCATTTTGTCGGCCGGGAAGACCGGCGCGAGGACACACTTTTCCGTGCATTTCTTCCGCTGATGCTTGCAAGACGCGCATGCGGCTGGTTGCATGGCATTGTTCCTTTGCATCCTGCTGGCGATGATGTAGTACCGATAAAGCAAGAAAACAACGTAAACTTCCGTTATATCGTAAAGTGCGATAGTTTTCATATAGAAACTTCATGTGTTTTTCTAGATGAAGTGACTAAAAATATTGTTTCTAATCAAAAGACGCTTGTTCTCCTATTTTTATGCTTTCAGGCTATTTTCTTTAAACACATGTGTTTAATGAAGGACGCTTGTTATCAAGCTATTTTCTTTTTAACAAAAACATCCCCTTAGAAAAACAACCATATTTAGAGATATTTCCTTCTTTCCTAACCCGTACCAAACAGAACTCTACCAACATTTTGTATAAAGTTTTGGAACTTCTCTTTGATGATGTGATGGTATTGTTGGTGCAGACTTAGTAGAATTGCTAGGTATTTGCCCCTTATAATTCCATCATTTATTTTCATAAATGTATCCGTTTGAATTGTGAGTTCTATATCCGTATGACTGGGGTTGACTGAATACTGCAACTGTCAAGAGACTTATTTATGAATCAGGAGCAATACACTAAACCAATCAAACAATATATATCACATTCTCTCATGTTTCTCTTTGAAGACAAGAGGTCGTAAATTAATCATCATGCACCCATTTTTCCGTAAATCATGCGACATGTTACACTGTAACAAAAATCAGCCAAATTGAATTCGAAACGTTTAACCAACCAAAATTGAAACAAAAAGATGTACGACCGACCGGACGAGGTCATAAACATGTTTCTTGCATGACAAGCAATATTATCCAGAAGAAACTATACATGCATGAGTGTTCACAAGAAAATTATTTCAAGAACATACAATGATAGAGAATGATTACTATAAGAAACACAAAGAGAGAAAGAAACATAGTACCTCGAGGTCAAGCTCGTGTGGGTTTTCTTTTTTGAATAGAACGAAACCAGTGTCATCCTATATAATCACAACACACAACACACAAAACTTCGATTAACTATTATTATTGTAATTTAATAATAATAACTGAAGCAAGTGGTTTCTAGTTTAGAGCACGAAAAGAACAATTTTCTTGGAGAAATTTGATCTCGATTTAGGTGGCTCACAAGAAAGATACAAGGGTTTTGTTAAAATTTTCTTATTTGAGAAATAGGGGTTTTGTTAATTTTTAATTCTTAATGATAAATAGTATTTGTAGTAATACATAAATGCTTTCTCAACAAAACAATAGTAATACCTTAATATAACTAAAAGTATCCTTTATGGTGATAAATATCATTGAGCAAGCCTGTCTCTCTTCGAAACAAACCAAGGCGTGGCTACACGGCTTCGCTCATTCTCAAGATGTTTCGTCCAAATTTAGATATGGATGTTGGTAGTGCCAGAAGCTCGTTATTATTGAGTAAAACTGCAAGTAAAAGAATAGAACAATTGACATATGTACGTCACTTTAACATTTGTAATCTTTTCGTGAAAGAAAAGGTAATAATAAATAGGCTTCCAGCTTATTTAAGCAATCCAAATTCGTCGTTATTTGGTGCTCACGTGAAATGTTGCTAGGAACTTTAAACTAAGTAATATTCACGAAATTCTAATTGTGCATGTTATTCAAATTAAAGCTAATCAAAATATTCACAGCATCAAGAAGACATTGTGGTATTATTACGAGTATAATAGGTCGATATAGGCTCATCATGTTACATTATAAGCCAAACATACATTTACTAATCTTACAAGTAAGCAAATTAAATTAAGTTTCGAGAACACAGGTTATAAGAAATTCAACTCTAACTTACTTATAGTAAGACTGGACCCCAACCTTATACAAACTCGTAATTTTACTTTACTACTGAACTAATATTCATTCGCACAAAATTAATGTTATTATCCATTGTAGAAGTAACACGGTAACATAGTTGTGACCCACAGCACTGGTAAAACAACCCAACCCCCTAACCAAATACTAGTACTAATTACCTAAAACAGCACTTCACTTTAAGTACTCCATCATTCATTCTTTAGCTAATTAGCAAAGCAATGTTTTTTCCAATTCCCATGACTTAATGATGATGACACACACAAGCACAATTGTGCTTTATCCCTTGGTCTACACATAATCAACTAACTACACTACCACCAAACCGTGTTTGTAGTAAGATTGTGTACTATCGTCCATTCCATACCACATTTTAAGTAATCTTCTTGTTTACATGTTTTAAAATAACAAAAATTTATGAATATAAAAATGTAAAAGAAAAACTTTCGCCTTTAAAGCCGAAAGGATCATATTGTAACTGCTTAAGTTGACGCGGTGGAAAAGAACACTACCGATAAACATTTAGAGAATGTTAATTTGGTATTTGTTTAAAACTAGAAAAAACATCTCAATGAAAAGTTAAAATTGATGTTTTTTCTATAAATATTAAGACGAACAGAAAAACACAAAAAACTTGTGAAAAAAGCAAAAATTCAAGCTCATTTTCCTCCTTCAAAATAATTTAGAGAAAATAATGTCCGTTACAAGACAGAGTTGTCAAACAAATACTTACTTCTCTCTTCTTGTTGGATTAGTTAAATGGGTGTGTCCTTCCCCTTAAAGAAACAGAAAGATGTTGCAATCATTGTAAAACTAAAGAGGTCCAACTAAAGTTGGTGAAAATTGGTTGGCACTAGTTATAGTACTATTATTCATTTCCATCCACCCCTCTATTTCTATTCAAATTTCAAAACTCCATTCTCTCCAACTCCAAAACAACTCCCAACCCTCCTCACTTTCCTCTCCACCAAATTAAAACAGCTAATCACCTGAATTCATGCTGAACTAGGAGAGAGAGAGAGAGAGAGATTTTCCAGTGATGAACACTGCAAGATTCATCAAGTGTGTGACTGTTGGAGATGGAGCTGTTGGCAAGACATGCATGCTAATCTCATACACCAGCAATACTTTCCCAACTGTATGTACTTCATGATCTCTCTCTCTCTCTCTCTCTCTCTCTCTCTCTCTTGTGTTAATTTGGTTTTTTTGCTTCTCTTTGAGTACAGGACTATGTACCAACAGTGTTTGATAACTTCAGTGCTAATGTGGTGGTGGATGGCAATACTGTAAACCTTGGACTTTGGGACACTGCAGGTTAGTAATCACCTCTAAGAAACCTTAATTTTATGTAATCGATACAGATGTCTATTGTGCGTCATCTGTCACAGTACAGATAACAGAGTGATATATGTCGCATCGTAGACAAATTCCTTTGTTCATGGACTCATTATGCATGAATCATGATTCATATTTCAGGGCAAGAGGATTACAACAGGTTGAGGCCTTTGAGTTACAGAGGAGCTGATGTCTTCTTGTTGGCCTTCTCTCTTATTAGTAAAGCCAGCTATGAGAACATATCAAAGAAGGTGAACAATAAAATACAATGAATAAGCAATTAGAATTTAATTTGTTTTATGATGGTTTTAAGGTTTAACCTTTTTAATAATGTTTTTGAGAAACTAATGTTGGTCAAATTGCTTTTTCAGTGGATATCTGAGCTGAGGCATTATGCTCCTGCTGTGCCCATTGTCTTGGTGGGAACTAAGCTTGGTAAGTTAAAAAAGAGCCTGTTTGATACCAGCTTAAAAACATGGAAAAAAAAACTTTTTAAAAAATAGCGATTTGTTATTTTGGCACCGTTTAAGAACACCGAAAAAGATTCAAAAAGAAAAAACCATGTCAAGCAGGCAGTAAATCTAATTTTGTAATAAACAAACTTATTTACTTTATTTACTTGAACTCTCAATCCAACTGGTTTTGTGCGGCAGATTTACGCGGAGACAAGCAATATTTAAGCGACCATCCTGGCGCGACTCCAATCACGACTGCTCAGGCAAGAACTCGACCAATATTAGCATGGCCGGTTTTAATAATTAATTTATAGTAAAAATCAAGTAAACTCCAAATTTTGTGGATCTATGAAGTCTGTCATACATAGGAATCAGCTAAGCTCTAGTGAATTACAGGGTGAGGAGCTGAAGAAGATGATTGGTGCATCAGTTTACCTAGAGTGCAGCTCAAAGACTCAACAGGTTATAATATGATAAATTTCGCTAATTGAGTCCATTTAAATTGTTAATGTTCTGAAATGTGTTCTCGTGCGCTTTTATAGAATGTGAAGGCCGTGTTCGATGCAGCTATCAAAGTTGTGCTGCAACCCCCTAAAGCGAAAAAGAAAAGGAAGACTTCAAGGCGATGTGCGTTTCTTTGATTTGAATCGATTTTCACATAAGGAAGCAATATATACATAGTAATATCCGAGGAGTAACTCTCGCCATAATTCTGTCATTGGTATTCCTCGTGTTGTAATTTTTGCGTATTAGGTGAAGATTCACGAGATGATCGTGCATCACGCTAAACATATTCCATACTCCATTATTTTGTAATAGCTTCATTTTTTTTTGTCGATCATACCATTTGTATCATTGTATCTTTTCCAGATTTGTAAACAAAATACGGAATAGTAAAAGCCGTGTTCTAACAAACAAAATACTAATTTTCTACTTAGGCCATTCGCAATCCCTTAAGGGGAAGAGGAAGGAGAGAAAAATAGGGTCCCATCAAGTGGTTGGAGACGGTCATTTTTTCCTCTTTCCCACTCCTTGTGAGTTATTTACCTCATTCGTGCATAACTTTTACATACAATGAACTGATCAACAATCTAAAAAGAGCGAAAACACTCAAAACAGATACAATAAGTTTATATAACGAAATGTGCGAAGAACAACGATAGCAAATCTTTTCAACGGATTTTTATTGAGGAAATGGATAAACTTGTAAGTAAAAAGTATACCGAAGTATGAAGTTAACCGACAAATGCTTTTTAAGTTACAATAGACGAAGAAAAGCAGTGAAAATTTACTTTTCATCCCCGGTGATTCAAGCTCATGGAGGTGGATATACATCCATTCGTGATCCTAAGAACCACAAAATGTTAGTTTCATCCAGATGGAGCTTTTCCATTACTAATCTGTCCCGGGCCATTTGAAGAGTCTCGTCTCCATAGTTCATATGACTTCTTTACTCTAGGCAAAAGACACAAGACAAAAATTGTTAATTAATCAGTACCATTATGTCTCTCCTCTATTTCCATGATGGCTGCGCACAAGGAATGAGAGGAGAGGCAAAAAGACAAAATTACCTTGACTTTTAGAAGAAATAACAAAGTGTTCCTACATATCACATCACCTTTTTAGATAAAGGTTGGTGTGAGTACGAGATATTTTGGATAATTAAGCTGTTTAAGGTTACCAAAAATAGAAATGAGAACAAAGAGGAAAGACGGACCAAAATTAAAATTGGGAACAACAAGCAGAGACGGAGTGGTACAAAACAAATTCAGCAAAAAGCTTTCACTTTTTTACTCCTTGACAGTCTTCTGTGACTAGGAGGAATGCGTAATGCATAAACGATACATTCTTTTCAGGTATAGCAAGAAAATAAGAATCATCATGAAATAACTTAATGCACGCGATTCATATTTTTGAAATATAACATGAGTGCTAGCGCTTTTGCTTCTTGTTGTTTCTCTTAAGCTTAAATCATTGTCGGGTCAGGCATTTGTATATTTCCCCATAGAGAAAAGATAACAATGTCCCTCGAGATCCTTCCGTATACTTATTATCTCATTTCGCAGTGAATAGTCTTTCCAACATCTTTGTGATAATCTGCATTTAGTTTAACGGCATAACCAATTAATTTTTTGTTAGTAGGGTAATTTACACAAACTACCCATGGATTTTGGTATAAAGGTATTTATTGCCCCTACTGTTAAGCAAGCATCAAGGGGCATCCCTATTTCTAACTCTGTTTGCCGAAAAAATGCGAATGTACCAAATTAACCACTCAGGCTCTCTATTTCTAATCCATAGCCCCTTCTCTATCTCCTTCCGACCACCCTACTCACATCCCTCCGGAAAACAACCATCAACACTACCATCACAACATCCAAATCCATATACAAAACCACATAGGAAATGAATGAATGGAGAAAGTGGGTACTGTAAATGTTCTTAAATACATACATAGGAATGAATGGAAAAATTGGGAGGGTAATAGTGTTGTGACATTTCTTAGAGAAAACATACGTAGAAGGGTACTTTGTAAAACACTAATGAATTTGAGAGTGGGTGGAGTTGTTGTTTTGTGTTTTGTGTTTTTTTTTTTTTTTTTTTTTGTTTGCACAAAATTGAACATATGCACTTTGGACGGTTCAAGAGACAAAATCATCTGCCTCCAGCTTCCTGTTCTTGTGCAAAGAAATCCCCCATGGATGTTGCTCTGAAGGTTCCTTCTTCTGGTGTGGGAAGCCCAGGCTTGTCTCCTTCTGTGGATGCTTCTTCAAGTGTTCCTGCTTTGCCCTCTCATGATATTTCTGGTGCTGGTGGTTCTGTTAATGCTGCTGCGGCTGAGTTTCCCCCATTCCTGATGATGAACTCATGTCGGCTGTTATTCCTTTCATCGATGCTTAGGAAGTTGCATGCTCTGGCTATGTTATTTTCTTATCTATGTACATCCTCCCGACTGGTTTGATGGTTTATTTCTGCTTGTAGTGCTTGTGTTTTGTTCGTGTTTTGTTTGGGATATCTGGTAGTTGGCTAGGTCTTGTTTTGGTTAGCTGCATTGCAGTTAGTAGTTCTCGTTATGGCTTTGCTATGTATTTTGCGTTGTCTTATGAATATGAAATTCTAATGTTCCCGCAAAAAAAAAAAAAAAAAAGAGACAAAATCATCAAAGGCCTGCACGTCCATGTCACCCACCCTTCAGGGTAATAAACAGAAGGGTGCTTGTTGTAATTACTTAGGAAAAAAAATAATAAAAGTAAAAGGGTGTCTCGTTTTTAATTCGCGAAATAGGGGTAGGCACCAAAATCGATGGGTACTTTGTGTAAATTACCCGTGTTAGTATTATAACATTCTCACATCATTATTTTGCCCAACTTCATTCACGACTAAGCAAATAATATAACAACCAGCTCAAAATACCTGTTCAGGAAAGCTCCGCCGTCCTTGACTTTATCTGCAAGCTGAGTGCTTACTTTGAAATCATTTCCTTTCTCAGGAAATCCTTTCAGCTGACAGGTTTCCTCAACCAATTTTAGTAAGCCCTCATACCCTACAATCGTTGTTTGATGAAGAGCTACCTGCGAACATGACGATCAAGAATGATAAACCACCAGTAAGTAAGGTTAACTCGTACGGGCAATTGACATTTGACACTGCAGAAAAAAAGAAGTTCAAGATGTCTATGAACGAGAATGAAATAACCTTAGACCCCCACTCAATATTGTCCCCTAGAGGTTCATATTCAAAGCCTTCAACACGTTCAACACCGTCGGTCAAGGAAAGGAGTCTGTATTCCCGTTCACGTAAAAATTCATCTGGGAACCATTTCTCAATTTGCTCACTAATGTCCACAACTTCTTCAATCTGAAAGATAAGCATTCAAATGACACAATTAGGAACTCTTTCTTTCTATTGTCAAGTAAAGTAGTTGATGAACGAACACAGTTAAGATTGCTAGGCTGGTAAGAGTAAATGACAAAAATATCTCGAAAGAGAATAACAGATAAGCGATAGGTAACCAGAACGTCGTCAATGAGAACTTGCCTTTGGACAACAAAAATAAATAAATAAATAAATAGATAGATAAATAAATAACATGCCTGCAACATGAAAAAGTTGACATGCTCCACTTCACTATTCCAGAAGGCAGGGGCACCACCACTAGGAAGAATCGGCTTGCTCGATTTACTGATGTCGGTATCCATGAACACCCAGTAAGTTTCAGCAATGTGTTGTGGCGAACCCAGAACACCGGGGATATTCGGAACTGAGGCCAACCACTTGGGCCGTAAACGCAAACCCTGTTCGTAAAGAACGCGTCTCACCCGTAGCCAGTGTCCAGTGTTGTTAGGGAAGGCGTCACGCCATTCTTTCACATCATCATCTGGCATCAACTCTAATTCATTTTTCCAGTCCAAGGTAACAGAATCTGATGGCCATGAGTCTACCGATAATTCGTCCACGGATGAATCGTGCGATGAAAGAGAGCTTGGCGATGAAAGTGAGCCTGACGATGAACCAACCACAGATAAATTAGGGCTTGCAAGAAAGAATTAAATTGCTGAATTATTAACTAACTGATAAACACATGCGAATGTGTCGAAACAACCAATTCATAAAACCCTTTTTCATAAAAACTCTTTTTCAAAAGCCTGGAGAGATTCATAATACCTGAATCTGATGAATCTGATGTATCTTCATCTTCTTCATCGGTATTCCCCTTCTGATTCCTCCGGATGTGGGCGTCCTCCAATTTCTGCAACCTAGCTTCTCTAGCATCAACTCTTTTCATCTTACCTGGTAGAGTTGGAGATCCGGGACATGGATAGGATGATGGAGAGTCTAATTCTTCGTCTGGCAATGCAGTCACGGTCATCTTCATTCTAGGTGAAGTGAAGTACATACGTAAATTAGTCAATCAAGACAACTCAATTGAAAAGAACCACTACTAGAATAAACTTAGTTGAGAAATCATCATCTTTCAGTAACTAGAAGGGGTCAGTAATGCATATAACAAGAATAATACAACTAACTTCTAGTAGTAGTAATATTATGAGATACACACAATACAATCAATCAATCTTGTGTCGCGCGTGAATGCAACTAACGAAAGTAAGTAATTTGCTCAGTAGGAGAAACATGTGCTTGTAAAAATCATGCTAAAGAATGGATGGTACCCTTTTCTGGATAGGGTCAGATTTAGTTGATTCAAAAACGACTGCAACTGACTTGGTGATTCCAAGTCCTCACTCTTGAGTGTTAGTAGTCCATCAGTTGTTGAATCATATATCTGCAAACAAAACAAAAATGACCACCAAGAAAGAAAAATTAAAGGGATTAAATCGGTCGCGCTATCAAACACACACAACATCTCTCTCTACTCACCTCCACAGACTTGGAGGAGGATTCAGCGTAGTAGTTGGTACCATTATTAACGCCGAGGTTAGGGTTAGGGTTAGGGTTAGGGTTAGGGGGGATTCCTCTTACATGTGACAGCAAGTGATTCTTGTTGTTTTCTGGGACATCATCGGCTTCTCCGTCGAGCAGTGGTGGTGCAAATGCCGGTTGTCTGGCGTCCTCTCCGGCCATGGAACCCACCAGAGGCCAGCCCTAACGTTTCCCCTCTTCGTCGTCACGCACTCTATATCTGTACAACGAGCAATTTTTAAGTGCACCAAAAAACACCACGTGGTGTTCTACAACCAATTAAAGTGCAACACTTAAATACACTGTGAGTTATTGTCAGACACTCATTGGCTGTAGAACACCACGTAGTGCTCTTTTGGAGCACTAAAAAAAGGAATTGGATCCTCTCCAGTCCAATTTCCTACAGCCCCCTGCAGTCCTAATCTCAACCGTTCATCTCATTTTATGTTTAAAGTCCAGCACTCTTCATTAACCAGGAATTTAGCCTCTATTTAAGGTATGTCCATCAATTATGTCAATCACGTACATATGATATTATCTTCCCTCACAATCAAATAATTCACTTCAGTGAAACTCTTCTCGATTACAATCACCTTCAGAACGTTTTTATCTCCAGTTGTTGCCTATCGATCTCTGCAAAAATCATCTAGTGAAAACTCCATTTGGAAAAGCTTTAAAGTTTACTGTGAATGACGCATAAGCTAGCTAAAAATGACAATTCTTGCATAAATCCTCCGATCCCCTCGTCTGAATTAATGAAATTGAAATAGAGATGGGCTGGAGGTGGAGATGGTGGAGGTACCGGTGGTGATGGTGGAAGTGGCGGAGGTGATGTTCGTGGCTATTGTTGTTGTTAGTTGTTGTTGCTGCTGCTGTTAACATGGAGAATGAGAGATGACAGGGAGGGAGATGGTGGGGAAGGTGGGGGCTATTATGGAGGTGGTGGTGGTATGTTGATTGTTCAGGTAAAAACAAGAGGGAGGGGAGGCGGAGTTGTGGTGCAGGTGTTGTTGATGAAGAAACTTGTTTTGGTTGAACGCCACATATGTAGGGGAGTGTAGATCTTAAATTGTGGACTACAACCATTTTTGCTTCCCAGGTTGTAGGAATTTTCAGAAAAAAGAACACAGAGGTAGTTTATTTATATTCCCGCAATCTCAAATGTCCGACTTTTCTCTAAATGATGGTCAATAGTCAAGAACTCGAATGGTAGAACCGATAGAAAGCATTCAGAATTACCAATTCACTAGATGATTGTTGCAGAGATCGATAGCCAAGATGTGGATATACACATGTGCAGAGATCCATTTGGAAACCATGTTTCTTTGAAATGAATTATTTGATTGTGAGGGAAGATAATATCACCTTGTGATTGACGTAATTGATGAACATACCTTAAATAGATGCTAAATTTCAGGTTAATGAATCGTGCTGGAATTTTAATATAAAATGAGATGAACGGTTGAGATTAGGACTGCAGGGGGGCTGTAGGAAGTGGGACTGGAGAGGATCAAAGTCCCTAAAAAAATTCTCCTGTACAAGACGCTAGGTTTGTCTCCTCACCCGTCCCATGAAAATATCCTCAAGCCTTACATTAATGCTCACTTTTCTTCTCTCACTCTCTATTTTATTTTCTTTTCTTGTCCTCCTCCTCCTCCTCCTCCTCCTCCTCCTCCTCCTCCTTCTTCTTCTTCTTCTTCTTAATTATAAAAAACCCTTTTCTTTTCATTCTCAGAAAATGATCACACCCCACCCCACCAGGCCATAATTTTTAACACTAAGTTGGAATGCACGAGGTCTTGGAAACACTCGTACATTCCTAGCCCTTATGAATTTCGTACGGTGGAAGTTCCTAAAATGGTGTTTATTATGGAATATAAGCTTAACTACATACACTCATAAGGTACGAGAGGCAAGTTGGGATACAGATTTGGTCCCCACGTTCCTCGAGATGGTTTGTTTGGGGGACTCTCTTCATTATGGTCTGAGGAGATTAATTTGCATGTCAAAAACTATAGCAAATCTCATATTCATTGCATAATTATAGATCCAGTGGATGCATCTCACTCCTTCTCGCTTACAGGCTTCTACGAAAAACCAGACACTTCCCTTAGAGGTATGACTTTGGACATTTTAAGTAAGATTAAACCACCTGATCCATCAGTTCCTTAGATAATGATAGGGGACTTTAACGAAATTTTGAGCCACAATGAACACCGGGGTTACTCTGTTAGAAGTTACAGACATATGTAACAGTTTAGACAATGTATATATGCATGTGACTTACTTCCCCTACGCACTCAGAGTGATTTCTTTACCTGGACTAGTGATAGACTTGGCCATCGTCACACTACAGAAAAACTTGATAGGGGGCCAAATCAAGCTTTTTACGACAAAGTTTGGCTATTCTTTAATTCAAGTACTTGAAGCTTCTGTCAGTGATCACATGCCTCCCTTCGCTAACATTCTTAACAAATTCAGTGGCGTTTTTATACAACCAAGATTTCGATTCCCTAACAGCTAAACTAAGGAAGAAGAGTGCAAGAATACTATTCAAATGTATTGGAATCCTCATGCTACTGACAACTCTGCTTTGAATTTCTAGAACAAAGTGAAAGGTTTGGCTACTCGCCTACAAAATTTGGAATAGGTTTAACAGAAGAAACAAAGGCATACATCTTTCTGATCTCAAAAAGAATTTAGCATCACTTAGAGATTCCTACCCAACTACAAACAATTTAAATCAAATAAAGAATGTTCAACAACTGATTAGTTATGCAGCAAGAGATGAATTGGAGACAAAAGTCCACGGCCATTTGGCTTCAAGAAGGCCATAAAAACACCTCCTATTTTGACCAGAAAGCTTCTGCTAGAAGGAGGAGAAATCACATTTCTGGGATTTTGTTGATGGGTTTAGGTAAGGGAAAAAACAAATCAAATGAGTTGTTACCGAGTTCAGAATTCGCTTCGAGTTTTTAGTTCATGTTCCAAAAGGGGATAAAACTTGAAAAAATTGAACAAGTAAGCGTGGCGGAAAGAAAGACTAAGCCAAATTGAAGTGTTATAACTGTGGAAAATTGGGTCACTTTGCTCGTGAGTATATTGAGCCGAAGAAGGTACCTATTATTTATAGTTCTATTTGTGCTTTTGTTTGTTCACATGTATTTGTTGCTCATTCATGTGTTGAATGGACCGTTGTACAGGAGCAACAAAGCACGTAGCTCGTGACAGAACTGGATTCGTGAATTTTTGAAAAGTACCAGCGGGCAGTCAACTTATTACTTTGGGCACAGCACTGGCGGAGCAACCCGTCCATGAGGGTGGTCTTGTCGTGGTCGACGTGGCCAACCACGACAACGTTCCGGAGCCGACTGGGATCGAGGACGGTGTTGCGTGATATTGTAGCGGCTTGAGCCGCGACAGAGAAACCGTAGACGAATCCGGTGACTTGGGTTTTAGTGATGGGCAAAGGATTTGGAAGTGGATGATTGCGTTGAGAGGGAGGAGGAAGCAGCAGAGAGACCGAAGCAATGGACCGACCATTGCTCGTCGGAAATGGTGGTTGCACTATTCGTTACTAGTTAGGTTTTATGCTCATGGGGGAGTAAATTCAATCCTTTATTATCTATATAAAAAATTAGGACAAGTGAATTTAAAATGACTTTTAGGCGATTAGATCAAATGAATCTCAGCCTTAAAATCTTTTCTCAAAAAAGAAAGAGAGTCTCAGCCCTTTAATCACTCCTACTTATAATATTAATTTAAAAAAATTATGATAAACTATTCTAAGTCTAAAACTTTTACAATTCCAAAAAAACATAATCAGCATTATACTTTCACTTTGTCACTCTACCCTTCGACTCTCTCTTCGAAGAAGCCAGACAGAGTGACAGACGAGGGGAGGACACACCTAGGGTTTCATGCCCACCCGGTCAACCCTAGGTTGCGTTGACTGGCTCCGGCCACACTAGCGGGTTCGGCCTTTATTTTTTGCTTCCATTTGCTTTGCCATTTTTTCAAACCCTATTCTAAATTGGACTGATGCTAAGAAATCATCCTATCTCTAAAAATGTGACTTTTGACAACACTAGGAAAATAACATGAATTACTCGTAAGAATAGGATTACCCTCGTGAAATAGGTGTTGAACACAAAATATGCGTTAAAGCCCCCTATTTCAAAGCTAAATAGATTTCTAAAAGATTACAGGTAAAGTACACAGTACCCTCTGATTTTGGTAAACGGGCGAGGAGTAAACCTAATATTTGCGAATCGCCAGAGGACACCCTCACTTCTAACGGGGTTAACGGAATGAAGCATATTTATCATATTACCCACCCATTCCACCTCTATTCCCAAAAGCCAACGTAAAAACGCTTCAAGCTGAAAACAAGAGTGTCAACCAAACAGCACCAAGTAACAGTGAGGGGTAGCAAACCTTCTACATAATGTAGAAGGTTCAGATCTTTCTCCAATCAGTACGCCCTTGGAAGGTAGGAATTTGATTTGGCACTATCAGTAGGCCTTCGAAGGTAGGAATTAAATTTGGCAAACTCAGATGTCAGGTGATTGTTGTTATTTCTAGGTCTGCAGCCCACAGCCACACAAACTGTGCGCTCGAATACATGTTCCATCCATAAACCATTTGCTGCCTAGCTAGCTAGCGAGCAAGAATAACACAACATCATCACAGACATATCAGAACTGATAGTCAGACTTTCTTCATGCAAGGAAAACATTTCGTGACAAAACAGATTAAAAGAGTACTGCTGCATGATTTGGCATATGCCTAACATGCCCCTTATGTGGTTAACCATGCTATTTTATAATATAGATGTGACTTACTTCCCCTAGGCACTCAGGGTAATTTCTTTACCTGGACTAATGGTAGAGTTGGCCATCGTCACACTACGGAAAAACTTAATAGGGGGCCAAATCAAGATTTTTACGACAAAGTTTGGCCATTCTTTAATTAAAGCTTCTATCAGTGATCGCAGGCCTCTATTCGCTAACATTCTTAACAAACTCGGTGGCGTTTTTATACAACCAAGATTCTGATTCCCTTACAACTAAACTAAGGAAGAATTGTGCAATAATACTATTCAAATGTATTGGAATCCTCATGCTACTGACAACTATGCTTTGAATTTCCAGAACAAATTGCAAGGTTTGGCTACTCGCCTTCAAAATTTGGGATAGGTTTAACAGAAGAAACAGAGGCAGACATCTTTCTGATCTCAAAAAGAATTTAGCATCACTTACAGATACCTACCCAACTACAAACAATTTGAATCAAATAAAGAATTTTCAACAACTGACTTATGCAGCAAGAGATGAATTGGAGACAAAAGTCCACGGCCATTTGCCTTCAAGAAGGCCATAAAAACACCTATTTTCACCGGAAAGCTTCTGCTAGAAGGAGGAGAATCACATTTCTGGGCTTTTGTTGCTGGGTTTAGGTAAGGGAAAAAACAAATCAAATGAGTTGTTGCCGAGTTCAGACTTCGCTTCGAGTTTTTAGTTCATGTTCCAAAAGGGGTTAAAACTTGAGATCATTGAACGAGTAAGCGTGGCGGAAAGAAAGACTAAGCCAAATTGAAGTGTTATAACTGTGGGAAATTGGGTCACTTTGCTCGTGAGTATATTGAGCCGAAGAAGGTACCTATTATTTATAGTTCTATTTGTGCTTTTGTTTGTTCACATGTATTTGTTGCTCATTCATATGTTGAATGTACCGTTGTACAGGAGCAACAAAGCACGTAGCTCGCGACAGAACTGGATTCGTGGATTACTGAAAAATACCAGCGGGCAGTCAACTTATTACTTTGGACACTGCACTGGCAGAGCAACCGGTCCATGAGGGTGGTCTTGCCGTGGTCGACGTGGCCAATCACGACAACGTTCCGGAGCCGACTGGGATCGAGGACGGTGTTGCGTGATATTGTAGCGGCTTGAGCGCGACAGAGAAACCGCAGACGAATCCAGTGACGCGGGTTTTAGTGATGGGCAAAGGATTTGGAAGTGGATGATTGGGTTGAGTGGGAGGAGGAAGCAGCGGTGGAGAAGGATCTTCTGGTGGTGGACCAGAGAGACCGAACCAATGGACCGACCATTGCTCGTCGGAAATGTCGGTTGCACTGTTCGTTACTAGTTAGGTTTTATGCTCATGGGGGAGTAAATTTTGTAGGGTTTGGTCTATTTTTTATTAAATTCAATCCTTTATTATCTATATAAAAAAATTAACACAACTGAATTTAAAATGACTTTTAGGCGATTAGATCAAATGAATCTCAGCCCTAAAATCTTTTACAAAAAAAAAGAGAGTCTCAGCCCTTAAATCACTCCTACTTATAATATTAATTTTAAAAAATTATGAAAAACTATTCTAAGTATAATCAGCATTATACTTTCACTTTGTAACTCTACTCTTCGACTCTCTCTTCGAAGAAGCCAGACAGAGTGACAGACGAGGGGAGGACACACCTAGGGTTTCATGCCCACCCGGTCAACTCTAGGTTGCGTTGACTGGCTCCGGCCACCCTAGCGGGTTCGGCCTTTTTTCTTTTGCTTCCATTTGCTTTGCCATTTTTCAAACCCTATTCTAAATTGGACTGATGCTAAGAAATCATCCTAGCTCTAAAAATGTGACTTTTGACAACACTAGGAAAATAACATAAATTACTAGTAAGAATATGATTACCCACGTGAAATAGGTGTTGAACACAAAATATGCGTTAAAGCCCCCTATTTCAAAGCTAAATAGATTTCTAAAAGATTAGAGGTAATTTACACAGTACCCTCTGATTTTGGTAAACAGGCAAGGAGTAAACCTACTATTTGCGAATCGCCAGAGGACACCCTCACTTCTAACGGGGTTAACGGAATGAAGCATATTTACCATATTACCCACTCATTCCACCTCTAAAGCCAACGTAAAAACGCTTCAAGCTGAAAACAAGAGTGAGGGGTAGCAAACCTTCTACATAATGTAGAAGGTTCAGATCTTGCTCCAATCAGCACGCCCTTGGAAGGTAGGAATTTGATTTGGCACTATCAGCAGGCCTTCAAAGGTAGGAATTTAATTTGGCAAACTCAGATGTCAGGTGATTGTTGTTATTTCTAGGTCTGCAGCCCACAGCCACACAAACTGTGAGCTCGTATACATCTTCCATCCATAAACCATTTGCTGCCTCGCTAGTAACACAGCATCATCACAGACATATCAGAACTGATAGTCAGACTTTCTTCATGCACGGAAAACATTCGTGACAAAACAGATTAAAAGAGTACTGCTGCATGACTGCATTGACATATGCCTAGCATGCCCCTTATGTGATTCTGACCGAACCGTATGATTTCACCGATGATTACTGACGTTTGTACAAGGACATGAGTACATGACCTATCGAACACATGTGCAACTCTAATTTGCTAACATTGCACTGCCGAAATACCTGGTCCTCAAATCACAGCAACCCCATGCGTGTTGCGCACGGGGTAAAACTAGTTATAACAAAATGTGGGCATTGAATCAGCACCAACACAACTCATATGTTGCATGTTTGATCCCGTTACGGAAACATGCTACAAAAAGACTAGTAGATATTATTCAAAAGATGAGAATTGTTTTGTGATATCTCTCACTGTAAGGTAACATTTTCACATAATAGTGATAAAGCGGACTCAACTTCAACCAAGGGAGATACCAAAAGAAGCAAGAACCCAAACTCCAAGAACCAACAAAAGACAACTGCAGCAGAAAGAATAATTGCTCCCCTAGAACAATAGTCTTAAGGAGGACACATAGGACTAAACATTTACCAAACCAAAGGTTTTGAGTCACCAAAACAAACTAGACTTCATAGAGGGGCACAAGCCAAGGATACACAACTATATAGAGGACGAGGATGAAAAATATGCAAAATATGCAAATACTGAACACCACAGCAGCAACACATCAGCTTCAAAATCTTCTTCATGTCATTTCCCAGCTGCTTGGCCCACCACTGACGGCAGATCATCTGTCAGTAAGAATGAATGATATGTAAAGAAGTAGAAGTAGTAACAGAAAGAAATGCAGTGAAATTTTACTTTTCATCCCCGGAGATTGAAGCTCATGAAGGTGGGTGGATAAACATCCATTCGCAATGCTAAAAACCGAAAAAAAGCATACCTTGTGTGGCTTCCTGTCCAGATAAGGGACTGTCAGCCCCACTGGCAATACCAGATGAAGCTTTTCCATTACTGATCTGTCCCGGGCCATTTGAAGAGTCTTGTTGTACCCATTGTTCATATGACTTCTTTACACTACGCAAATAAATGGCACAAGACAGAAATTGTTAGTTAATCAGTACAAGCACAGCTGAATGGTCCACCAGTATTATTAGAAAGAAAATTCAGCAAAAAGCTTTCACTTTTTGTGACTAGAAGAAGAAACACGTAAAGCAATACACTCATATAGCAAGAAAATAAGAATCATCATGACATAGCTTAATGCACTGAGATTCATATTTTTGAAATATAACACGAGTGCTAGCACGTTTGCTTCTTGCTGTTTCTCTTAAGCATAAATCATTGTCGGGTAGGACGTGAGTCACGTTTCCAGCATCTCTGCCCCATAGAGAAAACAAAACAATGTCCCTGAACATCCTTCCATATACTACTTATGATCTCATTTCGCAATGAATAATAGTCTTTCCAACATCTTTGTCATAATCGGCATTCAGTTTAACGGCATGACCAATTACAATTTTGTCAGTAGGGTGATTTACCCAAACTACCCATGGATTTTGGTAGACAGGTATTTATTACCCCTATTGTTAAGCAAGCATCAAGGGGCATCCATATTTCTAACTCTGTTAGCCGAAAAAATGCAAATGTACCAAATTAACCACTCGGGCTCTCTATTTCTAACCCATAGCCCCTCCTCTATCTTCTAACCCATAGCCCCTCCTCTATCTCCTTCCGACCACCATACACAACAACCATCTAACACTAGTATCACAACATCCAAATCCATATACAAAACCACATAGGAAATGAATGAATGGAGAAAGTGGGAGGGGAATAGTGTTGTGACATTTCTTATAGCTAGAAAACATATGTACAAGGGAACTTTTGTAAAACACTAATGATGAATTTGAGAGTGTGTGGAGTTGTAATTTTATTTTATTTTATTTTTATTATTGTGTGTACAAAATTGAACATATGCACTTTAGAGGATTCAAGTGAGTATAAAGACAAAATCATCAGTGGCCCACACGTCGATGTCGCCCGCCCTTCAGGGTAATAAACAGAAGGGTGCTTGTTGTAATTACTTGGACAAATAAATAAATAAACTAAATAAAAGTGTGTCTCGTGTTTAATTCGCAAACAATAGTGGTACGCACCAAAACCGATGGGTGCTTAGTATTATGACATTCTCACATCATTATTTTGCCCAAATTCATCCACGACGACTAAGCAAATAAAATAATATAACAACCAGCTCAAAAAACACCTGTCTAGGAAAGCTCCGCCGTCCTTGACTCTATCTGCAAGCTGAGTGCTTACTTTGAAAACATCCCCTTGCTCAGGAAATCCTTTCAGCTGACAGGTTTTCCTAACCAATTTTAGTAAGCCCTCACACCCTACAATCGTTGTTTGATGAATAGCTAACTGCGAACATGAAGATCAAAAATGATATAAATTAACACCAGTAAGTTATAAGATTAACTCGTGTAAAAATGAGGAAAAAGAAGTTCAAGATGTCTATTGTACGAGAAAATTAATTAAGTGAGGATGAAACAACCTTAGACCCACGCATGATATATTTCCCTAGAGGTTCATATTCAAAGCCTTGTACACGTTCAGCACCGTCGGTCAAGGAAAGGAGTCTGTATCTCTGTTTAGATGAAAATTTGTTTGGGAACCATATTTTCATTTGCTCAGTAATGTCCACAACTTCTTCAACCTGAGAGATAAAGCATTCAAAGGACACGTGAGTTAGGAACTCTTTCTTTCTCTATTGTCAAATAATGAAAAGAACAGAGTTAGGATCGCTAGGCTGGTAAGAGTAAATGACAGGAACATCTCGAAAGAGACTAACAGAAACGATAGGTAACCACAACGTCGTCAATGAGAACTTGCCTTTGGACAAAAATGAATGAATGAATGAATGAATGAATGAATGAATGAATGAATGAATGAATGAATGAATGAATGAATGAATGAATGAATGATTGAATAACGTGCCTGCAACATGAAAAAATTGACACGGCCCTCTTTACTACTCAAGGCACCGCCTGTATGAAGAATCGGCTTGCTCGATTTACTGATCTCGGAATCCATGAACCGAAATAAAATTTGACAAATGTCTGTATAACCACCCAGAGGACGGGAGAGATTCGGAACAAGTGAGGCCACCCACTCGGGCCGTAAACGCAAACCATCTTTGTAAAGAACGCGTCTCACCCATAGCCCGTGTCCAGGGATCTCAGGGAAGGCGTGATGCCATTTATCCTTCTCCTCATCATCATCATCTGGCATCAACTCTAATTTATTAGTCCAGTCCAAGGTAACCTCATCATCTGATGACCACGGGTCTTCCGATGATTGGGGCGATGATGGAAGTGAGCCTGGCGATGATGGAGGTGATTCTTTTGGCCGTAAGTCTGGAGGTAATAAACACATGAATAGGAGGAGCATCAGTAAACAATCAAGACAAAAGAATATGTCGAAACAACCAAATTCATAGAAATCCATCCCTTTTTCATAATACCTGAATCTGATGAATCTTCGTCTTCTTCATCGGTATTCCTCTCTGGAGGGGAGGGGAGGTAATAAACACATGAATAGGAGGAGCATCAGTAAACAATCAAGACAAAAGAATCTGTCGAAACAACCAAATTCATAGAAATCCATCCCTTTTTTCATAATACCTGAATCTGATGAATCTTCGTCTTCTTCATCGGAATTCCTCTCTGGAGGGGAGGGGAGGTAATAAACACATGAATAGGAGGAGCATCAGTAAACAATCAAGACAAAAGAATCTGTCGAAACAACCAAATTCATAGAAATCCATCCCTTTTTCATAATACCTGAATCTGATGAATCTTCATCTTCTTCATCGGTATTCCCCTTCTGATTCCTGCGGATGTGAGCGTCCTCCAATTTCTGCAACCTAGCTTCTCTCGCATCAAATCTTTTCATCTTACCTGGTACAGTTGGAGATTCAGGACATGAATGTGTCGATGGACAGTCTGATTCTTCTTCTGGCAATGCAGTCAAGGTCATCTTCATTCTAGGTGAAGTGAATTACATAAATTAGTCAATCAAGACAAATCAAATTTGAAAGAAGAAACCAAGTTGAGAAATCATCATCTTTCAGTAATGCATATGACAACAATTTGACTAGTAACTAGTAGTAGTAGTAATAATAATAATGTTTTGTGATACCCACAACACAATCAATCAATCTTGCTCCTAAACATAAATTAGAAGAAGAAAATCAATCAATGCTGGCAACCCCATAAGATGATGATGGATGGTACCTTTTTCTGGATGATGGCATTCCTTGATTCAAAAAGGACTGCAACTGCGTTGATGATTCCAAGTCCTCACTCTTGAAAGTTAATAATCCATCAGTTGTACTACTCACGGCTGAAACATATATCTGCAAATAAACAAAAATAAAAATAAAAACTACAACATGACCCATGTCCACACCCTAAGAAAGAAAAATTAAAGTTTGGTGGCACTATCAAACAAACACAGGGTTTCTACGTACTGACCTCCACAGACTTGGAGGAGGATTCATCGTAGTAGTTGGTACCACTATTAACGCCTTCTCCGTCGACCGGCGGTGGTGCAAGTGGCGATTCTTTGGCGTCGTCTCCGGCCATGGGACCCAACACTTTCACAGCCCTAACGTTTCCTCGCTTCATCATCATCTCATCATCACCAACACGCTATATTTGAATCCTCATCCGTCCGATGAAAATATCCTCAGCCGTCAGATTAATTCTCACTTTTCTTTTCTTTTTCTTTCATTTTTCTTTTTCTTCTTTCTCCAAAAATGGCCATTCATCAAAAAAAAAAGAAAAAGAAAGGCCACACCCCACCACACCAAGCCACAACTTTCTAAACAAACAAAAGTCCCACCTACAATTTCACTGCATGTTTGGGAAGCCAGGTTTTGATTAAATCAGCCATTTTAATTTAATTATGTTTGTTTCACTATTTTAGTATTCCGGTTAAATCTATTTTTGGCCAATAATTTGCAGATCATTTAATCTCCAGTTTTTTTTACATTCTGTACATTTTAATCTCATACAAAATATATTCAGAACTTTTAAATATTTTAGATTTTCATCCAGCTTTTTTCACCAAATTATTTTAGATGGTTATTTAGATTTTCAATACCATACAGGCCCTTAGTCCTGTGTCCCTTTTTAGGAGCGTGTTATCAGAGGAGAAAATATTGGTGAATCTTTACATTTATAAAGTCTAAAGTTGCTTCCTTTGATACTCATGTCCACTTTTTTGTTGGGAGATAAAGATTACATACCTAATGTTGTAGAAGTTGAGGAGTCTATTTTACCTAATAAACCAAAATAGAAAAATCAAGACATTTTTCGTTCTCATTTATCGGTAGAGGTTGGCAAAGGCCAGTCTTGCCATTCACCATGAGGATTCTTAGTTGGAACTTTAGAGGTTTTGGGAGTGACTTTTTACAAAATTAAGTTGAATGTGAACGAACCCTTAGGATTTCACAGAGAAGACGAAAGTGAGAGAGAGAGAGAGAGACAACAAGAAGATAAAGATTATATTTACATATTGAATGTTACAGAGATGACGACTTAAATAGTCATGATCTAACGGTAGAAAGGAACGGTCATGATCTAACGGTAGGAACAAGGTTTACGATTTAAGACGAAGCAAAAAGACAATAATACCCATACAATCATAAAGAAATAATACTTGGGCTAGACTAGCTATTTGGGCTTCTGTCAACACTTGAGAAAAGGAGCTTTATTGGGCTTGAGCTTTGGGCTTCTTTATAATGGAAGATCTTGAGTTGGGCTTGCACTGTATTCATCCAGTTATTACGTTCCCTTAGAAGGATGGGGTGAAGAACCCATCAGTTTACTCCGAAAGCTTTCAAATTGAGCGTCTTGAAGCGACTTTGTAAAAACATCAGCAATTTGTTCTGTACTAGGAAGGAAAAGAGACAGTAAGATGTTTTAAAAGAGCTTGTTCACGTACGTAGTGATAGTCTATTTCTATGACCCGAACCGGCTTCACCGCCTCGTTATCTGCTATCTAATATACTCAATCTTCTTGCATTTAAACTAGATTCCCCCAATTTTTCTCTCTGGAAGCATCAAATATCTTCCATTTTTCGCACACATACCTTTTACGGATACCTTGATGGATCCATACCATGTCCTCCTTCTATCATCACCACCGATGGTGCTCCGATTACAAATGCGGCGTATACTGATTGGCAACTTCAAGATCAGGCAGTCTTGACCATTTAAACGCCACTTTATCTCAAGAATCTCTAACCCTAAATATTGGATCTCTGACTTCTCGTGATAATTGGCTTGTTCTTGAGCATCGATATGCCTCCTTAACCAGATCTAATATCGTTTTTCCCTCAAAGCTAAGTTCCATAATCTCAGAAAAGGCTCATACTCGATCGATCTATAGATGCAGAAGTTAAAATCGATCCGAGATCGCCTTGCTGTTGCTGGTGTCCTTACCCCTGATGAAGATCTCCTTCTTTATGCGCTCAACGGTCTCCCACCGGAGTACAACTTCTTCCGTTCATCTCTCCGGATTCACTGTGAGTCGATCCCCTTCGAAGAACTCCATGTTTTTCTTAAGGCCAAAGAACATATGCATGCCTTACAATCTTTAACGGCTGATCTCTCCAACCTACTGCTTTCTATCACAACCTTTGTGGTCGCAGAGGCGGTCGAAACTCCTCCGACCTACGGTGAGGTCGATCCGGTCATCGAAGTGGTGGAGGTGGCCGATCGGATTCCAGAGGCGGTCGTTTCTATTCTGGTTACAGATCTGGGTCAAACCCTAACTATGGAGCCGGATACAGAGGCGGATTCGGGTATGGAGGTGGATCCGGGTACGGATCTGGATACGCTTCGGGTTAATTTTGTAGTTGATTCTTGATCATTTAAAATGGTCAACATATTATCATCTTTACTTTCAAAATAACTTTTATTATGGTTCATTGATACTAAATACAATATGTTACGAGTGATAATGAACCCCACACTTTTAATTTGGCACTACAACCCTCCACAGGTTGAATAATGTGACACATTAATCCAAAACAATAACAGTATTAAAATGCGAAGATTACGAGGGGGTATTTTTGTAATTCCCTTCTAATAACAAATAAATAATTACTATATTATAACTTTTTTTTTGTAAAAATTGTTTTAGTAATGTTACGTACTGTTTTGTCATTTTGAAACAAAATATGTGTTACTAATTCATGAGGCTTTGTGCATCATTCATATCTTGCGTCTTGCAGGAGTTTCAAATGCTCTATCATTGATCTAGCCATCTAGCACCCATTTGCATTAATGAGCTTTGTTTTTTTTGTAAACAAATATTAATTGTTTTAAAGTAATAAAATGATATAAATGAATACAACCAAAATGCATAAAATGACGTCACATAGGTCTTGACTTTTAAAATTTCTCCTTGAGAACTCTCTCATAGGAGCCTAGGTTTTTTCTGATCCACCATTCCGACGAGATGGCGGCTGCGGAGAAGAATACAGAGAATCAAAAGGTACGAAGACACTAGGAAGAAGAAGATGAAGAGATCTTCGAAATAAGCGATAGCTTAGTTAACCGGGCAGAGGAGAAACATAGATTATGTCTTGTTGGTCGCTTTCTTTCTCAGAAACCGATCAATGAAATGTCTATGAAAGAAGTCTTCCAAACAAAGATCTGGAAGATGTACAAGGATGTAGAGATTGAAGAGGTGGGCGAAGGGATCTTCTCCTTCCGATTCCGCACTTTTGCGCTGATGAACAGGGTCATGGAAGGAGGGCCGTGGTCCTTTGATGACAACCTACTGGTCCTGGAGAGATGGTCACCGAACAAAAGCCTTAACCAATATTGTTTCAATACAATAGAGGTTTGGGTGCAAGCCAGAGGCGTTCCCTTCCACCTTGTCAACGAAGAAATGGGCCAGACTGTCGGAACCCCAATTGGAAGGGTATGCTACGTTGAATCAAGGATTGACGAACAGAGAAGAGGTAGATTCTTGAGGATCAGAGTCGCTATGATGGTGGTAAACCATTACGCAGAAGTGCAAACTTTATGATCAAAGGGGAGAAAACACACGTCACATATAACCAATCGGGCATGGGAGACCCGAACACATGACCCGCGATTTCCACGTGATCCGGGCCCCGAAAGAGAAGATTCCCGAATAAGAGATGATCCCGTAAATACAGGAGATAAGTATGGAAAGGAGAAATTGCTATCGGATTTGGATCCCACTAATTCAGATGATGACCCAATCTCTGAAGATTTGGAGGAAAGAAACAATAGTGGAGATATGGATAACCAGCAAATGATTATCAAATCAAACCAAATCTTCGAAGAAGAGGAGGATACGATTGATATGATGCAAGTCAAAATCCCCCCTAATGAGGGGCTCAATGGGAAACTAAAAGATCTCCAGATCAGAGAGAGCTTTGAATTCAAAACCCAACTGCAGGGCTTAGAAGGAAATAAGGAGACAAAGACTCGAGACAGGAAAAGGGAGAAAAGTAGAAGGAGTGTGGAAGCCCTTGTTGTGAAGACGACTACCCCAGAGATCAGAGATAGACCGAAGATTGATATGAAGAGCAAAACGAAAACCGACATGATAAGTTATGGTCAGACACTTAGTAACTTATCTCCGGCCAAGAGAAAGACAGCAGAGAAGGAACACCTCTTCAATCTTGAGGAGGAGATGCAGGGAGACGGAAAGAAGGGCAGATCAGGCACAGTCCACGACTCAAACCTGGAAGAGTCTCTAAACCACCAGGATACTCAAACGGCAGTGGCTGCTGAGCAGCACTGCCGAGCCCAATGATTTGTTTAAGCTGGAACGTACGGGGCCTTGGGAACCTCCGTACCGTTCTAGAGCTTAAAGACCTTATAAAGGTTGAAGGTCCCGATATGGTATTTCTAATGGAAACCCGTTTAAACTGCAAGAGGATGGATGATGTACGTAGAAGACTGGGCTTTGCATCGGGAATCCATGTCAAATCGAAGGGTAGAAGTTGTGGTCTCTCTCTACTGTGGAGGGACGGAATTGATGTAACACTCAAGAAATACTCTAAAGTTCACATTGATGTGTGGGTTGAGCATGAAGGAAGAAAATGGCGACTCACCGGTGTGTACGGTGAGCCAGTTAAAGCTGATAGACAACTGACATGGACCCTCCTCAAAAGACTTGCTCCAGAAGATGACACCCCGTGGTGTGTCTGCGGGGAGTTCGATGCAGTCTCCAACGCGGCGGAGAAACAAGGAGGCAAATCAGTCACCTACTCGCAGGTAGCCAACTTCTGTGATACTCTAGCGGATTGTAATCTCAGTGACTTGGGATTCGAAGGAGGACAATTTACTTGGTGCAACAAACAAGCAGATGAGGCCAATATTCGAGAAAGGTTGGACAGGTTTGTCGCAAACCCTAACTGGCGAATCTTATTCCCAGGAGCTAGAGTGACGCACCTGAGTGGGGTGAACTCTGATCATACCCCCATTCTCCTAACGTTGAGCTCCACACGAGCACAACAAGGGAGAAAGCGATTTATGTTTGAAGCTATGTGGCTGACCGAGGACAGCCTCTCAGAGGAAATCAAACAAGGCTGGAACACAGGGACCCAGTCCGCAACAAACCGCGTTTCCGAGGGACTGAATAAAGTTGCGACACGTCTCAAGAAGTGGAAGAAGACGTCTTTTTGCAGTATCCGACAGACAGTTAAGAAGATTAAGGAGGAGATTACCATGATTTATAAGGAAATCCCATCATCCCTAAACTTATTTCGACGCAGACAACTCGAGACTGAACTCAACAAGTGGTTGTTTAAGGAAGAGATTATGTGGAAGCAGAGATCTAGGGTGAATTGGTTGAAACATGGAGACCAAAACACCCGATACTTTCATCAGAAAGCATCACTCAGGAGAGCCAGAAACTCAATTTTGGGGCTAGAAGACAATAACGGGCAGTGGAGGGAAGATCCTGGTGAGGTTTCGAAAATACTCCAAGATTACTTCTCAAACCTATTCCAATCCAGTACCCCAACTGTTGAAGATATGATACCAATCCTGGACTGTGTCCCCACAAGGATTGATGAACAATAAAGTGATTATCTCGACAGAGTGTTCACAAGGGAGGATATTGAAGAAGCTCTTTAGCAGATTGGTCCTTATAAAGCACCAGGGATCGACGGCTTCCCGGCTATCTTTTACCAATCAATGTGGCATATTGTAGGAGACGAGGTATGTCACTATTGTCTTCAAGTTCTTAATAATGGCTTGAGTATTGAAGAGGTTAATACTACACTGATCACCCTCATCCCCAAATTAAAGCAGCCTAGAAAGGCCGCCAATTTTAGGCCGATTAGCCTATGCTCTATCGTCTATAAATTGATTACAAAAGCCCTCGCTAATAGATTGAAGAAGATTCTGCCATTTATTATTTCGGAGACACAAAGCGCCTTTGTACGTGGCCGCCTCATTACGGATAATGTTCTTGTCGCCTTTGAACTAATCCATTCAATGAGAACCAGAAAGAAGGGCAGTAAAGGTTTTGTGGCTTTGAAAGTCGATATGACGAAGACGTATGATAGGATCGAGTGGGGTTTCCTTAAAGCAATTATGGAGAAGTTGGGATTTAGTCCCAAGTGGGTGAATATTGTCATGAACTGTGTCTCTACGGTCAAGTTTAAAATTATTCGCAATGGAGTCATAGAAGGGGAGATCTTACAAGGAAGAGGCATACGGCAAGGATGCCCCCTATCACCGTTCCTATTTGTGATTTGCAGTGAGGGACTCTCGTGTGCTCTGGAGGTGGCCCAAGAGGCGAAACTGATCTCGTGTGTAGCGGCAGCAAGACAAGCCCCAAAGATTTCTCATCTGCTCTTCGCAGATGATAGTTTCTTTTTTCTTAAAGCTACAACTGATGAACTATCTAATCTCTTACAATTATTATAGATATATGAACGAGCTACTGGCCAAAAGATTAATTTACAGAAATCCTCGGCAGCGTACTCCGCGAATGTTGACACAGAAACTCGAAGAATGCTCACAGAACTATGTGGAGTCAAAGAAGTTGATGACCATGAGCGCTATCTGGGACTCCCAACTGCTATAGGAAGAAACAAGAAGATTCAGTTCTCAAGCTTGATCCAGAAAGTTATCAGCAAGACAAAGAATTGGAGGGAAACATACCTTTCTGTGGCAGGGAAAGAAGTGATGATACGAGCAGTAGCACTAGCACTCCCAACATACACTATGAGTTGCTTCCTTCTTCTAGGTGGGAGTCTGCACAGAGATAGAAGCAGCAATTAACAAATTCTGGTGGACCTCGGGGAAGAAAGAGAGAGGCATCCACTGGTTAAACAGCGAGGTACTTCGTGAAGCAAAAATACAAGGTGGACTCGGAATAAAGGACTTATATGCTTTCAATAAGGCTCCGTTGGCGAAGGTAGGATGGCGAATCATCACTCGTCCGAATTCAATCCTTACTAGAACATTCAAAGCCAAATACTTTCTGCAGAAACATTTCCTACAAGCCGATCTGGGAAATAATCCAAGCTATGCCTGGAGAAGCATCATTGAGGGGAGGAAGACACTCGCGAAGGGTCTACGATGGAGAATAGGAGATGGAGACAGGGCTCTTATCACAGACCCCTGGATCCCAAGACCGACTTCCTTCAAGCCTATTTTCAAAGACAATTTCCAGCAAAATCAGAAAGTCAAAGACCTGATGAACGAACACAACCAATGGGATGAAGAGAAAATCAAGACCTGGTGCCATATCATTGATAGTAAAGAGATCTTGCAGATCCCCCTACCTCCGTTCCCCGTACAAGATACCATCATCTGGCACTATACCGATAATGGAGTATATACGGTGAAATCTGGCTATAGGGTGGAAAAACAAAGCTCCATAGACTCAGACGAAGGTACATCAACAGAGTATGCTTCAAATTGGCTGACTAAACTGTGGAAAGTCAAACTCCCGAAGAAGATGATTATCAACGCCTGGAAAATTTGGAGAAACGCGATCCCCGTGCTTAAGAACCTCCAGAGAAGGAAGATCATTAAGCACTCTACTTGTCAAATTTGCAAGAAAGAAGATGAAGATGGAACCCATATCTTTATGAAGTGTACACTGGCGAAGAAGACGTGGAGATCGGTAATGGGCGAGGAATTTCTACAAACTCGGAAGGGGGACATCCATGAATGGATCAGGGTAATTCTGCAAGAGGAAGAATCAGCTATCATCAGAAAATTCATAATGGTATTGTGGGTACTGTGGGGAGCGAGAAACAAATGGATCTATGAAGGAACCCAATCAAGAAGCGAAGAGCTGGCGGTGAAAACTAGTGTGTACCTCAATGAGATTGAAGATCTAGCCAAGCAAAACCCATACAAGATTGAGAATCCGAAGAGCCAATCGACAAGAACGGAGAGATCGGTGTGGAAACCTCCGGCAGTGGGCACTTACAAAGTGAACGTAGATGGTGATTTCTTCCCAAATACCAACGATGGTGGTATAGGAGTGGTTATCAGGGACAGTGACGGCAAGCTCATCGCCGCCGTGGCAAAGAGAATCAACCGCTGCTCCGACGCCAGGGATATGGAAGCTAGGGCAATTTGGGAGGGATTGAACTTCGCTCGGGAAATGGTTTGTCTCTCCATTAATCTAGAGACCGATTCCAGATCTCTATGGAGATGGTTTCAAGAAGGTTCGGACGACTTCTCAATTACTGGAGTACTTCTTGAGAAGGCAAAAGGGCATTTAAGCTCTTTCAGACAAGCCACTGTGCGATACACGTGGCGAGGCTCAAACACGGTGGCACACTACATAGCTAGATATGGTCAAAATTAGCAGACTACGAAGTTTGGATTGAGGACGGCCCATCTTGGGTACAAGAATTAGTAGATCAGGATCTTGTACTTTCGGCCCAGTCTGATAAATAATATTTCCACCCTTTTCTAAAAAAAATAATAATAAAATGATATTCAATGTGAAGCAAAATTGTGCTACTGTTTAGGATTAAAATTACAAAGTGCATTCATATAAAAAAGAAATTATGCCAGAGCATATTTCGGTCCATTGTCTACAGAGTACGACCAAAAAAATTCTACTAAAACCTCCCTACAAATGCTTATTTGTTTTCTAACATTGTCGTCATTCAAAATTGGATATCAACCCTCGCGTTGTAGAGCAATTTTTAGTGCTCCAAAAGAGCACCACGCGGGGCTCTACAACCAATTAAAGCATATTTGAAAAATCGGAGCTGACTGACCGGGTTGGACATGTGAACTAGTGCCTAGCCGGTACGGTTTGGCCTTTGGATTGTCCATGTATTCGAACCAGTCGGAACCAGTCAAAACTGCCAGTTTATTGTCAAACCGATGAAACGACCAGTTTTCTCCGGTTTTACCGGATTCTCCTTGCAACCCTAACCCCGTTCACAATCGACATACTTGATGCCAACTCCATGATTCATTAGGTCGATCTTCTCGACAGATGCCCTTAATCTACCTCTAAACATGTGAGAAATGGTAAAATCATAGGATAATCTCTTGGAAGCACTCAATCATGGCAGAGAGAGACAGCGGCGACGAGATGAAGAGGAAGTGAGATGTTGTTCGATGCGTGAAGACGGAGAGACGACGATGAAGAGAGATGGGTTTGTGAATTGTGACTCTCTGCAGTGTGCATTATTTGAAGAGAAAGAGAGACATAAAAGGATAAGAAAAAAACAAAATCAAAACAAAATCAATATATAGTGGAAGATACGGGCTAGGTTAAGATGTAGTGCCATGTCATTGTAGACGCCGAAAAAGACTTAGAAAATTTTTGGAGTGATATTTCTCTTCTCAGAATGGACATCTGCCCCTTTTTTAGAAGACTTTTGTGAGAAGAAGAAGTCTTCACACGCAGGCTCTTCGCACGAAGAGAAAGCCTCTTCGCACGAAGAGGTCTGGTGAAAAGACCTCTCGGTCCAGCGACGGAAGGAAACAAGGGAGGCATTAATAGGGGGCAAAATAGACTATTTGGTAAAATTTTTTGAGAACCAACATATGAGACCAACGGGTCTTCTTCCTCTTCCTCATTCTTGACTGTTTCTTCCCTCCTTACTCCATAGCCATCTATTCCAAGCTCTCTCTCTCTCTCTCTCTCTCTCCCCACTCGGTTTCTAGCCGGATTCTTCACAAAACCTAGGGTTCTTCTCGCATTACAGAGGGGGAACAAGGATTGGTGAGTGATTTTGGCTATTGTGGAAGCAAGAGAGAGAAGAGAGGCAAAGTGGGTTTAGGGTTTTTCGTCCTAGATCCGAAAATTCACCAAGTTGGAGGAAGATTCAGCTTTTAGCGAAGAAGAGAGTTACGAAGGGGACATCTCAAGGAGCACGGAGCACCAATTGGTTAAAGATTTTGTTGGAAAAAAAATTCGGCGACCCGATACGGCTCTCCGAGTCGAATTTTCTGCAATTCGTGCCCATAAGACTTGCTCCGGGCACGTAGGTACGTCCTAAACTCTCTCTTGACAAGTCTTATGCACAATTGAGTAAAAACCCAATTTTATTGTTGCGCTTATTAGCGTGCTTTGGGGCGATTGACTAGAGTCCTAGGGCTTACGTGTGCAATTGCTACGTGCTTACGTGTTTAATTTTTGTACACACTCCCTGTCACGGTGGACGATTCATATATTGCGTTATTTTCTGAAAAATATAAATGGTACCTAAAAACGCGAAAGACCGGTGAGGGGTCGTCTCGTGATGCATGTGGGTCGGGTGAGTCTCAATTTGAGATACCACCTTCACCCACCTATTCTATATTAGAGACACCTGTCCCTGAGGACCCCGGGGTTGTGGGTCGTAGGACAAGGCGTGCGGGTATTCAACAACATAAGATAGGCCCGAGGTAGTATTATAGTTTTAGGTTTGTGACATATGAGGCTCACCTTGACGCCTACAACGACACATACCTGAAAAAGAAAGGGCAACCTGAGAAAGAATTTCCGTTGCATACTGAGATGCCCGATGATATTAAATATATTTTTACTCGTGAGAAATTGAACAACAAGTTCAAATTGGTAGGGCAATCTAGCATGAAACTGTCTAGGGAATTTTTTCTTAATCTGAGGTATGCCAAGGATGGAGAGAGTCAGGACCCTCAGCTGGTTTATTGTCGGGGCAAGTGGTGAGTCTATCCGCATTGCCCTTGGGTTCCCGCGTATGAGAGTACTGTGTGCTTATCATAACACCATGAGGAGTGAAAACATTTTTGAAAGGGTGAATCGATTTTGTTTTGCACCAGGAAAAGACCCTTGGGATAGGAAGGGAGATGTAACGTGTTGGCGGGCTCATAAGAATGAGTTCCGGCCCGAAGCTCGGTGGTGCTGTGAGCTATTAGAGAATTGGGTTCTGGGAATCACACGGAACCCAACTTACACATTCAAACCGTGTGTCATGGCTTTATGTCTGTGGTCAGGGGATAGGATTAACATCCCGAAGATGATATGGGCTAATTGTCTTGAGAGGGGATCTGGGGACAAAAAGTTAGGACCCGGTCATACTTGTATTTTGACCCATTTGGCTAAGACTTCTGAGATAGATGTTGTTGCGGAAGTTGACGGTTTTCCTCCCCGGGTGTGGTCTATATTTGATGAGTCTGCTAAAACTAGGTCCAAGGGAAAGAAGCCAAAAGCCTCTAGATTTGACAATCATGTGGGATATGATAACTTGAGAGAAGATATGGCCCGAGAACGATTAGAGAGGAGAATCCAGTTTGCTCACACCCGGAGCAATCAGGTGAAACTGGGCAACTTGATCCAGATGGTGGAGAGATGGGTAGTTCAGTCTAGTGGACGGCCAGAAGAGGAATTTGTGCCACCAGTTCCGAACACTGATCCTTGGTTCCAAGAGGATGAGTTTGAGTATCTTGTACCACCTAGTGACGAGGAGTCCGCGGATGGAGCCTCAGAAGAAGAAGAGGATGGTGAGTTCGGAGAGCATGAGACGTAGGCCCCGGAGGTGGGGCCCGATGATGAGGGGGATGAGTATGAGAGAGTGAACTTACGCTAGGATTGTTGAGTCCTCGTCGTCTCGTTGAGGACAACGATGCATCCTAGTGTGGGGGTGGTGTATACCTTTTACTAGCCATTTGTCGCGTCTTTGCATTGCATGTCACATGTAGATTAGTTTTTAGTTATGTCCTTATTTTTCTCTTTGTTATTCATAACTTTGTTTGCATGTTCATTATTTTTGAGTCACCCCACCAATTTATCGAGTCGTTAATCGAGTTGACTATTGCATGTAGAATTAGAAATTATTCAAAAATCAGGAAAAAAAAATATTTGAAAAATCCTAAAAATTTAAAATAAAAATTGAGAAAAGGGCAATCGAAAGAGGTTAAAGGTTTATAAATCACGAAGTGTGAGACTTTTAGGCATAGGGCATGATTTGCGACCAAGAGTGAAAACGTGAGTCCCCCTTAGTAAGTATAGAGAGACTTTCTTTACAGGAATGCATGCCTATTTTACACACGAATTTAATTTTCAAATCTAAAGTGTGTGCCTAGTTTTCTTACAATAGTTGAGCTAGGTGTGAGCTAAACAAGCCGGACTTTCATGTGTACGTCTTAGGTAGTCGCCAACCCGCCTCGTAGTGGCACACGAAACAGTTGTGCGAGGACGTGTATTAGAGCACTCACTGCTTATAGAACTCACCCTGTCGGACCACTAGTAAACCCGACTTTGAACCTCAGATTCTTTGATAACCTTTTGACTTACGGTGACGCCTTGGCCTTCATCATTGATTGTTTAGAATCACCGCTTTAGTACGTCACGAGGGAGTGGATGTTGAGGGGGTTCGATGAGGGAGTACTTCATGATATATTCTTGCGAGTCTTGCATATCGCTTATGCTTCATTTGTGATTTACGAGGGGATGCGAGGGTGAGTGAGAGTAGGCTTGCGCACTTCGGTGTGGCGGTGTTCCATGTCGTTACATCATGGACACAGTTGTGGAGAGCTGTGAGTGCGTAACATCTAATACGCACAAAATTGGGTTGGGGGATTTAATTGGTGGATCGTGCTAGGTACCGGATCTCATTCATCATGGTGTCGGAGTTTTGGTTGGATTAGGCACGAGACTTACATTCTATTGACTACTAGAGAGGGGGCATGATTATATTCGAGTGTGGGGGTGTCGAATTTTGACTACGGACATCGAGATTAAGCTTGCGACGACTCCATCCCCACACATTTACTTTGATTTGTGAGCGGCTTAGTTTGTGACACTATTGATTTCATGGAGTTAGGGGGAGATGAATTTACTTTTGATACATATTCATGGAATTGATTATTTTCTCCCCCTTTCATTATATTTTTGGCGTTACTCTTGGAAGACCACTCGGGATTTGTGATGAAGGATTTTCGGAAATTTTGAGAGATATATTAAAAAAAGAGAGAGAGAGAGAGAGAGAGAGAGAGAGAGAGAGAGAGCAAAAAAGGAGAGTTGAAATAAAGGAAGAAATGGGAAGCTTATTGGAAGACCGAGTAGAGGAGCAACCAATTCATCGACGGGAAGTTTCATCTTGTGCAGGATTCACGACGGTGGCCGCGGAGATCGTAGTTGTATCGGGGTTTTGAGGGGATCGAGGGCCGGAGATGGTGAGTCTTGGGTTCGGTTTCTATCATTGTTGTGAGGGTGTCTGATATGTGGTATGATTGTGAGAATGTGACGCTTTAGGACTATAACATGGTTATTATCCTTTTGTCCCCAAGCCTCATCACTTTAACCCGTTAGCAGATTAGGAGCTCGGACCTTGAACGTGGCTTAGCCTATCGTAGCCTCTTATTTTGTAGGCACACGCGAAGAGGTAATGCATTCTTGTACGTAGTAAGGTTAGGATTTCTATACTAGCTAGGGGAGATTCTCGTGGTCGAATTTGGTTTCAACTCATGCCTTGTATCTAGATTTCTCATCGCTTCATGATAATCGATTTAAGCTAATGGAGATCGCCCGATCTCGCAAAAGAAAAGAAAAAAAATTGTGTTATTTCAATACTTGCATTGTGAATATTGCATTTGCATATAGGTGCATTGTGTATAATCGAGTCGTGTCGGCTAGTAAAAGGATGGTTTGTGGATTGGTTTCGAACTCGGACTCGTATGCAATGATTGGTATAAGTATGCAAATGGCGTAGGGAAGTATGCAATGTGGAATATGTTTTGTATGCGAAGTTGGAGTTTTGTGAGATTTGAGAGGATGTGCATTTGAGAAGTTTGAGTTTGGCTTGGATATTTGCTCGGGACGAGCAAACGGTAGTGCGGGGGTAGTAGATAACTTCGTTTTCGGAATATTTTATGCCTTATTTTGCTACGTTTTGCGTGCTCAACATGGAAAATTTGTCATCTTTTGAGTGAATTATGTTATTATTTGTGAAAATTAGTTCTTGTGCTATTATTGTTGAATCCGGGCGTTTCTAGAGTAATTTCGAGCTTTTATTGTGATATGATCGCGGGTTGTTTTTTCTTGTTGTGATTTGCAGGAAAATAGGGCTTGGAGGATCATGCGGGAGATGAAAACGATTTTCGAAAAGGAGGAACTCAAAGAAGAAGTCAAAGAACTCAAAGAAGAAGCCAAAAGAAAGGACAGCAGGTCTCTTCGTGCAAAGAGTATATCTCTTTGTGCGAAGAGGAAAACACTTGGAATATTTTTGAAGCTGCAGAAGTCTTCCCAGAAAACAACATCTGCCCTTTTTTGAGAAGGTCTTCGCACGAAGGGGAGAATGTCTTCGTGTGAAGAGGTTGCTGTCAGGAGCGTTTTTGGCGGGGGTTTTATGTAATTTTTGTAAACTTTGTCATAACTTTATGGAAATGTATTAAGGAGTCCTAGGTCGTGATTCTAACGTATCAGAGCACTTTTTGGAGACTAGAGACATTGGAGAAGAAGACTTGGAGCTAGGAGACGATGAAGGAAGCTTGGAATCATTCGTTTGACTTCTAAAACTCCGTTTCTTCTCTAGTTTTTGTTATTTGATCACGAAACTTTGTACGTGGATCATGTTTTTGCGTAGCTAAACACTTTTCTCAGGATATCTCGTAGGGAGCTAGGGTTTGATCACGATATTTGTGATTTATGGATTTGATTTCATGCGTTTGGCTTAGTTGATGAACTTTTTTTCTAGCTATGTGTACTTTATGTGTTTAATTATATTGATAGGATAGAGCTAGGTTATGAATGTTAGAGACATCGATATTCATTGCCCGGAAAATTGAAATACACACTAGCCGTATCAAGGGTTGAGAAATCTTGCTAGTTTTCTAAGAACAAAGAGTAGACACTTGATCGTAATGCGTGCTTTAACTTGATTAGACTAGAGAAATCAGTTTTGATAGTCTAAGCATAGGTGTTGGTTGAGAAATCTTCAACGTAATTGTGCTCGTTTAGCTAGAATAAAGAATCATCGTGTTAACAAAGTATAAATCTGATATCGCGAGAAATACCTAGTGACCCGTAGAGATATCCTGACTTCTCCAAACTTTGAGAAATATTATAATCATTCACCTTTATTAATCGTGAAGCAATTCAATTGGTTAATTGAGACATTTGTCATTAATTTTAGTAGGATCAATAGAACAAAACAACTGCGCCTTGACCACACAAAGAAAAAAATTAATAGCTAATTTACAACGAAGTCTCTTGGGTTCGACAACCCGGATTTCCAGAATTTATTACTACACACGACAGTTGTACACTTGCAGTTGGAGCGTGTCATATACCCAAAAAAAAAATGTTTTTTCCCCTGACTCCTAAAAATTGGCGTTGAAGTCCAACCCCGAGTGCATTGCATTGTTGCCCTAACGCTTCAAAGCTGGCGTTGCCACCTCAACCTCAAATGGTCGGCAGCCCCTCCAACGGCTAGAAAAGGCAAAAAGTCACTTTTACCCGTTGTCCTATCCGTGTAACGGCTAGTAGGGAGGTCAGGAACGTAAATTCAATGCTCTTGGAGTTTCTATATATAGAAGCTCCATAACATTCTACCTTCATTCCTCAAACATATTCAAAAATGTCTCCGGAGATTGTCATTGCACTGATCATATACGTGTACGTGATGGTCCTCTTTGCGCGCCTCGACCTTTCCTTCATCAATCAGCCGTTGCTCCCTTTCCTTTTGGTTTGGTTGTTCGAGTTTATCCTTATGTTGCTAGCATACCGTTGGAAAAAGCAGGAAACAGCGATGTATAGAAGGATGAAGTACCACTGAGGTAACTGTTCCTATATCTTCTCCGTAAATAAAATAAACAAAAAGAAAAACAAAACAAAAAACAAAAAAAGAAAGAAAAAAAAAATGAACTACGTTTGACTTGATCCCATCTCGTGGGTACGTAGGCAGCTTGTAATATCCTTTCAAGTTCAGTCATAAAGACAAAAACAAATGTTTTTTTTCCCACTTTGGCCCGAGCCGAGACGAAATCTCACATTACAAGTGTTTCGAGTAGTTTCGGGTTCAAGTGTTCTTTGGACTTCGAAAGAAAAACGAACAAAGGGTTCCAGGTTCAATTACGCGCGTCAGACAAAAAAAAACGCGTTTATCATGGCATGAAGAAACCGAACATGTTCGAGAGCTTTCTTTATTTAAAAGGAAGGAGGACTACATGATTTGAAGCACATAAAAGAAAAAGAAAAAAAAAATGAAATTGACTTGGGAGTCAAAATTTGGCTTCCATGATCCTTGTTCTTTCCGTTTCGAGAGTTTGTGTCAGCTTGCCTAAACGACGTGAAAACGCTTGGCTATACTCGAGAACGGAAAATTATTTTTCAAGATCTGCCTCCAAACTCTGCTTCTTCTCCTTCCTTCGTTGCAAGGCTGTTTCAAGGCTGTCTATTTCAGTCCGCAACTCTCGGAGGGTTTTGTGTAGCTCACTTTCTTTTTTGCGGAAAATTGAAAGCTTATCTTCGTCAGGGTCAGGATGCGTCGCAAGTGAAGCTCGGCAAATCAAGTTGGCCTTCATCTGATCCTGGTCGGACCAGAAGCTGACACCTTCAAAAAGGTGATGCGTTCCGCTTCGTAAAGTCTTGCGTTCACAAAGAAGGCGTCCGTCAACTCCTTTAAGTGTACGCTACCTCCGGGAACTACAGTTTCCATCATCACAAACATATTGTGCACATCTTCTATGAGGGAAGCCAAGGCGTCAAACAGGGTCGACGAAATCCTGTCACGAATGGTATCCCAAAATACCGACAAGAGACTTGTTTTGCATTCTTCAACCATCGAGCCTCTTTGAGTTGAAGTTGAAGGAGCTTCACCGTGACAAATATCCAAGAACGCGTCATCGAATTGGCCAAGCTTTGTATCTTCAAGATCAAAAATGGCTGAGATAACCTCATCAGAATTGAACTCCTCTATCTTATCTGCCATCGAATTGCTTCCTCCCACCTCGGCTGAGGAGCGGACCACAGCCCCGTTCAATGCCCGACTATCTCGTGTCGCCTCTACAAGCGGTTTCAGAACACCATGGGTCTCTGCATCCTCAAGAGATGTTTGCGTTGATTTCCCTGGGACATTGAGATCTTTCCTTCAGGAACCCTCCCTGATTGACTCCCAGTGATCTTCTTGCGAGAAACGAGGAATTTATGCCTATGTTTCTTCCCGGACTGGTCGTCAATGTTCCTCACCGAGGACACTTGCTCCTTTTCTGGCGTCGGAAACCTGTGAGCTACCTCCCCCGTCCTTCGACGTAGCGGATCACTGTGGACACCTCACTCCCCTGAGTTCACAACATATCGAACCCCCTCGTCGTGCTTGAAACCTATGAGATTGTGGTCCTGTGACGACTCTTTCACCCGCTTCAAGCTTGAGGCTTCGTCCACATCGCCCTTGCTCTTAGAAGAAATCACACTCTTTTCATGGCGAGCTGCAATTGAGGGCTTCGTGATGATTTTGCATGGTACGAAAATTTTCTTCTGCTCTGTTTCGTCATCACGACTGTTGTCTAGCGACCTTCGGTCGGCCTTAGAACGGACCCTGAGGTAACAAGCGGATTCTACAAAAAAAATTGCAATTACTTATTATGCTAAAAAATGACACTTCATAATTGATTTAGTAAATATAATAAAAATGCTATTTTAAGCTAACATGTGCTAGTTATTAAGTAATTAAAAAACAAGCTAAAAATGAAAAACTCTAAAAAAAACTAACGTATGAAAAAAATAGAGATATGCTAATCTTTTCAAAAAAAATATAAAAAAAAAATGAATCTAAAGCTATTGTTGCTTGTCAAGGGTTGATGAAATAAGAAAATGGGACAAAAAGAGGCCATTCGGCCATAAGAAAAATAAATAAAATAAAATGGCAGCAACAACAAAAAATGAGAAAGGAAATGGTGGAGATGATTTTGTTGTCACATGGAGTAAAAGTTGGACGGTCACCTTTGGGAGTATGTTAATTCTTGTTTTTTTTTTAAAAAAAGGAATTAAGTAAAAAAACACATTTGAAAAAGAACGCTACATCTGGAGAAGATTACTCGGCATATATTTTACCAATGCAAAAAAAATAAAAAAAAATAAAGAATAAAACAAAGTAATAATGTGTTGTCACTTTGAAATTAAAAGAAAGAGACACCAATAAAAGAAAACAACATACAAATCAAAAGAATCATAACAAAATGACAAAAGTTGGTCATGAGAAAGAAATGAAGAGTTGGAAGTCTCTGTCACATGGAACAGAGCAAAAAAAAAGTTTGCTCTTTCAATTGGAAAGGCTATGGCCACTTCAGCCATGCGACCAAGAAAATAAAAAAATAATAAATAAATAAACAAAAAAGTATAAATGCATAATTAAACAATAAGAATAGTCTGGTGAGAAAATGAAAATTTCTCTTCAATCAAAAGTCATGTAATGGCAGGTGAAAATGACAACACACAAAAAAAAAAATTGAAAATGAAGTGAGTAAAGAAGAAGAATAAATGGGTGGTGGTGTTAAAGAAAAGTGTGCAGTGAATAAAAAAATGACCAGTGGTCATGAGAATGAAAAAAAAAATAAAAAAAATGAAGAGCTGAAAGTGACTTATGCATCTCACGTGAAAATGAAATGAAAGAAAAGGCACAAAAGAAGTACATGAATTGAAAATGACATTTCAGTAAAAAGAAAGAGACAATTCGGCCATTTTAAAAAGGATAGTGCGAGTAGTCAAAAGACATAGTCCATGTGTCATATCCCTGCCTTGACACACATCAACTAGTTTCCCCTCAATATTCTTAAAACGCATCATTTCTTCTTCATCATCTATCTCTATACCCCCGTCTCTCTTTGCCCTATGTTTTGCCGAGCAAACCCAACACCACCACCACCGTCCCTATCTATCTATCTCTCTCCTTGTTTTTGAAACATAGAAGAGAACTATGACAATTCTCAGCCATCTTCTCTCATATTGCCCTCTCTTTCTCTTCTCTTAAAAGATGAAACCTGAAAGAGTTTTCTATCACCTTATCGTTCTAGTTTCTTTTACCAATTATGGAGAGAGAATGATGGAAGTCAAGCTCATTTTGTGTTTACTGAAGGTGAATTAAGCAAGCGAAACAAGCATATTCGAGAAGTACGACAAGGTAAGTTCAAATCCTAGCAAAGCAAGAAAAGCACCACAAGACTTCTCTCACGAATTGGGTTCACAAAGACATAAAGTGGGTACAAGCAAGTAAAATGTGACATGCGTTGGTATAGTAATGCGCAAAAAAGAAGAGATTGCTTGGAACGTACAATTATCAGCTGAAGTAAAGGCAGTTGAAGCTCGTGGAAGAGTTTAGTGAGTTGTGAATTTTCAGAAGGTAATCAATTTTTTTGGAAGTGATGTGCGAAGTTATCGATATGCCTCATTTATAAAGAAAATGAGGTATGAAGAAATCATTGAAGTAAATGGCAATCTACGGATGAAATTTCTCCGACGATGGATAACTCTCATCACTGTGAAATAAGCTGAAGATGTTTACTTTCGAGACACCCAACAGTGAAAATTGAACATGTTGGAAGGAAGTTGCCAAACAAATCAACTGTTCAAAATGGAAGAAATGAAAACACCTACAGTAAAATCGGATTTCAACGGAATGGAGGAAGATTGAAGAAAAGAAGATGTTGAAGGGAAGAATACAATATCTCATAAATGATCTTTGTCAAGTTACTGTTGGGTGGATAAAGAGCCATCAACCGAGGAAGAAAGCTACTACTCACGAAGAAAATTGACGACATTTCCGTATGAATTCATTCATTCGCGTAATGTTACAAACTGGTTTGAACTATTGAAGTTTGACGAAAGGAAGAGATCAAGAGAAGAATGCAATACCTCATGAACATTCTTTGTCAGTTACTGTTCGGAGAAGTAACAAAATGATGTCCTGAAAACTATTATGAGGAGTTTTCTTGTGTTCGTGGAGCACTCGTCGCGCGAGGGAATGACTAGCAAGTGAAAGAATCATTCGAGACTCGTCCGCTTCAGCAAACCAAAAGGAAAGTGGACAAGTCTCGAGGGACCATTTGTAGACACCGAAAATTCGTCATATCAAAATAATGATGGACTAAATAATGTCCTAATTAAATGATCAAATGAAGAAACACGACAAGAAAAATTCAGTATCAGACCCTGCAGACTGGCGAATCGCATGACGCCACGTGTCAAATTGCAGCTCAAGATTGACCAGCTCGGTCACAAACATCAACTCCGACTAAAATGGAGGTTACATTGGAAGAGCGTCTTAAGTGTACGATTATTGCAAATGCAATTGTATATTTATTGTTAGGAAAGCAACCAAAATAAACTTTCCTATAAGTACATCAAGCTCCCCTAGACTTTACAAAATTGTATAGGGTACCCCAAATTATTACAAAATTGCACAACGACCCCTCTATCTCCCTATAAATAGAGGAGCAAGTTCATAAGAAAAATCGCATCTTCCAACACCTTTCTATACCTAAAACACTTTCTCTACATCTTCCCTTACATCTTTCCTACAACTCCTCTCAAGCTCAAAGCTTAGAAAAGAGAAGTTAGCAAAGTCCTGACAGGAGAAGCCCCCAAAGGAGCCAAGATCCTCGAAGGCGGAAAGACTTTGAAGGAAGAAAATCCCAAAAGATGGCGAAGCCCTAACGAATAAGCCACAACAATAGTCGAATCTTCAAAGACGGAGCAATCCTGAAGATCGAGCCATCCACCCCAATAAAATCAAATCTTCAAAGAACATCAAAATACGGTGAACCCGCGAAGAACAAGTCAAAGTCAATCAAAAAGACCATAAGCCCTCGTGCCGGTCAAATCTCATCAAGGACGTGGAAGATCCAACCGTCCAAAATCATCCCATCAAGTTGAAATTTCTGAGAAGAATCAGAGGAGTAGTGTTTCTACTAAGGAAATATGTTTCAGAGGTTTGTATCCTGCTTATAAATAATAAAATGATATTTGTCGCCAAATTTATGTTTTTACCCGCTTAAGCGCGAAATTTGTGTGTACAGTCATCTATTCAAGCCCACGTTTGATTAGTTTTTTTTACATTTCTATGAATTTTGTTAGATCAGCTAGTGAACTTGGACGATTTTAATTTTTATTACTAAATGTTGTGACTCTAGTATGAAAATTTTATTCAAAGTGTCACATTGGTAATAATCAATATAAACATTTTTTAAATAAACTGTCTGTGATTCGACAAACACCCATTGATTGTAGAGCACTAAAAAACTAATATCAATGGGTGAGGTAAGATGACCAATTGTCTTGAATACGACCGAATGTATAAATATGAACTCGTGCGCTATTTTTTTGGGTGGGTTTGGTATTAAATATTTTTGATCTTTTAATCCAAAAACATTTTTTTTTTTTACTTTTTGGAGTTGAAGCAAATGTTTGGTGTCAACTTTTTTTTTGGGAGATTTTGTATTTCGGCTTTTGGTTTCTAGTGCAAAATGAGGGAAAAAAGTCGAGTTTAAGTATTTTTTGTGTCTTTTTTTTCGCAAATCATGAAAATGACAATAATGTACTCAACAATCAATTGTAACATTACTTCTCTCAAAAAAAAAATTGTAATATTACTATCTTTTTCCACAAAAAGACATATTTGGAACTTTCACTAAATAACAAAATGTCAGATCTGAGATCACTGACTTTTTTTTTACATCATTAACTTATTTTACCAAATACATCTTTTGTTTTTAGATTTTGTATCACAGAACTTTTATTAAACTATTAAATAATTTCTTAAAAAAAAAATCCAAAAAGTTGAACACAATCCCATCCTTTATCTATCTTTATTCTTCCTTGTGCACACCAGTCTTTCACTTCAGGTGCTCTTTACTTCCTCCGGTCGTACATAGCCCAAAAATCACTTAGATCTGAGACCGTGAAGCTCGGAAACCCTAGCCGGAGGTACGATCTCGGTAAGTAAGCATTCTCTGCTTCTTCAGCTTTTCGATACTTACTTCTCTCGTTCCTTTCAATGTCCGATGAACTCTGGTCTCACTCACAACACATTTCAATGGTGCTTTTCATGTGCTCTTTGTCTGGATCTGTTAGTGTTCTTCCTTTTACTGCACTACATTTCGCCAAATTTGGGGTTTTATTGACATTTGACTGAGGGATTTGGGGTTTAGGTTTCATACTTTTTTTTTTTTTTTTTTTAACTCAACAAGTGTTATGGCTTGCTAGAAGAGTCAGTTTTGTTGTTTTTGGACACAGAGTGGTCATATGCTCATGGTCTGCTTCATAGATCTGAAATGTACTGTTAAGATCTGAACACAAAATGGTCATATGCTCATGGTCTGCTTCATAGATCTGAAATGTACTGTTCAGATCTAGAAATGAATTGCTGTATCATGGTTAGTGAGCTAAGAATATTTTGAGGAGATTATTCGGGTAATTTTCTTAAAAAAGTACGGTACAAGAAACTGCTCTACAAGTCAGATAAGGAAAGAGTACTGGCAAGGGTGAGATAAGGTGGGTTGTGCTGACCAAATTACCCCCATAGAAAAGGTACTCCGCCGTGAGAGAGTCTCTCTTCGCATTGACTGAGATCGAGAGAGAAGATCGGTTCACAGGGACCTCCCGGAACAGAATTAAGAATCTGTAATGATAGTCATGCTTAGTGAATTTAGTTGATCGAAATGCTAAGCTGTACTTCAATACTTCTTTCAAATGAAATTATATATAAACGCATATTTTGCTAACAGCTTTACTGCTTGTTAAATGATCACATTCGAAAACCATTATTACTTGTATGGAAGTGGTTGTCAGCCTTTTTAAATGAATTTTGTAGGTGGTCTTTTCCTCTCTTCTTTTTTCAAGGATTAACTTGTCAATTAGTTGGATTTACATTGTAATGATGTTAGTGTATATGTTTTTCTGGAATGCAAGTGTAGAGTGTTGTTTCAAAACGAGAAAAGGAGACTGGGCTTACGTGCTTCGCTAGGCAAGGCATGTGAAGTAGAAGTCTGTTTTATAACACGCATAATTGTGACTTTATACAGAGGAGTATAACTGATTTTCTTATCATTCCTACATGTCGGCTGTTAACTCATATAACCCTGACGTTTTTATCCTACTACTGCAGGTTCGGCGAAAATGGAAAATATGATTATAATGTGGAGCGGGAGAAGGATAAGAAGTATATATTGCACATTGCGGAGAAGCCGGGAGTGGCACGTTTCATTACGGCTGGAGAATTCACAGGTTCGGGATTTCCCGTAATTTGATGAAGATACCTTAGAACTAAAGATTAATTCTCAAATACCTACATAATAATGGATAGCTATAGAGGAAGTGAAGATGGTTTTATTACTATAAACCAATTAAATAAACAGTGTGCATCTATTAGGTTTCCAATAAAAGTGTAACCTAAAATAACTCACCTCGACCGTTTTTACATTGACATCCCTCAACGATTACATGACTTCAATGGCCTCGACTTTGCTTGGATATGGAGGAGATATGTGAAAACATAATAAAAGTGGTTAGGCACTGGATGCATTGTGTTAAATGCGAAGTTATAAATTAAAACACTACGAGTCATATTATTATCACTTGAAAGCTATAAGTGTTTTGTAATCATGCGCTTCGATGAACCATTTTTTGTCACCATCTAGCGTCTTATGCTTCTCCCACCTATCATATATGAGTCTCAATATAGCTGTCTGGCATAATCCAAATGAAGGCACATCATCGTCATCTGTACGGAATGTCTTTAGTTTTCCTCGAGCCATTATTGTCTTGGGCAGTGCTTGACAGTCTTCCCAACAATCCCTCTCTTCTCCGGAAAGTGTATAGTCATTACGGCTACTCTCTGTCTAGGAGGTAAACTTGTGTTTCCTCAAACGACCAATGCTCTATGTACTCTCTGGCGCGGTAAAAGCACACAGATTCAAAGTTAGATCGGGGAATTATGTGTGCGTCACCTCTGTTTGTGGGAACATCACGACATATCTTGTTGATAACGCTGCCTCTCATTTAGGATGAATTTGATTTGTTAAAGATTTTTAATAGCGAGGTTAAGTCAATCACTAGTGACAAACTCTTACACTTTTTCATCATAAACGAAGCTAAGAGGTCACACATGGGTTTTTTATGATGTGACTGTGTGTGACCTCTTAGCTTTGTTTATGATGAAAGAGTGTAAGAGTTTGTCAGTACAGATTGACTTAACCTTGCTATTAAAAATCTCTAACTGATCAAATTCATCCTACTAATGAGAGGCAGCGTTATCAATAGCATCTGTCGTGATGTACCCACAAACAGAGGTGACGCACACATGATTCCCCGACGTATCTTCGAATCTGTGTGCTTTGACAGTGTCATAGTACATAGAGCATTGGACGTATGAGGAAACACAAGTATTATTTTCTGGACAGAGAGCACCCGTAATGAATATACACTTTCCGAAGAGGATTGTTAGGAAGACTATCAAGCACTGCCCAAGACAAGAATGACCCGATGAAAACTAAAGACACTCCGTATAGATGACGATTATGTCCCTTCGTTTGGATTATGCCAGACAGCTATATTGAGACTCATATGATCGGTGGGAGATGCATAAGACGCTAGATGGTGACAAAAAATGGTTTATCGAAGCTTATGATTACAAAACATTTACAACTTTCAAATGATAATAATATGACTTGTAGAGTTTTAATTTATAACTTCGCATTTAATTTAATGCCTCCAGTTTTTAACCACTTTTATTATGTTTTCACAGATCTTCTCCATATCCAAGCGAGGCTGTTGAAGTCATGGAATCGTTGAGGAATGTCAATGTGAAAACGGTTGAGGTAAGTAGTTTTAGATTACACTTTTATTGAAAACCTACTAGATGCACACTGTTTATTTACTTGTTTTATAGTAAAATCATCTCACTTCCTGTATAACTATCCATTATTATGTATGTATTTAGGAAATTAATCTTTAGCTTCATCAATTCCGGGAAATCCATAACCTGTGAATCCTCCAACCGTATTAACAACGATGGAGCTATATAAGGCGGCAGTGGAACGTTTGAGTTCGAATACAACCATGAAATTGAGTTATATTAATGAGTCAAGTAGGCCTTATTAAATGTGACGAAATACTAACACTACTTTGTTTTGGCAGCTTCTACAAGAGTTGTACAACGAAAATGTTACAATCCCTAATCCATTTGTGAAAACCTAACAAGAAATGAAGTTTCATATATGTCATAATGATAGCAATAGAACTAACCCAAGAAATGCAGTTCAATGAATATCATAGGGTTCAAGGGGCAGCTTTTATTTTTTTATTGGGCAGATACCTTATTTTTTATGCTTAAGATGAATTTCTAATTATCCTTGATCTTACTTGTAGAGACATTTTGGATAGTAGACATGAATCAAGTGTGCATAAGGTTCATGTTTGAACTATGCTATGGATGGCTGGGAGTTCCATTTTTCTTGACGAGTATGTTTGAATTAAATGATATGGGACTATGGTTTTCACTATTGATTAGCCTAAATATATATTATACGTGGTTGAGGATGTATTTCGGCGTTCAACCCTCAATTGTCAGTAATTGAAATTGCTTCTGTGAAATTAAATTAGGGGTATCATTGTTTTTATGGCCCCGAATGTGAAATCGACAAATAAGCAGCCATGCTGCAGGGACAATTTCAGATATTGAGAAAAATACTACTTTTGATGCAATTGTTATTGCAATATGATACGTGTTATCGTTTTTCAGTTATTCCATTATGTTTTCCCTTCTTATTTTGCTCTATATAAACTAACTATTTTGTTTTTGTAATGAGTTTTATTGTGTTGCCTTGGCTGCTTCTTTCTCGCTACTGTGTTCTCTTCACTGGTCTGTGGATCTCCTGCAATCTCTGGTAAGTTATGCGGGTTTATATGCTTGTTTTATTTGTTTGCAAAGTGGGCTGCATGATAAGTCTTGCTGTTTCTCTATGATTATGTCCTTGAAATGCCTATGCTATTGTTCAACAATGGCATGCTTCTTTGTACTCTATCCAGAAAACATATCTGTAAAAATGAAATACAGATCCCTTCCTTTACTTCAACAGATAGTCATCCATCGTATAACCGTTTGTTAAGTTCAAACCTACAAGATCGTTTCATGAGAGGTGCTTGCTAGATTGAGACCCTGACATTGTCAAAACAATTGTGGAAGCTGAAAGGACAGGCAAAACATATGCTAGTCTTGGTTAATCCATAGACTTCCTTAAGTTGTAATATTTGGTCAATCATTTGACCAACAATTCATGTCTTTCTCTTTTTTCACTGGTAATCTTTTTGTGGTTTAATCATTTATAACCAAGATGCAAAATTGATGGTCATAGCTTGCTTTTTCACTCTGAGATTTCCTTTAATTTTCTGTAGCAAGTGGCGGTAAATACAACAGTTGGAAAAGAGAAACTTAAAAGCTATGGATTAGACTTCAATGCAGACTTCTACTGGTCATGCAATAGCTTTCAACATTGGCTTTATCTTGGCCTTAACTTTTTTTTTTCGAAATCTTGGCCTTAACTTAAACCGTAAGTGCGTCTACTTGACGAGAATTTTTTAGTACTCCAAAAGAGCACCACGTGGTACTCTACAACCAATATGTGTGAACCACTAACAGTTTGTATAAGTGGAGCACTGTGATTGGAATTAGAGCACCACGCGGTGCTCTTTTGGAGCACAAAAAAATTTCTCCTACTTGACTACATGATGTTGCCTAAAGAACGGAATTTGATACATGCTTGTTGTGTTATAAAATTGCCAGCTCCTGTGTCCTGTGCCATTATTTCAAAAGACAGGCTCTCTCAAATACAAGGAACCGAGAATTCTTTACATGCTTCTCTCAGCTCTCCTGACACTAATAACAAAATTCATAGAGGTAACATGAGGACATACTGCTGGGTTTTTATCTCTCTTTCAATTCACTTGATTTGTTTCATCACATCATCTTTTCTAACATACCAAAACTGGCTGTTGTTCTTTTTTCTCTGACAGATGGAGGAGCAGTTGATTTAGCCATTTTTAGTCTTCATCTATTTTCTAACATTTGACTACGTACCCTTGACCGGTTTAGTTGCACACTTGAAAGATAGCCTAGAAAGTCCAAAATATGGAAGAAAGAAGTGTTTCCATGCCTCTCCCACCCAGTCAATTCTGTCCAGAATCAAAAAAAGAAGAGTTTTGGAACACCAAATAACTTGTATCCATAGAATGGATTAGTTAACTTCTTTTTTTTTATTGAATTTGATCCACTCCTTCAATTGATTGCATAGTATCTCAAAAAAAACAATGACTAAAAGCTTATTCTCAAAGAAAGAAAGGTCTAACTGTTGAAATAATGGTATCGAGCTTGTACACATGCTTCTAGAGCTACTCGCAGTGATTTCAAATCCAGAGGTTAATCGTACTCTGGTAACTTTACGTAAGGAAAGGAGTGTGGAAAAGTCCTTTTCTTGTGCTCATAAGTTCATCCATACAACACTTACCGTGGGCGGCTAATCTCATTTTACAGGAAAAGTTGTTTTACCTTTTTTAAGCCACTAACTTTAGTATTTCGGGATGCAATACTATATAGAGACGCCTCTGGTAAACATCAACTTTGTTCTATTATAGACATGTTGATCATATATTAGTGGTGTAATCGTGTAACTTTTGGTTTTTCATTTCAGGGGATGAGAGAAAAGGGTTTCACTCAGAAAAAAACTCCAACTCCTTTCTGATGTCTCGGGTGTATATAAGCCTGGGGTTCTAACAGCATTGATGGGTGTCAGTTGAGCAGGGAAAACAACTTCTTTTAGATGTTATTGCAGAAAGGAAAACAAAATGAACTATTGAGAGACTCCTGTTAGAATTTTGGATCACTGCGAGCAAACTGATATACATTCTCCACGGATGAAGAATCTGTTATCTATTTCTGCATGGTTGCGTTTGCACCCTGAAATTGATTCAAAGATCAAATTTGTATGGCCCTAATACAAGAAAGCTTCATTTACTCTTATGTTATTCGCGAAATTTAAAATCCTGTTTAACTGTGTCTGCTTACAGGAATTTGTATGCTAGACCAATCTCGCTTCTGTTCTAGAACGTCTTCTGTTTATCTACATGTCTCTAGAGTGTCATAGAAGTTCATATAGACTAAATCAATCTCTTAGATCTTAGTCTCAATTTAATTTTAGTCAGGTATGGGTTTTAGACGGTCTCTTCTTTATAGACGTCTCACTGATACTAAGCTCTGGGATCTGTCTCACATATTCATCCTACAAGTCTAAATTGTTTCCAGATATATTAGCACGAAGACCCAAACAATTAGAATTCTTATCTTTCAGATTTGAGATTGTTTTCCCCATTTTTGAGACGTGTAAGGTAATCTTAGTATTATCTAGGGTTGATCTTTGTTTAGCTGGAAGGTTTAGGATTCGCTTAGTGTTGCATAAAGTATCTTATTTTATACAAGTTTTTTGTTTCAAGTTACTATCTGTTAGAGTTTTTACTTGACAAACTACACGAAGATAGATCTTTTCACTTGATAAACTAAGGCGGAAACGTTCTAGAGTGCACGCCTGAACATGAGGTTCATCGTGTAGCTAAGGTCGCCAACTCAAGGAGTGCGTTGGTGTGCAGTTCTCAATTAGATTCAAGGAAGACTTAGAATTTCACCGCATGGGGGTGGCACACAAGAGGTTACAAAATCACAGAGCAGGTAAAGGTACAGTCGTGTGTAGCTGATCTGTGTGATAGCTCGTGATATATATCTTGTATCAAACATTTATGGCAATAAAGTTGTCTAGCATAGGTTGGTGCTAGCAGGTAGGGTTTTTATCCTAACTATCATCCTCAGGTGGAGAACATCCGAAGTTCCCCCACGGCAAAAAAGTTGTGCTTTTGTGTATTTTATGTTACTTATAATTGTCGTATATGTAAGATTTACTTTACCATTGTCGCATCTACTACTGATCTTTACACAATCATTTATTAAGAGTACTTTCTCACCTTCTTATCAACATTCGCCAGCAAAACTCAGCACATGTCCCCGACTTCGGCAGCTTATTGATCAACGTCTCACTGTCAACCTTAACTAACACTTAGGTAAGCACAAGTAACTGTCACGCCATACCCTTCTGGGTGTAGTTGAGTTGGTCGGGTGAGCATTCTTAAGACTTTGGGGCATTTGCCTTGAGGTCTTGAGTTTAAATCTTGGGGCAAACTAAGGGCAGCCTATTGGCCTTCTCAACTGCGAGTCTGTCAACCCGGATTTTTTCAGGCTGGTTTGCCTCTCTAGTGTGGTTTGCAGGCTATTGCACTAGAGCGGGAGTTTACCCAGTGCGCAAAAGGGTATTGGCTGCGGGTCCCACGTCATCAAAAAAAAAAAAAAAGATAACTGTCACGTCTTGTGTTGAAGCAAAAGGTATTTGCAAGATTTAAGAAATAGAGACTATGACCTCATCAGAAACTCTAGGACAAAAAACAATAACAGGTTTATTTTTTTTGATAAATTGACCCAAAACAGCACAATATTGGTGGAAGATGTAATTTATAGTAATTAATTAGGCTTGACTTTTGGAAAAAGAATACAATCATCGGCAAAAAGTAAATGGGTAATATTAGGCGATCCCATACAAGCCTTCACCCCACATAAAATTTTATTAGAGGTTGCTCGGGAAAACCTTAAGTACAAATAAGAAAAAGGTAGGGAGGATCACCTTGGCGAAGAACTCAGTAGGGTTGAAATTTTCGATTAATTGACCATTTATCAATATATTAAAGGAAACCGAAGTGACACGAGACATAATCCGATTTAAAAAATTACTAGAAAAAAACCCATCTTAATTGGCACGCGATAAAGGTAATGGCTTGAAGTAGCTCAAGTCAAGTGGTAGAGCTTTGGAAGCACCTGCATGAGGTCACGGGTTCAAACCTGGTTGACGATAAAAAACAATTTTTCAAAAAGAAATACCATAACATAGATTTTTGGTTATGTATAGTGTGGAGAGTTTCAATAGCAACTATAGAATTATAAAAATTAGGTAACCCCTAATAAACACAGATTGGGCAGGGTCAAATGATATGAGGAAGGTACCATTTTTAAGCGATTCGCTAAAGATTTGGAAATGATTTTATAAGAAACCTAGCGTCTTGTACAGATATACTATAGTGAGTGATGATATAGCGTAGGGCTGCTGGCCTCTGAAAACGAAAATGTTGGGTTCCATGGCCGTAGACGACGCCACACAACCGCCACTTGCACCACCACCGCTCGACGATGAATCCTCCTCCAAGTCTGTGGAGGTGAGTGTTTGTTTGATAGTGCGACCAAATTTTATTTATTTCTTTCTCGGTGTCTGGACATGGGTCATGTATATTTTTTTGTTTTGTTTTGCAGATATATGCTTCAACAGTGAGTACTACAACTGACGGATTATTAACATTCAAGATTGAAGACTTGGAATCATCAAGGCAGTTGCACTTGTTTTTGAATCAAGTAAAAAGGTACCATTCTTTAGCATGGTTTTACAAGGACAAGTTTCTTCTTCTATTGTGGTATTGTAGAGTAAAACTTGGTCTGATAAAAAATTTATCAAAAAATCGCATCGTTTTGCAATCTAAATCACCCACTCAATGTGACCAAGATACTAGTCAAAATAGTCAAATGATGGGAAATAGAAGAATGGTAGTGGTATGTTTGTTTAGGAGCCAATTACTTAGGGCTAGTTTGGGAATGCTGTGGCGGTGGCAGAAAGCTGCTGTGTGAAAACACTGTAGAAAGCTGCTGTGAATTATTGATAATATATTGTTTGGTAAATATTACGTGGAAGCTGCTATGAAATATTTATATAGTAATTTTGTGTTTGGTAAAATCAACTGTGAAGTTGCTGTGAGAGGGTAAAATGACAAAAATATATGACACGTGTCATTTTCGGAAAGATAACTATTGATATTTTAAAAAATTGTAAGGTCAAAATCGATTGTAGATAAATTAATCAAAAGCACTTTGTGGAAAAGCATCTCCCCCCTTGCTTCCTGAAAACTGCTGTGAGACAGCAGAAATTGTCTGAAAAAGCAGAAATTTTATTTTTACCAAACACACTAAAACTGCTTCTGCTGTCGGGAAGCAGCCGTGCTGGCAGCATAAGCATTCCCAAACTCACCCTTACTATAGTTAGTTGTATTCACGCGCGACACAAGATTGATTGTGTTGTGTGTATCATAAAATATTACTACTACTAGGTATTAGTGTTATATAATGCATTACTGATTCCTTCTAGTTACTGAAAGGTGATGATTTCTCAACTTAGTTTCTTCTAGTAGTGTAATCTTTCTTCAATTGATTTGTCTTGATTGACTAATTATGTACTTCACTTCACCTAGAATGAAGATGACCTTGACTGCATTGCCAGAAGAAGAATTAGACTCTCCATCGACACATTCATGTCCCGAATCTCCAACTGTACCAGGTAAGATGAAAAAAGTTGATGGGTTGCAGAAATTGGAGGACGCCCACATCCAGAGGAATCAGAAGGGGAATACCGATGAAGAAGATGAAGATACATCAGATTCATCAGATTCAGGTATTATGAATCACTCTAGGGTGTGCATACTCGCATGAATTGGTTGTTTCGACACATTCGCATGTGTTTATTAGTTTTAGTTAATAATTCTGCAATTTAATTCTTTCTTTCAAGCCCGAATTTACCTGTGTGGTTGGTTTATCACACATACATAAATATTTTTGTTTCCTGTATGCTCAAGTACTATTATGCTCTATGTGTGGCTTCAAATACAGAGACCACCACTGGCAAGTATAGGAGAAGGCTGGATCTTGCTATGATAGCAGATGATATATGGCCAAAAGAATCACGTCCACCACTTCATTGGGCAAGCACTCTTTCATCGCACCATTCATCGGTGGACGAATTATCGGTAGACTCCCCATCATCATCATCATCATATTCATGTCCCGAATCTCCAACTGTACAAGGCACACCTCCATCATCGCCGCTATCAGATTCTGTTACCTTGGACTGGAAAAATGAATTAGAGTTGATGCCAGATGATGATGAGAAAAAATGGCGTGTCCTCTTCCATGAGAACACTGAACACTGGCTAATGCAGAGACACTTTCTTTACGCAGAGGGTTTGCGTTTACGGCCGGAGTGGTTGGCCTCAGTTGTTCCGGATTGCCCCAGTGTGTCACTAGACGTTGGTCAAATTTACTTTACGTTCATGGACACCGACATCAGTATAACGAGCACGCCGATTCTTCCTCCTGATGGTGCCTTCTGGAGTAGTAAAGTGGAGCATGTCAACTTTTTCATGTTGCAGGCATGTTATTTATTTATTTATTTTATTTATTTATTTATTTATTTTTGTTGTCTAAAGGCAAGTTCTCATTGACAACGTTGTGGTTTATCTGTTATTTCGAGATATTCATACCAGCCCAGCGATCCTAACTGTGTTCGTTCATCAACTACTTTATTTGGCAATAGAAAGAAAGAGTTCCTAACTGTGTCCTTTGAATGCTTATCTTTCAGGTTGAAGAAGTTGTGGACATTAGTGAGCACTACGAAAAATGGTTCCCAGACAAATTTTCACATGAACGGGAATACAGACTCCTTTCCTTGACCGACGGCGTTGAACGTGTAGAAGGCTTTGAATATGAACCTCTAGGGGACAATATTGAGTGGGGGTCTAAGGTTATTTCATTCTCACTTAATTTTTCTCGTTCATAGACATCTTGAACTTCTTTTTTTACTGCAGTGCCAAATGTCAATTGCCCGCACGAGTTAACCTTACTTACTGGTGTTTTATCATTCTTGATCGTCATGTTCGCAGCTAGCTATTCATCAAACAACGATTGTAGGTTGTGAGGGCTTACTAAAATTGGTTAAGGAAACCTGTCAGCTGAAAGGATTTCCTGAGGAAGGAACTGATTTCAAAGTAAGCACTCAGCTTGCAAATAAAGTCAACGACTGCGGAGCTTTCCTGCACAGGTATTTTGAGCTGGTTGTTATATTATTTGCTTAGTCATGGATGAATTTGGGCAAAATAATGATGTGAGAATGTCATAATACTAACACGGGTAATTTACGCAAAGCACCCATCGATTTTGGTGCGTAGCTCTATTGTTTGCGAATTAAACACTAGACACCATTTTATTTTATTTTATTGCCCAAGTAATTACACTAAGCGCCCTTCGGTTTATTACCCTGAAGGGCGGGTGACATGGACGTGCGGGCCACTGATAATTGTCTTTAAACTCACCTAAACCCTTCAAAGTGCATATTTTCAATTTTGTACAGACAATAAAAAAATTACAACTCCACACACTCTCAAATTCATTATTGTTTTACTAAAGTACCCTTCTACAATATGTTTTCTCTAAGAAATGTCACAACAGTATTCCCCTCCGGTGCATTAAGATATGTCACGATGATTCTTATTTTCTTGCTATATCCTGAGAAGAGTGTATTCCTTCTTCTAGTCGCAAAAAGTGAAAGCTTTTTGCTGAATTTGCTCTCTAATAATACTTGTGGACTATTCAGCTTTGCTTGTACTGATTGACTAACAATTTTTGTCGTGTGCCATCTGCGTAGTGTAAAGAAATCATATGAACAATGGTTACGAGAATCTTCAAATGGCTCGGAACAGATCAGCAATGGAAAAGCTCCATCTGGTATCGCCAGTGGGGCCGACAGTCCCTTATCTGGACAGGAAACCACACAAGGTATGCTTTTTTGTATTTGTAGGATCACAAATGGATGTATATCCACTTACATGAGCTTCAATCTATAGTAGCCTAAAAAGACTGTTCTTTCTCTCATTGCCACGAAATTGGCGAGACATGGTTTCAGCTGCAAGGTTATTGAAGTTCAATGTTTCGTGGCATAGGACATTTCATTTGCAAAAGAAACATAAATAAATGATTCTAGATCTGGTGAAAATATGCATCTGGTGTTTTTTATGTGATCAAGGAGTTTCTCTGCATTTTGTTTTTCAGTAATTAAATCTATTTTCTTCCTTCTCTATCTGTTACTATTACTACCACTTCTTTACATATCATTCATTTTTACTGACAGATGATCTCCCATCAGTGGTAGGCCAAGCAGCTGGGAAATGACATCAAGAAGATTTTGAAGATGATGTCATTTCCTTGGTTGGTTGAAGTTGAGTCGGCTTCATCATTATATGCGAAAATGTTAACTTGCAGCGAGAGATTTCACGAAACAATTCTCATCTGTTGAATAATCTCTACTAACTTGTCTTTTGTAGCATGTTTCCATAACGGGAACAAACATGATTCTGTGTGCTTGAAATTTTACTTCAATTTTTAAGAAATATTGTTAGGCTTTGGCAATGATTGAAGTTTCCAAGAAATTTAACTTCAATAGGCTAAATTAAGAAATGATTGAACTTGCCCAAAGATTTGAACTTCAAAAGGAATAATCCTCTATGATTCTGTGTGCTTGAATGGGCTCGGAAATTAATTGTTCTTGAGCACCAACTACATTTCACTTCAGTGAACCTTCGTATGAATCGTCTACAGTCTAACATAATGGACCCAAATACTGACCGATCATCCGGAAACGAAGTAAAGTCCTGAGATAAATACCGAGGAATGCATTGTAAATCCGATTGAATTTCAATACGCCTTAAATTCAGTCGCCACGACAACATTATACCTTCACGGACGGCTAACGCCTCTGAAACCCTTGGATCTGTTGTGGCAATATTTGGGGCTACCATGTCTGCAATTGAAGATCCATTGTGGTCTCTTATGGCTATCCCAATCGTCGTCATCACGTCTTTATTGCACGCCCCATCTGTGTTGATCTTGGGCCATCGGCGGTTCCCACATGAAGTCAGGTTTGTGCCTTGTTGTTGCCACTGTGCCCTTCCCATTGCTTGTTCAGTTTGTTGACATACATTAAGCTCATCCCTATACTTCAATACTAAAGCAATCATAGCTTCTGTTGGGGTATGAACTCCTTCAAATACTCTTAAATTTCGAGAACGCCAGCATACCCATATCGAAGTCATTAACAGTTTCCGATTATCTTCGCTCAATACCTCTATGGAATTCTCCAGCCACTTCTGCACCTCCCCATATTGGGAGTGCATTGATTCTAAGCCCAGGACGGATTCCCATATAACTCGCATCGGTATCCATCCAACCCGAATTTGCAACAATTATATCCAACATTTCTCTAATATTATTAATATCCGCTTGGTTACTACTCCAAGTGGATGGGTTTCTCGAAAACCCAAGATCAATCAATTCAACATCATTAAGAGCATCTTTAAATTGCGAGAGTTGACTATAACTTACCCCCGCTCCTCCTTCCTTCTCCAAAATTGTTGTCACCGCGTTGAAATCACCGGCGACACACCACAGACAAGACGGTTTTGGTGCAAGTCTTCTCAACAACTCCCACGAGAGATGTCTATCTTCCTTCTTTGGGTCACGAAAACTTGTGTTCATCCTCAATGATAGTGGCATCAATGAAACAATGGGATTTATCATTAATATGAACTTGTATACAATCCTTCCAAAATAGGGCTAGCCCTCCACTACGACATCGACTACTAACAATTGTGCCATTTGCATACCCAAGTTTGAACTGAATCTTCTCCATCTCTACCACATTTAGATTGGTTTCAATGAGGAAGATCAAGTTGGGGACTTGTCTCTTCACTAGATCCTGAAGTGAGAGGAACGTACCCGGGTTCCCAAGCCCACGTACGTTCCAAAGTACGTTCCAAACTAACAAACTCATTGTGCTTGGCGACGGTGCTCCGCACCTGTCACCAATGTCGCATTGAGAGTGTTAAAGGCCCCTTCTTCCTTTGTTGGTTAATGAGCCCCCAACCCGGCTGTACTAGTGCTGCTGTCGGCAATTGCTTCTAGACCCTTGGGCTTCTCTGCATTGGGAAGTTGCTGGTTGATTGCTTCACTGCCTTCATTCTTAATGATGTTCAAGTTCTTGTGTGCTGCATGATTTGCCTTCACGTTAGCTTTATTTCCATTGCCACGTCCACTTTCAACAGTGGGGTTGGCTCTTCCACCCCTCGAGCCCCCATGTCCAGCTCCGCGACCTCTAGGAGTAGAATTAGCACTTCCGCGACCATCTTTTGGCAAACCCGATCCTCCATTAGCTCCATGTGGCCTGTATTTAACTTTTTTCGTTGGGTACTGGCTCAAGTTAGCATCAGTGCCTTTTCGCTTTGCTCTCGCAGTGCTCTGCTCCCCTCCAACCCCATCTCCTTTACCTCTTTCACCTGCTGTGTATTTCATTGAATTCTCCATAGCAAGAGGGTTATCAAAAAGATGTATGTGAGCATCTTATACCATTTTGTCTCCGAGAAAATTTGAAGCCTCATCATGTGACCTTTCTTCGTCCATGCTAACAGCGTGCTCAGTCTCGGCATTAGTGTTATCTCCCTCCATCGTATATTATGATTCACCCCCGCTCATCTTGTTTCCTTCATTCCTCATTTGATTTTCTCCCTCCTCTTTGAAAGCATCAAACAGCTGCCTCTTCGGAGGTGGGCGAAACAACTCTCCATAGCCCGGTCTATCTTGGGTTTTCTCCACATCAGTCTTCATAATACAATCGTCGCCGTAGTGATTGATCTTCCCACACCATTGACACATGCATGGTACTCTCTCGTACTTATAGTCTAGCCACCTTTTTTGCCCAGAACTTCAATGTTTCGTCCTCTTCGCAAGGGTTTATCAATGCATAACCAAACCCTAGCTCTCATATAATCTCCCCCCGGTCCGGAGGAGAACTTCGGGTCGGTAGTTACGATTGTACCCATTTTCTTCAAAACCCTACGTAAATCATCATCAGTTTGATGATAGATTGGTAGATTCTTCACCTGCACCCACACGTCTATGGTGTCGAAAGTCAACTTTGTCCGAATCCAAAGCTAGATCCCAATGTTTCAGCACCGGTAGATTGTCGTCAAATATACAGGGCCCTCCCGAGAAAACTTCATCAAGCACTTCTTTCTTTGGGAACTGAAAGACAAAGGTGCCTAGACCTGTTTCTTAGATACTGATATCCTCTCCTTCTGGCCAGATCTTCTTGAATAAGAGTTTCATAGCCCAGACATTAAACCTAATTGGAAGGATGAACTTACCAATCAGACACGGTCCTCTCCCTTTGATTGCAGCTAGACTGTATTCCGGATCGAAAACTTCAACCTCCTCTTCTTCAATCATCAGCTTTCCAAATTTAAGCACCGAGCACGTGCCTGCCATTGTTAAGAGCAGACTTGGAACTCACCGTCGATGGCTTCACCGTTCAGTGGAATGCCGTCAACCTTGTCGAAACCCCAACCAGTCATATTCGCCTCCGACTTTCTCGGAGAATAAAACCCTCCGCCCTACTTTAGTTGGAAGGCCAAGATCCTTCTCAAACACAAACCGAGTAATGTTTTTAGATATGCAACACAAATCGAGTAATTAATTTTCATGTTAATCAATGAAAAGTTTATTTCTTTACATAACTATAATTTCCGATAATAATATAATATAATAAATTATCAATTATTTTTTGGACAAAATAAGAATCAGAAAATCAACTTACGTTTTTTGTCAAACGTAGTTCACTATAAATTTCCAACCCTGCATTTAATACATGATTTTTTACTATATTATATAATTTGATAATCATAACATATAATATTATATTAGAACATATAGTTTTTCTATAAAAATTAATATTAAATCAACTCACAACGCTCTTTATTTTTTTTGAAATGTATTCAATACTTTCATTCATCATAATCATAACATATAATATGGATTTGGATGTTCTGATAGTAGTGGTGATGGTTGTTGTGTGTGTTTCCAGAGGGATGTTAGTATGGTGTTCGGAAGGAGATAGAGGAGGGTTAGAAATAGAGACCCTGAGTGGTTAATTTGTTACATTTGCATTTTTTTGGATAACAGAGTTAGAAATAGGGATGTCCCTTGATGCTTGCTAAACAGTAGGAGTAATAAGTACCTTTCTACCAAAATCCATGGTTAGTTTGTGTAAATTACCGTACTAATAATTTTTTAATTGGTTATGCCGTTAAACTAAATGCTGATTATCACGAAGATGTTGGAAAGACTATTATTCATTGCGATATGAGATGATAAGTATATGGAAGAATCTTTGGGGACATTGTTTTCTTTTCTCTATGGAGCAAAGTGCTGGAAATGCTTGATGCACGTCCTACCCGACAATGATTTATGCTTAAGAGAAACAGCAAGAAGCAAAAGGCGCTAGCACTCATGTTATATATAAAAAAATATGAATCTCGTGCATTAAGCTATGTCATGATGATTCTTATTTCCTTGCTATATCCTGAGAAGAGTGTATTGTTTATGCATTACGTATTCCTTCTTCTAGTCACAGAAGGCTGTACAGGAGTACAAAAGTGAAAGCTTTTTGCTGGATTTGCTTTCCAATACTGGTGGACTATTCAGATTTGCTTGTACTGATTAACCAACAATTTTGTTGCTTAGAGTAAAGAAGTCGTATGAACTATGGAGACGAGACTCTTCAAATGGCCCGGGACAGATCAGTAATGGAAAAGCTCCACCTGGTATTGCCAATGGGGCCGACAGTCCCTTATCTGGACAGGAAGCCACACAAGGTATGCTTTTTTTGGTTTTTAGGATCACGAACGGATGTATACTGTAAAGTAAAACTTCACTGCATTTCATCGTCTATTGTAACTTAAAAAATTCTGTTATTTCTCTCTTTGTCTCGAAATTGGCGAGACATAGTTTCAGTTAAAAGGTTATTGAGGTTCTATGTTTCCAGGCATAGGAAATTTCATTTGCAAAAGCAACATAAATAAATGATTCTAGATCAAGGAGTTTCTCTGCATTTTTTTTCAGTAATTAAATCTATTTTCTTCCTTCTCTATCTACTACTACTACTACTACTACTACTACTACTACGGTACTTCTTTACATATCATTCATTCTTACTGACAGATGATCGGCCGTCAGTGGTGGGCCAAGCAGCTGGGAAATGACATCAAGAAGATTTTGAAGATGATGTGTTGCTGCTGTAGTGTTTAGTATTAGCATCTCTTGCATTTTTTTCATCCTCGTCATAGTTGAAGATTTTGAAGATGATGTGTTGCTGCTGTAGTGTTTAGTATTAGCATCTCTTGCATTTTTTTCATCCTCGTCATAGTTGAAGATTTTGAAGATTTTTCAAGATATCACTCATCTCTTGCAATTTTCAAGATTTTGAAGATTTTGAAGATGATAGTTGTGTATCCTTGGCTTATGCCTCTCTCTGAATTCTAGTTTGTTCCGGTGGCTCTTTAGTTTTATGTGTCCTCTCATTGAGACTGTTTGTTTTACGGGAGCAATTATTTTTCTGCTGCAGTTGTCTTTTGTTGTTTCTCGGAGTTTGGGTTCGTGCTCCTTTTGGTATCTCCCTTGGTTGGTTGAAGTTGAGTCTGCTTCATCATTATATGTGAAAATGTTGCCTTATAGCGAGAAATTTCCCGAAACAATTCTCATCTTTTGAATATCTCTACTAATTTCGTAGCATGTTTCCATAACCTGATCAAACATGCAACATATGAGCTGTGTGTTGGTGTTGATTAAAACAATTTTCAATGCCCAATTTTGTTATATTGGAGTCTGAATGCACTTGTTCATGGGGTTGATTAATTGATTTCTCAAAGATGATATTGACATCTTTTAGAAATCTATTTAGCTCTAAAATACCGGGGGCTTCAAGCATATTTTGTGTTATGTGAATTTCACGATGGTAACCCTATTCTTACAGGTAATTTAACGTCTTTAAAAAAAAGCATGATCTCATTCCAAGAGCATTCATGTTATTTTTCTAGAGTCAAAAGTGACTTTTAAAATCCAATTTAGAATAGGGATTGAAAAATGGCAAAGCAAATGGAAGCAAAAAAGAAGGACCAACTGCTAGGGTAGCCGGCGTCGGTCAATGCCGCCTAGGGTTGATTGTGGGGGCATGAAAACCCTAGGGCCTCGTTTGTTTTTTTGCTTAAATGTGAGGGATTGATAGTGCTGGTATTAATAGTGATGGGATTAATAATACTGGTATTGATAGTACTGGGTCCAGTTTAAGATTGTGTTTGTTTTTGTTTAGGATAGACATAGTATCATTACTGAAAAGACAAATTTACCCATATGTTAAGCCTCTGCCCTATCTTAATTTTTTTTCCGATCGATCCCTTTCTCAATTCTCAACCACCCACCCACCTAACCTCTGTCTTGATTGAGATACACAGAGAATTCATAAAAAAAAATTAAAATTGAGATACAAATAGAAGATGACAATGGAAAGAGAGATTGAGGCCATAATTTTGGCCCTCTCTTCCGTAACCGACTGCCCACCCTCGAAATTCAATCGTTGAGCCGATGATTTTTCGCAACAATATCAACTCATCTGATCGGAGTTCATGGCTTCACGGTGGGTTTATTCTCCGACTGAGTTTTGCTTTTTCTTTTCTTCTTTAAGGTTGAAGATGTCATGACTGTATTTGGGTGCAAACATGATGGAATTGATTTATCATCATGCCAGTACAGAGAGTTCAAATCCTCTGCAATACACAGTGGGTTCGTCGGAGAGGATGAGGGACGAACGGAACACAGATGGGTAGGTTGTCATTTTACTCCTAAGCCGCTTCAATACCTGGGGGTATGAAGCATGGAATAAGCCCATGTTTGAGGAATTAATGAGTGGGCCCAGACTTGGGAATAATAAGCCCCAAATCTCAACAAACAGCAGCTTGTATTGGGCTGCCTCACTAATAGTCCAATCCTAGGATAAGAAAGAAAATAAACAGGCCCTAGGTGTGTCACCCCTCACTTAGACTTTCGTGATTGCCTTTTTGGGAAGTCTAATAGAAGTGGAAATCAAAACAAAATATTTACCAAATATAATTTCAATCCAACATTTATTAAAAGAGTCTTTAAGCATCCAACATGAGCTACATTCATTACACCGAGTCTTTTGGTTCTCAGGTTGTCTCATATATTGCACTAACTTGGCATAGTTGAAAGGTTCGGCGGCCACTAATTGGGTAGCACTATTCTATCAGACTTTTTCCCGAGCTGGTAAAACGGTGTTACCCAAACTTCAGTAGGTCTGCCACGTAGTTTTTGACATGTGGCAGTTTAGAAAACCCAATTCAACATAGTAAACGGAAAAGTTAACCTTTGTTAGGTTTCTCTCTCTCATCGAAGACTTCATCATCTCTGTTTTCCCACAGGTCATGAAACAAACCATCCTCAACTATGAACTTTCACTCCCTTAGTGTGGATATCACTTCTCCTCCACCTCCATACAAAATCACACTCCAAAGTTGAATCACAGTATTCTTTCTTCATCTCAATGTCTATGTTCTGCAAATAATGAAGTTTGAATTTTCTTTGGGATTCTCGTATAGAGATGGAGAAGGATGTTGTCAAGACACTCCTTGAGTTAGAAAAAGCAAAGTTACTGTGGAGGAGGGGAGAGGGAAGAGGGAAGAAAAAGCTAACGGAGGTTAACATCTCCGTTTAGTATGTTGATTTGGGTTTTTTAGACTGCCACATGTCAAAAAGTAAGTGGTAGACCTATGGAAGTTTGGGTAGCATCGTTGACTTTTTATCGAGCTGGCTTTTATTCTTACAGAGCCACTATCTTACTATTATGTTATTTGCACCGTTTTGCCGTCGTTAGTTACTGGTTCCATTTGTTATCCTCGTTTTCTTAACCGTTGTATCTTCTCTCTTCAGTACTCTCTCTCATTAGTCATATCCATAGATCTCCCTAATTCGAATTCATCAGCCAGTTTAAGACCCAATTTGTTGTAGTTCTATTACATTAATATGACCACTGTTCTTTAACCCAAATCAAACCACTCCCGAGTCTCCGATTAATCGACTCAGGGTTCTTTAACCTCGAGACATTGCAAAGTTGAACAATCAAACCGATGCCCATAGGCTGAATCTCTCGAAAACCTGATGGAATCAAGCAGTTTCTAGCACCTCTTGTTCCTTGATTGTTAAAGATTTGACAAAAAAATCTTTAAATGTGGTGAGAAGATCTTAGTGATTGATGTAATACTGTAGGGAAGAAATAAACAACCTGGCCTCAACTTTTGTGTGTGTGAGAGAGAGAGAGTTCGACGAGAGAAACATGGGAGTATAGGAGCAAACAATTCATAGGCAGACTGAACCCCACCCCTGATGGTGGGTTATGACCCAAACCATAACGCACCTTCATGGACTCACACGGTCGTTGAAAATTGCGGACGCTTCCACTTTGTTCTTCTGACGGGAATTGAGTTCTCCACTCCGAAGGTGGTTTTCACTTTTCAGCTTAAGAGATTGATCCCCAAGAACAACAGGTCCAGAACATTTAAAGGGTATAATGGTCTGTACAAATTAATTGCTCTGTAAGAAGATACCTCTATAAGAATCATTGCCTTTTTTAAATGAGGTTGGAAGGTATTTGGTCTGCAAAGCAGGGATGTCAATTGAGTTTTTGGTAAAACGTGCTTTCACTCCCACTAAGAGCATCTCCAATGGTAACATATAAATTTAATGTAAATTTTAACTAAAACTGAACTTTCGCATTTTTTATATAAAGATATTTTTTAGGAAAGTATATAAAGATTTTCATGCTTCTTCTCCAACGCCAATTAGGAAAAAATAATGAAAATCCCTTAGACAAACACACGTGGAGATAAATTGTAGAAAGAGAAGGAGAAATTTTACGACAAGGTTATCATCACTTAGGAAACTTAGGAATAAAGGGTGAGTAATTTTTGGGAGTGGGTTTAAAATTACAGTAATTTCAAGTGCGTGAGACTTTAAAATCTCTAAAATGTAGGAAACAATGATATGGCAAGAGAATGATCTTCGCCAGCTTTGGCGAAATGAATACCGATCTTGTGTTTAGCACAATGATATACATAACCCATTGGAATTATAATTTTTTTTTCCTGTGGATCATTTGACTTATAATTTAAAACAACTTCTTTATATTTTGCTTAAAAGTAGCAATTTACCTAAAGCATCGGAGATGCTCTAAATCCCGCAGCCTAAAATAGTATACGGATTCAGCGGTGTCAATGTACATGGGCGGAGATTAGAAGGGGCACGAAGGTCACTCCCCCGCCAATTTTTGTTCAAAACTCCTAGAGTACCCTCATTTTCATTGTAGTTATTCGTTTGTGCCCTTACAAGAAATACAAGTGTGTCCCCTCTGTTTGACATGTGCCCCCAATATTCACTGGTTCTCCTGAAAAGAATATAAAAAGTTTACCACACAAATTTCTAAAAATATAAAAGTACCCACATTATATATAGAAATTATGATTTAACTCATTCAACACTTTCTCTCGGCTTCTGCAGTTTGCCGGTGGACGGCCCTATTCGCTACTTGACTTGGTTGTAATAACCCTATTTTTTAAAAGTTTTATATTTAACAAAATGTGCTTTAGTGAAAGGTTATATATATGCGTGTGTGTGTGTGTGTTGAATATGTAATTGGTCAATGTACTAAATTTTATAGTTGAATATATTTTAAGTAGAAGCATGTTAATAAGTATGTATTCTTGTCTTCATTGTGTAATAATAGTGTACATACATTATATGTTGAGTATTGAGATGAGTTTGTGGTCAAGTTTCATAATTTGTAACATAGATATTTATTAAGATTTTTAAACCTATCAGAACCAGAATAAGTATGGCTAAATTGCTTTCTGAGGTACTAAAAAATCGTAGTTAGGTACTCATAGTTTCAATTTCAGCGCTCACGGCCTCAAACTTTGAAAATCCATGCAATCAAGTACCCAACCCCAACATTCGTCCATATTTTTTGATGAAATCGTATAAGAAGAATAAATTACCCTCTCAATCTCACACGTAAGTTTATAAAATTACAATTATTACCTTCAAATATAAAATCTATACAAAATACCACAATTGTAGGTTTTTGTTTTTTTCCATTGTCATGAAAATGAAAATTATACTCAGGATTGAGCGTAAAGGAATATTTATAATTAAAAAGAAGACACTTTAAGTGAATATATTTTTCATTTTCATGAAGATTAAAAAACACAAATTGTAGTATTTTTGTACAGAGTTTATATTTGACGATAACAGATATAATTTTACAAACTTTATGTTTGAGATTGAGAGGGTAATAAGTATTCTTATACAGATTCATCAAAAAATTGGACGGAAATTAGAGTTGGGTACCCGATTGCATGGACTTTTAAAGTTTAGGGCTGTGGGCGCTCAGATTAAAACTATGGGTACATAATCCACAGTTTTTCCAAACTATGGGTACCTCGGTTAAAATTTTGCCAATAAGTAATCAATTCAAATTATACCTTATTTCCACTCTCTTCTAAATACTTGTTTTGATAGCTAATTGTTCCAGTTATTTTTCCTTTAAAATTTAGTTACTTTTATTAGTTTCTCAACTCACTTGATATTCTAAAAAGAGAGACTTGTCAATGTTGTTAGAAAGACTAACCGGTTTATTGTTCAAACATTGTCGATTCATTTGAAATGAGGTTTTGTGTAACACCCGTGGATTACTGTCCCAGCAACTTCTTTACTCGTACCACCAGATAAAAATACTTAAGCCTTGAAGGTGCAAGTAGTAATCCACATGGTGTACTATATACCACACATCTTATCCACAATATCTCGATGTAGAACGGGATTTAAAATCCCCCCACCTTATGTACTCGACGTCTTCGTCAAGACAGTCCAGTCACGTTTTCCCTTGGCTGGCGGCGCACCGCCGCGTAGCCCTTACGGGACCAGGGTCAGCTCTGATACTATTTGTAACACCTGTGGATTACTCCTAGCAACTTCTTTACCCGTACAACCGGATAAAAAAGTTTAAGCCTTGAAGATGTTAGTAGTAACCAAGTTTATTGTAATATCTCGTCCCACATCGAGATATTGTGGATGAGATGTGTGGTATATAGTACAACGTGTGGCTTACTAATAGCACCTTCAAGGATTAAGCATTTTTATCCAGTTGTACGGGTAAAGAAGTTGCTAGGACAGTAATCCACGAGTGTAACAAATGGTATCAAAGCCAACGCCAACCCTGGTCCGCAAGGGCTACGTGGCTGTGAGCCGCCAGCCATGGGAAAACGTGACTAGGCAGTCTCGACGAGGACGTCGAGTAATAAGGCGGGGGATTGTAATATCCCATCCCACATCGAGATATTGTGGATAAGATGTGTGGTGTATAGTACACCATGTGGATTACTATTAGCACCTTCAAGGCTTAAGCATTTTTTATCCGGTAGTACGAGTAAAGAAGTGGTTGGGACAGTAAACCACGGGTGTTACATTTTTACTTCCAAAAGAGGTAGGAGAAATATAGTTTTCACTTTTACTGAGTTACAGTGTATACGTGATTATGTATGTTAATGGATCAATTGCTAAGTTATTCTTTGTTATTCGTATGATATTCGTAGAGCATGTCAATGATGTGATATGTGCTTCATTTTATTGTTTATTAACTTGTTACAGTTTAATTGACTATTATATTTCTACATCAGTCGTTAGGCGGTACCTACTTGGATTTTTGTTCACCATAAACTATAGTTACAGGTATCGGACCCGACTGGATAGAGACTCTAGACGTGCTAGAATTAAGCATTTAAAAATTGTTGTAATATTCCTTAAGATTCATGTATTTGTTATTTTTAAACGACTGTTGATCAAATGAATAGGAAAAGGGGATTTTTATTTCAAATAAAAAAGATTTAATTATTATTCATCTTCCACTGTTTTTCTCAAAAAATGATGGATTCGGTATTTCTGTTGCGGCCGTAAAGACGTGTTTTTCTATTAAAGTCGTAGTTAAGTTAAAGCAAAAAATCGGGTTGTGACAAGTGGTATCAGAGCTGTGACAGTTACGAAGAAAGGAATAGTGTCATTTGGGGGTAAGAGAATGTGCAGTAACAAAGAGCCACAAAGGGACCCTGTGATGCAGTCAGCCACATGGTCCATACTGATGACACACACAACAGTTATCCGAGTCGAGGATGAAAACATGGATTATGACGCTAGCATTTTCTTTCAGGTAGCGAGGAGTTATAAAACTACATTTGTCTGCAAAAGAAAAACTGTGTGCACTATTTTCAAATTAGTAGAGGGAATTCCCACTTTGGTATTTTAAAATTCCGAGCGAAGAAGAAATTCTTAGGGTTCTTTTTTGAATTTCGGGAATGATGTAACCACCAACGCTAACATATTTTGTCTTATTGCACAAGGTTATTCTTCATTACCATTTTTTCGATTTTTTGTTTCTTATCATTTTATTTCCAGTGCACTTTCTTCGTACTATACGACCATAAGATTGCAATATCACCTATTGCAAAATATCGTGATAGTGATCAGATCGTTACTATCTCTCTGGTTTGTTTCTATCGCTATCTCCTAATATTTTTGATAATGGAATCACCATTTTGTAATTTGTGCCGTTTATGAGAGTTGTAGATGACACATCACCCCCACCCCCCTCCCGACCTCCATAGCGAGGTTGATCTAATATATAACATGTCCAAGGTTAGAAAATCGGTTTACATATTCAACCATAAATTAATTATTTCTTAAGCTTTGTGGTTTGTTTTTTTAGTTGCGCATTGGAACAGCAGCACTTATGCATTCGCATAAACAGACGGTCACTAATGATGAACGTTGGCTCGTGCGCAAAACAACTTCTGGCCGTTTTTATCCCAGTGTCTTTGTAAGCCCATATGCCTTAACTTGCAAACCAACGTTTTAATTTATCTTCATTAATTAATGTATCTGACTTCATTTCAGGCTGTTGCACTAATGGAAGAATACTCGCGTCAAGGGTAACAACTACAAATTAAAATACTATATGCACCGTGTACCAGTATATAAAAAATAGTTGAGATCTCGGGAAAAATGCATCGAACGAACGAATTGCGATACTTGGGATAAATAGCAAACATGCTCTTCTGTGCATTAAATACATTGTTCTTATGCTCTAGAGCACCGTGGAAATGTATAAATTTGATTTGAATAATAAGAAAATCATGTAGTACATACACTGCTTGTTGATGGAAAGGAAAGTGGTCATGTGTTGGTCTCAATTAGAAAGACTATGTATAAATTTTCTACCAATGTTTCAAAAAGCTTACCCGTAACCTGTATTTGATAAGGAATTGTTCACACTATGATGAACAAAATGAGAACCAAGTTACCTTTGGACCATGTTTTGATAATACCAGATCAAGAATCGTAATGTACATGAAAAATATAATTCTTCAGTTCAATTACATGCAATTTTCTTTTAAGCATTGTGTTATGCTTAAAATATTGTGTTATGCTTAAAATATTACTCCACTCGTCCCTTAATTGTTGTAAAAAAAATCTTGGTCCACTACCTTTGTGATACCCCCTCAGTCTCAAAAAGACTGTCTTGTTTGATTTTTTGCAGGGCCTGGTTTTTCAGCATACTAGTAATCGTTATTGTAACCCAGGTATCTCATGTTCTTGGCCAACGGGCATTTTCTGTCAATCACTGTAGGACTATTCTTTTTGTTTATGTACAACATGAAGTCATAAAAAAAACCAAGTAATTGTGATGAAAAAATGTGCGTTGTTGATAATATTAGTGAATTTATGTTAAAATGAATAATATTTCTCTAGCAAATTTAATTGGACGAGAGGAAAGTGATGGGTTGGAACAATAATATAGCTCGAGGGGAAATGGAAGTGGAAGTGGAAGGGGAGGGAAATTAGTGGTGTGCATTGGATATTTTCTTAAGTAGTCGCCTCCTCATTTTCCCATGTTTTAAATGCTGATTTTTGGTTATTTCTCACGTAAATTACCTGTTTTTTGGAGAAACCGGCTAACGGTAAAAAATCTAGGTTAAAATTTTTGGTCTGACATGTTGGGGTCAAATGCTCGCCTGAAAAGGTATGTAATGTTGTCCTTGGTGTGGTTTGCTACAGTGTTTTGTTGCGTATTTTTGTGAATTTTGTATTTATTCATTCCAGCATTATCATTAATCACTACTTCGAAAGACGCCATGAGGTAAAGATCACCATGGGTGAGTGAAGAATGTACAAAAAATATACCGACACTCTTTCATCTTGTCATGGTTACTTTTAGTGATGCTCCTTCAATCGCATGTATGTCTGCCTCAAAATTAACCCGTGCTCACTCAATGGTGGCTTTGTAAATTCGTGTTAATATTTGTTAATATGTAATATATATCTCTGTGTCACGTTCTATTCAGTGTGGTGAAAAAGTTTCGAAATATTGATTCTAAGCAATAAGTTCGAAGACAGATTCATGGAGAAGAGCTTCTACAAGGAAGAAGACATGATTATAATTTAACAGTTGTCATGCATCAAGTTTCTTAAAATAAGAAAACTTGGATTGCTCATTATCCCTTTGATTAAACAGGTAATCCCTATGTTTCTTACCATTTTTTCCAGTGTACTTTCCTTGTAGTATACGACCATAAGTACACAATATCGTCTATTGCAAAATATCGTGATGGTGATCAGATTTTTTTCTCTCTATGGTTTGTTTCTATCGCTATCTCCAAATCTTTTTGATAGTGGAATCACCATTTTGCAGTTTGTGCCGTTTATGAGAGTTGCAGATGACACAGCCCCCCCCCCCCCCCCTCCCGATCTCCATAGCGAGGCTGATCTAATAGATCAAATGTCCAAGGTTAGAAAATCAGTTTACATATTCAACCATAAACTAAAATATTTCTTAAGCTTTGCGGTTTGTTTTTTTAGTTGGGCACTAGAACAACAGCACTGATGCATTCGCATATACAGACGGTCACTAATGATGAACGTTGGCTCGTGCGCAAAACAACTTCTGACCGGTTTTATCCCAGTGAATTTGTAAGCCCATATGCCTTAACTTGCAAACCACAGTTTTAATTTATCTTTATTAATTAATGTATGTGACTTCATTTCAGACTGTTGCACTAATAGAAGAATACTCGCGTCAAGGGTAAGCAATAAAATGTTGCTTTTAATTGGGGAAGGGGGTCATTGTATGTAAGTAATAACTACAAATTAAAATACTATATGGACCATGTACCAGTATATAAAAAAAATAGTGGAGATCTCGGAAAAAAGACATCGAAGGAACGAATTGCGATATTTGGGATAAATAGCAAACATGCTTTCATGCGCATTAAATACATTGTTCTTATGTTCTAGAGCACTGTGGGAGTGTATAAATTTGATTTGAATAATAAGAAAATCACGTAGTACGTACACTGTTTGTTAATGAAAAAAGGTAATTCTTCTGTTCAACTACATACAATCTCTTTTAAGCATTGAGAGATGACTTATTAATGTTGTGTTTGAAATATTGTGTTATGCTAAAAATATTACTCTACTCGTCCCTTAATTGTGGTAAAAAATTCTCGGTCCACTACCTTTGTGATACCCTTCAGTCACAAAAAGACTGCCTTGTTTGATTTTTTGCGGGGCCTGGTTTTTCAGCATACTAGTAATCGTATTTGTAACCTAGGTATCTCATATTCGTGGCCAACAGACATTTTCTGTCAATCACTCTGGGACTATTCTTTTTGTATTCGTACAATTTTGAGTTATAAAAAAACAAGTAATCGTGATTAACAAATGTGCGTTGTTGATACTATTAGTGAATTTATGTTGAAATGAATAATATTTCTCTAGAAAATTTAATTGGACGAGAGGAAAGTGATGGGTTGGAACAATAATTTAGTTCGGGGGGAAATGGAAGTGGAAGTGGAAGGGAGGAAAAAATAGTGTTGTGCATTGGATATTCTCTTAAGTAATCACCTCCTCATTTTCCCGTGTTTTAAATGCTAATTTTTGTTATTCCTCACGTAAATTACTTGTTTTTTGGAGAAACCGGCTAACGTAAAAAATCTAGGTTAAAATTTCAGGTCTGACATGTTGGAATCAAATGCTCGCCTGAAAAGGTATGTATTATAGTCCTTGGTGTGGTTTGCTAAAATGTTTTGCTGCGTATTTTTGTGACTTTTTTATTTGTTCATTCCAGCATTGTAAGTCAGTACTATCATTATCCACTACTCCGTAAGACGCCACGAGGTAAAGATCACCAAGGGTGTGTGAAGAATGTACAAAAAAATTACCGACACCCTTTCATCTTGTCACGGTTACTTTTAGTGATGCTCCTTCAGTCGTATGTATGACTGCCTCAAAGCTAACACATGCTCACTCAATGGTGTCTTTGTAAATTCGTGTCATATTTGTGAATACGTAATATATATGTCTCTGTGTCAGGTTGTATTCAGTGTGGTGAAAAAGTTTCGAAATATTGATTCTAAGCAACAAGTGCGAAGACAGATTCTAAGAGAAGAGCTTCTACAAAGAAGAAGACATGATTATAATTTAACAGTTGTCATGTAAATTGTATTAGTTGTTTCACAAGCAGAACACATGATTGTAATATGACAATTGTCATGCATCAAGTTTCTTAAAAGAAGAAAACTTAAATTGTGCATTAAAATCCCTTTGTTTCTTACCATTTTTTTCCAGTGTACTTTCCTTGTAGTATACGACCATAAGTACGCAATATCGTCTATTGCAAAATATCGTGATGGTGATCATATTTTTTTCTATCTCTTTAGTTTATTTCTATCGCTATCTCCAAATCTTTTTTATAGTGGAATCACCATTTTGCAGTTTATGCCGTTTATAAGAGTTGTAGATGACACAGCCCCCCCCCCCTCCCGATCTCCGTAGCGAGGCTGATCTAATAATGAAATGTCCAAGGTTAGAAAATCGGTTTACTATTCAACCATAAACTAAAATATTTCTTAAACTTTGTGGTTTTATTTTTTTAGTTGGGCATTGGAACAGCAGCACTGATGCATTCGCATATACAAAAGGTCACTAATGATGAACGTTGGCTCGTGCGCCAAACAACTTTTGGTCGTTTTTATCCCAGTGACTTTGTAAGCCCATATGCCTTAACTTGCAAACCACCGTTTTAATTTATCATCATTAATTAATGTATCTGACTTCATTTCGCGTTGTTGCACTAATGGAAGAATACTCCCGTCAAGGGTAAGCAATAAAACGTTGCTTTTAATTGAGAATGGGGGCATTGTATGTAAGTAATAACTGCAAATTAAAATACTATATGCACCGTGTACCAGTATATAAAAAAAATAGTGGAGATCTCGGGAAAATGCATCGAACGAACGAATTGCAATATTTGGGATAAATAGCAAATTTGCTCTCCTGCGCATTAAATACATTGTTCTTACGTTCTAAAGCACTGTTGAAGTGTATAAATTTGATTTGAATAAAAAGAAAATCACGTAGTACATACATTGCTTGTTGATGGAAAGGAAAGTGGTCATGTGATGGTCTCAATTAGAAAGGACTATGTATAAATTTTCTACCTAGGTTTCAAAGAGCTTACCAGTAACCTGTATGTGTTAAGGAATGGTTCACACTATGATGAACAAGATGAGAACCAAGTTACCCTTGGACCCTGTATTGATAATACCAGATCAAGAATCGTGATGTACATGAAAATGGTAATTCTTCTAGTCAATTACAAGCAATTCTCTTTTAAGCATTGAGATATGACTTATCGGTGTTATGTTTAAAATATTGTGTTATGCTTAAAATATTACTCCACTCGTCCCTTAATTGTGGTAAAAAATTCTTGGTCAACTACCTTTGTGATACCCCTTCAGACCCAAAAAGACTTGTTTGATTTTTTGCGGGGCCTGGTTTTCAACATACAAGTAATCATAGTTGTAACCGAGGTATCCCATGGTTTTGGCAAACGGGCATTTTATGTCATTCACTCTGGGACTATTCTTTTTGTTTTCGTACAATTGGAGTCATTAAAAAAACAAGTAATCGTGATGAACAAATTTGCGTTGTTGATACTATTAGTGAATTTATGTTGAAATGAATAATATTTCTCTTGCAAATTTAATTGGACGAGAGTAAATTGATGGGTTGGAACAATGATATAGTTCGGTGGGAAATGGAAGTGGAAGTGGAAGTGGAAGTGGAAGGGGAGGGAAAAATAGTGATGCGCATTGGATATTCTCATAAGTAATCACCTCCTCATTTTCCCATGTTTTAAATGATAATTTTTGTTATTTCTCACGTAAATTACTTGTTTTTTGGAGAAACCGTCTAACGTAAAAATTCTATGTTAAAATTTCTGGTCGGACATGTTGGGGTCAAATGCTTGCCTGAAAAGATAAGTATTGTTGTCCTTGGTGTGGTTTGCTACAATGTTTTGCTCCTTATTTTTGTGACTTTTGTATTTGTTCATTCCAGCATTGTAAGTCAGCATTATCATTAATCACAACTCCGAAAGACGCCACGAGGTAAAAGATCACCAAGGGTGTGTGAAGAATGTACAAAAAAATTACCGACACTCTTTCATCTTATCACGGTTACTTTTAGTGATGCACCTTCAAACGTATATATGACTGCCTCAAAACTAACCCGTGCTCACTCAATGGTGGCTTTGTAAATTCGTTTCAATATTTGTTAATACGTAATATATATGTCTCTGTGTCAGGTTGTATTCAGTGTGGTGAAAAAATTTCGAAATATTGATTCTAAGCAACAAGTTCGAAGACATATTCTAAGAAAAGAGCTTCTACAGGGAAGAAGACATGATTATAATTTAACCGTTGTCATGTAAATTGTATTAGTTGTTTCACAATCAGAACACATGATTGTAATATGACAGTTGTCATGCATCAAGTTTCTTAAAAGAATAAAACTTGGATTGCTCATTATCCCTTTGATGAAACAGGTAATCCCTTTGTTTCTTACCATTTTTTTCCAGTGTACTTTCCTTGTAGTATACGACCATAAGTATGCAATATCGTCTATTGCAAAATATTGTGATGGTGATCAGACTTTTTTTCTATCTCTATGGTTTGTTTCTATCTCTATCTCCAAATCTGTTTGATAGTGGAATCACCATTTTGCAGTTTGTGCCGTTTATGAGAGTTGTAGATGATACAGCCCCCCCCCTCCCGATCTCCATAGCAAGGCTGATCTAATAGATGAAATGTCCAAGGTTAGAAAATCGGTTTACATATTCAACCATAAACTAAAATATTTCTTAAGCTTTGTGGTTCGTTTTTTTAGAAAATCGGTTTACATATTCGTTTTTTTAGAAAATAGATGTAATGTATTGATTTTATTTCAGGCTGTTGCACTAATGGAAAATTACTCACGTCAAAGGTAAACAAAAAAATGTTGCTTTTAATTGGGGGGGGGGGTTTGTAAGTAATAATTACAAATTAAAATACTATATGCACCTTGTACCAGTATAAAAAAATGGTGGAGATCTCAGGAAAATGCATCGAACGAACGAATTGCGATATTTGAGATAAATAGCAAACATGCTCTCCTGCGCATTAAAATGTATTGTTCTTATGTTCTAGAGCACTATGGTAGTGTATAAGTTTGATTTAAATAACCATAAAATCATGTAGTACATACGCTGCTTGTTAATGGAAAGGAAAGTGGTCATGTGGGTGTTTCAATTAGAAATACTAGGTATAAATTTTTTACCAAGGTTTCAAAGAGCTTAACAATAACCTGCTTTTGATAAGGAATTTGTTCACAAAATGTTTTTCAGTGAACAAGTATGTTGGTCAATTTACTTTCGAAACACAGCTTCATCATAGAAATTACATAATTACACTTGTATTTTCTAGCGTCTCGTTATTCATTTCTTGACCTTCCCAATTCAGAACTTCAGTTTGCCCTCCTTTGGTTAGCACTTGAACCTCAAAGTTGATACTGAATAAAAATTATGTCAATCATCATTACATCATATCATTTTATTCAGGCATAACTAATGACATTTATTATCTTCTTGTTGTGAATAAACTGGTTCGGGTTGCTATACTCTATTTATTGATTTATATCTTTTTTGCAACATTGTTTGAAATACAAACGTTTTGAGTAGGAATGAGTGAGGATATGGACGCGAAAAAGGTTGTAACAGAAGATGGAGACACCATATTGCTACAAAACCTGAACAACTGGAGGGACAAATTCTCAAATGTAAGACTTGAAAAATAGGTTGTTTTCTTATTTAGTGTTTTCCATGCATTAATTTTGCGGTTGATTCTTGATTGTTTCTATGCAAGAACATCCTAGAAATGCTGGAAGCCATCCGTCGCCGATTGAACTGGTGAACTTTTTATAGTTTTTATAAGTTGACGTCACGAAAATTGTTTTCTTTTTTTTGAAGAATTAAAATTTATAAAACTCTTTTGTGGGTATGACATCTGCTGCAACTCTCCACGTAATGAATTTTAATATGTTATGAATATGTATCCTCCATAAATCCATCTAGGACTCGGAATCCACTTTACTATCATTTTTTATATTTCTTCCCTGAGCTATGTAAGTTGCTTTAACAATGACCTGAACTTTCTTTTCTACAGTTTGAACATTATTTCTGCCTATTGTCACGGGCTGAATTTTTCACACTCCCGTGCGACACTTGAACCACTCAAGTAAGCCTAGAACAACCGAAAGAGCACGATGAGTTTGGAAAAAGAGAGCTTTATATTCCTTGGAGAATGCTTACAATGTTTGAAGGCCTAGAACCTCCCCCCATCTCTAGCCTCAGATATTTTCTATACAAGATTCTAGAGGCTCCTACACACTTTTTCTACATTACAATGATGGAAGCTCCTAGAAAAGAGGCTACAAAGTGTGCTTTAGTGGGCTAGGTTAGACCCAGGCCTAAAGAATAATTAACCCAAGTGGGGTAGTGTGTCATGGGCTAGACCATATGGCATAAACCAATAAAATATCAAGTAAAAATAAATCGGTCAATGACACAATGATGAACAAGATGAGAACCAAGTTACCCTTGGACCCTGTATTAATAATACCAGATCAAGAATCGTGATGTACATGAAAAAAGTAATTCTTTTGTTCAGTTACATGCAATTCTCTTTTAAGCATTGAGAGATGACTTATTAATTTTATGTTTACAATATTGTGTTATGCTTAAAATATTACTCCACTCGTCCCTTAATTGTGGTATAAAACTCTTGATCCACTACCTTTGTGATACCCCTTCAGTACCAAAAAGACTGTCTTGTTTGATTTTTTGCGGGGCCTGGTTTTTCAGCATACTAGTAATCGTAGTTATAACCCTGGTATCTCATGTTCTTGGCCAACGGGCATTTTCTGTCAATCACTTTGGGATTATTCTTTTTGTTTTCGTACAACTTGAAGTCATAAAAAACCCAGTAATTGTGATGAACAAATGTGCGTTGTTGATACTATTAGTGAATTTATGTTGAAATGGATAATATTTCTCTAAGCAAATTTAATTAGACGAGAGGAAAGTGATGGGTTGGAACAATGATGTAGTTCGGAGGAAAGGAAAGGGAAGGAGAGGGAAAAATAATGGTGTGCATTGGATATTCCATTAAGTAGTCTCCTCCACATTTTCTCATGTTTTAAATGCTGACCTTTTGTTATTTCCCACATAAATTACTTGGTCTTTGGAGAAACTGGCTAACGGTAAAAATCTAGGTCAAAATTTATGGTCTCGCATGTTGGGGTCAAATGCTCGCCTGGAGAGGTATGTATTATTTTCCTTGGTGTGGTTTGCTACAATGTTTTGCTCCGTGTTTTTCTGACTTTTGGGGTCAAATGCTCGCCTGGAGAGGTAAGTCAGCATTATCATTAGTCACTATTGCGGAAGACGCCACGAGGGTAAAAGATCACCAAGGGTGTGTGAAGAATGTACAAAAAAATTACCGACACCCTTTCATCTTGTCACGATTACTTTTAGTGATGCTCCTTCAATCGTATGCATGTCTGCCTCAAAACTAACCCGTGCTCACTAAATTTTGGCTTTGTAAATTCGTATCAATATTTGTTAAAATGTAATATATATGTCTCTGTGTCAGGTTGTCTTCAGTGTGGCGAAAAAAATTCGAAATATTGATTCTAAGCAACAAGTTCCACAGATAGATTCTAAGAGAAGAGTTTCTACAAGGAATAAGAAATGATTGTAATTTGGCAGTTGTCATGTAAATTGTATTAGTTGTTTCACAAGCATAACACATGATTTTAATATGACAGTTGTCATGCATCAAGTTTCTTAGAAGCAGAAAACTTAGATTGCTCATTATCCCTTTGATTAAACAGACAATCCTTCTGATGCAAGACCAACAGACCTTGCAGGAACATGGGGGTTGTCTTTCAAAAGTTATTCACAATATTGTTTAACATTTTTCAAATAGAGGTTGGCCATGAGACTGTAATGATCTGTGGATATGATGAATGACTCCCTTCATTGTAACTTCTCCACTTCTGTATACCCATCACCAAGGCCGGTATTTCCTTTTCATATGTGGATCCATCCCAGATACCTTGGAGCTAAAGCCTTGCTAAAAAGGCTACGGGCTTGCCTTGCTGCATTAACACAACTCCCACACCATGATAGGAAGCATCATGCTCAATCACAAGGGTCTTTGTGTAGTCCGGTAGAGCTAGAACAAGTATTTTGGTCATCATGTCCTTTAGTAGCACAAATGTTGCTTCAACTTTAGGGGTCCATTCAAACTTTCATTTCTTGAGAAGGGCAGTCTGTGGTTTACTCACAATGCCATAATTCTGCACAAATTTTCTATAGTACCCTGTCAACCCAAGGAACCCCCTTAGAGAGAGGTTTGTTGGTGTAGGCCAATGTAACATATGCTCCACCTTGTTGGGATCAGTAGTAACCCCTGCAACATAAATGAGATGTCCCATATACTCTATATGTTTGTGGGCAAATGAACCCTTAGACATTTTTGCTAGCAGCTAATTTTGCTTCAATAGTGTAAGAGTAATTTGCAAATGCCCCACATGTGTCTCAAGAGAGGGACTATGGACCAACAGGTCATCAAAAAAGACAAGGATGAAATGTCTCAAACAAGGTTTAAAGATAATATACATAATACCTTGAAAGGTAGGTGGAGCATTGGTGAGGCCACATGACATTACCATGTACTGATGTGTTTGTCGTGTGTCTTGAATGCACTTTTTGGAATGTCTTGCTCATACATTCTGATTTGATGGTATCCAGCTCTCAAGTCTAGTTGACTTTTAAGAGCTAAACTTAGTCAATCTTTGACTTTCTATCTGACAACTGAAATGATCTGAACTTCACTTCTCTGAACAAGGCTGCTCTAAATTTCATTATGAATCAATAAGTCAACGTTGACTAGGTTTGACTTTCTGGAGGAACCTGATTTGACCCAAATAGTATATGGAGGGCAAAACTGTAAGTTTATATAAAGGCCACATTAAGCTAAATTGTATGTTATGGAGCCAGTGAAATGAGTTATTAAGGAAATTTGGAGCCTTGAAAAGGATACTTTGGCTTAAGTTGACCAAGTCAACCGTAGGGACCTTTATGTAATTGTAGCAAACTACATGGGCCTATATGCAGTTAATCAAGACTTTGTAAATAGCTTTCCTGGAATCACCAGTGACTCTAAAGCACCCAGAAACAAATAGAGTAGAGCATCAAATTAATCAGCTCTAAATATGAAGGTAAAGTCAATACATCAACCATATGACCTAAGGGTCTTTAGAGTAACCAACATGCTTGACTCGTTTAGCTTTCATAAAGGAACATGTGTGACTGAACTTGATAGGAGAGGCGAAATGGCCATTTCACCCTCCCTCATTCAATCAACTTAATCTTGATGCAAAACATGACACCATGTCTATATTGAAGTCTCCCAAGGTATTTGGGACCCCAAATTGATCACTCTTAGCCTGAGTAAAGATAATTTGTCTGGGTGAGTGACTAATGGGTTAGTTTGGATTAGTGTTTTTTTTTGTTTTTATTTTAATAAAATCGGAATTGTTTGGATGATGCATTTTTTTGGTTTTTACAACAAACTGGCGCCCTAGTATTGGTGTAACCAGGGCACCGGATATTTTTAATTGGTTTTTGCCCTCAAACCCGTGGACTCCTCTTCAATCCGGTGGACTGGTAGTGTGAAAGGTCAAAAAGAATTAATAACAACAAATAATAAGTTGACACTTGTCTTATTGTGCCAATTCGTTTTAAAGTAACAGGAGATGAACTAGAACTACCCGGGCACCGCTCTTCATCCGGTTGTCCGGATTCAACAATTATTTTTGGGTTTTTGAATCCCAAAAACCAGATTAATATTTTATAAAAAACCTAAAAAAACCAAGTTATCCAAACTACCTCAATATGCAATTCAGACAACTTGCATGGACTTGAACGTAAATAACCAAGACTTAGTGAGGTAGTCCTAATTGGCTCACTTGAAGTCTTAGTACTCATAAAACTAGAGACAACCTTAATAAAAGGGCTTAGGATACAACTAAGACTGTATCTATCACTAGAGGTAGAATATTCTACTGCCATGGTTTGTCAACTTGACGGCTGTATATACTTTACTCCACAATGCTGAGGATCTATCTGTTGATTGCACATGTTTCAGTTGGTTGTTGTACACTTGTCTGTTTAAATTATTTTGAAGTCTTAGTACTTATAAGTATATGAATTTATTTAGCCGTATGAAATTTGGTGTTATGGTCACACCATATTAAGAGAGAACATATAAATGCCTAACCTCATTCTTCACACTAGAAAGAAAGATGAGGTGTAATTTTTTGCTATTTGTGACCTTTCATAAGTGTAGAAAATTACTATTGGGTTAGTATATACCAGAGATTCAAATATTGTTCTGAAACATAACATATCGGGTGAAACGTAATGGTACCGCATACCTCATGTACCGATACACCCGATATGCATCAGTAGTATCGGAATCACAGGGGTATCGTCTGATACTCGCCGATGTCGCACACAACAGGCGAATAGTCTGGTAAGCACAAATAACAGGTTTAGATTTGAAATCAACATGGGTTGACTTTCAATCGAGATTCGAGAGAATACAAAGAAGACATACTAGATTCATAATTGGTTTTCCACCAGTCGCAGATCGTTTTACGCAGCTTGGCGTGATTTATTCCACATCCCGTCTAGCTATTCTTCTTCGCGGCATCTCTCTCTCTCTCTCTCTCTCTCTCTCTCTCTCTCTCTCTCTCTCCTCTTCTATCTCTCTCACGATTCTTCTCATCCTATCAATTCTTATCTCATATTTTACTACTTGACTATTTGATTATTGACTAAGGGTTTGGGATGACACCGTATGTGTCTGTGAGTCAAAAGTACTAAAAGAAGGATACCAAAAAACGGGTTGCTAATGTTACATGATCTCCTGAACATATGAGTACGGTTCTACGCTTATTTAGCTATATTACTCCTGACAAAGGGATAGATTTAAATATCCCAAACCATATTTTGGACAATATATTAATGGGACACGATCTCCGAGATTAATACATTATTGGAACCTGGTCTACGGGCGGCCTACGGGCCATTCGGGACAATGCTAACCCTGACTTGTAGGCAACTAGGGCTACTCTCTAGACTGACGATTTGTCATGGGTTGCACACACTGAAGGTCTAGTTTGTCTTGTGAATACTAGTTTGTCGTCGTGGATAAATTGTTATAAGAAATTATAAGTGGCCTAAATACAATTCTTTCTTTTATAAATCACTATAAAAATTCATTAGAAATATCATTACTCATGAAACATTAATTGTAATAAAATAATTATAAAATAGAAAATAAATAAACAAATATAAATACCCAAAACACCCTTGCCCTATAAATGACGATAATGCCCTTACACTGTATAGATGCAAAAACACTCTTATATCTTTTACATTTCAAAAATATCCTTGATCCATCATTAACTATGAATTCTAAAATACTATTGCACTTCATAAATTCTCATAATGCCCTTGGGCATAACAAATGTTTAAATTATCCTTGCACATTCATTTAATCACCAAAATACCTCTAACAATCACGGGGTATTACAACGATTCTATTCGCAAAAGTGCAGCTAACTATCACCTAGGAGAGGTTCTCATCCGCGAAAGGGCGGCCAACTACCGCCTAAGAGCGGTTATGTCTACACTAAGGTAGTAATCAACCCTATAAATATGGTGCTATGTCTCACTTCGTGTCTCACTTGGTCTTGGAGACTTGCTGTAAATTTGTTGTGGATGCCGAACTCCGTATCGTGACAGACGTACTATTATCTTCACCTTTCGTTTATCCCGGCGTTGGAGATAAATAGACTATTCGGTAGTCAATTTGTGGTGATGTTGGAGCGTACAAGTGTTCGGAAGTCGTTTGAAACTGTAGTTGAAATTTGTTCTACAATAAAGTTTACAGTTTGTGTAGGCAAGATTCAAGGTGGCAGCCCGGGTCGACTCGCATGCCAAATTGGCCTGGCCCGCGCCTAACATTGGTAAACCCGCCTCACACACGGCCCCCTCTACCCTTAACTCGTGCACAACCAGCCTAACTCACACCCAGCCCGTGGCACGCACGGGTCTAGTGTCTCCACGAGTGAGCACAACCCCGCCTGGCTGGTTTGACCCGCACAATAACACCCCCTCCACCCTAAACCCCTGCACGGCCCGCCTAACTCACACCCCCCCCCCCCCCCCCCCCCCCCCCCCGTGGCACGTAGGGGTCTAGTTTCTCCACCCTCCAACACGCCCCGTACCTGGCCCGCTCCACACCGGTCCACATCCCGCTCTCTTTCACCCCCCCTTAAACCAACACTGCCCGCTCTCACCTTGAGGCAAGATTCGTGCGTAGTAAGTAGTAACGTATGTAACATAGTACAAATTTACTTATTTCAACTATTGTCATCCTGATTTACGCTGAATGAATGAACGAATAATTGAATTTGCAAAAAAATAAAAATAAAAAAAAATAAAATAAAAAAAAGACTAAAACCCTACAAAATATACTCTCCCACATGAGCATAAAACCTACAACTAGTAAACCAAAACAGTGCACCTTCCATTTCCGACGAGCAATGGCCGGTCCATTGCTTCGCTCCCTCTGGTCCTCCACCACCAGAAGATCCTTCTCCGCCACCACCACCACCACCGATTCCAGATCCTTCCTCCGTCGCTTCTCCGCCGCCGCTCAAGCCTCCGCCGCGGCGTCACCGAGCGCCGTCCTCGATCCCAGCCGCCTCCGGAACGTGGCCGTGATTGCCCACGTCGACCACGGCAAAACCACCCTCATGGACCGCTTGCTCCGCCAGTGCGGCGCCGATATCCCCCACGAGCGAGCCATGGACTCCATCAGCCTCGAGCGTGAGCGTGGTATCACTATTTCTTCAAAGGTTAGTATGAAGCTTTTGATTGATTTGAAAACTGGGTTTGGTCAATTTAGTGGTGTTTGTTAGTGGGTTCATCTCTAATTCTTCTGTTGCTCTGCTTTTTTGGAGTCTTGAAAGATTTCACTATCTAATAGCAATAGATAGTTAGAGCTTGAGATTGATTGATTCAAAACTGGGTTTGTTCAATTTAGTGATGTTTGTTGTTGGGTTTATCTCTAATTCTGTTGAGCTTAAGATTGATTAGAAAGTGAAAGCTCTTCGCACGAAGAAAAGACTTAGCCAAAATTCTGGCTTCTTTTCTTGAGTTTTCCTGCTTTCTTTGTTTCCAAAGCTCGTTTCTTCACCACCTTTGATCCTCGCGTCCTATTTCCTGCCAACCACAACACGAAACACGAACCCGCGATCATATCACAATAAAAGCAACAAAATATACGAGAAACGCCCGGATTTAACGATGAACGCTCAAAAACTCAATTTTCACAATTTTAGCACAAAACACTCAAAGACGATCAAATTCTCCATGATAAGCACGCAAAACATAGCAAAAATAAGGAATAATATAACTCCAAAACGGAGTTATCAACTAGATTTCACTTTCTAATAGAAACAGATAATTAGAGGGTTTTATGGAGAAAGAAGACAGCTTAGAATTCTATGGAGTTGATTGTTTTTTCGAACATGTAACATGACCTTGTAGCATGTTTGAGAAACGACTAAAACAAACTGCTCTTCATTTCTATTCCTTTTCATAGTTGAGCTAAAGATTGAAGCTTTGTTGGGTGATCATGGAGGTTGTGTCCTTGTATTGTTGCTGTGATGTAGTGTTTTTGTTGCAATATGACAGAAAATTGATTAATGTTACTGGAATGTCTTCAGTTGGCCTGTAAATATCTCACCCTATGTATACTAATTGTGCCATTGTAGAATTAACATATCTATAAGAGATAAATAGAAGACTTTTCTGGAGAAGTAAGGCCACTTTCTAGTGTACGAGTGGCCTTGATGGTAAGTCAGGATAACGGAGGTATAATTTAGAATCTAAAGGATTCTAGGATTAGTCGGACCGAGACACATTATATGGAGTGTAACTTAGTGGCAACCGGACAGTGGGAGAGGAGGCAATAACTATTGGTGGGCAAGAGGTGCCAAGGTAGGATCATTTTAGATATCTTGGGTCAATTCTATGCAGTGATGGTAGTGATGGAGAGATAGACAATAGTGTTTGTCATAGGATAAAAGCAGGCTGGATGAAGTGGAGTAGTGTAGTGCATCTGATATTCTGATGTGTTATGTGACCCTAGTATCCCGGCTAGGTCGAAGTCTAAGTTTTATAGACCGGCTGTAAGGCCCACTTTGATGTATGGGACGTAGTGTTGGGGGATTAAGAAAGACGCATTACAAAAATTAGTGTAGCAGAAATGAGAATGTTAAGGTGGATGAGTGGGGTAAGTAAGTAAGATATAATACATAATGACACAATTGGAAGGAATCTAGACATTGCACTTAAAAAGACGAACTGAGGGAGAATGGTTTGAGGTGGATGAGTGGGGTATCGTAGGCCCCGGATGCCCTGGTTAGGAGAAATGATACAGTTCAGATTAAGGGTGTTAGATGAGGGAGAGGGAAACCACAATGAACCTGTGCAGTGATAAGACACGACTTAGCCTGATTAAATTCTCTGTTGCTCTGCTATTTTGTAGTCTCAAGATTTATCTATCTAATAGCAATAGATAATTAGAGGGTTTTATGGAGAAATAAGACAGCATAGAATTCTATGAATTTGATTTTCAAACATGTAGCTTGACCATGTAGCATATTCGACAAACAATTAAAACAAACTGCTTTTCATTGCTCTTCCTTTTCATTGTGACCTAAAGATTGAAGCTTTGTTGGGTGATCATGGAGGTTGTGTCCTTGTATTGTTGTTGCAATATGAAAGAAAGTTGATTAATGTTACTGAAATATCTTCAGTTGGCCTCTAAGTATCTCACCCCATGTACGCTAATTGTACCATTTCAGAATTAACATATCTATAATAGGTAGCTAGAAGACTTTTCTGGAGAAATAAGACCACTTTCTAGTCTATGAGTGGGGCTTAATGGTAAGTTATAATTATGGAGGTGTAATATAGAATCTAAAGGATTAGGATTAGTCCGACCAAGATACAGTATATATATATAGCTTAAGTTTAGTGGCCATCAGACAGTGGGAGAGGATGCAAAAGTTATTGGTGGGCAAGAGGTGCCAAGGTAGGATCTTTTTCTTGGGTCAATTCTACGTAGTGTTGGAGAGATAGAAGATGGTGTTTGTCATAGGATAAAAAATGTAGGCTGGATGAAATGGAGCTGTGGAGGAGTACATTTGACATGTTATGTGATTGTAGGATTTCCGCTGGGTTGAAGGGTAATTTTTATGGACCAGCTGTAAGATCCACTTTTATATATGCTAAGTTGTCAAAGTATGATACGTATCGTGTATCGATCTTGACATTTTTGTATCGTGCATCGTATCGCATTGAATATCGTAACGACACGGACGACTATTCAGGCATCATATCGTATGTTATGATGGTTTTGTTGATAAAACACATATCACAAGCTAGCCCTCCCAAAAATAAATGAAACAACACAGATCATAAAATAGATATCATGATTCATGAGTAGAAATTCAGGCATGTGCACAAAACCGATTCATCCAAAAAGTGTTCAGGATATAAATCACAAATTTCTAGCAACTTTCAAAAACTCTGCAGCCTCGAATAAAAAAAAGCTAGCTACAGATCATAAGGTAGCCCTCCCAAAAATAAGGAAGAAACTCTTTAGTCTTAAACAGACAAAAGCCAAAAGGATTGTGAGTAATAGAATCTCATAATCTGCGAAATATTCGGCTGATAAGAAGAAAATGAAGAGGCGACTAGGTTTAGAGGATGAAAAAGGTCAACATTTCCTGAAAAAACCTTCAAATTGGACTTTTTTACAACTGGGTCCGACTAACTCGACCTGATCCGGTTCGTTTTTTGGGCAAAATTGTATCGAACGATACAGCGATACGATAAGTATCAGACAATACACACCGGTACATAATGTGGGTAAGTGGGGTAAGTAAGAAAGTATGCGGAATGACACAGTTTGAAGGAATCTAGACGTTGCACCTATAGCAGGCAAACAGAGGGAGAATGGTTTGAGGTGGATGAGTGGGTATCGTAGGCCATCGGATGCCCTGGTTAGGAGAAATGATAGGGTTCAGATCAAGGGGGGTAGATGAGGGAGAGGGAGACCAAACCTGGGTAGGGATATGACACGACGTAATTTAATTGAACCTAAGGGAGGAAATGAGTGGAGTTTGGATAGACGTCAATGGAGATGCTTGATCCATGTAGCCGACCCTGAAAAAGGATTGTTGTTGGTGTTGCTAATTAAAAATCAGAGATTCACAAAGTTAATGATACATGGTGTAGGCCTATAGAAACCATATTACTCTGCTTTTCCTGTAGTTAGCTAAAGATCTAAGCTTTGTACGGTAACCATAGAAGTTTTCGTCATGAATTCTCGTTTGTATTGTACCTGTAAGCAGTGTCCTTTCAATGTTATTAAAAAGAAATAGAAGTTGCTGGCAATACTATGAATTTTGCACCGAGGAATGTGAATTGAGCTACTCCGGAATTAGAGAAATAGACATTTAAAGGTTTTCTGTGTAGTGCAGTCACGCAGACAACACAGATTTCTACAAAATTGAGTAGTCTTAAACATGTACTGGCATAGTTGAGAGAGAAAGAACTAAATTTAATGTTGTTGAGCTGAGTTGAGTTGCACATGGTTTCACTTTAACAGATGGTAAATGCAAGTGTTTATGATTTGTAATATGCTCTTCAAATTGTGCATCGTATTGCTTGCTCAATGTTGCATGCATATATATATATGCATATTACAACTATAAATTGGCACAATATTTGATTTTCGGTTCATCTTCTTTTGAGACTATTGGGAGCTGATTTCCTATTATTTGCGTGCAGGTTACAGCTATTCCGTGGAAGGACTATGATCTAAATATGGTGGACACTCCAGGACATGCTGATTTTGGTGGTGAAGTATGTGCTCTTTACAGATATATATTATCTGTTCTTTCTCCTGAAATATAAGACACGAATAATACTCGGATATTGCTCGTCTCTCGTTCCTTCCTTCCTTTTTTTTTTTAAACCAAAATAGGTTCAAAAGTTTATCTTTAGTAGTGCTGAGCTGCCAAATATGATTGCTTGTATGTGCCCTATAGTGAGAGTTATTCAGAAGTAGTCCTTTATCCTGCATGTGCAAATACAGTTTCATCTCGAAAGACCACTAATGCCTCTATCTACCACAGTAGTGAGAATTAATCAGAGCAAGGCCCTCTATCCGACATGCTTAAATGTACTTATATCTTGAAAGAGCACTAAGTTTGCCTTCATTTGAAAGCTCAAAGCTGTGGCAGCCTTACCCATTCCACTCCAAAATCCATACAGATCAACTCCTAGAGTCTTTTGCCATTTTAGTGGCTGAACATATGAAGAATTGGTCCATATTATTGCAAAACACAACAAACATGCTAGCTCACTTATAAAAAGAGAAATTTGGAACATGGAAGTTAATTAGGCTGATTTTCTCCTGAAACGAGTTATCCTTCAATATATTATATAAATATGTGACAAAATTAAGCCTTCAGAGTTTTGTGAGTATGAAGACATTTCCCCATCCAGCGATCATGAGTGTGTTGTCTCGTATTAGTCTTCAATTAAATTAATACCTACTCCCTCTGTCCTATTTTATGAGTTCCGTTTGACTTTTCACGTGGATAAGGAGATGCTTTTGACTGGGAAGGCTTACAACATCGTCCTTTGTCTTATGTGGTACTTGTATTGTGAAGTGAAAAAGTATGAATTGTAAAAGGAGTATAGAGGGAAGTAAAGTGAAAAACTTAGTAACTTTTGTGTATGAGGACGCATATTTTGGGACAACCATTAGAAAAGGTGGGCGCATAAATGTGACAGAGAGTATTTCAGAAGCAGAAGGCAGTAGTTATATAGTATGAAAGAGCAAGAAAGAAAACCAATGTCTTTTGTGGAAATCGGAGACATTAGGTATATGCAATTACGGTTTTGCGGTGATCTGTTCATCTTGGCAGGTAACCACTGCTGGATTTGATAGGAAGATGCTCAATCTGTTCCATTTATTTGTTTCCCAAGGAAATTCACCATAACTGGAACCCGAAATGGACCAATGGCCTTGTGGTTTTACCTGAAGGAGTTCCATACACTCTTTAGTCCTTACTTTGGTTTCCAGTATGAATCTTAAAAGTCGGTTACTTTGGAGATATAGAGGTGTTGGGACATTTTAAATATACTGCTGTTTCGTCGGAGATTTATGTTTAGTGTTTATTGAACGAGTTATCTTGTGAGGCACACTCTTGCTTTCAGAAAGGCTCGGAAGCTGGTTCACAGATTTGTTCATTTATGTGTGGCCCTTTATTTTGTTTAAGTTTGGTTCAGTACAATTTTACTTACTACTCTTCCATTTCTATCTCATTTATAGGTTGAACGGGTAGTTGGAATGGTGGAGGGAGCAATTTTGGTTGTAGATGCTGGTGAGGGCCCTCTTGCACAGACAAAGTTTGTTCTTGCCAAAGCCCTAAAATATGGCCTCCGCCCAATACTTTTAATGAACAAAGTTGACAGACCTTCAGGTATCCTTGCTTTTGATACTTATATACTCTACAATGTTAACTTTTCCGGAGTGGAGTGTTATCAAGGTCCTTGATTTTCTGTAATGTGAAAATAATGGTGACATACGTATTACACTGTTCAAAAAATTCTCATGGTGCCCCTCTAGTGTTTTTGTTTCATCCATTCATCTTGATTCGCGTTTTCTGTTATTTTCTTTTGGAATACGCATTGATCTTAGTTTATTAGGTTATGGTTTATGCCGATTTAAAGTAAAAGATGATTATTATCTTATATCTCATGGCCAAACCAGACCGAGGGTTATATGATATTATGCACTCTAAACTTTCATGATTAGAAATTGTGGAACCTTCTTTTAGTGCGATTCCATGAACTTTTTGACCAAGTGATGGTTTTATTCGTATGGCTTGCAGATTAGTAAAACTAAAATGTCATTAAAATTTGCTAGTTGATGCACCACCTCCATATTATCTACAGACTACAGAGCATATAGCTGATGATATCAGAGTGTGTATGGAAGTGTCTAGATACTGGTTAACATATCTACATTAAAGGGTTTTATAGGGTGATACCCCACTTATGGTTTTGTACCACATGTATTGTCCATTCAAATTACTCATCAGTGGCTCTCACATCTTGGTAGGAACTTGTATTCTTGGTGAATGTGTAATTATCATTTGTTTTCATCTCTTCCATCTGTGATAGCAACCCTGCTTCTCTGTTAGTCATAAAGTCGTCTCTAATATTTTGTTTTTCACATATGCAGTTACAGAGGAAAGGTGTGATGAAGTTGAGAGTCTCGTGTTTGATCTTTTTGCAAATGTTGGTGCCACAGGTGAAATGCATACCTTCTGGAAACTGTCTGTGTTTCCATTTGCTCACTTTTACTTCTGTGGCAGATCTTAACCAAAGTTATTTTGTTTACCATTTCAGAGGAACAGCTAGATTTTCCTGTCCTTTACGCTTCTGCCAAAGAAGGGTGGGCGTCATCCACCTTCACCAAAAGTCCACCTGATAGTGGGAAAAACATGTCTGATTTGCTTGATGCCATTGTAAGACATGTTCCTCCACCAACGGCACGCCTTGATGCACCTTTTCAGATGATGGTTGGTATTGGAGTTCTAGCTTTTCCAAGAAATATTGTTATATTCAATTCTCCAAAAATACATTACTCGTGTGCTTGTGGGAGCACGTGTCAAACTATTGATATTCTTACCCTGGATATATCTTCCTCAAATGTTTTTACTCATGCACTAGGGCATAAACCCCCATTTTCAATATAAGTATGAAGTATAAAGTATAAACCAATAGATGATTTATTTAAATTGAGAGTAACACAAATTAGTATATTGAATTAAGTTATAGATAGAATGTGGATCCCACCACCAAAATATTTGTGAAAGAAAACAAAGGCGATCTAATGTAGCAAGTAATTTGATCCAAGGGTGTAGAAAGAGGGAGTGTCTACACCCATGGTTTTTGTATAATAGATAGCTGTGATGCCCAAGGTGAATTCTTCATTGGCTAATTTGTAGCAAAATTTAAATGCACTATACAAAAGGCTAATCAACATGGAGATGGTAAAACCCATTTGGACATATGTTTTGGTGACTAACGTGCACGTGAACCATGAAGTAAGACGTTTTGGTGTTTTTATGAACCATAACAAATTTGTAATATTGAGAAGAACCGTCTCTTGAACGGTTGAACTTGGAGCTGATCAGTGTGTATAGTTGGTACTCCAAATATATCCACTCTATGCTTTCCCTCTTATTTTACTATTGATTAGCTGATTTTCCTACTATACTAGGAACCTGAAAGCGTCACTACGCTTGTCTTGTGGTCCGCTAACACAATTTAAAACCGACTATAGATTTTCTAATTCTGTTGTTACCTTGCCATTGAGCTACATTGCTATAACTTCCTTGTTATCCCCCTTCTGCAATGTTTTGTGTTTCACTTGGTATATGAGGGCTGATGTCTAATAGTTTTTTTCAGGTTTCCATGATGGAAAAGGACTTCTATCTTGGACGGATATTGACCGGGCGCGTTACTTCTGGAGTTCTTAGGGTGGGTGATCGAGTCCACGGGCTTAAAAACACCGATTCTGGGGCTGTGAAGATTGAAGAAGGAAAGGTTTGTCACCCTTTTTTTGAGTTATGGAATCTTAAAAAGTATCATAATTCCTTATTTCTATCTAACTCCGCATTGCACTGTTTAGTTTGAAGAAGTTGTGTACTAGTCAATTCTTCCTTACTCTGAAATTTTCACATAATCAATACTACTCAGTTCCCCAACAAATATTCTGATGACTGTATCTGGGTAGGATGTTAAAAAATTATTTACATTGGGTTGTCAAGGTATAAAAAATGGTTACATGGAAGGAACTCCGTGATTCTCACTAACTCTCGAATCTCGATTAGTTGTGAAGGTTTGCATGGTGAGTGAATTTCTGGAATTAAGTCAGGGGAGAGAATTAGAGCAGGCTTGCGAGAGATTGAATGATGAAGTCGTTATTAATAATTAACCTTTATCCTTTGAATGTATCAGAACTTAATTCAGACCGAAGTCTTCAGTGACTATTCTTGTCTTAGATTGCCTAAATTCTATCATTGATCTTTACGCCAACCAAGTCTATGACTGTCCACTGCCCACATTTGGGTGACCTTTGGAGGAGCCCATTGTTTTCTAGGGAATATTAAGATGCCATCTTAGAGCCAACTGAATGTGGAAGCAGATCCCTTCTACACACCTAGTCACCCATTGGGTGGATTCGGTTCCTCTTTTGGTTGATTGATACAGGATGCATAGTTACTTAATCACCTTCTCTGAAGTTTCAAATTAGTATTTTTTTTATCACTACTTTCACAAAGGTTTTAAGCAGGTCTGGGTTGCGGTTTCGAGCTTTACTGGGAGTAGCCAGGGGCGGATCCATACTTTTGTCTCACTGGGGGGCTTAAATTCGGAGAGTGAACATTTTACAAAAAAACAAATGATAAAGGGCTTTTATGTAATTTCAGTGGGGTTGAAGTGTATAATGTGCAAAAAATATAGGGTAAAATCACACATGTTAAAAGTTGAGTGGGGGCTATAACCCCCACAAATGTGTATGTGGATCTGCCCTTGGGAGTAGCCAACTAAATGGTTGTGGCTGGTACCATCTACATATATTTTGCCCCCTGTACCATCTATCACAGTCATTATTGTACGCATGCATACTTGATATATAATTGGAGAATCGACTACGTTCACCTACCTCTTTAATGAGTCCAGTTCCTTAATACTTTGAGCTGTATGAGCATATAAGGGTTTGTTTGTGTACTTGTCCTGCCACGTCAGGCATGCTGGGAGCTCTGAGATGAAGATGATAAATAAGCGCCGTCCCTAGGAACTGGTGGTTCCCCCATTGTGGATTTGCAGTATAGGAGTAGACGTTTGGCTTAGATGCCTCTGGGAGACCCTTTTGGTTGCGTATCAGTTATATGATTTGCGTTTGTGTATTTCTGTCTTGTCGGGTTTGGTTTATGAGAGCAAGGAAGGTGTTGCTTTGATAACCTGAGCATGCAGCATGACATAGAACAATTTGATGTACAATCATTTATACGTTCCTTCTAACAGCGTAGATAGGATCTGTTAAACTACTCCAAGAAATGGATTCTTCCATTGCCTCTGAGGATTCTTGGCCCTGTGTCAAATGGGACTGCCGACTATGTGATGCAATCCTATAGTATAACGTTATCTTGATTTGTTAATCTGCAGAAGACGGAAACTCCGCCGTTGAAACTCCCTCCATCATAGTTATGATTGGATTGGCGTCTTCCAGAATTCTATAGTTAGTGATTGCTTGTGTTAGACTTGGTTCGAGAAGTAAGAGAAATTCAATGGGTGTCGAACCATTTGCCTCTCGAATTATGGTGATCTTAGTTGCAACCTTGTCTTCAAGATCTTGTGAGAGTCCTTTATCTTGGCTTGGTATGAGCAGACTGACTATAGGCAATGTTGGAGAAGAGCAATTGACTTGTGTATGGTGTAAACTAATTGAGGTTGGAAAAAAATATGCGTTCACACAGGTTTCACAATATCATCAATTGCATGGAAAAGCTGAAAATGGTGTAGTCGCTATAAGCTCAAGTCTCGAATGTACAGAAGTTCATCACTTCCATGTTCTTTTGGGCACTGATGATATCGTACGCATCATTAATGTAATTGTTGTACTACTAACTCTATTGTCTCAATGACATCGGACATATCTTCTTTATGTAGGTAACCAAGCTAATGAAGAAGAAGGGTACAAGCATAGCTCTCATCGATAGTGCCGGAGCTGGAGATATCATTTCAATGACTGGGTTGGCAACTCCAGCAATAGGACACACAGTGGCAAATGTGGAGGTCTGCAGTTTTCTTACATTATTAGCTATTCTTAAAAAAATAAGTCAATAGAACTCTGGCTTTTATTTTCTTTGAAGAGCTTCACTTCTTTATTCCAGATTTTAATTTGAAAATTTTAAGATCATGATGTTGTGGCTTTAGTACATCCAATAATAATACATACACGTTCCCGATGTGATACATGGATCAAATTTCTCGCCTTCTTAAAGAGACGTTCTGATTGAGTTTTAAGAAACTGCGCCGAAACATTTCCACTCCCTTTCCAAAAGTGTCTTTCTCCTCCGTTTTGTGCAATGAAACAGTCTGCCTCCTTTCGTGCCTATATCTGCCCTACACAGTACCTTTATCTTGTCTTTTCTTTTGATACCTGTATCTTGTCTGCTTCCTGATGTAAACGTGCGTCCTGGTCTCACTTTCCAAGTGCAAGCTTGTTTACTCCCGGTTGTATCTTCTATGTCAGATGATTTTGATATCAGTTAGGGCCATACTCCTTGATATGCATGTTCGATCAACTTTTTCTTGATCAACCTCGTGGGTAGTCATCAGTGAGAGATCTCCAATGCACCAAAGCATTAACATCTATATTGTTGCAAGAAAGCAATCAATTCCACGTGACTGGTCCAACTGGATTGAACCTATGTTGTGGTCATGAGTGATTGTGAGGCATGCCTGATCGTGGCGGCATTGGATTTGCAGATTTTGAGACTTCTTATTTTTTGTTGTCTGCTCTCTGGCTGCAGTGCTGTGATCTGGAAGTTTCAGTTCTTATTTTATTCCCTATTTCGTACTTTGGGATGGGGGGGGGGGGAGGGGTCTTATTGAAATGAATAGATCGAGTGTATAGAGGGTGACAGCTATAGTTTGTATTAAAACTCCAAGAACATTTAACGGCAAATCTTCTATTTGCTCATCTTGTTCCTCAGCTATCGTATACTACAGCCCCTGGTCTTGTTACAGGGCTGGGGTTTATCAATATCTGTCAGTTCTTTTGCGGGTTGTAATTGAATACCCTGTTTATACACACATTGTTATCTGTATGTGGGTACCTTTGTGACTGATGCCTGCTTATACCGCAGCCCCGGGCATTGTTTCAGGGAGAGTATATCAGTATTAAGTGAGTTCTGGTTGGTATTGATATTATGCAAATGGTGTACGGAGATGATTGTTTGACATTAGTAGTATTGTTGTTTCATATAACTGTCTTGCTGCTGTCTTATTCTTGCCCCTGTGATCTATATCCTTATTTCATTGTTATTTTCTTCTGGTCTTATTTCTAAATCACATCTTCCAGGTGTTGACTGCTCTGCCCTCTGTTGAATTGGATCCTCCAACAATTTCGATGACTTTTGGTGTCAATGATTCCCCTTTGGCGGGGAAAGATGGTACTCATGTGAGTAAAAGTCCCCCTTTTTTTGCAGTTGGTCATTCCATTTTACATTGTACATATGTTTATTCTCTTAAATCCAAGAATATATTTTGTCCTTTAGGGCCAAGTGTTGTATGGTCTAAGTATTGATATGTAGTACTTGCAGCCAGGGACAGAGCTAGTTAATAGTGAAGGGAGGGGCACTTAAGGGGTCCATTTTTACAGGGGCACTATGCAAAAAATAATTTTGTTGTCACTTGTCACTATGAATTTAACAAAGAAAAATTACATTTCCACCAATTAACACACCGTCAACCATTTCATAATGTATCTCTTTCCTGAAGGCAAGACCACTATCATCAAAACTGTTGCTTACCATACTTCCATTTAGCTTCCTATCATATGAAAACAAATTATGTACCGCCGGAGTAAAAGCTGATATAAGGAAAGATAAATGCAATTATCGCAAAAACTGTTCACCCATCATTGAAGTTGAGGCAACTATCACTAAAAGCTGTTTCTTTATTTGTAAATTCATTTTCCTATGAGGCAGTAAGCGTGAATACTTTCGTGTCTTTATTCTCTTGAACTTCCTTTAGTATTTCTTCAAACCTTCCTGAAGAATTTCATAAGTTGACCAACAAAATTTGCTAAACATATGTCTAATATACTAGGATTTCAGGTTTGGTGATGTATATTTTAATTATGACAACAAACCAAACCATTAAACTAATCACACTCGGAGATAGGATTAAGGATTCAAGCTACAAGATCCTGTAAAATACTCCTCACGAAGCAAGTTCACCAATGATCATGAAGATTCAATTCGTGAAGGGTTGTTACCACATAAGACTGATGAATGAGCATCAGGGATGCGGGTTTTGCAATGGGTTCGGACTATTAACTGGGTGCAAGTGTTTAATAAGCTTAAGCAATATGTAGATAGTGTGGACGTAGACAAGAAACAAGGCGTGGGTTTAGTTCGTAGTAGAGGATAGAGGGGAACATAATTTTTTTTTAAATAGGGCTAGATTTCTTATTTGCAGCAGCAAAGTGGTTGATCTCTATCACAGTAGTAAACTGGTTGAGATCGTGAGTTACATTTTTATCCTATTAACTGATGTTTTGATTTAGGTAATTCGGAAAGAACCAAAGTTGCGTTGTAAATGCCCCTTCTTTATGTTATACTGATATTAGATTAATAAAGAAGGGCTAATAGGCAGGAAGCATATAGATATGATGCATTGAACCAGCAAACCATTTGGTTATAGCACTGGTTAGAATGCTATTAAGATAGGGGCAGAATGATCATATTATCAGCATCTTGGTCCTCGGGAAGCACCCTTGTTTATAGCTTTGGGGTTATCATGCCTTGTCCACTTCAGATAAAGCGTATTGATTTTTTTCTGGAGAAGTGAATCTTGTCACACATGGCTCAAACACTTACCATAGGAAGCGACATATCAATAGATTCAAGACCCATGAAGTATTTCATATTTATGTTTTCTTTTGGATCAGTTCTTTGAATGTGCTGGTGATGTGAAACTGGTTTAATTGTAATAACTTTCAAACTAGTTTTGATACATGTGACGCCTCTGTAACTTTTTATGATTTTGTCCATTTTAATTGCTTGAGGGATGTTTAATGATTTACTTGTCATAGTTAACTGGTGGAAAAATTGGCGATAGACTTCTGGCTGAAGCAGAAACAAATCTTGCCATAAATGTGATCCCCGGGTTGGCAGAATCTTATGAAGTGCAGGGCAGAGGAGAACTTCAACTGGGTTAGTTCTTTTTTAATATGCTATCCATGCTGTAGTACTTTTTGAAGCCAATGAGAGTTCACATTTGTATATAAATACTGCAATTTTCTTCCTTTTCTGTATAAGTTTTTTGAGGTGTTTGCCTGGTGTTCCTTCTTGAACTAATCAGGTATCTTAATTGAGAATATGAGGCGTGAAGGATTTGAGCTGTCTGTCTCACCACCTAAGGTCATGTGAGTAAAGTTCAACCTGGTTGGTACTGGAAGAAATTCCATTTTGTGCCTCATTTTATCATTTGGCTTTGTGAGGGCCTGTTTTGACATGTTTATGCTCACGGGAATCAGCATCTGCTCTTAGGCTCTTACTTATATTAAAACTGCAAGTTCCGTTAGTGATAACTGAATACGTATACGTGGATGATACAAATTAGTTTTTTACTTTGGAAGATACATGAGGAATAAATATGATTCTTTTTGCTAGTAATGAACTGACAGACTATCATGTGTGTCACTAGCGGAAAATCAATATGTCGTCTTCTAATCACATGATGATTTGATTGAAAAGCACGCATCTTGATATATATAGTATAACATGTCTATGGTCTACCTTTTTATTTTTGCCTCTGCCTAAATTTATATCTTGGTACAATCTTCACAATAGTGTGTCCTCTTTCATTAGTTTTTTGAAAACCAGGTAACATGCAAAACCATAATTTTAGTCATGGATCTATAAGAGTATAACATCTGTTAACAATCTTAATAGTCAGAACTTACGATTCTTGGTTATAATAATACTGTATTCGAACAAGCAATTACTAAATATTCACAATAATATCAAAGGGGACACTCAAGTCAGTATCTGATTTCTGTTTTAACTCTATGAAGTAAAAAATTGTGTTAGTATCTTATGTTTACGCTGAAAGTATAAAATGGATTAGTACTCAAATTCTTTGATTCTGACGGCAGTGTTTTGAAAAGTATGCCAATTTCTCTTTTAACTATTAAATATCAAGGGCATAGCCTGTTGCACTGTTCCAACTTTCAGAAGCTCTAACTCCTTGCCCCGTTGTTATTTCTTTTTGATGTCCTGTATTAAAATTTCTAGCTCCTTTTAGTTTACAGCAAACAGCATGGAAAATGCATGGTGCTAACATGAAAATATATATAAGCAGATTATGTTGGTTTTCTACTTCTGGCTATCAGATGTTCACATTAATGTAATGGTGACTTAGCGTTCCATTTTGCAGTTCTTATAATTGGTATTAACAGCCCGCTTCTCTTTTTGATGATGTTTTGTCTGCACCTCGTATGCTTGAGTTGCTAGTGAAATTTTGTTGTGATCAGAAAGATAATAAGCGAAGTTGTACCAGTGTATCCCCTCCTTGCGCTTCTGGGATTTTGTAATCTAATCCCGGTTGAATATTTCTCCATGTACTCTCAGGTATAAGACTGAGGGTCGACAGAAGCTGGAACCGGTCGAAGAAGTAACAATTGAGGTAAGATTATTTGTTTGTTTTACCAACTGGTCCCAGTGTTAAGAGTGTTAGACCTCCAGTAATTATATTGTAACATATTGCTAATTCAGATAAACGATGAGCATGTTGGGTTAGTTATGGAAGCATTATCTCACAGGCGAGCTGAAGTTCTTGACATGGGTCCTGTCCCTGGAAATGAGGGCAGAACCAGAATGTCTTTGACTTGTCCATCCAGGTCTGTGCTTACACATTTGTTTTTCTGATTGGCGGTGAATACTTCTTGTTTTTAGTTTATACATTTTCTTCAATTCGTACCCTTATAGAATATCAAAGATGTGAAAATATCGCAGCCTAACCACTTCCTATCATCAGATTTTAGAATTTAGAAAAATCATACTGCTCAGTTCTTTATATATGCAACCGAATAACACTATGACTCTTGACTCAAAGTTGTTAGTTTCTCCAATTGTGACTGCGTAATATCTTTCTAGATGAAAGAATTCTGAAAGTGTGTACAGAAACTAGGATTTGAGAGCAACTAAGGAAATTATCAAAGAGCTGAAATTATGGAACATATTGAGTTCATTATTTTACACAATGAGTGCTCTTTGTTAAACAATAACCAACACAAGTAGGCAAGGAAAAACAAGAAAAGATGGGAAAGTAAATATCCGATATGCAACTGCATTGGTTTCATTTAATTTGGAGTAAAGGTGATTATTATTGTGTAAATCTGCCGAGTCAAATCGACACAACATCACAAGATTCACATCCTACTAAATTAAGGTTCTCCTGCTTTCATTTTCGTTCAAGTTGAATGTAACATGGGTTCCTTTCTTGGCCTTTGTTGAATTTGATATTTCTGTTTATGGATCTTCACTTCATTCATGGTTGTTTCAAGATGACTTATGCTTCCTTCCCACATGACTCTAATTCAATTTCCACTGGAGAATTCGCTGTCCTGAAAACAACCTAACATTCTCTTTGTTCTTTCTATCAGGGGATTAGTTGGTTACAGGAGTGTGTTTAGCAGTGATACTCGTGGGACTGGGTTTATGCACCGTGCTTTCCAAGGTATGTGAATGCTCCTGCAAATTACAAGCCCTTTCATTGGTTAATTTTTGGTCCTTTTGTCAAGGGATCAATCTGGGGAATTACCTCTTACGTCTAACCTGAACCTGAAGTGGAAAGATAGATATTATCCTCATTGGACGTCCTCTTTTGATTTGTTGACTGAATAATAATAAGCTATCATTATCCGGAATTGTTGAATACTAGCTTGTAAGTATATAAATACCCGATTGAATGATACCGGGCTTACATAATTCTGGTAGTATAGTTGCTGTGGAATATGCTTCATATGAATTATGAACCTGGTATTGTTGCTTAAGCAGAACTTGGCCTCAGTCATGCCTATTCATTACTTGCTTAAAGGAGTTACAATCCTGTGACTCGCAAAATTAGATCATATGATAGCTTATTTATGTGTTTTGTTTGCCATATTGCTCATCTATTGTCTTAGAATTGGTAGCACTACTCTTTATTTGCCCTGTAAGTCGTGTCTCTCATACTCTTCATTGTCTTTGCAGCGTATGAAAAGCACAGAGGTCCTCTTGGAAATGTCAGGAAAGGAGTTCTGGTAATCTATGAACTTAAATGTTATTTTTTCAAGTCGTGTGTGTGTGTGTGTGTGTGTGTGTGTGTGTGTGTGTGTGTGTGTGTGTGTGTGTGTGTGTGTGTGTGTGTGACGACAGCATAATATCTAGAGTATGTGTAATGAATTACCATATTCACCCATCAACCTGTGATTACCCAGCAGACTCGAGCTTAAGGAAATAAAATGAAGTCCACCAAGACTGGTGTATAGATACGATTATATGCGGACATTCTCATAACTGTCACTCTCACATAACTGTTACTCTCTGGCAAGTATTGGCATGCCAGCCGGTACTCTTAGTTATGGGTAAGAGCAATGGGTGGATCGATAGAAGTGACTGGAGCTAGGAAAACTTATCATGGACGCTGTAACAGTTTGCACACATTTTTGATAGATGCGTTACTAAAAATGTTCGCGGAGTCCCATGATTTTGGACAATAGCTTATTGTGGAAATCATCATAGTATACTAATTAGTGATCTTGCAAAGTATTTTGAGGCATGCTCTGAGTGTGTTATAATCTCACAGGAGACCATTCATGGCCCAATCCATGCCTGTTCTCAAATAATTTAGGACATCATTTTGTTGCTATCCATTTCTCATTGTGCTCCATGTACTACTGGTAAACCATATTCAGGATGTATTCTCCGTAGAGCCCTTGTGGTGTTACATTTTGTATGATAGATCACCGATTTGGATTAGAACACCTAGGTAGGGAACATGCAAACATCATAAATGGATTTGCAGCGCAGCTCGGCTTAGAGTGCATGATGCATCTCCGAAATAGTTAGAGCCTGAACTTTCATCAATAGTTTCTCTACTATGTTACATGTTTATAAAAAGGGGTGACTCTCAAAATAGAATCAGATTGTGTAGTGAAAAGTGAAAACGTCATATCTCGAGATGAAACAAGAATACCAAACAAAAGAGTTAAACAGACTCTTTTATCTCTATGAAGCACACCCGTCTTAATCATTTATATGCACGGGGTCAAATAAACAAGAACTAGCAGTTGCTTGAAAACAAAAGATATTGCTTTATTCATTGAGTTTTCATTATTGCTTGAAGCTGAGAGTTTATCTGACGGTGGCTTGAAAACTGTCATAAGAGACTCATATGCCGTGTTATAAGAAGCTGGACTTGGGATCAAACCTCTTATCTCTACGACTTGTGTTGTTTAATTCAATTTATTGGACAGGTATCCTGCGGATTGGGATCAATTACAAGCCACGCTCTTCTGAGTTTAGAAGCTCGTGGAACTCTTTTTGTGTCCCCAGGGATGGAGGTTGGTGCAGCATATTTTTATTTCTTTCTGGTTGCCTATTTTTGATGATTTTTGACACTCTTATTCGAGTTCCTTTGCTTGAACCAACTTGGTGATAGGGTAGACTTCATTGCGAAGTCAGTGGAAAACCAATCAAAGCAAATTGCTGGTTTGAACTTTACCAGAAAGATAACAACCACTGCTAAACAGCTACACAAAAAAGGACTACAGTAGTTAATAGTAAAAGGGGATGTCCGTGATAAGAAATTTCTAACTTGCATGTCTTCAGGATACACACTACTGTCCAAATAATATACATGGTACTTACCTTCAGTAAAATATTAGTGAGGAATAACAGTCCCAGTGATGAAGATGATTTAGTCCCGTCTTGACTTGATTTTCCCGGATTGGTATCTAGGTTATGACATGAGAAGTGAAACTGGATTTTATGTTGTATTCATCTTTCTTGAGAAGCATACACTAGTTGCTTGGAGCAATTTCCAGTTTGTATTCTTGGGCGCCACTAAATTTTTTATTGTGGGCGTGCAGGCATACGACGGAATGATTGTAGGCGAACACTCCCGTGACACAGATCTTGATGTAAGCAGTTCGTTTTTCAGTCTGAGATATTCTACTATAGTGTGGAACCTGAAACCTTGTGCAGAGGCTTTCAATGGTCTTACCACTTGAGCCAGCACCCATTTGCTAAGAAGTTGCTTCTGCATCTCCTGTTTTGTTTGACTTTCTGATGGTGGCTGACCCTCCTAATGACTGTCAGGTCAACCCTGTTCGGAACAAGGAACTTACTAATATACGGTCTGCTTGCAAGGAAGAGACAGTTAGGCTTTCTCCTCCTCGTCTGGTATGTATTCCTTGGCCTTAACCTTCAACTTCATACTGCCTCTTTTCAGTTCCTCTAGCGAAGTTTGTGTGTGTGTGTACTAAGGGAAGAGGGCCTTTTACTGTTCATAGGCTAAATCACAACCTTTACATCTCTTTGAAATCAAGGGTTGAGAGCTTCTTGCCAATCATTGTCAAGAGTTGATGTAATTTTTGGAGGCCAACAAGTACTTTCAGTGACTTGATGCTTGCCCAAGTTGATGGTTTTTTTTCTTTTTTTTTGTGCTCCCTGAGTTGATGGTTGACTAGGGTATGAGTTGGCTTTTCCCTTTTTGTATCCCGGTAGACTCGGGTATGAGTCCCAAAGGGACGGGTACTCTCCTAGTGTGTGTGTGTGTGTGTGTGTGTGTGTGTGTGTGTGTGTGTGTGTGTTTGTGTGTGTGTGTGTGTTTGTGTGTGTGTGTGTGCCTTTTGAGAATCCTTAGAAAACATGTTTATTGGAGTCCCAGCCGAGTCATATCATGTACTGTAGTCAATTTAGACTGTCTGGGGGAAAAAGATTTAGACTGTCTGAAGACATGGTCAGAGATAATCCTAAGTGCATGTTTGGTAACCTGAATTTTGATCCATTTTGATTAAAATCGGCCATATTAATTCCGTTTGTTACAATACAAAATTTTAAGCTGAAAATCTGCAAATTAAAATAATCTGAGTGCACTTGCAGAATCTCCAAAATTTGGGATTATGCGGCTGCAAACCTCAGAAAAAATAATTCTAACATGTTTTTAACATTAGCATGATCGTAGTTCATTTATAAGTGGTTGTATTCAACATATTGCCTCTGCATGTCTTTAAATTTTGTCAAATGGATCAAATTAGTTATCTAAAATTTCAGCTCATACCAAACGGATTTGAATTTTCAGTTCAACGGGATTTTTCACCCAGATTTTTTCAGCCAATTTTTCAGATTTTCAGCTGATACTTAAGTGCATGTTTGGCATCGCAGATTTTAATCCAAGTTTGATAAAATTAAAATCTGCCTTTTTCAACAATTTCATTTGTCATGACACAAGATTTTAAGCTGATAATTTGCAGATTAAAATAATCTCCGGGCAATTGTAAAGTCTCTGAAATTGGGGATTTTGCAGCTGAAAATATAAAAAAAATCTGTTTTTTACATAACATGATCACTATTCAATTGTGAGTGGGTGTATTTAGTAGTTGACTGTAGAGCTCTCTTAGATTTTGTTAAATGGATAAAAAAGCAGGACAGTAAAAGCAGACGGAGGGAGCAAGTATTTGGAGTAAAATATGGCTGGTGGTGGTTTTACTAGTTTAGAATCCTTTAATGAACCAGTGTCTCACTTTTGACTGATTTCTATCTGCAGATGACTCTTGAAGAAGCAATCGGTTATGTTGCTTCCGATGAACTCATCGAGGTAAGCTGTCTAGAATGTTGTTGTCAATTTATAACAAATTGATTGAGACTACTTTCACTAAGGATGCTATTAGCAGAAGTCCCGGATTCAGTGAGCTTCATCATATTTGTGCCCTAACTTCTGGAGATTCTGCAGGTTACCCCCAAAGTGATACGGTTAAGGAAGAAATACTTGGATGCTAACAAGAGAAAAATGATGAGTAAAAAACCCAAGGAATGAAGAGCTCCCGAGATAGATCTTTTAGTTTTCTTTAATAGGGATTCAATTATAGGTGCAACTTGTTGTATTCATTAGCTTACCACAATCAAGGTAATAATCAGAGAAAAATATATTATTTCCTGTTTACAAACACATAGGGGGGATCAGTTGTATTACTTTATAAATAATTTTTGGCAACCGAGGCTTGTATTGTAAAAGTTTTCGAGCTTTTCCTCACTGTAAAAGACAGATCTATAGACATTGTTGATAATGAACACAAGTAGAATGGGATACTTGAGTCTAAAGCTCTGTTGGGTGTGCACTGATTGTGTAATTTCTGGCTCTAAAATTCATTCTCGTGTATATAGAGGCTGGTAATTGCAGCCTTCGGTGTGTAGTTGAGTTTTTAATGTCTGCGTCATTAAGACTTTGGGCATTTTACCACGAGGTCTTGAGTTCGAATATTGGGATAACTTCGGTAACTTAAGGACTTGACTATTGCCTTCGCAATTGCGAGTGTGTCAGGCCGGGAATTATTTCTCTCTGGATTTATTTCTCTCTCCAATAGAGGAGATGATTACTAGCAAAACAATACAAGGGCTTGTCCAGCCTCGGGCCCAACGGGTCTTTTGATGTCCCCGAAGGGACGGGTCGGGTCTTTTCTCGGACCACATTACTCGTCTGGCAGCCACACCTTCACTTGTCTCTCCACATCCCTCCTTTTGTCACCCTTCACTATAGAGTATCGGGTCATGTACTCCCTTATTCTTTGGCATGCAGAACACAACCGCTATGGGGCAACAAAATCTACAGCCAGTTTCATACCTTTCGGCCATTGCGTCGTCCTTTGCCTTATTTCAAAAGAACATTATCCACAAGCTCAACCCACAACCACCAACTTTCTCAACAAACGCAACAATGATCGCCAGCTCTGCCCCGATCACCTGCTGCCCAAACCCGTTCATATGTTTGTCTGTCAATCAAGCTCCGGCTATTTCTGTTCAAGTTGACACTCCATAGAAAGCCGACGAAACATACGTCACAACATGTTCTTCCTTTGTACCAATGGAACTAGCTACCGTTGGGAGTGATTGTTCGTCTGTGTGCGTGCTTCATGCATTAGTTTGTCGGAAAGTGTCTGCAATTTGTGGTGTTGATTTCTTTTTTATATTTCGAAACTCTTTTTTTCCCTTTGGGATTTTACCGGTTGTAATAGTCGAGCTAGTGCTCTATAAGTCAGGCATGTAAAAAGGTTGGTTTACGACATCTAGAATCCAGGTTTTATCGGTGAAAGTTAAATTTCCTGTAGTCACACTGTTGGATGTTCTCCTTCCACGCCTCTAATTTTGTTTAAGTTGTTAAAAGGGAAGAACGGAGTCAAGGAGATCGGGCGAACATAATTGATGTTTAGTGGGAACTCGCGCAATCTTCAACTTGTTGAATGTTTAGTGGGAACTCGTAAATGATGTTTAGTGGGATATTTAATCGAATGTTGCTTTGTTGATAAGTTCACGGTCAAATAAATCAACTTGCTTACAGAAATTGACCTAATCTTCTCTGAGTTAACCAAGGGTAGGTACAACGTCCACTAGGTTCAAAATTGTCAGAATAGAGAAGGAAAATGTGGTGATATGGATTTAGGGAGAATGTATTCACTGGCGCTAGCACCATCAATCCATCATTGTAAATGCATGGGGTGCTAGTATGCCAATTAAGGCACATTACAGAACGCCTACGCCCTTCAGTATTATATAGTGTTTTGATATTAATAAATTATGATTATATAGATGGGATGTGTAAAATGTTGGTTATATCATTATAAAATGACATTAAAGGAGTATTAGTTATATAGATATGATTATGTTGATGTTTGTTTGTATCATTTTATAGAAGAGGTATCAAGTTTTGTTGTCGAAAAAAAGTATGAAGTCTTTAATATTCAATCTCACTTAGATTGTGAGATTACATTTTAGCCATAGAAATGGTATAAACGATAAGTGATAATGACACCCCCCCCCCCCCCCCCCCCACACACACACACACACGCACGCACACACACATCGGAATTATTCCTGTACCAAACGTCAATTATTATTACGTCGTACTGATATTGTTATTATTGGACAAATTCTTTATCCTTGCATCAAGTATTACCAACAATTTCTTAATTTTGGTCACTATGTGATTTGCGTGCCCCACCGTCACGAGGTGAGGTAGGGTTAGCCCAATGTAGACTACAAGGGGTTAGTAAGCACATTCTCCGTCCTTTTGTGATCAACAATCACATTTTGTTCTGTAATATCACTTTGACTAGGTGACTTGGCTATCAAAACGATAGAAACGTTTGAAGTGTGTTGAATTGTATTTCTGAAGATCATTTTGATAGTCAAATCAACAGACAACAAGTGAAAGTGCTATTAAATGACCAAATGCAATTTAATATTTTCAAGAATCTAGATCATTCTCTCACTTCTCCTAAATATGTTTCTGAATGTTTCTTTTATAAATAGTATGTCTAATGTTAGTAGTCTTCTTGATCAATCTCCTAATTCTCCGAAATACAAGATTCCAACGTGTGTTTCTTTCACAAAAATCTCATGCTAATAGTCAGCTAGATCAATCTCTCACTATTTTAAAAGTAACCGCTCTCATTCTTATTGTCATCTCGAGCAATCCCGCACTTATTTCCAATGGCGGATGCACGTTTGGCCCGGGGTGGACCTATGGCCACCCTTATATTTATACTCCGCTACTGATTTCAGTTTTTTTTCAAAATTCTTTATATATGCTCCTCCTGAAAATTGTAGCAAGCAGTATCTATTGAAACATCTTAAATACCCATTCAATAGAAAATATCTATTTCAGTGATTTCTACCAATCAGTCTCTGGCTATCTGTTGGAGCCCTCGAGAATGAACGAACGATCGAACTCTGACAATTATGTATTGAATAAAATTTTGTTATGCACTAAAAATGATCTATTTCAATGATTTCTACGCTTGAAGATAACCAGTCTCTGCCTGTCTATTAGAGCCCCTTAAGAATGAAAGTGATTGAACTTCGACGTACATGTATGGAAGAAGATCTTGTTACACGCTAAAAAAAATCTATTTCAACAATCTCTGCTCTTGAAAATGGTCCGTACTCTGTAGTCTCTGGCTGTCTGCTGGAGGCCATTTACAACTTATTCCCAACTCCGAGGCCCCAAAAAGCAGAATTCCATCATCTCCTTCCTCCTCCTCCTCCCTCTCTTTCACCTCAAAACATTCCTGAATACTATAAATACCAGCAGTGCCTTCCCTTTCTCAAACTCTTCAACTCTCTCTCTCTTTCAAATGTGTTGAGATCTGCAAATCCAACCTTGAATCTCTCTCCACAAATCTCTCTCCCAAATCTCTCTCTCTCTTTCTCAAATCTCTCTCAAATCTCTCTCTCTCTGCAATGGGGGCGTACAGAGCAGACGACGACTACGACTACCTCTTCAAAGTGGTCCTCATCGGCGACTCCGGCGTCGGAAAATCGAACCTCCTCTCGAGATTCACCAGAAACGAGTTCAGCCTCGAGTCAAAGTCCACCATCGGCGTCGAGTTCGCGACTCGGAGCATACATGTTGATGAGAAGGTCATCAAAGCCCAGATTTGGGACACTGCTGGCCAAGAGAGGTAACGGATCTGTAAAACCCTAGCTTGAAATTCCGCAATGTGAGGTTCCAAAATTGTTGTTGTTGTTGTTGTTGTTGTTGTTGTTGTTGTTGTTGTTGTTGTTGTTGTTGTTGTTGTTGTTGTTGTGTGTGTTTTTTTTTTTTTTTTTTTTGTGTGTGTGTGTGTAGCTTCTCTTCATGTTTGAGATCTGTTGTTTTGGGAAATTTGTGAATTGGGTGAATTAGGTACTCACTGATCAGATCTGATTTTCATAGTTGAGCTAAAATGGGGGCTTTGTCAGCATTCATGGAGGGATATATTCTTTTCCTGAGGGATCAAAAAAATAAAAAAATTGAAGGGTATCTATGGAATAAGCTATCCCGAAAATGTGACATTTGGAATAGCTTATCCTCGCCATATCCTAGAAGCCAAACACTTTATAAAAAAAAATTTAAAAAAAAAATCGAAAACATTTTGAAGAGAAATCTTCTTCTTTGGGGTCGTGCTGGGCACAAGTTATGAACTAGTATAGAAAAACAGAGCATCATTGTAGTGGTTTCAGCAATTACTTGGTTGTTCAATTGGAGGTAGTCTAGCTTAGGATTTATATGCAGAAGCATTGGTGATTCACTTGTCTCTAAGCTAGGGAAAATGGTGTTGAATGAGTCAATGCCATTGAAGGTGATATAGTAAAACAGAGCTTCATTGTAGTAGTTTAAGGAATTGCTTGATTGGTTAATACCAGGTGCTCTAGCCGTAGGATTTATATGGAGAAACATTGGTGATCGGCTTAAAAAAGGGTGAGCTTGGGTTTCCTTTAAGCTAGGGAAAATGGCTGTGAAAGAGTGGATGGGGGATCCAACAAAATTATTTGTATCGATATGTTAAACAAAATTCTGCCTCTAGATCCCTTCATTGTAGTAAATCTCCAATTGTTTTCGTTGCCAAACTCTACCTCTTGATCTCGTCTTTCTAAGTCGATTATGTTTGAATGACAATTTGGAAAGCCATTCCTAGTAGGTCTTATTGCCTTCCATGAGCTAGCGGGTGATCTGGACTCTCATTGTAGTTCACATCACTAAGGGCCAGTTTGGGTATGCCGTGGGGGTGCTAGAAACTGCTGCGTGAGAATCTTTGTAGAAAAGCTAATGTGAATTTTAGATAAAATGCTGTTGGGTAAAATAAATGAGAGAGTAAAATGACAAAAATGTATGTCGTGTATTAGTTTCGTAAAGATAAATATTGAAATTTTTAAAAGTTGTAAGGTTAAAATCGGTTGTAGATAAATTAATCAAAAGTAGGTTCTGGAACAGCATCCCCTTCCTGAAAATTGCTATGAGCCAGTAGAAACTGCTTAAAAGTTAAAAAAACCATTTTTGATTCTACTATCTGAACGTAGTTGTGGTGCAGCAGAAGCATTCCCAAACTGGCTTTAAGAGTTAGTACATGTCTTTGTTATGTACCCTCTGCTTGTTTTTCACCGTGGTGTCCGAGCAATGTGTAATGAATATGCTTTGCCATTTTGTTTGTAGATATCGTGCCATTACAAGTGCATACTACCGAGGGGCTGTTGGGGCATTGCTCGTCTATGATGTAACTCGGCACGTCACCTTTGAGAATGTAGAGAGATGGCTGAAGGAGCTTCGTGACCATACAGATTCCAACATTGTGATCATGCTAGTGGGAAACAAAGCCGATCTGCGTCACTTGCGAGCAGTTTCAACTGAAGATGCCAAGGCATTTGCTGAAAAAGAGAACACCTATTTCATGGAGACGTCTGCTCTGGAGTCACTCAACGTCGAAAATGCCTTCACAGAGGTTCTTACTCAAATACATCACGTAGTCAGCAGGAAGGCATTGGAGGCTGGGGGTGAAGATGCTGCATCTTTACCTAAAGGACAGACCATCAATGTCGGCGGCAAGGACGATGTATCCGCCGTGAAAAAAGCTGGTTGCTGCTCTGCATAGTCTGAAGTAAACAGATACTTCTCTAGTGAATAGTGATGCTTCTTTGAGGTTCTACCACAGGTTTAATGGATTGTGGAGATATGTTTGAATATATGAAAGCTAAGGTGCATAGATTGCTGAGGGTCAAGTTTCCATTTTTGGCATATGGATGATACGCTGAACTCTTAAGCTGTTTCTGCAAAGACCTGCAAGTAAGGTTTCAATTTTCCTTGCATACCTATTGTTCTTTTCTTTTCTTTTCCTCGGTGTACTATTGTAGTTCTTAGCCACACCTAGATGCGCAGGGTTAGTTCTATAATTGGTAAACTTCAGATATTGGATTTGATAAATGTATTGAGATAATTTGACTATTCTTGTCTGCTTGATTTTGAGTAGTTTCTTTTGTGGTTTTCACTGAAATTGGCGATAGATTTTGCACATGCTCCTTTAAATGGGTTATAGTTGCTTTCATTTAGTCCTTGTACTGTGATATCTGATATTCTGGAGGACAATTTTAGGGATTTTCGACATATAACCTCGTGTAGTAGACATCACTCAGTGTGTTACATGCACTATGATAATAGACCGCTAACCTCCACACAATATTGATTTTACTGACATCTTGCAATAACATTTTTGGATTTTATTGACATCAAACCAATATTATTGACAACTGTATCTATTTGTGGGGCGTGATGCTAGTAAAATCAAAAGTGTTTGTGCACGATGTCAACTAAAATCAATACTGTGCGGGGGTTATTACTCAATTCTCATTGTGCATTTGTTACACTTTTGCGAACATATACTTCATGAGAGTTATATGTCACGAGAGTTATATGTCAAAAGTTCTAATGTGAGACTCATTCGTTTGTTAATAGCTGTGTGAGCAAAATAGTAGTAGCATCTTTCAAGTTAGTACTTGCTAATTTGAGTGTCTGGTTCTCTTTAAGCTTCTTAGACGACTCGTTGATTTTCTTTACCTGCCAAACTTCTCAATCTACTAACTTCTCAATCTACTAAGTCACCTAGCTATTATTCGAAACCTCCTTGAGATCAAGAGAATATGCAATATTATTCTACCTACAGCTCTAAAACTATTTCACATATTCAACCACAATGTTCTTATGTAATCCAAACACTTTCATCGTCGGAGAAAACAACAATACTACGATACTGTCCCTGCTTAGTACCACCTCCGTTCCCCCTCTTCCTACCCATTGTGACTTTTAGACTAGTATCTGGGTCACTTTGACTAGGTGATTTGGATCGCAAAACGATGTAATTTTTTGATATTTTTTTCACCGTATTATAGAACAACTTTTACCCTACAACACCATGAAAAAATTATCAAAAAATCATATCATATTGCTATCCAAATCACCAGGTCAAAGTGATCCGGTGAATAGTGACAAAAGTCATAATGGGTAGGAAGAGAGGGAACTGACTAGTAACCTTTTCATTCCCATGGTAAATCCGTCTCGTAAAATATCCGTGGTGTTGTCGACTCTGTGTCCAATGCTCTTCCCTTACAAAGAGGGCAAGTGTTCTTCTGTTGTAGCCAGTTCTTGATGCATTCTTCGTGGAAGTAGTGAGGACACTGAAGCGATCCAATCTTGTCCGTGTTCTTGTACTCAACCTGCAAAATTGAAACCCCGTTAGTTTTACATCAAATCATCGTTTTCATGTAGAGATCGGAATTCATTGATTTCTTTTAAATCAATGCACGTTAAGGTTTCAGTTCTTACCAAGCATATAGCACACACTTCTTCATCTTCTTCACTTTCTCCCGAGCGGACATTGGTTTTAATCCTTAGATTTCTAGCAATTTCGTATTCGGAGAGCCAGTGTCGTTCTGGTTTTAGAACAACGATGTCGCCCTGCATTCACAGGGTTGTCTTTAGTCAGAATACTATTATAGTACTTACTCCGTTCCTACAATCTCTTTTAGGTTGACTTTTGGTGGTCAGTTTGACCCGGTGATTTGGTTGGCAAAACGATACAATAATTTGATAAATCTTTGCATGTTGTTGCAAAGAAAGCTTTACTCTACAACACCCTGAAAAGATTGCATTGTTTTGCTTACTAAATCGCGAGGTCAAAGTGACCATCAAAAGTCTAACTCAGAAGAGAGGAGGGAGTAGTTAATTCTTCAAAGAAAAAGAGAATAGCATTGGTAGTTCAAGAATAGCTCACCGAGTAAGGGTCTTCGTCAGATATATAGCCCTCGTCGGGTGGATATTCCTCGTCGTACGGATATGGGTCGATGTCGCCTTCAAACAAAGTTTCCGCCGTTTTTGTACCGTCAAAGAAGTCTATATGGAGATTCTGTTACAAATTCCGCAAAGGAAGTTAGCCCCAAATTCAACAGATGAAGAGAACTATAGTAGCCGCACTGAAAACTGCAATATCAGGTTTAAGAGGATGATTTTACCATTAAGCGTCTTGTAACATCAATCGAGGTGCTTCGGTTGCCAGAACAACTGGTGCTTCGGTTGCCTGAACAACTTATTGTTTGATCCCTGCATCAAATCATATCGTGTCAATTCAGTAGTTGGAAGAAAACTAGCAACACAAACGTTCTCTATGCAAGATAATACATGAGAGAGAGAGAGAGAGAGAGAGAGAGAGAGAGAGAGAGAGAGAGAGAGAGAGAGAGTACCTTTCCATGGCAGATTCAATAGAAGCTGAACGTTGAGAGGGTGTTGAGAGCTATTGACGAACCGAAGACAATGCAAAGACAATGCAGTAGTGTATGATGGAGGAGAAGAGAAGTAGTAACTTATATATATAGCAATAGCAACCTGGAAGTCTCTTTATTTCCTTTTCTTGACAGGAATCCGTATAGGAATTCCTTTTGCTAATCATATTCCTGATACTAACTAGGTGTATTCCTGATTCTAGGTAATTAATTAGCAAAATAATAATTGGAAATAGTTTTGCCTAAAAGAGTACTATGAAAAGATTAATAAGATCTAGCTTGACTTTTTCTAATCAGACGACAGTGCTATCTAAAAGTCAAACATGACATTATTCCATACGAAAAGAGCATTCAACTTTTTCTCGTCAAAAAAGAAATGATTTTTATAAAACGAAGAGTAAGATGACATTATTTGAGACCACTAAATTCCTAAAAGATGAATGGTAGCGCCCCGCCATAGTAACCACTCTGTATATCGCGTTTCACTTTTGTGTTATTGGCGAGTAAAACACGGCCATGGACTGGGCCTCACCGTGAATGATATTTTTGCAAGCCCAATTCCATACTGGCCTGTATTTTGGGGCAAACTTTAAAGTTCAGGTCCATAAAATGTTACTTTTCGAGGGCACATGCCCTAAGTTACCGACCACAGTCTTTATGTAACTGTGTAATTTTAAACATGGTCATGAATTGTTATCAAAATAGAAAATATGCATTTATTTATTTATTGATTTATTTCACTCGGAGTAGTGCCTGGTCGGGCCGGGCCGGGCCGGGCCAAAATTCTGAAGTCCAGGTGCGGTCCAAACTTTTCGGACCTAATTGTTAACCCGATCATCATACTTTTAGAAGATCTTGAAGCCCAAGTGCTAAAAAATTGTGTTGGGTTGGGCAGGCTTGTGGGCCTATCGTCACCCCAAGGCTGAACTAGCGTAGAACTAGAGGGTCTCAGGTGCCACAGAGTTTTAAAAATGTCCGCTAACACCTAACTTTTAAACATTGTAGGCCTTTTGCAGTAAGAAAACTTACCGAAACACTGTAATCTTCGTTTGACTCCCACCCAACTTCTTAAATATTACATGATGTTGCACCAAATAAAGAAAAGTCTTTCAAAAGTTCTATCCAATTTTATATTCCACACGTAACACAATACTGAGGCATATGGATGGAGAGCAAACGGGAGATACCAGAGACACAATATAGAAACTCCGAATAGAACAAGAAAACAGAGAGTATCGGGCACACGGGGCTCGGCCGCTTGGATGACTAGCCCGGCCGGAAGGTCGATGAGCACTTGCGAAGCCTGGACCCCACATCCAGCCCTCCTTCTGGCAGCCTAAACTCCCTAATCGCAGTCCAGGACCAGCTGAAGACCATTGAAAGGAATCAAATGATTCCAGTAATGAAGAAATCAAACAAAACAAGGAAGAAACATTTTCATTGATTTTCTGGGAAAAATTTGACAGAGCTTCGCTACATGGTTTTTGGAAGATGAAGAAGAGAGAATTAATAAACCCTTGCTGAAGAAAGGGCTTATATAGTCTAGTACACCAACAGTCTTTATTCAGACCGTTGGATTACAGAGATAAAATCTCAGCCGTTCACAAGAAGAGATAAGTCTACTAAGGCCCAGAAAGTTTGGCCAGCTTAGCAAAGAGCTTTTAACAAATGCAAAAAAGACACCAAAGTCTTGTAAACGACAAAAAGATAGGAACAGAGAACTTTTGAAAAAGACATGAAAGACCCCTCCTGGCTTCATTTGGCAAGAACTTCTTCTTTGACTTTGTCTTGAGACCATTTTGACTTCATTTTGTGCAAAGACTTCTTCTCTGATTTATCTTGTTCTGCTAATACCCTCAACTTAGACTTCAAATAATCAAAAGCAGCTGCAGGCAGTCCTTTGGTGAATAGATCTCCATGCTTATCTGCAGAATAAACAAACTCAACCAGTAATTGCTTTCTTAAAACCTTTTCTCTTATGAAATGATAGTCTAATTCAATGTGTTTGGTTTTTGAATGCATGATGGGATTGGCTGTCATGTGAATGACAGATTCATTATCACAGAAAAGAATAGGAGGACGATGCAGAAAAATATGCAAATCTTGAAACAAATATTGAAACCAAGTAAGTTCTGCTGCAGTTGTAGCCAATGCTCTGTATTCAGCCTCAGATGAGGATCTGGAGATAGTTGGCTGTTTTTTTGCAGCCCAGTGAATTGGGTTGTTTCCTAGAAATGGAACAAAACCAGTTGTTCTTCTTCTGTCAGTGGGATTACCAGCCCAATCTGCATCAGAGAAGGCACACAATTTTAATTCACTGGGCTTGTAGAAAAGCCCATCATTTGTGGTGCCTCTTAGATATCTAAGAAGTCTTTTAGCACATAACATATATTGTGTGGTGGGAAAATGCATGAATTGACACAAATAATTCACAACAAAACATATATCATGTCTAGTAAAAACTAAGTATTGCAGAGCACCAAGCAATTGTCTGAAAGGAGTAGGATCAGACAATAGTTCACTATCATTAATTCTGTATTTAACACCATATATTGTAGGAGTATGACAAGGAGTACAATTTTGTATGTTATATCTGGTAAGCAAGTCATTGACATACTTAGATTGATGAATGAAAATTCCTTTGTCATTTCTATCAATTTGCAAACCCAAAAAATATGTTAAAGGTCCTAAATCATTCATGTTGAATTCAAATTTCAATTTAGATATAAGATGAGAAATATAAGTAGGATCATTGCCAGTTAAGATAATGTCATCCACATATAAAAGTAAGACTGTGATTTTAGAAGTGTGAGAATTGTGTCTTATAAACATAGAAGTGTCAGCTTGAGATTGAGTAAAATCCAGAGACAAGATAAATTCAGTAAATCTCTCAAACCAAGCTCTGGGAGCTTGTTTGAGGCCATAAATGGCTTTGTTAAGCCTACAAACATGATCAGGAAAGAGATGATGTTTAAAGCTAGGTGGTTGTTGCATATAGACTGTTTCTTTGAGAAAGCCATGAAGAAATGCATTTTTGACATCAAGTTGTTGAAGAGACCAATTGTAAGATGCAGCTAGAGATAAAATAGTTCTAACAGTAGCATGTTTAACAACATGACTGAATATTTCTTCAAAGTCAATGCTTGGGGTTTGACTAAAACCCTTTGCCACTAATCTGGCTTTGTGTCTAGAAACAGAACCATCAGGGTTATATTTGGTTCTAAAAACCCATTTGTTCCCTACAATGTTTGTATTGTAGGGTCTTGGAACTAATGTCCAAGTGTTTTGCTCTGTGAGGCTAGATAACTCTTCAGTTGCTTGTAGCCACTGAGAGTGTTTTCTAGCCTCTGTGAAACAAGTTGGTTCAGTTAAGAAGGGAGAAATTTCAGAGTTACCAGATATAGCAGTGACCCAAAATTCTTTTTCTTAAAGATTCCAGACTTGCTTCTTGTCTGCATAGGGTGACTCCTAGCTGGATGATGCCTATCTGTTTCAGTGGTTGCCAAGCCAGTACTACTTGTAGAGGGATCATCAGCAAGTGTGTGATCATCATGTGAAGAAGTTGGCTGCAAAGACTGAGAGGCAGGTACATCCTGAGTCTGAGAGTCTCTAGCAGAAGTGTATGATCTGTTCTCGTTAGTGGTGTATGATCTGTTCTCATCAGGGATATTTGGATAGACCAAGTGAGGATCATGTTTAGTGTGATGGCATTGATCTGGTGTAGTATTGTTCTCATCAAATGTACCTGAGAGAGGAGTATCAATGATGTTAGGTGAAGAATCATGGTATAAGTAATCAGAAGGAAGAGAAATAGGAACATCACCAATATGAAGTACACTAGTAGAGGAGTTTCAATGATTTGAAGGTAAGTCAGAACATGCTTTGTTGTATGGAAAAGTGTTTTCATCAAATATCACATCTACTAATGAAGAACTTCTGAGTGTTTTTGTCAAAGCAAACACACCCTTTATAATTTGAGCATATCCAGGAAACACACATTGTCTAGTTTGGGATCTAACTTAGAATCATTGTAGTGTCTCAAATAGGGATAACAAGCACATCCAAAAAACTTTAAGTTTACTGTAATCAGGTTTGGTTTTGTAAAGAAGTTCCCAAGGAGACTTATTTTGTGTATTCTTGCTTGGCATATTGTTTATCAAATAAACAACAATACTAAAAGCATGATGCCAAAAATATTTAGGTAATTTTGCATGAGCAAGAAGAGTGACTGCAGTTTCAACTATGTGTCTATGCTTTCTTTCAGCTACACCATTATGTTGAGGAGTGTAAGGACAAGACTTTTGATGAACAATGCCTTGGGAATTTAAAAATGTTTGAAAAGTTTAAGAGACATATTCACCACCTCCATCAGACCTCAAAATTTGAATAGAAGAGTTTAATTGTTTTTCAATTTCAAGTTTGAATTTTGGAAAGACAAGAGCAACTTCAGATTTATGATGCAAGGGAAAGATCCAAGTGTACTTAGAGTAATCATCAACAAATAACACATAAAATCTATATCCATGATAAGATTTTACATTGGCTGGCCCCCATACATCAGTATGAAGAAGATTAAGAGTTGCTTAGAGTGAGTAGTAGAAGATTTATATGGTAATATAGTCATTTTTCCCAACAAGCAACGTTCACAAACATAACTAGCAGAAATATCAGAAACTTTAAGGTCTTTACACATGAGAAGAAGAAATAAATATAAGTCTCAAAATTTCTTCAGAAGGATGTCCTAATCTGGCATGCCAGAGTGGAGACTTGACTTGTTTCCCTAGATATACATGTTTAGGAATCTTGTCTTGATGATCAGCAGTGAAGGATTGAGTGTGTATGGGGTACATACCACAACATGTTCGAGCGGACCCATCAGTTTGCGGGATGGACCGCTCTAGGGCTTCTTTGGGTCTTCGTCGTTCTAACCGAATGTTACGAGCCGGTTTCCAAAACTTACGATTTCGAAATTTTTAAGCTTCTCAAAGCGCAAGAGTTTGGTTTACATTAGCGGTAACGAATCTTATTGTTCTTCCATGGATCACAGTGAGACGCGTCGCTGTAGACGTGTTGGCTGCTTCAGGACACGCTTCGTTGATAAAGTTTGAGGGAGGTATCAAAGCCGGGATTCTAGGTAGAATAAGTAGGACTGCAACTCGGGCGGGCTGGACGGGTTGGCACCTCTGTCCAAGCCCGAGCCCGAGTTCTGTCGTGGCTGCCCAAGCCCAGCCCGACCCGGGTTAAGAGCGTTGTCAACCCGTCCGAGCCCAAATTCGAATAAATCAATTCGGGTTCGGGTTGAATTCGGGTTAGTACATTAAACTTAATATCTTTCTAAAAACACTAGAGAATAATAAATTGTTGGCGAAAAAACAAATCAACTAGTTCAAGAACAATAAAATGATTAAAAACATCTCTAATAATCAAAAGAAAAGTAGCATATTCATGTTAGATATACAACACAATTATTTTAAAATATAATATTTATAGGTAGTGGTCATGCAAATCGGGCAATTCGGGTTAGCTCGTCGTTCGGTATTTGTGCCCAAGCCCGACCCTAATTGCAATTCGGGCTGAGAATTTATGTCCAAGCCCGTCCAAATTATCAAAACTATGTGTCCGGGCCCTATTTAATTTCGGGCTGGGCTCGGGTTGGTCGGGTTCAACCCGCCCAAGTTGCACCCCTAAGAATAAGCCCTTCCCCTTTATCCGAGTGGCACGCCTTTGGTATCATTTCGGAGGGGAAGATCGAGCACATGATGTTGGCGGGTGCTTTGGGTGATTTTACCAAATCTTTGGTATCGGACCCACCAACCCATCTTTGGGTTAGGGGAGTCCACTTCGCAGGACTCCCCTATTTGGTCAATTTTTACCAAAGGGTGGTCTTGGTAGCCACCGGTTCCGGGATCTGTGTCTTCTTGTCTTTCCTACTTCAACCTTGTGCGGCAGATGTTTGTATGGTTTGGGTTACGAAGGGGGTAGAGGAGAAATTTGGGACGGAAATAAAATATATGATGAGTGGGTTTCGGAGGATAAAGTTATTGTACACGACACGGCGGTCCACGGGCGGCCTAACGTGGCGGCGATGAGCATTGACGCAGCGAAGATGTGGAAGGCGGAGGCGGTGATTGTAACTAGCAACCCTGAAGGTAGCAGGGATGTAGTTGAAGCTTGCGAGGCTGCTGGAATCGCTGCCTTTGGTCCGATCTGGGATTCCTGAAGCATTATATCTTGAATTTTGAATAAAATTCGCATTTTACATGTCCAGAAACTGAATAAAATTCATATTTTACATGATTCTGAATGTGAACCCAAGAAATGTAAGGACGTATAGCAAAGACTATGAGATAGGAGTTCTGATTTTCAAAATGTGTTGAATAGCTCTAATTCCAAGAGATAAGGGATTGACGACATAAATAGTAACTGAAATAAGTAAATTCTGTTAACACCGAAAATGCACATTAACAAAACCACAAGGGTTATTTTACATCAATTTGAACCAAATGATTTTTTTTTTCTCGCACAAACCCTAACCACAAAACTGCTATTTCACTCTTTATTTGTCCTAAATTGCTCCACAGTTTGTTTAATGGGATGAAAAATGTGTCAAAAATACCGAGATATCATTTTTTCCCCTTAAACTACATATGAATAAGGGATCTTTGGTTCAATTGAAGCATTTAACGGACAAAAGCGAAGACTTAGGGGTGGGGAAAGAGAAACAAGATCGGAAATGTAGTGGCCTAAACGATCCTTTACAATGTCCGAGGAGTATCGAGTTAACTCTGTTCTAGTAATATACGCGAAATAGTTTACTTATGGAGAAACATTCTTCTTTCTTTTTATGTTTTTAGTTGCGATTACAGTCATTCTCGGTACTTGTGAAAAATCTGAATTGTAATGGGATTCAAGTATATTCCTATATTACATATCTCATGGGGATATTGCTGACATAGTTTACAACCTTGGGATGAAACTTTCCTAGAAATTAAAATGGATTACTGGTCTGGGAAGGGAGTTAGCAACTTTGTTGGGGTCCATTGACTCATACTCATTCAAGAATTGATTGAAGCTAGAGGCTAATTGTTACCCTCCGGGTAACGATCGGGCGCACACACACACGAACACGAAAAGTAAACGAGATAAAGGGAGAGAACTGATTTATTTCTTAATTGATTGAATAATAATGGGGAGGAATACATCACTTAAATAGATAAATACTGGAACTAAACCTAACCCTAGACCTAACAGGTCAAGCCCGGATTATTAAATACCCTAATAACATAACTAAATAATGATAAATAAATAAATAAATAGACAAATACTGATACGGATACCGTATCACTAATTGTAGAAATTCATGTGGTTTTACTTCAAAACCAAGTGACAATGAAGGGAGTAGTCCATAACACTCTAGTGACATGGTTAAGTTTAACCATTTCACCCATTCCACCAGAGCAAATCCGCCACTAGGTCTAGAGCTATAGCTGTCACTGTAAAACCAGCTTTTCAATCCCACATGCAACAAAAAAAAATCAAAATATGTAACACAAACATATATTAAAGGGTCTCTGAAAAAACATTTATGTTTCGGCTTCCAAAAGTAAGAAATAAACTAGTGAATACTCCGAATGGCATGAAACTCAAAAAGGTGGTTAAATGCGAATAAAACGGCACCTCGCTCCAATAAATATCCACGCAAGATCCGGTTTCAGGGTCATAATACCAACTATTTCTGTTGAAATCCATAAAAAATAGCTTCCCGGTTTGTGGAAACATCTTGCGTCGAAGGAAATATCAAATCTGATTTTATCCTGAACATTTTGGTCCAAGACGGCGCCACGCCATACACTGTCATGCTCCATATATCTAAACAACCGCCAAGACTGTACCCGTCATGCGATACTATAGAAAGACAACCGCCAAGCACAGCTAGATGGGCGCCCATAGAGATTCCATATGGCATAGGAATTATGCGAAAAATTTCATGAAACAAATCAAATGAAACTATTCCACGTGTGTTACCTCCGTCATAATAACGTCTTAACCAGTTGAGAGTCTACTAGTAGAGAGACTACTAGCTTCTTTATATAGTACCTAGAGGAAACCCACAGGCCAAAGGTTTCCAAAACCAAATTGGAAACAAACTTGCTGCCCATAAGTGTCCATCTTTGATATGGAAACAATTCCTAACAATTGCTACCTCATTATTCCACCGCCTTTGACTAGTTCAACACATTCAAGACACCTCCTCAACAAATCTCCACCTTGACTTGAATTCTCTTGTCAACAGCAGCTGCTCCTCTTCTCGTAAACAAAGCTACGTCTTCTCCGCTCCCAATTGTCTCTCTTCACAGAGACTCACTGGACCCCCACCAGGTCCGACATGGCCCCTAAGGGCCTCACTGGCTCAAGATGTTGAGCAATTCCAAACAATGCTGGAACTTGCTCTCCGGAACCGGCTTGGTGAACATATCCGCGGGGTTGTCAGCAGTTCCCAACTTCATCACCTTGATCCTACTCTCGTTTCTCAGAAAAAGATACCTGACGTCGATATGCTTGGTCCTTTCATGATGAACCTGGTCCTTAGTCAAGCAAATCGCACTCAAGCTATCAGAGTAGACTATCGCCTGATCTTGAAGTAGCCCTAGATCATTGACCATTCCCTTAAGCCAAATTGCCTCCTTTGCTGCTTCCGTTAGAGCCATATACTCCGCCTCCGTGGTGGACAAAGTCACCGTCGGCTGTAGCGTCGCCTTCCAACTCACAACAGATGCTCCCAGAGCAAATACATAGCCTGTCATTGATCTTCTACTATCAATATCCCCTGCATAGTCCGCATCCGAGAAACCAGCTACCAAGATGTTTTCACGTGACCCATAGCATAGGCCAATGTCTGACGTACCCTTAAGGTACCTGAATATCCGCTTCACCGCCTGCCAATGGTCCCTACCCGGATGAGCCATAAAACGACTAACCACACTAACAGCGAATGCTATGTCCGGTCGAGTACAGACCATAGCATACATGAGACTTCCAACTGCGCTAGCATATGGAACCTTGGACATGTACTCCTTCTCCTCCTCATTCTGAACGGTGTACATTCCTAGCTTGCTGTTAGTTGCCATAGGAGTATCTATAGCTTTAGCTGATAACATCCCGAATCTTGCCAAGATCTTCTTGATGTATCCTTGCTGTGATAAGAAAAGCTTCTTCTTCTTTCTATCTCTATAGATCTCAACTCCCAATATCTTCCGAGCAGCTCCCTGATCCTTCATCTCGAATTTCGCCCTAAGGGACCTCTTCAGTTCTCTAATGTCCTTGATATTTCGAGTTGCAATCAAAATATCATCCACATATAGAACTAGGTAATTACGTGATCCACTATGCAACTCTTTGTGATACACGCAGCAATCATACTCGCACTTGTGGTAACCAATCTTCAACATGAAGCTATCAAACCTCTTGTACCATTGCCTCGGCGACTGCTTAAGTCCGTAGAGAGATCTCTTCAGCTTGCACACGTGGTTCTCTCTTCCGGGAACTTGGAACCCCTCCGGTTGGCTCATGTATATTTCCTCCTCCAACTCTCCGTGCAGGAAAGCTGTCTTGACATCCAATTGCTCAAGCTCTAGGTCGTGGTGTGCCACTAAAGCTAGTAACACCCGGATAGAAGTATGTCTGACCACCGGTGAGAAGATCTTGTTGTAGTCAACTCCCTCTTTCTGACTGAACCCTCTTGCAACTAGCCTTGCCTTATACTTGACGCCCTCTCCAGATGTAGTTCCTTAATTTCTTCTGAAAACCCACTTGCATCTGACTATCTTCCTTCCCGCTGGCAATTTAACAAGCTCCCAAGTCGAGTTCTTGCTAAGAGACTCCATCTCTTCTCCCATCGCGGCAATCCATTGTGCTGACTCAGAACTAGATATAGTGGCCTTGTAGGAGGATGGCTCGTCCTCTACCTCTTCCGCTACCTGTAATGCATATCCCACCATACCGTCATCTCTGTATCTCGCTGGAGGATTTATGACTCTCCTTGGTCTTCCTTCAGCAATACTTTGATGAACCGGTTCCTCTGGTGTAGACGCATCCTCACTATCAGACTCTTCTGCTTCTTCCTCTTCGGCTTCCGGCGGCGGTGTAAGGATTTCAGAATCCTTAGGATCAATAGAATCCGACTCTCCCTCCACCTTCTTCTTTGCATCCCCAAGCTCCACCTCCACGGAGTTTTTCAACATATGAGACGCATTAAAGACTACACTTCTGCTAAGTATAATCTTGTTGTCTGCCCATATCTTGTATCCTTTCACACCTGTTCCGAAACCCATGAATACTCCCTTCTTAGCTCTTGGTTCTAGTTTGCCATCATCAACGTGATAATAGGAAACACAACCAAATACTCTCAAATCCGAGTAATCCACTGCATTACCGGTCCAGACTTCCATAGGAATCTTGCATCCTATACCTGTGTGCGGGCTCCGATTTATGAGATAGCATGCCATGGAAACTGCCTCTCCCCAAAAACCTCTAGAAAGACCTGCATTCGAAAGCATGCACCTTGCTTTTGCTAAAAGTGTCTGATTCATTCTCTCAGCTACACCGTTCTGCTGCGGTGTGTGCCGAACGGTGCGATGGCGTGCTATTCCCTGATCCTTGCAGAATCCATCAAACTCTGATGAACAAAACTCTAAGCCGTTGTCCGTGCGCAGCCTCTTCACCTTCTTTCCCACCTGATTCTCTACTAGTGTCTTCCACTCCTTGAATCTTGCGAAGGCTTCACTCTTGTGCTTCATCACGAATATCCAAGTCATCCTGGAGTAGTCGTCTATGATGCTTAGGAAATACCTGTACCCTCCAATCGCCTTGACTCGAGATGGACCCCAGCAATCCGAATGGATATAATCAAGAGTACCTTTCGTTCTATGAACCGCCTTAGGGAACTTGCTACGGTGTAGCTTCCCATACACGCAGTGCTCACAAAACCCTAAGCTCTTGGGCGCATGCCCGGTGAGATAGCCTTTCTTGTGAAGTTCCTGCATTCCACATTCACTCATATGACCGAGCCTCATACGCCACAACTTAGTTAGATCAGCTTCCTTAATCTCGGCTGAGATAACTCTAGCAGAACCTCTGATCGTCGAACCTTGAAACATGTACAAAATCCCATTCTTGACTCCCCTGAGAATCACCTTAGAACCCTTGCAGACTTGTAGATCTCCACCTTCACCTTTGAAACTGTATCCCTTGCTGTCAAGTAGACTCAAGGAGATCAGATTCTTCTTAATATGTGGTACATGCCTGACTTGCTCTAAAGTACATAACTTCCATTCATTCGTCTTCAATCTAACTGAGCCGCTCCCAATCACCTTACAGATGGCTCCGTTTTCCATGTAGACAGACCCTCCATCCGTTTGGTCGTACGTCAAGAATAGCTCCCTGTTAGAGAAAATATGATAGGAAGCTCCGGAATCAAGGACCCACGCATCTTGAGAGTACGTGACAACATCCGCCATTAGAACGTAATCATCCTCGGACGAGTTACCTTGTTCTGCTACGGCTGCGGATCCATTCTGCCCCTGTTGACCTCGTTTCGGGCAATCTCTCTTCCAGTGCCCATTTTCCTTGCAAAAGGCACAGACATCTTTGGGTAACTTAGAACCTGAGAACTGCTTCTTCTTGTTCTTCTTACCCTTCTTGCTTCCCCGCGTTGCCATCAGTCCGGAAGCATGGTCCTCTATATCTGTGCCTGCACCCTTATGGCGCAGTTCCCTAGCATGGAGTGCCGATCTCACATCCTCTAGGGATAAGTCGTCCTTGTTCACAATGAACGACTGCACGAAGTTCTCATATGATGGAGGTAACGAGATCAATAACAAAAGTGAAGCATCGTCATCCTCCACCTTCTAGCCAATATTACGCAAATCTAACAGAATTATGTTCAATTGATCAAGATGGTCCTTGAGAGCCGTACCTTCGAGCATCCGCAGGGTGAAGAGCCTTTGCTTTAGCATCAACTTGCTAGTGAGACTCTTCGTCATGTAGAGACAATCCAACTTGAGCCAGAACTTCGCTGCTTCCTTCTGATCTGCGATCTCGATGATCACGTCATCCGATAAGCACAGCATAATCGTTGCGTGTGCCTTCTCCTCTATCGCCTTGAACTCCGCTGATGCAACATTCATGCCTCCCTTGTCCGCGGTCAAAGGTGCCCACAAGCCTTGCGATTTTAGCAAAGCCTCCATCTTTATCTTCCACGGACTGAAGTTGTTCCCTCCTATGAACCTGTCGATCTTCAACATCGATCCGGACATCGTTCTTGGTGGATCTTGAACCCTAGTCGCATGCTCCACCTAGATCGCAAAACCCTAGATTTGATTTCACCAATTTGTGAAACCATAGCTTTGCTCCGCCTTGATCTTGATCTTGAAACACCGTCAACCTTGGCTCTGATACCAGTTTGTTATGTCAAACCACCTCACGAACAATGAACGAATAAAAGAAGAACACGAGTATTTTACGTGGTTCGCTAGCAAAATATTTGCTAACTACCTTCATGGCGGAAAAGCACTCTTTATTCACTTAAGAGGAACAATTACAATGTTTTGCATACCTAGTAGAGAGACTACTAGCTTCTTTATATAGTACCCTAGAAAAAACCCACAGGCCAAAGGTTTCCAAAACCAAATTGGAAACAAACTTGCTGCCCATAAGTGTCCATCTTTTATATGGAAACAATTCATAACAATTGCTACCTCATTATTCCACCGCCTTTGACTAATTCAACACATTCAAGGCACCTCCTCAACAAAAGACATGTCATTTATTTCTAAAAAAGGACATGTTATTTCACCGGACACAGGCAAAGCGAAGGCAATCATTGTAATTTTCATATTTACTAACAAACCGTAGCTATTAGACTGCACAAACTAGCAAACCAGTAGCTTAGATAGCAGATAAGAAGGAAAAAACAGAAACTGCGCAGATGAGAAAACTAGTACATCAAGATTTTTTTTTGAGAGAAATTTACATCAAGAATTTCAAAAAAGAGTTAAACAAAACAAAATAAGGGTGCGTTTTGTAAGTGTCACCTCCACGAGCATCATGGAAATCAAGTGTTATTTGTAAGCAAATTTTGAGAAGCTGGTAGCTTTCTCAAAGGCCTTTTTGATAAGTATTAATTTTTGGCTTAATTATTAAATACATACCATAGTATGTCATAATTGGCTGATTGCATGCCCTTATTTTATAAATGGCTGATTGCATCTTCCATTTTCAAAAGTAATAATTTATTGCAAATGGGGAAATTACATTGTGTTGCTTTACAAATGTGTCATTTTTGTAGGGGCAAATTTGTCACTGCGGACCTAATGTCATATGTGTTGCCATTAATATAATCACGCCTCCACCGCTAAAACCACGAGCACCGAGCAACACAACTACCGCCGCCCAAACACCGCCAAGTACTAAGTATTGAGAAAATAAAATAATCAAACATAGAGGAAAACCAACAAACAGGGACGGAGCTAGAGCACCACAAACATGTCACTGAAACATGTCGGAATCTAACATGAGCACCGAATCAAAAACAATTAAATCAGAGTTTCTGGCAATCATGAATAGAAGGTTTTGATCACAGAGCACACAGGGATCGCACATATGCAAAGAATATCAAACATGATCATGAAACAAGTAAGATACCTCTATTTGGCAGAGATGGAGTTTCCGGGATACTTCTTGGCAAACCACACTTTCTAACAAATTGGCCTTGTGAATTGGTCTTTCTAGGTTCGAATTGACCTCGGGAACAATCTCAAACAAGTTTAATGAGCCGAACTTCAATAGGCAAGAAGAATTGATCCAACATAGGGGTTACGGTTCTTGAGGTTCCTAATCGAGTTTCAAATCATCTACTAGCCAAATCGAGAAACCGATCGAGGGCTTTGAGAATTAGAGTATGGAGATGTTTCAAGATCTACTAGCCAAACCGAGAAACTGCTTATTGGTTCTGTCAGACCTGTTCCCGGTTTTATTAAATAGTCAACTGGATTCATTTACTGCACATTTGGCAGGTGTGAGCTTGGACTCAGTTAGCTATATGACGGTGTAGTTTTCCCATTTGCTATAAGATAGTATTTTTACAAATGAGGGATGCAATCATCCAATTATAAAGAAGAGCATGTAATAAGTCAATTATGACATATTGGGGGTATGCAGTAAGCAATTAAGCCTTAATTTTATCCATACTAGTCTTAATCCCGCGCCATGGCGCGGGCCGTGCATGTAGCTGTAATCTTGTTTTATTGAAAAATTACTAAGACTATTTAAAGTTTGAAAAATATGTTTTTTAATTTATGAAAAAATTATTTAAAAGGCTTATATTAATTGCACGCATACACTAAGCATAAAGGCCATTAAAGAATTCAGATTTTGATGAAATGTTAGTTTAAAATTGTAAATTGTCATTTTGATAAAGTTGTTGTTCTTTAGTTAAAGGGGTATATTATAACCAACCAAGAATACTAAATAATGATATATAATCAAAGAAACAATATGCATTCCTTAAAAGACGTAAGAAACAATATGCATATTACTATCATTTTAAAACTCATAAATCTATATATTATAGAAAAAGCTCTACTAATTATATTTATCTCATTAAAGAACCATATAAGAAAATAATAAGCAAAATGTAGCCATGTCCGTCAGTTTGAGTAACAAATTTTATCACCATTGGTCAATTGTTCACTGGAATTACTCAAAACCTTAACAATTCGGACAATATACCAAGGTTCAGCGCACATTTGAAGGAAAAAACATACATTATTAAGTTGACTTTCTTTCAGCGTATATTTGAAGGAAAAAACATGCATTATTTAGTTGACTTTACTTTTATTCGTCTACCATCATCATGTTGGCTAATTAAGATGAACTTTCATAGCCTAATAGAGAGTCAATATTTCCTTTTCTTGTATTAAAGAAATGTTTTCAAGTTTAACTTCTTTTCGCGTCCCAACTTATACACTACTCAGAAATGATAAGTTATAGTTCAAGATATTGGACATTACTATCATTTTATGAAAATAAATTGTAGTTTCACTTATAATAATACATCTGATAAATTGATGTTGGTTACCACTCAAGGAATGTATTAAAAATTACTCGTAAAATAGAACATATATAGGCTTAGAACTTCTACTATGTGGGTTTTGTGTGAAAACCAGTTGGTTTAAGGTTAGTGTCGAAACTTCGGTAAACCAGAAGCATAACCGAACTGGAAAACTCCTAATTGTTCGGTTTCGATTCGGTTAACCGGGTTGTTCAACAAATCAGTTTTGGTTAACCAAAAACCAGGTAATTGACATTATCTATAACCGGACCGAACCGTAGAACCGTAACTGGTACTTCTGTTCGGTTCCAGTTAGGTTCGGTTATTTTTGTGTTGACCAGTATTTTTAGGGTTTTTTTTTGCTTTTTTTAACCGGTTAGGTCCATTACCGTTCGAATTTTTCGATTAAGCTGACCGGTACCGGTTCAAATCCGGTTCCTTGCGAACTTGATTCTGTTCCAATTCCGGGCGCGATTATCTTAACCTATGACCGAACCGGGACCGTTAATATAGGGTTCAATGGTCAGTTTCGGTTCACTCTATTCGGTTCCGATTATCGGTTCCCCTTAATCGGTAAATTGGGGTCTGTTTAAACCGGCTAGCTAACCGGCCCGAAGTGCAGGTCTAGTTAAGGTCTTGTAAGTACATCACGTAAGTTTTTTACATAGCTAAAGTGCACATAGTCCAATTTCAATAAAAAAAATGTATGATCATTTTATTTATATTTACCAATGAATTTATGTATAGTTATTTTAATAAATTGAGAACCAAAGAAATAAAAGAAATATAAGAAGGCAAAAAATCAATAATTACGTCCATGAGAGATGAAGATATACATTTATAAATTGTGTCTTAAGATGGTAGATAATGAAGAATATGTAATGAGTGAGAAAGGTTATGTAAGTTAACGTTCTTTAAATTATTCGTGTCGTGTGATATATATATATATATATATATTTGTTATATGTAATTATGCTTTTGTTCAGTTCGTATTTTGCTTTGTTTCCTTTCTAATGTTGATTTTTTAGTTTTTTCAAAGTTAACTGTTTAATACATTTGTTTAGTTAATTTTTAATTGGTTTTTTCTTGTCTTTTTGGTTGTTTTTTCTTTGTGATATATACATACATTGTTATCACAGAAGGTTGTTTGGATTGAATTTAAGCATAAAATATTAAATAAAAAATATTGTGCAAGTGTTGCACTAAAAATATCAATAGGTTGCCGTTAGGGTGGTACCTCAAGTGATAGAGCGTTGGAAAACAGTGCATGAGGTCATTCATGCGTGTCTTCTAACATACCCCAACATTGGATCAAAAAAAAAAAAACATACCCCACCATTTCAGTGTCGTCAGGTATTACCCCAACTTTTGAGTGTCATTAAGTATTATTTTTTGTTCACTAAATTTTAGTCCACAGAAGCAATTAAAAGTCACATATGCATCATATCTTTTTTGATACTCATGATGTTTATAATCTCTTATTGAAAAATGAACGGGCAATGATATAGTACTAATATTTAAGAAAACGTCCTTCATCGATCAAATAAGATTTTCTTTATTAGATCCTTCAATATATTTTTAATACTCTTTTCAGTTTGGCATGCACAGAGGTTTTTCATTTTTTTCTTTGATATTATAGAGAATGTTAATATTTCTCTTTTATATGATGTTTCTTAAATGGTGTATGAAGTTTATCATAGCAGGTTAAACACGTACTGACAGTAATTTGAGATAATGAGTGCTTTTTTATTTCTTACAGCGTTATTTTTTTATCTGTGAGCAACTCTTTGTTGTACTTCTCACGAGTATGCAAAGGGAGTTGAGGGAAAACAGTTGAAAAGAAAACATGGCGAAGTAACATAAGTCAAATGAATTCACGACTTTTTGGTTTTGGCTAATTCATGACCGAAATCTAAAGATATAGGCATATGATTACTCTTCCATCTTAAATCGGGAATTTGAAGGATCCTTGATATTTCCTAGGAAATGTTTACGACTTACTTTTTATTGACTCTTGCAAGCATTAACATAATGTTTATTGACCACCTTAGTCTTTGAAAAATACATTCTACATAATGTGAAGTTTCTAACAAACGAGAAATCGCATTATTTACTGTTTGGTAAAATCAACTGTGAAGTTTCTAACAATCCTGACAATTTTATCTTTCACTCGTCGAACTTTATTATAATGTGCCAGAATGTGACTGGTTTAAAATACCAAGTGTATTTTTCTCTAATAAGAGCAGCACGTGAAAATAATATATATATATTTTTTTTTTTGAAAAGGTAAGAAATAGCATTAAAACAAGAACGCACCGGCAGGAGTTTGATAGTACAAGACAACAAAAGCGCAGACTAACCACTAGCCTAGAACTATTATAAAACAAACACAGACGTGCAGCTATTACCATATTACAAACACAGCATACTAGACTTTCTTAGACTATATACACCAAAACTAAGAAGAGACTAGGCTTGTGTTGAGCTGCGACACTGGGCTTTGGCTAGGTTGTGGGCTGTCCAAACTTGTCTGCGCGGGACCTTGGCAACATAACATTGATCGATATAGCTAGACTCCTGCCATATGTGCTGCAAAATTGGTGCGTCCTTGTAAGAGGGTAGCTCACTCTCCTGCAAAAGTTTATATGCGATAAGACTATCTGTTAAGATAACAATATTCGTAATGCGGTAAAGACGAGCTAATAATAAAGCGTGTAAAATGGCTAGAAGTTCCATTTGCAGGGGAGAATCAGCAAAGCAGCTCTTTGAGTAAGAAATCGTGAGATTCGCCGAAATGCGTCCATAAACGCCAACAGCTCCTTGATTGGTTGCTGGTTGCCAGGCTCCATCGACAGTGAGTTTGTGAGATGCGTCCGGGATGCTCGAAAGACAGTTTTTAAGAGTGAGGGAGTAACATGTGTCAGCAGGAGTGGATGAAGAGTCCTCCTGATGGTGTGACCTTGAGGAGCTGCACTGAAGCGAGCTGAAGCTTAGTATCTCATACTTGGCGTCGCGATAATATACTCTAGCCTGTTCGTCTGACCAACTTGTGTTGCGATAAAGGCATGCGTTGCGCATTTTCCAAGTTGCCCAAATGGTTGCCAGAGGTTCGAGGAGTAGCTGCGGCGTGGGGATTAGAGTCCTGATCCAGTCCGCGACACGTTGGTGGCTATGTGGATTTACGGAAGAATCCCTGAAGGCTGAGGAGACTGGGCAGTGGAAAAACAAGTGTTCAGAGGTTTCTGCTTGTTGACAGCCCAGAGGGCAAAGCGGTTGAGCGAAAGGTAGCCGGCTCGCGAGCGTCGCCTGGCATGGTAACCCATGCGGATGGAGGCACTTCCACAGGAAATGTTTATATTTTTCCGGAAGTTTTAATCCCCATAGTCGACCCCATGTTGGTTCAACAGCTGTTGGGACATAGAAATGACCAGCCGGTAAATATTGGGGATTAGAAAGGCTTTCGAGGAATCGGTAACCAGATTTTGAAGTGTATGCTCCCGATTTTGTGAAAGGCCAAATGATACGGTCAGCTGTGTTGGCTGTGGGGAGTTGTATACTGCGAATCATAGGAACGAGAAACGCTGGGAAGAGCGTCGTAAGTAATGTGTGATTCCAGCTAAGAGTATTCCCTGCAACGTTGAGCAATGCGGAAACAGGCATTTGGTTGAAGGTGGAGGTGTTAAGGAACGTCTCGAGGGGAGACCGCAGGGATGGGATCCATCGGTCCTTCCCTACGTTGATTATCCGCCCATTTCCAACGGTCCATGCATAACCTTGCTGAATTAAGGAGCGACCAGAGAAGAGGCTCTTGGCACACCATGAAGCAGTTGATGCTAAGGTAGTTTCCGAGGATAGTGCCTCTTGAGAGAATTGGCGAGGGTACTTGGACTGCATAACTTGTGACGCCAAGGAATTCGAATTTATTAGTCTCCAATAGGAGGAAGCCAGCAGGGCTTGGTTTGCCCAGTCTTGATTTCTAATGCCAAGTCCACCATTGGATTTAGATCTCCAAAGAGTAGAGTCCGGTAGGAGATGCAGTGGTCGCGGATTTGATGGATTCCGCCAGAAGCTAAGAGCTTGAGTATTTATGGAATTGGTGGTTGCTTTCGGGAGGCGGAATGAGGATTGAAAGTAGGTAGGGAAGGAGGAAAGAACTGATTTAACCAGAATTAGGCGTCCTGCAGGAGACAGGAGTCGTCCCTGCCAGGAAGATAGCTTGCTCTGGTATTTCGTGCAAATAGAATTGGCAATTTGAGTTTTGTTTCTTGATTCCGCTAGCGGGAGACCAAGGTAAATCCCTGATTTCCCTTGTGAAATTGGGCCAAAAAAACTGCGGAATTGCTCTGCAAGGGTGTCCGGGATGTTGGGGCTGAAGAAGAAAGTGGATTTAGTGAAGTTGACCCGTTGACCAGAAACCTCTCCAAATTTGTCTACTAATAAAATACAAACGGACCATCCACACGGGTAGTTAAAATATGAGTACAATAAGATGCAAGATACAATATAGCGTGAAGAATAGACTGCTTTGTTCCAACTTATTTTCTTTTGATTTCTTTCATACTACAAAAACAATTGTTGGGCTTTGCTAATTGTATACCTTCAAACAACTCATCGTACAAATTTATACTTAGTTCGAGAAAAACAAAAGTATACGAATCGCAATGACCAAGTTGGGTAGGTCCGAGAGTTGTCCCGTGGTGGTCCCTCATGAGACAGACCCCAACTCGCGATCCCGAGTCCTGCTTCCTATACTGAGCAACCAATTCGAGCTAAGAAGTCCCGTTCCTGACGAGGAGCGGGTCCCGGAGAAGCAGACCCGCTCCTGGTCAAAGACGGTTTCGTCTAAAGTCTACGGCTGGTCGAGCTCACTCCACCGCACCATTAGCCAGCCGAGCAGTCACTATTGTGACCTCGACGACGATGATCTCACAGACGATGACGAAGAAAGCTACTTTTCGGGAGAGTTACAAACGGTCATCGAAATCCCGTTGGACGGTCAACCGTTTCAAGACCCGAAGAAACAACTGAAAAAGCCCAAGCCTCGCTCGAGGCTTTCCGTAATGTTACTTGACCAAGGGCTTTTCACGGTTTACAAGCGCCTCTTCATGGTCTCTTTGGCCGTCAATGCCCTCGTGCTGGCCCTAGCAGCAAACGAGGAATTACCTTATGCCAAGAAAAAGGCGGCGCTTTTCGCTATCTGTAACATATTTCCGTTGACGCTATGTAGGAGCGAGGCCGTGTTACGTGTAGCGTTCTGGATCGCGGTAAAGTTGCTTGGAAGGCCCTTCGTGCCTCTCCGGATCAAAACAGCCACTACTGCATTCCTCCAGTGTCTTGGAGAAGTGCATAGTGGCTGCGGCATTTCGTCCATTGTCTGGCTTACTTACGCCCTTACCCTTACCCTGCAGGACCGGGATAACTCATCCACGGAAATAATATCCATTGCATGTGCTATCCTCGGCCTTATAACACTATCGGCCTTGGCGGCATTTCCACTCGTCCGCAACCTCCACCACAACGTGTTCGAGCGGACCCATCGGTTCGCGGGATGGACCGCTCTAGGGCTTCTTTGGGTCTTCGTCATTCTCACCGAATGTTACGAGCCGGTTTCCAAATCATCCGATTTCGCAATCTCTAAGCTTCTTAAAACACAAGAGTTTTGGTTTACATTAGCGGTGACAACTCTTATTGTTTTGCCATGGATCACCATGAGACGTGTCACTGTAGACGTGTCGGCTGCTTCAGGACACACTTCGTTGATAAAGTTTGAGGGAGGTATCAATGCCGGGATTCTAGGAAGAATAAGCCCTTCCCCTTTATCCGAGTGGCACGCCTTTGGTATTATTTCGGACGGGAAGAACGGGCACATGATGTTGGCGGGTGCTGTGGGTGACTTTACCAAATCTTTGGTATCAGACCCGCCAACCCATCTTTGGGTTAGGGGAGTCCACTTGGCAGGACTCCCCTATTTGGTCAATTTCTACCAAAGGGTGGTCTTGGTAGCCACCGGATCCGGGATATGTGTCTTCTTGTCTTCCCTACTTCAACCATGTGCGGCGGATGTTTGTGTGGTTTGGGTTACGAAAGGGGTAGATGAGAACTTTGGGACGGAAATAAAAAATATGATGAGTGGGTTTCCGGAGGATAAAGTTATTGTACACGACACGGCGGTCCACGGGCGGCTTAACGTAGCGGCGATGAGCGTTGACGCAGCGAAGATGTGGAAGGCGGAGGCGGTGATTGTAACTAGAAACCCTGAAGGTAGCAAGGATGTAGTTGAAGCTTGCGAGGCTGCTGGAATCGCTGCCTTTGGTCCGATCTGGGATTCCTGAAGCATTATATCTTGAATTTTGAATAAAATTCGCATTTTACATGTCCTGAAACTGAATAAAATTCATATTTTACATGATTCTGAATCAGAATCCAAAAAATCTAAGGACGTATAGCAAAGACTATGAAATACGAGTTCTGATTTTCAAAATGTGTTGAATAGCTCTAATTCCAGGAGATAAGGGATTGACGACATAAATAGTAACTGAAATAAGTAAATTCTGTTAACACCGAAAATGCACATAAACAAAACCACAAGAGTTATTTTACATCAATTTGAACCAAATGATTTTTTTTTCCTCGCACAAACCCTAACCACAAAACTCCTATTTCACTCTTTATTTGTCCTAAATTGCTCCACAGTTTGTTTAATGGGATGAAAAATGTGTCAAAAATACCAAGATATCATTTTTTCCCCTTAAGCTACATATGAATAAGAGATCTTTGGTTCAATTGAAGCATTTAACGGACAAAAGTGAAGACTTAAGGGTGGGGAAAGAGAAACAAGATTGGAAATGTAGTGGCCTATACGATCCTTTACAATGTCCGAGGAGTATCGAGTTAACTCTGTTTTAGTAATATACGCGAAATAGTTTACTTATGGAGAAACATTCTTCTTTCTTTTTATTTTTTTTATTGCAATTACAGTCATTCTCGATACTATGAAAAATCTGAATTGTAATGGGATTCAAGTATATTCCTATATTACATATCTTATGGGGATATTGCTGACATAGTTTACAACCTTGGGATGAAACTTTTCTATGGTCTGGGAAGGGAGTTAGCAACTTTGATGGGGTCCATTGACTCATACTTATTCAAGAATTTATTGAAGCTAGAGGCTAATTGTAGAAATTCATGAGGTTTTACTTCAAAACCACTCTAGTGACATGGTTAAGTTTAACCATTTAAAACCAGCTTTTTCGATCCCACATGCAACAAAAAAATCAAAATATGTAACACAAACATATATTAAAAGGTCTCTGAAAAAACATTTATGTTTTGGCTACCAAAAGTAAGAAATAAACAGTAAATACTCCGAATGGCATGAAACTCGAAAATAACTACATAAACGGCCATATGAGGCTGGCCTTGAAGGTGGTTAAATGCGAATAAAACGGCACCTCTCTCCAATAAATATCCACACAAGATCCGGTTTCAGGGTCATAATACCAACTATTTCTGTTGAAATCCATAAAAAATAGCTTCCTGGTTTGCGGAAACATCAGTTGCGTCGAAGGACATATCAAATCTGATTTTATCCTGAACATTTTGGTCCAAGACGGGGCCACGCCATACACTGTCATGCTCCATATATCTAAACAACCACCAAGACTGTACCCGTCATGCGATACTATAGAAAGACAACCGCCAAGCACAGCTAGATGGGCGCCCATAGCGATTCCATATGGCATAGGAATTATGCGAAAAATTTCATGAAACAAATCAAATGAAACTATTCCACGTGTGTTACCTCCGTCATAATAACGTCTTAACCAGTTCAGAGTTCCGTTCAGGCACAACCCAGGTTCATTGTATGGAATAGTACTGCGACCACAGGTAGGTCTCCAGTAAGAGCCTCCTAATGTGAAGACAAGATTGTTTCCTCCACTTACAACCTTGTACTTTTCACTCACTGGATCAAATCCGAACCCATAAGATTTATCACGAAGTGGTTCTCCATAATGCGAACGTATTTGTATTCTATCCGAGGAGGGCAAGGTTGCGAACTTATCAATCAAAGGGTTGTAGACAGAAAATTCTGAATAATAGTAATCACCTTCTTTCCTGCAGTAGCTAAAGAGCACCAAGCCATTGCAAGATAACACGCAACTTATCTCGCAGCGTCTATTAGTGAAGGGTACGTTGAAATGTACGATCGATCTAGTTCTATTATGGATGTTATCGTCTTTGTCACACATGTAGCTGGCATCGATGACATATAGCTTCTTGAAATGCTCCGAGTAGACCATGACTAGACGGTTTCTGTAAAGGTTTGCGAGGGTAGGGTGAGATGCTAAATTGTACCAGTCTCTGCAGACGCCCTTGAAGCAGATAAGGGAAGTTGGGGGAAGTCGCTTTAGTATCTCGAGGGAGATTTCAGTCGGCAAGTCTTTGAATGACATCTTGTGGTTCTCTTGATTTGCCTTCTGGTGTTTGTCGCCACGATCTAAGTGCTCTCGAGAAATTCCTGAAGAATGGACAAGAATAGAAGTAAACATATGCATCAAAGCTGTAGAAACAGGGGTATCAAAATCAAAATGTCAAGTTGTTTAGTCTTGAATTGAATGTCAATAAACCCTTAATCCAATTTAGTAAGCTTCCCTGACAGTATTCAAAGAGACAGATGACTGAATTCGTCGGCGATGGTGAAATAAACAACATCGGTCAATGATGAGTTCTGGTATTTGGATGAAGACGTAGCAACTCTGATGGGGAGAACACGGATAGGGGCACTTTGGTCAATAAAGAGTATGAGAAGTAATTTTGTGCGCGTGGGTGTGCTTTTGACGTTTTCTTCACTTTTATTTGCTAGTGCTACGTGGTTCTATTTCTACCAGGGGTGTTCATAAACCGACCGCACCGGCAAAACCGGACCGCACCAAACCGAACCGTACCTAAACCGACGGTTCAACAATTATTTTTCTTTAAGAACGGTTTTATTATTTTAAAAACCGAACCGGGCACCAACCGAACCGAGACCGAACCGACAAAACCGAAAAAAACCGCACCGCACCGAGAAAAGTTTTTAATACAAATTTAATTGTTTTGCTTACTACCTCCCATGTTGTGACTCACTCCCAACAATTTAAGTTTAGCACTTTAAGTCGTACAAACACACCATAATCCTAATTTACTAAACAAAAAATTAGTTTCGCTCCATGTTGAGGTAAAATAGAAGTAGGGAGCCACTTATTTTTCTTAAAATGTTGAGTTTATCTTAATATTTTTTAGATGTATTCAGTAAGTAACAAAGATATGAGTAAACCGTTCTTTTTGTTATAGTCATTTTACTTTGCGTCGAAGTTAGAAATTAGTACATAATATAATGGATCCAAACTGAATGGTTTAACCGGACCAAACCGGAATTTTCGGTGCGGTTTTTTATTTCTAAGTTTCAAACCGAAAGTATTTCGGTTTAGAAAATATTGAAACCGAACATTTCGGTTTAGGTGTCTCATATCATCTCAAACCGACCGAACCAGACCGTGAACACCCCTAATTTCTACCGTCCGATCCAAACCGTACAAGCACCGCATGGACGATGACCGGACCTAAGCCAAACCCTATTTGTATTTACCTCCTCTTCGATCACTCCTCTCGTATAACATTATATCTCACTTATTAGACATGTTATTTATTTCTAAAAAGGGACATGTTATTTCACCCGACACATATCAAAGGCGAAGGCAAATCGATGTAATTTTCATATTTACTAACAAACCGTAGCTATTAGACTGCACAAATTAGCAAACCAGTAGCTTAGATCGCAGATTAAGAAGGAAAAAATTCGATGCAATCAGAAACCGCGCAGATGAGAAAACTAGTACATCAAGATTTTTTTTGAGGGAATGTAAATCAAGAATTTCAAAAAAGAGTTAAACAAAACAAAATAAGGGCGCGTTTTGTAAGTGTCACCTCCACGGGCATCATGGAAATCTAAGTGTTATTTGTAAGCAACTTTTGAGAAGCTGGTAGCTTTCTGAAAGGCCTTTTTGACAAGTATTAATTTTTGGCTTAATTATTAATTCCATACCATAGTATGTCATAATTGGCTGATTGCATGCCCTTATTTTATAAATGGCTGATTGCATTTTCCATTTGCAAAAGTAATAACTTCTTGCAAATGGGGAAATTACATTGAGTTGCTTTACAAATGTGTCATTTTTGTAGGGGCAAATTTGTCACTGCGGACCTAATGTCATATGTGTTGCCATTAATATAATCACGCCTCCACCGCTAAAACCACGAGCACCAAGAAACTACAACTACCGCCGCCCGAACACCGCCAAGTAATAAGTATTGAGAAAATAAAATAATCAAACATAGAGGAAAACCAACAAACAGGGACAGAGCTAGAGCACCACGAACATGTCAGTGAAACCTTTCGGAATCTAACATGAGCACCGAATCAAACACAATTAAATCAGAGTTTATGGCAATCATGGATAGAAGGTTTCGATCACAGAGCACACACGGATCGCACATAAACAAAGATCATCAAACTTGATCAAGAAACAAGGAAGATACCTCTATTTGGCAGAGATTGAGTTTCGGGGATACTTCTTCGCAAACCACGCTTTCTAACAAATTGGCCTTGTGGATTGGTCTTTCTAGGTTTGAATTGACCTCGGGAACAACCTCAAACAAGTTTAATGAGCCGAACTTCAATAGGCAAGAAGAATCGATCCAACATAGGGGTTACGGTTCTTGAGGTTCCTAATCGATTTTCAAATCATCTACTAGCCAAATCGATAAATTGATCGAGGGCTTTATCGCCTGTGATCACCAAGGACCTCCAACAATAGCAAGTTGGGATGAGATCAGCGATATGTAGGGTTTTGAGAATTAGAATATGGAGAGGTTTCAAGATCTACTAGCCATACCGAGAAACTGCTTATTGGTTCTGTCAGATCTGTTCTCGGTTTTATTAAATAGTCAAATGAATTCATTTAATGCACATTTGGTAGGTGTTGAGCTTGGACTCAGTTAGCTATATGACGTTGTAGTTTTCACATTTGCTATAAGATAGTACTTTTACAAATAGGGATGTAATCATCCAATTATAAAGAAGGGCATGTAATAAGTCAATTATGATATATTGGGGGTATGCAGTCAGCAATTAAACCTTAATTTTATCCATATAATAGAGGGGGGAAATTACTAGTTATGAGAGAAGTCTTGTTTCTTGGTGTACTTTTCCAAATAGGTTCATAATCGATTTTACTAAAATCCAAATTACCCTTGAAGTTACACGTCGTAGTACATTCTACCACAATAGCTTCTTCCAATGGCAAATGAGTGCTAGCTCAGTGGTAGATCGTTTGAAACCCCTGCATGAGGTCCGGGGTTCGAACCTGGCTATATGATGTATTTGTAAAAAGAGAGTAGCTTCATACAATAGCATCATAATCGTGAGCATCATAATACCTTCTCTAAACTCGTTTGGGTAGAGGATATGGTATGTAGGGATAAGGTTTATGCTGGGATATGAGCAAGGATATGAATGCTGTCTGATAAGTCCTGATAAGATATGCTGGCTGTGTTTGGGTGCTGTCGGATATGATGCAGGATATGAAGCAAAATATGTGCCAAACTGACTGTTATACCTTTGGTGCTGTTAGTTTGTATAAAATATTGTATATTACAAATTGATGAGGAAAAATATGTACAAAATGTATCAGTATTTATGTTTATATTTTAGTATTATTTTTTCTACACAATAGTGACGTTGTCAAAATGTATACAAAATGTGTATTAATACGCGAAATAAACTTGTAGGAACATGCAAACATAACAAATATTCATAGATACAACACGACCATAGAAAAATATGGAGTATAAATTACTACTACTTATTGGCATGTTCTTACAAAACCTACAATAAACAAGTTAAATCAAACCAACGAAATTTCAGCAAGCACTGAAAAATGTCTTCATATTTATCTCAACCATACATACTCAAATAAAGTCATGGAATCTCAAAATAATAGTTATCAAACCCATGAAGACCTCCTCCAAAATAAAGGTACCAAAACATTGAAGGGAATGAGGGAGGTGAAACGGTGAAGTAGCTGATAAGGTTTGGGGACAAGGGTAAGAAATTTGATAGTTTGTGGGTATTTTTGTCAATATACTAGCATCCTAATATGCTATATTTTCTTATCCGAGCTTATACCTCAATGTTAGTGGTATAAAATTTGTTCGTTAAAAAGCTCCATCAGCATAAGGCAACATAACTTATCACCTCTCTTATCCGGCACCCAAACACTTGATAAAAAAAAGAGGGTATAAGTTATCTTATGCTCCCTCCTTATCCCCTACCCAAACGAGGCCTAAATTTCATAAACTTCTTTGTAGGTTTTAAGTAGTATTTACCAAACAATATTGTACCTAAAAGTTACACACCAATCCCTCACACAACACATAATATGTTGTGTGATAATTTTTACGAGTTCAAATTGACAGCAATTTTGCAGATTTTTCATGCGATTATACCGTTATAAGGATGAGGATTCTAATCAGACACTTTCGATAAATTAGGTGTCTGTACATGTAACTAAGTCTACTACAAATCTAGTAAGTTTCAACAATTCTAGTACTCAAATCTACTACTGGGATGGACACAAAAAGAGATATGGGAAGAGTGTTCCCATTTCCAATTCCAACCTTGTCATTGCCATTGTAAGGAGAGCCCAGAGTGAGTTTACCGAAATCAGCAGTCATATGATTGTTGGCACCTGAATCAGTTAGCCAATAATTAGGACTGATACTAGGTGAATGTCCAATGAGACTAGCATTGTAGGCATTGAGTTGTGGTTGATAACCAGTGGTAGGAATAGACACATTGTTCTGAGAGTGTTGGTCTTGATTGACAGTCATGGTTGGAGAAGCAACATTGTTCATAGCAGCTAACTGTGGTGGAGGCTTCTTACCTTGATAGGCATAGTCCAACCTATGCCAACAGTCAATAGCTGAATGGTAGTCCATACCACAAATTTGACAGTTGATAGGGTTGCCAACACTATCAAAGCTAGGTCCTCTGTTCTTAGATTGGCCACCCCCTCTATTGTAACCCCTACCACCTCTAGAAGAGTCTTGAAATCTTCCACCATGATGATTACCTCTTCTAGTGGAGTAGTTTGGATTATAATTTTGAGCTTGCTGATTAGGTTTTTGACCAGAACTTTGACTTTGATAACCAGAAACAGGATAACTTAAAATTTTGATCATTATACCCAATTCCTTGACCTCTACCATAACCATGACTACCATTAGCTTGATTTTTAACATTGTCATACCCATTGCCTTTTCCTCTTCCACCATTAAACACATTAGAAACATAAGCAGCACACCCAGTCAATTACTCATAACAGATTGAGACTCAATCATCTGTTCTTCAGCTTTCAATAGAACATGCAGTTCTTCAAAATTAATCTTATCAGGTGATACAGACATAGTAACAGGCATACCAGATCTAAAGGAGTTATACTCAGGAGGAAGACCATGCAAGGAATAAAGTATCATATCTTGATCATCAGTATTCACCATAGCAGAAGATAATTAATCTCTTAGGGTTTTCAACTTTTGCATGTAGACATCAACAGAATCAGATTTCTTTCTAATAGTTTGCAGCTCAGATCTTAATTGCATGATATTAGATCTAGTGAGAGAGGAGTACCTGTTCTCCAAAGAAACCCAAACGTCTCGGGAGAAAGTCTTACCAACCACCTGAACCAAGGCTTCTTGATAAAGGGTTGCTGTGAGTAGAGAAAGAACGATCTGATCTTGAGTAACCCAAGCGTCATAGTCTCGATTGCGATTTGCTGTGACGGTTCCGTCACCTTCGATCAAGAACTCGAACGGAGACACCTAGAACCATCGACGAAACCAAAAAGGGACTGTGTTTTGAGAAGAGTAGATATTCGATAACGCCAAATAACATAGTTCGTGTTAACTAGCTTGAAGGGAACGAGATTATGAACTTGTGAGAGAAGATAGAAGGGATTTGAAGACCCCTGAGACTGATTTGTTGAAAGAGCCATGACTCTGATACCATGAAAGGAATCAAATGATTCCAGTAATGAAGAAATCAAACAAAAAAGGGAAGAAACAATTTCATTGATTTTATGGGAAAAATTTGACAGAGCTTCGCTACATGGTTTCTGGAAGATGAAGAAGAGAGAATTAATAAACCCTTGCTGAAGAAGGGGCATATATACTCTAGTACACCAACGGTCTTATTTCAGACCGTTGGATTACAGAGATAAAATCTCAGCCGTTCACAAGAAGAGATAATTCTACTAAGGCCCAGAAAGTTTGGCCAGCTTAGCAAAGAGCTTTTAACAAATGCCAAAAAGACACAAAAGTCTTGTAAACGACAAAAAGATACCAAGTGTACATGATGAGGAACAGAGAACTTTTGAAAAAGACATGAAAGACCCCTCCTGGATTTGGCAAGAACTTCTTCTTTGACTTTGTCTTGAGACCATTTTGACTTCATTTTGTGCAAAGACTTCTTCTCTGATTTATCTTGTTCTGCTAATATGCGGATGGCCTTAGTATGTCATTCCATTAACTACACAAGTGCGTGTGCATCCCACAAACTCAAACTCTTGCAATACAGCAATAGTACCTCTGCTGTTAACTTTACACATACCATGAGTTTAATTGGACTTATTTGTGAGCACATTATGTACCATACCAAATACATCAATTTAAATGCTTGTGCCACAAAATCAAACTATTCAAACCGATAAACCAGATCGAATCAAGCCACAAACAATCCTGTTAAGTCAAGTATAGTTCGAAACTAAAATAAGGTGAGAACATGAATCCTAGAAAAAGAACAGAGATAAACAAGATTTGATTGACATTTTTTAAGAAACATACAGTAACTGGTAACAACATAAAATTTTGTTAAGTTTTTCATAATGATCTTTATTCTGCCATCTCAAAATGTATGAAAAGGTCAAACACTACATTATTTTCCCAGGACAGAGTACATGTGTAGAAGGGAAGCTGACGATTTGCCAGACAGACCGAATTTTTTGCAAACTGCCCAAAAACCAAATCTCACGGCACACTTCGGTCAGAAGGATTGGTTTATTTGTGTTTTTCTAAAAACACGTCCTATAACTAAATTCCATCCTTCAGATTCTCATGTCTTCCTTGCAAGTTTCTAACCATATCTGGCTAATCAGTCTAGGATTCCACAGATATAATGACTCGCCAACAAAATTAATAAGAAGAAGAAAACTGAGAAAATTTGGGCGAAGCTCGCCAGAAAAGTGCCCGAGTGCTGTGGTGGCTGTCGCGCAGGTGACCTGTAGCATGGGAGTTTCAATCCTATTCTCAGCAAAAGTGAGAATTTGGGTGCCGCCACCTTTCCTTATTCACCAGAGTTGACCGCGGGCTTCGTTCAGGCTGATCAGCTTATCTATTCCAAAAAATGGAGTTCCTCCATGGTAATAGCAACTAAACACGGGCAAGTTCATCTGAATATTAGGAAGATTCTACATTTTTCTTTCATGCTTATAAACAACCAGAGGGCAGGGCTCAGTCGTCGTCGTCGTCATCATCATCTCCTTCCTAAGAATGGATAACCATATATGAAAAGAGAAATAAACTGTATATGATTTTTTTGACTTGGATGGTAAAAGTTTAAAGTTTACCTGGCATGCCTTTGTCTATGTAGCTCTGCTCTGCTCTTTCCTAGCTTCCCATGACTCACAAAATCTGATTAACAAAATTACCAGAATTAGTAGTTGCGGAATTCTGAAGGAAATTGACCCTTATTTAACACCACGCATCTTTTACCGATTCATCCCTTTTTTCAATTGATTCCTAACAACATCTTCATTCCTGATGGCGGCTGTGTAGGCTGTTTGCATCAAAACTGTTTGCATTTGTGCCTACAAGATGAGAATCCGAGAATAAGGAACAAGAGACGAATAGAGAGAGAATCCGAAAATTAGGACGACGAAGAAGAAGAACTTGATTAAGAGTAATGGAGTGATTAGGAGGACTGTTCATAAACTTTCTAACACTCTGTCCCTTACCTACTACATCCTGTATTCTCAAATCTGTGACTAATTAATCACTTCCATGTGTTTTCTATTGATCCTAAAACTTCATTTCCAATAGCTGCTGCACCATCCTTCCACATGGCAGTGTAGAGCTGTCAAATGGGCCGGAGGACCGCCAAACCCGCCCGGCACAGCCCGTAGGGATAGTGGTCTGGGCTAGTCCGGGATATGGGGGATCGAAGGACCGGACCAGCCCGACCGAAAGCCCGGGACTGGACTGGGACCGGTCCAGGACTGCCTAATTTATTAAAAAATTTATATACATATATAAATCTAACTACATACATACATATATGTATATATAAATATGAATTTAAACATGCAAGTGGTAGAGCGTTTAAATAGCAGTAAAGAAAATAAAAAGTGGGCCGGACGGTCCCATAATTGCTAATCCACGGCCCCCGGGAGCAGCCCTGACCCAAGGTTATGGGGCCGTACTGTTTGACAGCTCTACAGCAATGTACCCATCTGGATACCTTATCCCATACCCTACAGTTTCCAACAATTTCTAGCCAAGAAAAGGTCACAAAACCTCCTTCCGACCTCCCCAGGAACAAAAAGTTGCATCTCACTGATTCTATCCTACGTGTAAAATATTCCTTAAATCTCTTCTAAAAGTTTCCCGCTTTTGAGCTGCGAAAGGGGTTTTGAGTGCTTTCAGAAACGACAAAACTAGTGAACTTGTAAGAATCTATGGGGTTCCACCTCAAAACTAATTGGCGATGAGGGGAGTAGCCCCAGACACTTACTATACCTCTCTTTCTTCTCTTTCCCCTTCGATTGACTTTTTTACCCGTAGTTGGGTCACTTTGACTCGGTGATTTTGATAACAAAATGATGTAATTTTTTGACAATTTTTTCATAGCATAGTTTACTCTACAAAATCATGCAAAGATTACCAAATTCGTATATCGTTTTACTAACCAAATCACCGAGTCAAAGTGACCCAGTGAATAGTGTCAAAAAGTTTACTCAACAGAACTCTTTTGATTTCCCGACTTCCAAAATACTTCTTCAGCCAATGTGTAAACATTTGTACAACTGAATCAATAATTCAAGACCCAATCAAAAGATCCAAGAAACAAAGGTGTTAATTGATGAGAGTGGTGGGGGACTACAGACACATCAGGTAGCAATTAAAGAAACAACCTACACACCAAGAGTGTGGCCCTTTATCACAAAAGTGATGAGCCCTTATCATTCATTGCTTCTCCTTTCCCCGTGTTTCGCGTGTTCTATACTTAAATTTTTTACTTTAGACATATTTACATTGATAATTTCACTTGGAGTAATACTATACTTTTTAGCAAAGTCCTCACCTTAAAACTTGAAACTAAGTAACTAAAATATAAAAAAAGTGACTACCTATAATCCAATAAGAACAAAGAACATCAAACAATGATTTTGCAACTTTTCATCCTGTGGAAACCCGCTAAAGTGGTTCTAATCAAACAATTACAAACTAGGCCGATTGTCGTAACTACTTTTCTTTACTCTTTCTATTTGAAAACAGAACCTGTTTAATTCAGACTTTATAGTTAAATCCCCTACATCCTACCTTTCTTTTTTTTGTTTAAGTCGCAGTTAGCCTGAACAGTGTGGTTTTTAGGAGTTGCACAAGGTGCCCAAAACCGATGATTTGTTACGGACCATTCCCTATAACTAAGCCAAGCCAATCTTTGATCCTATAAAGCCAAGCCAGTCTTTGATCAATCTATTCACCTTTCTCTCAAAATTCATTCATACTAAAAAGCTTCAAGAATCTAACATTCTTGCAATGGTTTCTGAACCAACAACCCCCCTCCACATAGCAATGTTCCCTTGGTTTGCTTTTGGGCATCTTAAGATATACCTTCACTTGTCCAACAAACTAGCCCAGAACGGTCATAAGATCTCCTTCCTTGCTCCCACCAAAACACTCCCCAAGTTGCAACCATTCAATCACCACCCAGAACTCATCACCTTTGTCCCGATCACGGTCCCCCATGTAGATGGCCTCCCTTCAGGTGCAGAGACCACCATGGACGTGTCGTTTCACATGGGAACCCTACTAGCCACCGCCCTAGACCAGACTCAAGAAACCATAACAAATCTCCTCTGTGAATTAAGGGTGGACGTGGTTTTCTTTGATTTTGCCTATTGGATACCCAAAGTGGCTAAACAATTGGGGGTTAAATCCGTCTACTTGGATGTTGTTGGTCCTGCATCAGTTGGGTTTGGGCTATCCCCGGAAAGGACACTTGATTGTGAGCTTTCTGACCTCATGAAGCCTCCAAAAAACTATCCTGACTCATCAATCAAGCTCCAGCCTCGTGAGGCAAGGGATCTAGCCGCAATGCAGGTCATGGAATATGGCGAGAATGTAAAATTCTCGGACCGACTTACCACGGGCTTGAGCCAAACAGACATGATTGCTTTCAAGGCAAGTCGGGAAATCGAAGGGGCTTACTGTGACTACATAGAAGCCCAGTTCGGAAAGCCTATTTTGCTTACGGGACCATTTCTACCCGAGCCACCCACTTCCCCTTTGGATGAGGAATGGGATTCATGGCTAAGCAAGTTCAAGGGCAATTCGGTAATTTACTGTGCGTTCGGAAGCGAGTGCACTTTAAGCATGAACCAGTTTCAAGAGCTAGTGTTGGGTCTAGAGCTCACTGGCTTGCCGTTTCTGGCAGCACTGAAACCCCCTGCCGGAGTTCAATCCGTTGAAGCAGCGCTGCCGGAAAATTTCGAGGAGAGGACGAAAGAGAGAGGGATGGTACATGGAGGATGGGTCCAACAACTGTTATTACTCGGACACCCTTCTGTTGGTTGTTTCATCACCCACTGCGGGTCAAATTCCTTATCGGAAGCTCTGTTGAGCAAGTGTCAATTGGTTTTTTTACCGAATGTAGCAGATCAAGTCATTAACGCGAGGATGATGGGTGGACGTCTCAAGGTCGGTGTGGAGGTTCAGAAAGGAGATGAAGATGGCTTGTTCACTAAGGAAGCTGTTTCAAAAGCTGTTGGCCTTGTCATGGATGAAGGCAGCGAGGTTGGGTTGGAGGTTCGAGCCAACCATACCAAGATTAGAGAGACTTTACACAGAAAGGACCTGGAATCTTCTTACATCGACAATTTCATCAAGCAGCTCAAGGAGTTGATTAAATGAGTATTTGAATAGATCGATCCCTTGTATCCTATCCCCTATTAAAGCTTAGTAATGTTCAGTCACCATTTCCATTAATAAAATTGAGATGCTTGTGATCTTTATCTTAATCTTGAGATCGGACAAGTTCAGAGTTTGTGCAAGGCCTACACCATTTGGGTATTGTCTCACATAACAAAACCAAAATGGAAGACGAAGCAAGATAATGAGCTGTTGATAACGATCGAGGGGTCTTCCCATAAAATACATTTGGCAAACGACAAACAATTAAGTCTTATAATTATCAACCGGTGACCTCTAACTGCTGAAGTACCATTTGGCTAGCAACAGTAATTGCTTAATCTACTAGTATTTCACATATGTTTAACAACTGTATATGATTTTTTTGACTTGGATGGTAAAGTTTAAAGTTTACCTGGCATGCCTTTGTCTATGTAGCTCTGCTCTGCTCTTTCCTAGCTTCCCATGACTCACAAAATCTGATTAACAAAATTACCAGAATTAGTAGTTGCGGAATTCTGAAGGAAATTGACCCTTATTTAACACCACACATCTTTTACCGATTCATCACTTTTTTTCAATTGATTCCTTAACAACATCTTCATTCCTGATGGCGGCTGCTGCACCATCCAGAATTAGTAGGCTGTTTGCATCAAAACCGTTTGCATTTGTGCCTACAAGATGAGAATCCGAGAATTAGGAACAAGAGACGAATAGAGAGAGAATCCGAAAATTAGGACGAAGAAGAAGAACTTGATTAAGAGTAATGGAGTGATTAGGAGGACTGTTCATAAACTTTCTAACACTATATCCCTTACCTACATTTACATCCTGTATTCTCAAATCTGTGACTAATTAATCACTTCCATGTGTTTTCTATTGATCCTAAAACTTCATTTCCAATAGCTGCTGCACCATCCTTCCACATGTCAGTGAGAGCTGTCAAATGGGCCGGAGGATCGTCAAACCCGCCCGGCACAGCCCGTTTAAAGTGTAAACCTGCACGGCCCGGGACTGGGTGTCGGAACCATAGGGATAGTGGTCTGGGCTAGTACGGGATATGGGGGACCGAAGGACCGGACCGGACCGGCCCGAAAGCCCGGGACTGGACTGGGACGGGGACCGGTCTAGGACTGCCTAATTTATTAAAAAGATTATATACATACATAAATCTAACTACATACATACATATATGTATATATAAATATGAATTTAAACATGCAAGTTGTAGAGCGTTTAAATAGCAGTAAAGAAAATAAAAAGTGGGCCGGACGGTCCCATAATTGCTAATCTACGGCCCCCGGGAGCAGCCCTGACCCAAGGTTCTGGGGCCGTACCGTTTGACAGCTCTAAAGCAGTGTACCCATTTGGATACCTTATCCCGAACCCTACACTCTCCAACAAATTTCTAGCCAAGAAAAGGTCACAAAACCTCCTTCCTACCTCCCCAGAAACAAAAAGTTGCATCTCACTGATTCGATCCTACGTGTAAAATATTCCTTTGTTCTCTTCTCAAAGTTTCCCGGTTTTGAGCTGCGAAAGGGGTTTTGAGTGCAAAACTAGTGAACTTGTAAGAATCTATGGGGTTCCACCTCAAAACCAATTGGCGATGAGGGGAGTAGCCCCTGACACTTATTAAATACTACCTCTGTTTCTTCTCTTTGCCATTCGATTGACTTTTTTACCCATAGTTGGGTCACTTTGACTCGGTGATTTTGATAGCAAAATTATGTAATTTTTTGACAATTTTTTAATAGTATCGTAGAGTAAAGTTTACTCTACAAGATCATGCAAAGATAACTAAATTCGTATATCGTTTTACTAACCAAATCACCGAGTCACTTTGACTCAACAGAACTCCTTTGATTTCCCGACTTCCAAAATACTTCTTTTGGGAGGTCGACATTATCAATGGTTGAAATAACCATTCTTCAGCCAATGTGTAAACATTTGTACAACTGAATCAATAATTGAAGACCCAATCAAAAGATCCAAGAAACAACAGAGTCAACTAATGAGAGTGGTGGGGAACACAGACCTCACCCACACATCAGGCAACAATTAAAGAAACAACCTCCACATCAAAGTGGTCCTTTATCACAAAAGTGGCCAGCCCTTCATTGTTTCTCCGTACCAGTGTTTCAGGACAATGGGGTAAGAGAACATCAAACACCAGAGTGGTAATTTTTCACAAAAGTGATAAGCCTTTATCATTCATTGCTTCTCCTTTCCCACGTGTTTCGCGTGTTCTATTGGTACTTTAAAATTTGACTTTAGACATATTTACATTGATATACTTTTTAGCAAAGCCCTCAACTTAAAAACTTGAAACCAAGTAACTAAAATATAAAAAAACTGACTACCTATAATTAAATAAGAACTTTTAAAAGAACATCAAACAATGATTAACTTTTCATCCTGTGGAAACCCGCTAAAGTAGTTCTATTTACACTTGTATTTACTAACAACTACAAACTAGGCCGATTGCCGTAACTACTTTTCTTTACTCGTGTTCTATTTGAAAACAGAACCTGTTTAATTCAGACTTCATAGTTAATACCACTAAATCCTACCCTTTTTTTGTTTCTTTTAAGTCGCAGTTAGCCTTAACAGTGTGATTTTTAGGAGTTACACAGGGTAGGTGCCCAAAACCTATGATTTGTTACGGACCATTCCCTACAACTAAGCCAAGCCAATCTTTGATCCTATAAAGCCAAGCTAGTCTTTGATCAATCTGTTCACCTTTCTCTCAAAACTCATTCATACTATAAAAAGCTTCAAGAATCTAACATACTGGCAATGGATACTGAACCAACAACCCCCCTCCACATAGCAATGTTCCCTTGGTTTGCTTTTGGGCATCTTAAGATATTCCTTCACTTGTCCAACAAACTAGCCCATAAAGGTCATAAGATCTCCTTCCTTGCTCCCACCAAAACACTCCCCAAGTTGCAACCATTCAATCACCACCGAGAACTTATCACCTTTGTTCCAATCACGGTCCCCCATGTAGACGGTCTCCCTTCTGGTGCAGAGATCACCATGGACATACCGGTTCACATGCAAACCCTACTAGCCACCGCCTTTGACCGGACCCAAGAATCAGTTAAAAATCTCCTTTGTGAATTAAAGGTGGAAGTGGTTTTCTTTGATGTGGCCTATTGGTTACCCAACATGGCAAAACAACTGAAAATTAAGTCCATCTACTTCGATGTTATTGGTCCTGCAACAATAGGGTATTGGCTATCCCCGGAAAGGTCACTTGACAGTGACTTTTCTGACCTCATGAAGCCTCCAAAAAACTTTCCCGACTCATCAATCAAGCTCCAGCGTCATGAGGTAAGGGGTCTAGCTGCAGCAAGATTCGTAGAATATGGCGACAAGATACAACTCATTGACCGAGTTATCTCGGGCTTGAGCCAATCAGACATGATTGCTACCAAGGCAAGTCGAGAAATCGAAGAGGATTACTGTGATTACCTAGAAGCACAGTTAAGAAAGCCTATATTGCTTACGGGACCATTTCTACCCGAGCCACCCACTTCTCCTTTGGAAGAGAAATGGGATTCGTGGCTAAGCAAGTTCAAGGCTGGTTCGGTAGTTTACTGTGCATTCGGAAGCGAGTGCATCTTAAGCAAGGACCAGTTTCGAGAGCTGGTGTTGGGTCTAGAGCTCACTGGTTTGCCGTTTCTGACAGCACTGAAACCCCCTGCCGGAGCTCAATCAGTTGAAGAAGCTTTGCCGGAGAATTTCTTGGAGAGGACGAAAGAGAGAGGGATGGTACATGGAGGATGGGTCCAACAATTGTTGATACTCGGACACCCTTCTGTTGGTTGTTTCATCACCCACTGCGGCTCAAATTCCTTATCGGAAGCTCTTTTGAGCAAGTGTCAATTGGTTCTTTTACCGAATGTCGGAGATCAAATCATTAATGCGAGGATGATGGGTGGCGTCTCAAGGCTGGGGTGGAGGTTCAGAAAGGGGATGAAGATGGTTTGTTCACTAAGGAAGCTGTTTCAAAAGCTGTTGGTCTTGTGATGGATGAAGGCAGTGAGGTCGGGTTGGAGGTTCGAGCCAACCATACCAAAATTAGAGAGACTGTACTCCAGAAGGATCTCGAATCTTCTTATGTCGACGATTTCATCAAAAAACTCAAGGAGTTGAATGGATGATTATTTGAATCAAGAGTCTTCCCATGTAAGGTTGAAGCTTAATAATGTTGAATCAACATTTTCGCTAATAAAATCAAAATGCTGGTGATCTATATTATTAACAACTGACGACTTCTAGCTACTGATGCAACACAAAAGCCTACATAGTTATACTCACACCTGCAGATCTATCAGAATATCGTGAAACTCTTCATTGCTTTGTCTATGGACCATATCATTCCTTGCACGACAGAGAGTCACCTTACATGTGTTTCACAACATTGGGTTTGGAGCAAAAGAAAGCCAGATTGCAGGCCTTGACTAAATCCAGGGGCCTAAACCTCTTCTTATACTTCAGGTGACTTTAAACATTTATATTTTTTATAATGTCACTTGTACTACTTCACATTTTAGCATACACTTCATTAAACATGACACCCAGAAACTAAAATATTTACAAACGTGAAATCCCAAAATCCAATAAGAACTTCTATAAGAACATAGAACATTAATTTTGCAACTTCTTATTCTGTTAGAAAGTTAAAAGAGTTCATGAATTTTAAGAATATCTCAAGAACAGCCTATTGTTCAACAGTATTTATGAGTATGAGTTGGTGCACCGAAAATCACCCCTTTCCGTTGTTTTCCTTATTTAACACCATCTGATCTTTAACTAAATCATCCCATTTTTTTTGTCTATTCAGTTCTAAAACTTCATTCCAAATGGCTCCTGCAACATCCTTCATAGCAATGTAATACTTTCTCTGTCTGTGTTTCTGTCCCTCGTTCCATTTTGGGATGTCCCAAAATATAGGTCATATTTCTAGATTCATACTTCGAGATAAGAAACTCCTCTTCTGTCCTTTTTGTCTTTTCTGGAATATTACTAATAAACAAAAAAGTACACAGAAAGTAGAAGACGTATCTAATCAAGTCACTTTCAAGATAATTTTACACTACTAGTACTATGGTACTACCTAAGGGAATTGTAGACAATTACACAAAAAGTTGACACTTCCCTTATTCTGTGTATAAAGTCAATGGGACTTATCAACACAGACAGAGGGAGTGGTAATTTTCCATTTCTCAAATATATATATATATATATATATATATATATATATATATATATATATATAGAGAGAGAGAGAGAGAGAGAGAGAGAGAGAGAGAGATTCCTTTGGACACCTTATACTATACCTATACATATCCAACAAACTAGCCCAAAGAGGTTATAAAATATCCTTCCTTGCTCCAACCAATGCCCAACACTAGTAGCGGCCTTTCCCAAATCTCATTACCTTCTTTCCGATAACATTACCCGACGTCGACGACATCCCTACCGGTTGGTTTTTTTGATGAAGTTGAAACCACACATCATTCACCGCTTCATCACTTTTTCTAATTGATTCCTAACAACATCTTCATTCCTGATGCCTGCTGCACCATCCAGAGGCTGTTTGCATCGATTGCATGTGTGCCTTCCAGATGAGAAAATTTGGACGAATCATTGCACAACGGAACTGAGAGATTGGACACAAAGAGTATTAACGGAGATTGACAAAAGAAGGACTCAGACGGAACAAAGCTAACGGAAGTGGAAGGAAGAGGGGTCTTTGTGACATTTCAAGAACTAGTGTGCCCTTCTATAGTTTCTATAAGTGATATTGTAATCGGATCCATAATCATTGGGCTTTAGCAGTATTTACCAAACTTTGATATGATTAGATTTGATCCAACGGCTCACAATGAGACCGTTTGATAGTCTGTATTTATTCCCCTTTTCTCTTCAATGGAAATCAAGGAGACAAACCCTAATTAGTCCCTTCATTCTCTCGTCTCTCTTCTCTCTGAGAGATTGGACACAAAGAGGTCACTGATGAGGTTAAGATGGAGATGGCTCCTCTGATACACCATATTAAAGATCAGGAACAAGAGAAATGGAGAGAGAGAATCCGAGAATTAGGAGGAAGAAGAAGAACTTGATTAAGGGTAATGGAGTGATTCGGACTGTTAATAAACTTTCTAAGTAATAATATATCCCTTACCTACTTTTACATCTTGTATTCTCAAACCTGTGACTAATTAATCACTTCCCTTTTCTATTGATCCTGCAACCTTCATTTCCAATGGCTGCTGCACCATCCTTCCACATGGCAGTGTAGAGCTGTCAAATGGGCCGGAGGACCGCTAAACCCGCCCGGCATGGCCCGTTAAAGGGTGAACCGGCACTACCCGGGACCGGGTGGTCTGAACCCCAGGGATAGTGGTCTGGTGGTCTGAACCGCAGGGATAGTGGTCTGGGCTAGACCAGGATATGGGGGACCGAAGGACCGGTCCAGGACTGCCTAATTTATTAAAAACTAGTTCATTACCCGTGTACTACCTAACCCTTAACTACATTGAATATATTGAAAAATAGTAAAGAAAATAAATAGTGGGCCGGAAACAGTGGACCGGTCCCATGATTGCTAATCGACGGCCCAGGGAGCAGCCCTGACCAAGGGTCTGGTCCCAGGCCGGGCTGTACCGTTTGAGAGCTCTTCAGCAGTGTACCCATCTGGATACTTTATCCCATACCTACACTTTCCCACAAATTTCTAGCCAAGAAAAGGTCACAAACCTCCTTTATACCTCCCCGTAACAAAAAGTTGCTCCATTCTTTTGCATCTCACTGATTCTATCCTACGTGTAAAATATTCTTTAGTTCTCTTCTCAAAATTTCCCGGCTTGGCTTCGATGGATTGAGCTGCGAAAAGGGTTCTGAGTGCTGCCAGAAACGGCAAACAAGTGAACTTCTTTTGGGAAGTTGATACCATCAATGGTTAAAATAACCATTCTTCAGCCAATGTGTAAACATTTGTACAACTGATTCAATAATTCAAGACTCAATCAAAAGATCCAAGAAACAACAGAGTCAATTAATGAGAGTGGTGGGGAACACAGACCTCACCCACACATCAGGCAACAATTAAAGAAACATCCACATCAAAGTGGTCCTTTATCACAAAAGTGGCCCTTATCATTCATTGCTTCTCCTCACCAGTGTTTCGTGCACCTTGACTAAAACTAGGGATGGCAACGGGTAGGATTCGGATCGGATCAGATCCGATCCAGATCTGACTAGGAGAAATGGGATCCAGATCCGATCCAGATCCGCTCGGATCGTCACCGGATTCGGATCAGATCGGATCGAGTTTCATCCAGCTGATCCAGATCCGATCCGTAGATCCATATAGTACGTGGTCGGATCGGATTCAGATCGGATTCGGACCGGATCCGACTTGGGTTTGCAATAAAATACAAAAAATAACATAAACAATAAACACTATTTCATATGCCAAGGCATGTTCGCAAGTTATGAAGCCTAAAACACAACAAAAATAGCATTGTAGGTTGGAATTACTACTGTATTCTTCTTGGGAGTGAAAGTGGGGAGGTAATATGAATATATTTGTAAAGCACACATATACGTCGGATCGGATCGGGTCGGAACCCGGTGGATCTGCCCTTAGATTCAAATCCAGATCCAAATCCGATCGGATCTGGCTTTCCAGATCCAAATCCGATCCATTTTCAATTGGATCGGATTCGGATCCGATCCATTCGGCCCGGATCGCTCGGATCTCAGATCGGATCGGACCATATTGCCATCCCTAACTAAAACCACATGGCTGGCTATGTTCTATACTTAATTCTGACTTTAGACATATTTACATTGATAAATTCCCTAGTAATACTACACTATATAGCAAGGTCGTCATCTTAAACTTGAAACCAAGTAGAGTAACTAAAATATAAAAAAAGCGACTACCATTAATCCAATAAGAACTTTTATAAGAACATCAAAAAATGATTTTGCAACTTTTCATCCTGTGGAAACCCGCTAAAGTGGTTATATTTCCACTTGTATTTACTAACAATTACAAACCAGGCCGATTGTCGTAACTACTTTTCTTTACTCGTGTTCTGTTTGAAAACAGAACCTGTTTAATTCAGACTTCATAGTTAAATCCCCCATATCCTACCTTTTTTTGTTTTTTTTAAGTCGCAGTTAGCCTGAACAGTGTGGTTTTTAGGAGTTACACAAGGTGCCCAAAACAGCAAAACCTATGATTTGTTACGGACTGTTCTCTACAACTAAGTCAATCCAATCTTTGATCCTATAAAGCCAAGGCAATCTTTGATCAATCTCTTCACCTTTTTCCTCTCAGAATTCATTCATACTAAACTTCAGGGATCTAACTCCCAATGGCCGCTGTACCAACAACCCCCCTTCACATAGCAATGTTCCCTTGGTTTGCTTTTGGGCACCATAAGATATACCTTCACTTGTCCAACAAACTTGCCGAGAAAGGTCATAAAATCTCCTTCCTTGCTCCCACCAAAACACTCCCCAAGTTGCAACCATTCAATCACCACCCAGATCTCATCACCTTTGTCCCGATCACCGTCCCCCATGTAGACGGTCTCCCTTCTGGTGCAGAGACCACCATGGACATACCGTTTCACATGGGAACCCTGCTAGCCACCGCCCTAGACCGGACTCAAGAGACAGTTAAAAATTTCCTCTGTGAATTAAGGGTAGACGTGGTTTTCTTTGATTTTGCCCATTGGTTACCCAAAATGGCAAAACAACTGGGGATTAAGTCCATCTACTTCGATATTGTTGGTCCTGCAACAGTAGGGTTTTCGCTACGCCCGAGAAAGGCACTTGACAGTGACTTTTCTGACCTCATGAAGCCTCCAAAAAACTTTCCCGACTCATCAATAAAGCTCCAGCATCATGAGGCAAGGGATCTAGCTGCAATAGGCGCCATGGAATATGGCGAGAATATACAATTCTTTGACCGACTTATGTCAGGCTTGAGGCAATCAGACATGATTGCTTCCAAGGCGAGTCGAGAAATCGAAGGGGATTACTGCGACTACATAGAAGCACAGTTAAGAAAGCCTATTTTGCTTACGGGACCATTTCTACCCGAGCCACCCACTTCCCAGTTGGAAGAAAAATGGGATTCGTGGCTAAGCAAGTTCAAGGCTAGTTCGGTAATTTACTGTGCTTTTGGAAGCGAGTGCATCTTAAGCAAGGACCAGTTTCAAGAGCTGGTGTTGGGTCTAGAGCTCACTGGTTTGCCCTTTCTGGCAGCACTGAAACCCCCTGCCGGAGCTCAATCAGTTGAAGAAGCTTTGCCGGAGAATCTCTTGGAGAGGACGAAAGAGAGAGGGATGGTTCATGGAGGATGGGTTCAACAACTGTTGATACTCGGACACCCTTCTGTTGGTTGTTTCATCACCCACTGCGGGTCAAATTCCTTATCAGAAGCTCTGCTCAGCAAGTGTCAATTGGTTCTTTTACCAAATGTCGGAGATCAAGTCACTAACGCGAGGATGATGGGTGGACGTCTCAAGGTTGGTGTGGAGGTTCAGAAAGGAGATGAAGATGGCTTGTTCACTAAGGAAGCTGTTTCAAAAGCTGTTGGTCTGGTCATGGATGAAGGCAGTGAGGTTGGGTTGGAGGTTCGAGCCAACCATACCAAGATTAGAGAGACTTTACTCAGAAAGGATCTCGAATCTTCTTACATCAACAATTTCATCAAGCAGCTCAAGGAGTTGATCAAATGAGTATTTGAATAGATCGATCCCTTGTATCCTATCCCCTATTAAAGCTTAGTAATGTTCAGTCACCATTTCCATTAATAAAATTGAGATGCTTGTGATCTTTATCTTAATCTTGAGATCGGACAAGTTCAGAGTTTGTGCAAGGCCTGCACCATTTGGGTATGGTCTCACATAACAAAACCAAAATGGAAGACAAAGCAAGATATTGAGCTCTTGATAACGATCTTGGGGGTCTTGCCATAAAATAAATTTGGCAAACGACAAACAATTAGTCTTATAATTATCAACCGGTGACCTCTAAATGCTGAAGTACCATTTGGCTAGCAACAGTAATTGCTTAATCTAGTATATCACATATGTTTAACAACTGTTTCATTTATTTATTTTCAGCCTACTGTCTGATAATAGGAAGAGTTCACACAAAAACACTCCCTGACGGCGACACGAGAACACTAGATAAGCACACAAACACCTATCAGTATACTTATCTTTAAAACATGACTTCAACTAATAAGATAATGATCGTCAGACAAGTTGCGGTAGATTAATAGAACATACTCAAGTACCTTACTAACAAATAGAGTCGTAGCTCGGCAAGTTTCTGCTTTAGATTCTCTGTTTCTTTCTCTCAATCAACCATCCCATTGCTTCATAGCTCACCTAACATGACACACATTTTATTAGTCAGAGGGAATGAAGCAGTCAGGGAGATTATATTACATTCTATGTCGTCCACAATCTTGTTTAAGGAGAGAGACTTGCACTTTTCCTGATTATTATTAGGAAATTCCCTAACATTGAGAAGTGTTAGTTTATCTTTGTTAATAGCTAGGCGAATTGAGTGCTGCCAGAAACGGCAAACAAGTGAGCACCTTCGATTTCCCGACTTCCAAAATACTTCTTTTGGGTAGTCGATATCATAAATGGTTACAACAACCATTCTTTAGCCAATATATAAACATTTGTAAAAATGAATCGGTAATTCAAGGCTCAATCAAAAGACACGAAAACAGAGTCAATTAATGAGACCTCGCCTGCACATCAGGCAGCAATTAAAGAAACAACCTGGCCCTTATCAGTCATTGCTTCTCCTCACCCGTGTTTCACGACATTGGGGTAAAAGAAACCCCCTCTTATCCTTTTTACTAGTCTTTGATAACTAGATGTATCCAAGCCACCTTTCCCGCACCTTGACTAAATCCACAAGGCTGACTAGGTTCTATACTTAATTTGACTTAAGACATATTTGCATTGATAATTTCACTTGTAATACTGCATTTTAAGCATAGTCATCACCTTAAACTTGAAACCAAGTAACTAAAATATAAAAAAGTGACTACCTTCGATGCAATAAAAACTTTTATAAGAACATCAGACAATAATATGGCAACTTTTCATCCTGTGGAAACGAATGTTTCTCTAATAACACGTTACGCAAGGTGACTAAGTTCCCATACACACACACATACTAGTAAAATTTCTACAACTTGGTGACTGGTTGAGTAATTCACCCCATGACTAATTACCTAATTTTTCAACATGTATTCAGGTGTACCCTACTTATTTTCGAAAATTTCCATGACCCATAACTAGAAAAATTGCTGTTACAACATCTTAATTTTTTAGGTACTTTTCTTGGTTTAGTTGTAGTATAAAACTTCCAATATTGGAAACCTTGTAGTATGGGCCGTCTGATAGTAATGTAACCTTGAAATATTGGAAAACCTTGTAGTATGTAACTTGTCAAGAGAACTCTTAACAAGGAGAGGTGCTCATGTGTCATAAATATCATTGATGAAGACCCCAAAATAATTGGAATGTGGTTTAGCTGTTAGCATGTCTTTTTTCAGCTGTCGGGAGGTGGGAACACTGACAGTTACATAAAGCAGAAGAAACAAACTCCACCAGACCACTACTTTTTCTTTTTCAACAAAGTGGTCATTATCATTACACGACAGAATGTCTTCTTCATACCCGTGTTTCACAACATTGGAGGAGGAATAGAAGTGATACACCCTCGAAATTTGTTAATACCCTCGAATGCATTTTAAGCAGGGACCAGTTCCAAGAATTAGTGCTCGGCCTAGAGCTTACCGGTTTCCCCAAGAACCTTTTGGGTAAGTGGGTGTGTCAGATCATGCTATGGTGCTCCTCTCTCACGGTGCTTAAATCTCCCAACACTTTCTGCATTCATCAATTAAGCTCCACCCTCACGAGGCGAGGGCTTTTGCTGCAAGAAGGGTCCTGGAATTTGGAGATAGAGTACCATTTATGATCGTTCATTGGCTTAAGTCAAGTCGACATGATCAGTTTCAGAGCATGTCGAGAGGTCGAAGGGATTTACTGTTATTACCTAGAAGAACAATTCGGAAAGCTTATTCTACTAGAAGAGAAATGGAATAAGTGGCTAAGTAAGTTCAAAGAAGGCTCTATTTTGTACTGTGCATTTGGGACTGTAAGAATCCATGGGTTTCCACCTCGAAACCAATTGGCAACGAGGAGTAGCCCAGGACACTATTTTTTTTTTTGTTCTTCTTGAATGTCCAATGTGGGACTTCTCAACCCGCCCTCTCACGTGTAGCATTCTTTGGCCTACACGTGGATCTTTTGTCTGCGGGTGGCAGTGAGCACATGGGTTGTTAGACCATTCATGTGTGTGAGCTGAGGCTCTGATACCATGGAAGAATTGAGAATTGTATTGAATGAATAACGAGAATAATACAGCCACTAGTTAAATAGACTAGCTAGGGACTCAACGTAAATATATTTTTAACAATTTACATTATGTCCTAGAGGAACTGAACGCATTTTAAGCAGGGACAAGACGGATAGTAATTTGGACTCCTTGTTCCTGGATTGGTCTTGTTTACAAGCTTAATAAAAAAAATCACATATTTATTTTGTTTTCAGCCTATTGTCTTATAATAAGAGTTCGAACAAAAACACTACCTCGCTGAGAGAAGAGAGCACTAGATAAGCACATAAACACCTTTCGGTTTATTTATCTATAAAAAAGAAATGCACGGGTATTTAGTTATCACTTGGAACTTCAAGTATTTTAAAACATGACTTGATTAGTTATTATATTTAACTAATAAAACAATGATGTTCAGAAAAATTGAGGTAGATTAATAGAACAGACTCAAGTACCTTACAAACAAATAAAGCCCCAGAATTATGGCAATCCCAGCTCGCCTAACATGAGAGACGTTTGATTAGTCATAGAACGAAGCAATCGGGGAGATTATATAATTACATTTTATGTCATCCAGGAGACAATAGTACAACTAGAAGTAAGACACTGTGAGAGTGTTTTTGCTATGAACTGAAACCCATACGAATTTTCCAAGACCTTAAGGCCACCACAATACTATTATTCTTCAGATATTATTGTTCCAACTGCTTAATTCCTCATATATTTTTCTTGCTTACTGTATCTAGATGAACAAATTGAATGGCTGTAGTACGAGGTATGAAGTCATAGAAGATGAGGAAGATTATTGGTTGGTTGGTCGTATATAACTACGTTTAGTTGAGGTAGGTAAATTGAATGGCTGTAGTAAGAGATAGGTCGTCCTAGAAGACGAGGCAGAAATATTATTGGTTGCGTTGGTTGCTCGTATTTACGCTTGCATTTACCTACAAACTAGGCCTACTTTTCTTTACTCAGGTTCAGCTCACCCGTCACTAGTGTAAACCAAACTCTTGCAGGGATAAATTGCCTACATCCTAGCTTTTTTGTTACGGCGCAGTTAGCGTGAACAGTGTAATCTGTTAGGAGTTACTGGGATAATAAGTCCATTTGTGTGTGTTTTTGGGGCAAAGTCTTTTAGTATTTGTTATGTCTTCTTCACATGTTTAAGCCCTGTTCCCACCTAGTGATTGTCCTAGCTATCTCAAATTCATTAAATAATCCTATGAAGGCAAGCCAATCTTTGATCAATCTCTTCACCTTTCTCTCATAATTCATCCATTCAGAGTTTCAAGAATCTAAGGGCATCTCCAATCATGGAAGGGCTGGGGGAAGGGGAAGGGGTGGGGTTTGTAGTCTCCAACAAATGAAGGTTTCATTTGTATATAAATAAGGTTTGACTTGTGCTAAACTATATATTCTTATTATCGTGAAAAAAGAAGAAGAGAATGGAAGTCACGGAAGTTTCAAGAGAAATGATCCTTCCATCCACACCAACACCTTCTCACCTTCGACACTTCAAGCAATCTCTTCTTGATCAGCACGTCCCCCCAGTTCAAGTCCCTACAGTTTACCACTACTCACCTGTCGGTAGTGGCGGCGGCGACGTCACCAGCCGAGCTTTGGCTAGGCTTAAAGATTCACTTGCAAAAGCCCTCTCTATATACTACCCGCTAGCAGGACGGATTAGAGATCACAAGTCTATCGACTGTAACGACGAGGGTGCTCTCTTTGTGGAAACCCGTGTTGATGGTAACATGTCTGATTTCCTTAAACGATCAGATGATGTTACCGCCGATTCGTGGTTGCAGTGTGTTCCTTCCCTAGGGGATCCGCAGGATGTTTCAGTACACAAGTTGGTGCAAGTAGGGGTTCAAGTCAATGTATTCTCATGCGGCGGTATCTCGATCGGCACCTGCATGTCACACAAGATCCTTGACGGAAGCGCAGCTAACGGTTTCATCAAATGTTGGGCTTCCATTGCGAGGGGGCGTGATCAGGACGAGTCTATGTTCCCTGACCTGAGCTCGGCTTCGTCTCTGTTCCCTCCCAAGGAAGAATTGCCACTTGGATTGGGACCATTCCACAAGAGCTTTCTAAAGGACGGGGCGAGTCTTCAGAGGAGATTCGTGTTTAACGGTCAAGCTATAGCGGCCCTCAAAGCCAAGGCGGCTAGCCAATCCGTACCTCATCCTAGCCGCGTTCTTGTAGTCGCTTGCTTTATATGGGAACACGTCATGAACGCTACCGAAAAGTTGCAAGGTGGATTTAAGAAACCGTCTGTTTTGATGGTTGCAAAAGACATACGGCCACTAACCGAGCCACCTCTGCCCGAGTATTCCATGGGGAACAGTTCTTGGTGGGCAGCGGTACCGACACATAACACGGGTCTGCAATGTTTGGTGAGTCTAGTGAAGGATAAAGTTGCGAAAATTGACAGCCAGTATGTTCAAAGGCTACAAGGAGAGCGAGGTTTCGAGTTGAGAAACAAGTACATAGAAGAAAATCATGGGTTCTACGAGAGGGAAAATCCGGATACTATATTATTGAGTGCAGTAAATAAGTTCAGATTCACGGAATTGGATTTTGGATGGGGCAACCCAGTATCGGTTTGTCATATACGAGGATCGCTTGATCGGAAAACTAAGATATTTGCCAACACGATTTTGTTGGGGGAAACCGTCGGTGATGGGATAGAGGCATGGCTCGTCCTCGGTGAAAAGGAAATGACATTTCTAGAAAATGATCCCGATTATCTTACCTTTGCTTCATTGAAAATGTGGTCAAGTCTGTGAGATCACAGCAGCTTTGATTGGGTTCACAAATCTTTCATCCTCTGGTGATGGAATACAGTGGTTGAAAAACAATGTTAAGTTCTGTTTCAGTTTGGTTTTGGAACGATTGTTGGTCTGTGAACGAAATTGAACAAGAATATACATGGATTTCTAAGATAGCATTCTTCATTTTATGGTTCTAGAGCTTCTAGGTTTAGCTTTGGTAAAGTGCTCTGTTTGTAGAGCATCTTTTGCAAAGTTGTGATTTTGTCTTGGTATATGGGTAAGGTAGGATAGGGGTGGGTTTGGGTACAAGCGGGTAAAAAAAATTCGGGTACAAGGCTTATACTGGGGCATAACCATATTCGGGCTTACCCGATTCTGGTTCGCGTTGGATTTGTCAAAATTGGCCCCAAAGCTGCCTGATGCCATCCCTAACACCGAGTTAACACTATACGAAACCAAACACTGACAAAATCAGCCAGTCTAACTTAAGCCGATTGGTAAACCCAATCCAGTCCAATCCGATTAGTCCGAAAAACCAAACACACAGAACTTGTCGGGAGAACTCTTAACAAGGAGAGGTGCTCATGTGTCATAAATATCATTGATGAAGACCCCAAATAATTGGATTGTGGTTTAGCTGTTAGCATATGTCCTTCAGCTGCTGGGAGGTGGGAACACTGACAGTTACTAAAAGCAGAAGAAACAACCTCCACCAGACCACTACTTTTGCTTTTTCAACAAAGTGGCCACTGGCCATTATCATTGCATGACAGAAAGTCTTTTTCATACCAGTATTTCACAACATTATTGTTGGAGGAAAAGAAGGGATATACCCTCTGAAAATTGTTAAAACCCCGTTGATTTATACTACTACTACTAATAATAATTAATCAACCGATGCACCCGAACATTAAAACATCAATCATTGTCCACAGTACACTCTTCTTCTTTACCGCGGAAGTCACTATTCACTAACAGTCTCGTAACTGTCTCTTCTTAAAACAAACTTGCTATAAAAATGTTGCTGTATACTGATATCACAGCTTATACAAGAAGATCAACTTCTGTCCCTTTTGAAACTCATTTATAATATATATATATATTTTTAAATCAAATCATATCATAATAAATAAATAAGGACTTTTAACACCACATGATCTTGCACTAATTCATCACGTTCAGCTGATATCAAGGGCACAACTTCACTTAAAACAGGATTCTAAAGAACGCATTAATTCACACCTCCTGACCTTTCACTAAAATCATCACTTTCTGCTGTTTTCTATTGATTCCTAAGAACTTCATTCCTGATGGCTACTGCACAATCTTTCCATATAGTAAACAAATTGTTCTTCCCAAATACATTCAGATTCTTTCTTTGAGCAATATACAATCAGATATTACGAATTTACAATCATTTGGAAGGTGGAAACAAATTATAAGGTGAGGTCTAAAACAATATTCGTACCCTATGGCCTATGATCTCATTTTAGACCGAAGTATCCACACGTCAATCAAAACTATTTTGTTTGGATTCGTCACCTATTTTTAATAAGCACGCCAATTTTTCTATCTAAATAGCTTCTCTCAGAAAGAAAGAAAAAAAATCGGACTTTAGAGCCAAATTCTAGAACAGAGCTAATTTGTCACATTCAGCTGACGTTGAGGGCACAACCTCTCCCCACTGTCTCTTTGAAATATGCTGATAAATCGTCTCAAAATGGTTGATTAGCAAAATTATCAGAATTAGTAGTTGCAGATTTCTAAAGTAAAAATGGTACTTATTTAACACCACCTGGTCTTTCACCGATTCATCACTTTCCTATTGATTCCTAAAAACTTCATTCCCAATGGCTGCTGCATCATCCTACCACATAGCAATGTATCCTTGGTTTGCCTTTGGACACCTTATCCCATACCTACACTTATCCAACAAATTAGCCAAGAAAGGTCATAAAATCTCCTTTCTAGCTCCCACCAATACTCGAAAAAAGTTGCAGCCTTTCAATCACCACCCAGATCTCATCACCTTCATCCCCATCACACTTCCCCGTGTCGACGGCCTCCCTTCGGCCGCCGAGACCACCTCTGACGTGCCATCGTCCCTAGTCACCCAACTAGTCACCGCTATGGACCGTACTGAAGAGGCAGTTGAAGTTCTCATCCGTGACCTGAAAATAGACGTGGTTTTCTTCGATTTCGCCTATTGGATACCAGATATGGCCAAGAGGCTACAGATTCGGACCATCTTCTACAACATTATTAGCCCTGCAACAGTAGGGTACGCGATATCCCCAGAAAGAATGCTTATTGGCAAAAAAGTCACTGAAATAGACTTTATGCAGCCTCCAAGAAACTTTCCCGAATCATCAATTAAGCTCCATCCTCACGAGGCGAGGCGTTATGCTGCGAGAAGGGTAATGGGATTCGGAGACAGAGTACCATTTTTCGATAGGCAGTTCATCGGCTTAAGCCAAGCCGACATGATCAGTTTCAGAACATGTCGAGAGATCGAAGGGATTTACTGTGATTACCTAGAAGACCAATTTAGAAAGCCGGTTCTGCTTTCTGGACCAGTTATACCCGAGCCTCTCGCCTCCCCGTTAGAAGAGAAATGGAATACGTGGCTAAGTAATTTCAAGGAAGAATCTATCGTGTATTGTGCATTTGGAACTGAATGCATTTTAAGCAGGGACCAGTTCCAAGAACTAGTGCTCGGCCTAGAGCTTACCAGTTTCCCCTTTCTAGCAGCACTGAGGCCACCAATGGGGCTCGATTCTGTCAAAGCTGCTTTGCCAGAAAATTTTGAGGAGAGAACAAATGAAAGAGGGATAATATATGATGGATGGGTTCAGCAACAGTTGATACTACAGCACCCAGCTGTTGGTTGCTTCATCACACATTGCGGTTCGGGTTCTTCATCTGAAGCTCTACTGAGTAAATGCCAGTTGGTGCTACTACCTGAATTAGGGGACCAAGTTATTAGAGCGAAGATGATGAGTGGAGATCTTAAGGTTGGAGTGGAGATTCAGAAAGGAGAGGAAGATGGGTTGTTCACGAAAGACGGTGTGTCCGAGGCTGTCAGGCTTGTAATGGATACTGATAGCGCCGTCGGCAGAGAAGTTCGAGCAAACCACGATAAGATCAGAGAGCTGTTGCTGAAGAAGGGTTTGGAATCCTGTTACATGGACAACTTTAACAAGAAGCTAAAGGAGCTGATCGGATGATAATTTTGACTCCTTAATACTAGATTGCTCTTGTTTATTTTACATATTTATTTAAAATCAGCCTATTGTCTGATAATAAGTGTTCAGTATATTGATCTATAAAAAACAGATGCACGAGTGTTTACATATCACTTGGAACTTCAAGAATTTTAAAACATGACTTGATTAGTTAAATCCAATGAGACTAAATATTTAACTAATAAAACAATGATTTTCAGACAAAAATGCTGTAGAATAGAACATGCTCAAGTACCTTAATAGCAAATAGCGTCCCAGACTTATGGCAATCCCAGCTCGGCAAGTTTCTTCTTTAGATGCTCTACCTTTTTCTCTAAGTCAACCATTCCATTGCTCCATAGCTCGCCTAACATGAGAGGCGTTTGATTAGTCAAAGAATGAAGCAGTCAGGTAGATAACATTACATTCTATGTCGTCCAGGAGACAATAGTACAACTAGAAGTAAGACTCGGTGAGAGGGTTTTTGCTATGAACACCCGTTTCTAAACTTAATTTGGACCTTACACAGTATGAGAAACAGTGGGAGAACAACTTGTTATCTTCTAGCCAGTCGTATCAATTTTCAAAACGGCGGATTTTAATCGAACAACCCCAATCTTGTAAAAGGCGAAAGACTTGCCCCTTTTTTTTGAGTTACTAGGAAATTCTCTAACATTGAAGAAGTGTTAGATTATCTTTGTTCTTTGTTTGGAGTGAACATGTATAGATATGAGAAATCATAGATTACATCTTCATGAGCAATGCTAGCCTATTACGAACCTCTTCTTCTCACATTGAGACACTTCCCAGAATTATTCCCGAGAGAGAGAGAGAGAGAGAGAGAGAGAGAGAGAGAGAGAGAACACATTGGTGGGTGACCAAGAAAAGCATTATAGTTCTATTCCTGCCCTGCCAAATAAGGAAGGAAAAAAGCAAAAACACTTACTGGTTGTGTCTTTGAATTGCTATGTGCAGTAGGGGAATCTTCTGTCATCTCTACCAACAACTTCGTGACCTAAGAGAGAAACGTGTTTATCTCCCTCGTCTTCATCTTCTTAATCCTTATCTTTAATCAATTTTTACCAGCCCAGGCCTAAAGGTCTCCCTCAGCCAGTCCGGTCTCGGGCCGGACTTTTTGACAGCTCTATAGCAGTGTACCCATGGTTTTGCCTCTGGATACCTTATCCATAACTACAATTACCTAACAAATTTCTAGCCAAGAAAAGGTCACAAACCCTCCTTCCTAGCTCCCGGACCGGGTAGCAAAAAAGTTGATTTATGTTTTCGCATCTCACTGTTTGCAAACCCCGTCAGCCAGCATCAACATATCGAATAAGAGCTCCATTCCTCCCTTGTCCGTGCTTGAAATAGCTTCTTTGAGATCTTAATGCACTCTTCATTACCCCAATTGCGGAAAATAGATTGTTATTCCCAAAATTCATTAAATTTAGAGATCATTTGGAAAGTGGAAAGAAATTGGAAGGTAAGGTCTAAAACAATGTTTGCACCCTACCATCCCGTCTCTCACGGAAGTATCAACCCGTCAATAAGACCGGTAACTTGTAGAACTACTCTTTTTGGACTCATTATCCCTTTTTTTAGCACGCCATATTTTCTATCTAAATAACTTGTCTCAGAAAGGAAAGAAGAAAAAAAATAGGGACTTCTAAGATTAACTCTAGAACAGAGCTAATTTTATCACTTTCAGCTGATTTTGAGGGTACACGCATCTCCCACTGAAAAATCGTGTCTCACAATGATAAATTAAGAAATTTATCCTAATTAGTTGTTGCGGAATTCTAGATATAAAAATTGTCCTTATAAACAGCACCGATTCATGGCTTTCCTATTGATTCCTAAAAATTTCATTCCCTGCTGCACCATCCTTCCACATGTCAATGTACCCTTGGTTTGCCTTTGGACACCTTATCCCATACCTAAAATTATTAAACAAATTATCCAAGAAAGGTCATAAAATATCCTTCCTAGCTCTCACCAAAATTGGAAGGAAAAGAAACAACCTCCACCACTGGTTTCTCGCCCAAGTGGCCCTTATCATTCATTGCATGAAAGATAGTCTCTTTACATGTGTTTCATAACATTGGAGCGAAAGAAGACCCTGTTCTCATACTTTCTAGGCGTGAGTGAATTATATCAACATATAAGCTTTCAAGGCGAACACTGGATACTTTGGATTTATAGTGTAGTTTGTCAAGATAAGCAAGAAATTTTATATTGCTTCCTTGTTTTGTTTTAATTCCACGCAATATTGAAAGTGCTGACACTTCACACTCCAAATTTTCATACTACATCACAGTGTCAAAAAAAATCATTCATTCAGTGTCAAAATTTTGGAGCGCGATGCCAGCACTTTCAATAGTGTATGAAATGAAATGCCAATTTTCATACTGCATATCTCACAAAGTCAACTGGCTCAAAGTAAAAATTGGTTAAATCTGGAACGTTCAGCAATAGATATATATGCACACTACTATCAAGGTTTCTATTAAGTAGCATAAGTAGACGAGAGGGGATGTAAATGTAATTGTGTAAAAGTGTGTATTAGGAGAGGTAGGTGTCGTTTCCCGAAGCTTGTAACTACCTTAAGAAACACCAACTACTATAAGTAGTTGATAATCTGTAATGCATACGATAACGTACACTACAAATTCTTCTTCTTAATCTCTCTCACTGAATTCTCCATTTTTCTATTCATAGCTTAGTTTGATTGTTCTACAGAATGGAAGTCACAGTAGTTTCAAGAGAAATAATCCTTCCATCCACACCAACACCTTCTCACCTTCGACACTTCAAGCTATCTCTTCTTGATCAGCACGTCGCACCTGTTCAAGTCCCTACAGTTTACCACTACTCACCACCAGTCGGAAGCAGCGGCGGCAGCGACGACGGCATCGGCCGAACTTTGGCTAGGCTTAAAGATTCACTCGCAAAAGCCCTCTCTATATACTACCCGCTAGCAGGACGGATTAGAGATCACAAGTCTATCGACTGTAACGACGAGGGTGCTCTCTTTGTGGAAACCCGTGTCAATGGTAACATGTCTGATTTCCTTAAACGATCAGATGATGTTACCGCCGATTCGTGGTTTGAGTATGCCCCATCCCTAGGGGATCCACAGGATGTTCCAGTACACAAGTTGGTGCAAGTGGGGTTTCAAGTCAATGTATTCTCTTGCGGCGGTATCTCAATCGGCACCTGCACGTCACACAAGATCCTTGACGGCGGCGCACTTAACGGTTTCATCAAATGTTGGGCTTCCATCGCGAGGGGGCGTGATCAGGACGAGTCTATGTTCCCTAACCTGAGCTTGGCTTCGTCTCTCTTCCCTCCCAAGGAAGAATTGCCACTTGGATTGGGACAATTCCACAAGAGCTTTTCGAAGGAGGAAGCAAGTCTTCAGAGGAGATTCGTGTTTAACGGTCACGCTATAGCGGCCCTCAAAGTCAAGGCAGCTAGCCAATCTGTACCTCATCCTAGCCGCGTTCTTGTTGACGCTTGCTTTATATGGGAACACGTCATGAAAGCTACCGAAAAGTTGCATGGTGGTTTTAAGAAACCATCTGTTTTGATGGTTGCAAAAGACATACGACCACTAACCGAGCCACCTCTGCCCGAGTATTCCATAGGGAATATCTCTTGGTGGGCAGCGGGTACCGACACATAACACGGGTCTGCAATGTTTGGTGAGTCTACCGAAGGATAAAGTTGCGGAAATTGACAGCCAGTATGTTCAAAGGCTACAAGGAGAGCGAGGTTTCGAGTTGAGAAACAAGTACATAGAAGAATATCATGAGTTATACGAGAGGGAAAATCCGGATACTATATTATTGAGTGCAGTAAATAAGTTCAGATTCACGGAATTGGATTTTGGATGGGGCAAGCCAGTATCGGTTTGTCATATACGAGGATCGCTTGATCGGAAAACTAAGATATTTGCCAACACGATTTTGTTGGGGGAAACCGGATGTGGTGATGGAATAGAGGCATGGCTCGTCCTCGGTGAAAAGGAAATGACATTTCTAAAAAATGATCCCGATTTTCTTACCTTCACTTCATTGAAAATGTGGTCAAGTCTGTGAGATCACAGCAGCTTTGATTGGGTTCACACATCTTTCATCCTCTGGTGATGGAATAAAGAGGTTGAAAAACAATGATAAGTTCTGTTTCCGTTTGGTTTTGGAACGATTATTGGTCTGTGAACGAAATTAAACAAGTATATACATGGATTTCTAAGATAGTATTCTTCATTTTATGGTTCTAGAGCTTCTAGGTTTAGCTTTGGTAAATTGCTCTGTTTGTAGAGCATCTTTTGCAAAGTTGTGATTTTGTCTTGGTATATGGGTAAGGTAGGATAGGGGTGGGTTACAAGCGGGTAAAAAAAATTGGGTACAAGGCTTATACTGGGGCATAACCATATTCGGGTTACCCGGTTCTGGTTCGGGTTGGATTTGTCAAAATTGGCCCCAAAGCCGCCTGATTGCCATCCCTAAGACTGAGTTAACATTCCTTCCACTTAAATCAGAATTCTAAAGAACATGGCCATTACTTCACACCTCCTGACATTTCACTAAAATCACCACTTTCTTCTGTTTTCTATTGATTCTTAAAAGCTTCATTCCTGATGGCTGCTGCACAATCCTTCCATATAGAAAACAAATTGTTGTTCGGACTTTTTTTAGCAATATACATTCAGATTTGAGGATCATTTGGAAGGTGGAAACAAATTATAATGTAATTTCTAAAACAATAATCATACACTACCATCTCATCTCAGACCGAAGTATCAACACGTCAATCAAATCGGTAACTTGTAGAACTATTTTGTTTGGATTCGTTACATTGTTTTAATAAGCACGCCAAATTTTCTATCTAAATGGCTTCTCTCAGTAAGAAAGAAGAAAAAAATTGGGACTTAAAAGACGAATTGTAGAACAGAGCAAATTTGTCACACTCAGCTGATGTTGAGGGCACAACCTCTCCCCACTGTCTCTTTTAAATATTTGGATAAATCGTGTCTCAAAATGGTTAATTAGCAAAGTTATCAGGATTAGTAGTTGCGGAATTCTAAAGTAAAATTGTTCCTTATTTAACACCACCTGGTCTTTCACCGATTCATCACTTTTCTATTGACTCCTAAGAGCTTCATTCTCAATGGCTGCAGCAGCATCCTACCACATAGCAATGTATCCTTGGTTTGCCTTTGGACACCTTATCCCATACCTACACTTATCCAACAAATTAGCCAAGAAAGGTCATAAAATCTCCTTCCTAGCTCCCACCAATACTCAACAAAAGTTGCAGCCTTTCAATCACTACCCAGATCTCATCACCTTCATCCCCATCGCACTTCCGCGTGTCGACGGCCTCCCTTCAGGGGCCGAGACCACCTCTGACGTGTCATCCTCTCTAGGCACCCTATTAGTCACAGCTATGGACCGCACTGAAGAAGCAGTAGAAGTTCTCATCCGTGACCTGAAAATGGACGTGGTTTTCTTCGATTTCGCCTATTGGATACCAGATATGGCAAGGAGGTTACGGGTTAAATCTGTCTTCTACAATATTATTAGCCCTGTAACAGTGGGGTATACGACATCACCGGAAAGGATGCTTCTTGGAAGAGAAATCACCGAGACTGACATGATGAAGCCTCCAAGAAACTTTCCCGATTCATCAATTAGGCTCCACCCTCACGAGGCGAGGGCTTTTGCTGCCAGAAGGGTCATGGAATTTGGAGACAGAGTACCATTTTATGATAGACAGTACATTGGCTTAAGTCAAGCCGACATGATCAGTTTCAGAACATGTCGAGAGATCGAAGGGATTTACTGTGATTACCTAGAAGACCAATTTAGAAAGCCGGTTCTGCTTTCTGGACCAGTTATACCCGAGCCTCTCGCCTCTCCGTTAGAAGAGAAATGGAATACGTGGCTAAGTAATTTCAAAGAAGGCTCTATCGTGTATTGTGCATTTGGAACTGAATGCATTTTAAGCAGGGACCAGTTCCAAGAACTAGTGCTCGGCCTAGAGCTTACCAGTTTCCCCTTTCTAGCAGCACTGAGGCCACCAATGGGACTGGATTTTGTCGAAGCTGCTTTGCCGGAAAATTTTGAGGAGAGAACAAAAGAAAGAGGGATAGTATATGATGGATGGGTTCAGCAACAGTTGATACTACAGCACCCAGCTGTTGGTTGCTTCATCACACATTGCGGTTCGGGTTCTTCATATGAAGCTCTACTGAGTAAGTGCCAGTTGGTGCTACTACCTGAAGTAGGGGACCAAGTTATTAGAGCGAAGATGATGAGTGGAGATCTTAAGGTTGGAGCGGAGATTCAGAAAGGAGAGGAAGATGGGTTGTTCACGAGGGACGGTGTGTCCGAGGCTGTCAGGCTTGTAATGGGTACTGATAGCGCTGTCGGCAGAGAAGTTCGAGCAAACCACGATAAGATCAGAGAGCTGTTGCTGAAGAAGGGTTTGGAATCCTGTTACATGGACAACTTTAACAAGAAGCTACAGGAGCTGATCGGATGATAATTTGGACTCCTTGTTCCTAAATTACTCTTGTTTACAATCTTAATCAAGTATTTCACATATTTATTTATTTTCAGCCTATTGTCTGATAATAAGAGTTCACACAAAAACACTCCCTAGCTACGAAACGAGAACACTAGATAAGTACATGCACACCTTTCAGTATATTGATCTATAAAAAACAGATGCACGAGTGTTTACATATCACTTGGAACTTCAAGTATTTAAAACATGACTTGATTAGTTAAATCCAATGAGACTATATATTTAACTAATAAAACAGTGATTTTCAGACAAATTGTCATAGAATAGAACAGGCTCAAGTACCTTTATAGCAATTAGCGTCCCAGACTTATGGCAATCCCAGCTCGGCAAGTTTCTGCTTTAGATGCTCTACCTCTTTCTCTAAGTCAACCATTCCATTGCTTCATAGCTCGCCTAACATGAGAGGCGTTTGATTAGTCAGATAATGAAGCAATATATTTCATTTTATGTCGCCCAGGAGACAATAGTACAACTAGAAGTAAGACTCGGTGAGAGGGTTTTTGCTACGAACACCCGTTTCTAAACTTAATTTGGACCTTACACAGTAAGAGAAACAGTGTGAGAACAACTTATTCTCTTCTAGCTAGTCGTATCAATTTTCAAAACGGGTGGGGGGGGGGGGGGGGGGGGGTGGGTGGGGGGGGGGGGGGGGGGGGGGTTTAATTAAAAAAACCCAATCTTGTAAAAGGCGAAAGACTTGCCCCTTTTTTTTGAGTTACTAGGAAATTCTCTTAACATTGAAGAAGTGTTAGATTATCTTTGTTCTTTGTTTGGAGTGAACATGTATAGATATGAGAAATCATAGATTACATCTTCATGAGCAATGCTAGCCTATTACGAACCTCTTCTTCTCACATTGAGACACTTCCCAGAATTATTCACGAGAGAGAGAGAGAGAGCACATTGGTGGGTGACCAAGAAAAGCATTATAGTTCTATTCCTGCCCTGCCAAATAAGGAAGGAAAAAAGCAAAAACACTTACTGGTTGTGTCTTTGAATTGCTATGTGCAGTAGGGGAATCTTCTGTCATCTCTACCAACAACTTCGTGACCTAAGAGAGAAACGTGTTTATCTCCCTCGTCTTCATCTTCTTAATCCTTATCTTTAATCAATTTTTATCAGCCCAGGCCTAAAGGTCTCCCTCAGCCAGTCCGGTCTCGGGCCGGACTTTTTGACAGCTCTATAGCAGTGTACCCATGGTTTTGCCTCTGGATACCTTATCCATACCTACAATTACCTAACAAATTTCTAGCCAAGAAAAGGTCACAAACCCTCCTTCCTAGCTCCCGGACCGGGTAGCAAAAAAGTTGGTCTGTGTTTTCGCATCTCACTGTTTGCAAACCCCATCAGCCAGCATCAACATATCGAATAAGAGCTCCATTCCTCCCTTGTCCGTGCTTGAAATAGCTTCTTTGAGATCTTAATGCACTCTTCATTACCCCAATTGCGGAAAATAGATTGTTATTCCCAAAATTCATTAAATTTAGAGATCATTTGGAAAGTGGAAAGAAATTGGAAGGTAAGGTCTAAAACAATGTTTGCACCCTACCATCCCGTCTCTCACGGAAGTATCAACACGTCAATAAGACCGGTAACTTGTAGAACTACTCTTTTTGGACTCATTATCCCTTTCTTTAGCACGCCATATTTTCTATCTAAATAACTTGTCTCAGAAAGGAAAGAAGAAAAAAAATAGGGACTTCTAAGATTAACTCTAGAACAGAGCTAATTTTATCACTTTCAGCTGATTTTGAGGGCACACGCATCTCCCACTGAAAAATCGTGTCTCACAATGATAGATTAACAAATTTATCATAATTAGTTGTTGCGGAATTCTAGATATAAAAATTGTCCTTATTGAACAGCACCGATTCATGGTTTTCCTATTGATTCCTAAAAACTTCATTCCCTGCTGCACCATCCTTCCACATGTCAATGTACCCTTGGTTTGCCTTTGGACACCTCATTTCATATCTAAAATTAATTGAACAAACTATCCAAGAAAGGTCATAAAATACCCTTCCTAACTCTCACCAAAATCGGAAGCAAAAGAAACAATATCCACCACTAGTTTCTCACCCGAGTGACCGTTATCATTCATTGCATGAAAGAGAGTCTCTTTACATGTGTCTCATAACATTGGAGCAAAAAAAGACCCTGTTCTCATACTTTCTAAGCATGAGTGAATCATATCAACATATAAGCTTCCAATGCGAATACTGGACACTTTGGACTTCCTTGTTTTTTTCTTTTACTCCACGGATCTGTTTGGTTGGCAGTAAAATATCCTACGTGTAAATTTTCTTTAGTTCTCTCCTCAATAATTTCACGGCTCCACGGATGGAGCTCCGACTGGGATTTTGATTGCTGCCAGAAACCGGCAACCATGTGAGCTCCTTCATTCCCCAACCTCCAGGCTCCAACATAATTCTTAGGGAAGTTGATTTTATAAATGATTAAGACAACCATTCTTAAGACAATACATAAACATTTTAAAAACTGAATTAATAATACAAGATCCAATCAAAAATCCAAGAACAGAGTCAATAAATGAGAGTGGTGGGGATATAGACCTTGCAGACACATCAGGCAGCAATTGAAAAAACAACCCCCAATACTCCTTGATCACCAAAGTGGCCCTTTATCATTCAATGCATCTCCTTACCCATGTTTCAGGACTTGGGGTAAAAGAAAACCCCCTTCTTATCCTTTTAACTAGTCTTTGATAACCAGATGTATCCGGGACACCTTTCGCGCACCATGACTAAATCCACAGGGTTGGTTATGTGATATACTTATTAGACTTGAGACATATTTACACTGATAATTTCACTTTCTCATACTGTTGTACAAAGAATATTTCTCTAATAACACGTTACGCAAGGTGAAAAAGTTTCCCTACATATAAATACATACATACATACATACATACATACATACATACATACATACATACATACATACATACTAGTAAAATTTCATCAAACTTGGAGAGTGATTGAATAATTCATCCCATGACTAATTACCTACTTTTCCCTAATCGAAGCGCATGTATTTACTAACCCATCATGTATTCAGTCGTACCCTACTTATTTTCAAAATTTTCTATGAACCGTAACGAGACCACAATACCACTATTATGGTTGAAAATTCCTGTTACTGCATCTTAATTTTTGAGTCATATTTTCTTGGTTCAGTTGTAGTATGGGCTGGCTGACGGTGCATACATATGCAGGAAGAAAACTGACAATTGATTCCACGCACTATTGAAAGTGCTGACACATCACACTCCAAATGTTCATACTACATGTATCACAGTGTCAAAAAATTCCGTTCATTCAGTGTCAAAATGTTGGAGCGCGATGTCAGCACTTTCAATAGTGTATGAAATGAAATGTCAATTTTCATACTTCATATCTAACAATGTCAACTGGCACAAAGTAAAATTTAGTTAAATGTGGAAAGTTCAGCAATATAGATATATATACACACTACTATCAAGGTTTCTATCAAGTAGCATAAGTAGAAGAGGGGGGTTGTAAATGTAATTGTGTAAAAGTGTGTATTAGGGGAGGTAGGTGTCGTTTCCTAAAGCTTGTAACTACCATAACAAACCGCAACTACTATAAGTAGTTGATAATCTGCAATGCCTACGATAACTTGCGCTACATTTTCTTCTTAATATATCTCACTGAATTCTCCATTTCTCCATTCATAGCTTAGTTTAATTGTTCTGCAGAATGGAAGTCACGGTAGTGTCAAGAGAAATGATCCTTCCATCCATACCAACACCTTCTCACCTTCGACACTTCAAGCAATCTCTTCTTGATCAGCACATCGCGTCTGGTCAAGTCCCTACAGTTTACCACTAACCACTAGTCGGAAGCACTGGCGGCGGCAGTCATGCCACCGGCCGAGCTTTGGCTAGGCTTAAAGATTCACTCGCAAAGGCCCTCTCTATATACTACTCGCTGGCAGGACGGATTAGAGATCACAAGTCTATCGACTGTAACGACGAGGGTGCTCTCTTTGCGGAAACTCGTGTCAATGGTAACATGTCTGATTTCCTTAAACAGTCAGATGATGTGACCGCCGATTCGTGGTTCCAGTGTGTCCCTTCCCTAGGGGATCCGCAGAATGTTTCAGTACACAAGTTGGTGCAAGTAGGGGTTCAAGTCAATGTATTCTCTTGCGGCGGTATCTCAATCGGCAGCATGTCACACCAGATCCTTGATGGCGGCGCAGTTAACGGTTTCATCAAATGTTGGGCTTCCACCGCGAGGGGGCATGATCAGGACGAGTCAATGTTCCCTAACCTGAGCTCGGCTTCGTCTCTGTTCCCTCCCAAGGAAGAACTGCTACGTGGGTTGGGACAATTCCACAAGGAAGGGGAAAGTCTTCAGAGGAGATTCGTGTTTGACGGTCACGCTATAGCGGCCCTCAAAGCCAAGGGCGGCTAGCCAATCTGTACCTCATCCTAGCTGTGTTCTTGTAGTGGCTTGCTTTAAATGGGAACACGTCATGAAGGCTACCGAAAAGTTGCAAGGTGGTGGTTCTAAGAAGAAAACATTTGTTTTGAATGTTGCGAAAGACATACGACCACTAACCGAGCCACCTCTGCCCGAGTACGCCATTGGAAATAATTGTTTGTGGGCAATGGTACCCACACATAAGACGGGTCTGCAATGTTCGGTGAGTCTAGTGAAGGAAAGAGTTGCGGAAATTGACAGCCAGTATGTTCAAAAGCTACAAGGAGAGCGAGGTTACGACTTGAGAAACAAGTACATAGAAGAGAATCTTGAGTTCTACGGGAGGGAAAATCCAGAACTATATTATTTAGTTCAGTAAATAAGTTCAGATACACGGAATTGGATTTTGTATGGGGCAAGCCAGTATCGATTTGTCATGTACGAGGACCGCCGCTTGATTGGAAAACAAAGATATTTGCCAACACAATTATGCTGGGGGAAACCGGATGTGGTGATGGAACAGAGGCATGGCATATCTAGAAAATGATCCCGAGTTCCTTAGCTTTGCTTCATTGAAAATATGGTCAAGTCCCAGATTGTGAGTTCACACACAACTTTTCTCGGGTCCCAAATTCACGGCTTTCTTAATGTTTCAAAAGTTCATCTGGTAGAACTCTTGGGGGTTCAATAAAGAGGTTGAAAAACAATGAACTTCTGTTTCCGTTTGGTTTTGGAATGATTGTTGGTCTGTGAATGAAACTGAAGAAGTACATATGGTCTACTAAGATTACATTCTTCATTTTACAGCTCCAGAGCTTGTGAGTTTAGCTTTGGTAAATTGCTCTGTTTGTAGAGTGTCTTTTGCAATGTTGTGATTTTGCCTTGGTAATTGGGTAGGGAAGGATAGGGGTGGGTTTGGGTTTGGGAGTTCGGGTGCAAGCGGGTAAAAAGTTTTCCGGTACGAGGCTTATACCGGGGCATAACTTTCAGGTACTAGGCTTATACCGGTTCTGGTTCGGGCTTATACCGGGGCATAATTTTCGGGTTAACGCGGTTCTGGTTCGGGTTGGATTTGTCAAAATCAGCACCGAACCCGCCTGATTGCCATCCCTAAGACTGAGTTAACACGATATGAAACCAAACGTTGTATTAGTTAGAAAACCAGCCAGTCTAATCTAAGCCAATGAGGTTAGCCCAATGCAATCCAATCCAATCCAATCCAATCCGAAAAACCAAACACACAGAACTCGTCCGGAGATCTCTTGACAAGGAGAGGTGCTCATGTGTCATAAATATCACATGCATTTACCTAGTAAGGCCAGTTGTTGCAACTACTTTTCTTTTCTCATGTTCTATTTGAAAACAGAACCTGTTTAGTTCAGACGTCGTAGTTAAATTCCCTACAAACAAACGTTTTGTTAAGGCGCAGTTAGCCTGAACAGGGTAATTTTTAAGAGTTACGTGGATGATTAGTGAATTTGTTTGTTATTCTCAGGTTACACAAGGTGGCCAAAACCAATAATTTGTTACGTACCGTTCTCTACTACTAAAGATAGTCTGAAGATGGCGACATTCAATTGGTTTGATTACATTCAGCAACCACATGTTTTAGCCCTTTCTCCACCTACCTAGTGACTGTCCTCCTAGCTCTCTCAAATTCATTAATCCAATAAAGCCAAACAGTCTTTGATCAATTACTTCACCTCTATCTCTCAAAATTCATTATTTCAAAGCTTCAAGAATCTAACTCTGCAATGGGTGATGAACCAACAACCCTCCACATAGCAATGTTCCCTTGGTTTGCATTTGGGCACCTTAAGATATCCCTTCACTTGTCATTCAAAATAGCCCAGAAAGGTCATAAGGTATCCTTCCTTGCTCCCACCAAAACACTCCCCAGGTTGCAACCTTTGAATTCCCATCCAGATCTCATCACCTTTCTCCCGATCACGGTCCACCATGTAGACGGCTTCCCTTCTGGTGCAGAGACCACCAAGGACATACCCATTCAAATGGGAACCCTACTAGCCACCGCCATAGATCGGACTAAAGAGACCATTAAAAGTCTCCTCTGTGAATTAAGGTTGGACGTGGTTTCTTTGATTTTGCCTATTGGTTACCCAGAGACCAGAGTGGCAAAACAATTAGGTCTACTTCCGTGTTGTTGGTCCTGCACCAGTTGGGTTTATGCTATCCCCGGAAAGGATACTTCATGGTGACTTTCCTGACCTCATGAAGCCTCCGAAATACTTTCCTGACTCATCAATGTAGCTCCAGCCTCATGAGGCAAGGGATCTAGCCGCAATAAAGGTCATGGAATATGGTGAGAATATGCAATTCTTTGACCGGCTTATCACGAGCTTGAGCCAAGCAGACGCCACAACTTTCAAGGCGATTCGGGAAATTGAAGGGGATTACTATTATTACCTAGAGGACCACTTCAGAAAGCCTATTTTGCTTACAAGACCATTTCTACCTGAGCCACCCACTTCCCCTTTGGATGAGAAATGGGATTCGTGGCTAAGCAAGTTCAAGGCCAGTTCAATAGTTTACTGTTCATTTGGAAGCGAGTGCATTTTAAGCAAGGACCAGTTTCAATAGATGGTGCTGGGTCTAGAGCTCACTGGAGCTCAATCTGTCAAATCAGTGTTGCCGGAAAATTTTGAGGAAAGAACTAAAGAAAGAGGGATGGTACATGGAGAATGGGACGAAGCACAGTTGATATTAGAACACCCTTCCGTTGGTTGTTTCATCACCCACTGCGGGGCAAATTCCTTATCGAAAGGTCTATTGAGTACATGCCAATTGGTGGACCAAATCTTTAACGCGAGGATGATGGGTGGACTTCTCAAGGTTGGGGTGGAGGTTCAGAAAGGAGATGAAGATGGTTTGTTCACAAAGGAAGCTGTTTTAAAAGCTGTTAGGCTCGTGATCGACGAAGGCAGTGAGATCGGGTTGGAGGTTTGAGCCAACCATACCAAGATTAGAGAGACTTTACTCCAGAAGGTTCTGGAATCTTCTTACATCGACGATTTCATCAAGAAACTCAAGGAGTTGATTGGAGGATTATTTGAATAGATCGATCCCTTGTATCCCATGTTGAAGCTTAATAATGATTTTTTTTAAGGAGATCGCTTAATAATGTTCAGTCACCATTTTCATTAATAAAATTGGAATGCTTGTGATCTTTATTTTGATCTTGAGATTGGACGAGTTCAGAGTTTGTGCAAGACAACAACTTGGACTGTATTTTCATTTGGGTTTGTCTGGTAGACTTTAATAGATTGTGTCACGTAACAAAACCAAAATGGAAAACAAAGGGCTTGTTTGGATGAGCGGAAATAAGATCAATAAAGAGTAGATTGTTGGAATGAGTGGTTGTGGAATGAGTGGTTGTGGTCCACAACCACTCATTCCAATAATCTACTCTTCCATAATCTTAAATCCGCTCATCCAAACACACCCAAAGAAAGATATTGAGCGGTTGATGAAAATTGAGGGAGTTTTACCCTTAAATCAATTGGTAATGAGAGAAGTGACTCCTATTTAACACCAGTATATATGAGTATGAGTTGGTGCATGGAAAATCATCCCTTTCCCTTTATTCTATTTAGTTCTAAAACATCATTACTGATGGCTTCTGCAACATCCTTCCACATAGAAATGTAAGAGTGATTTTCCTTTTGGACACCTTATACCTACACTTATCCTTCAAACTAGCCCAGAAAGGTCATAAAATCTCCTTCCTAGCTCCAACCAATACCGAACACCAGTGGCTGCGTTTCAATCACCACCCAAGTCTCATCACCTTCTTCCCAATCACACTCGCCGAAGTCGCCGGCCTCCCTTCTGGCGCCGAGACTACCTAGGACGTGCCATCCCAAGCAGTCACCGCTATGGACCGTACTGTAAAGGCTGTTGAAAATAGACGTGGCTTTCTTCGATTTCCCCTATTGGATGTTGTGAAAAAACGAAAAATATGCAGAAAGAAAGAATCAAAACACACAGATTTACGTGGTTCGGCAAAACAGCCTACTCCACGGAGTTGCAGAGATTTCACTAAAACAGACGAATCGTCTCAGAGAGAATTACAAGCGAAATCAGAACGCTCAACATAACATGCTACGAACCCTAAGAACTCTATAAATAGACAACCTATCAAACCGGGCCGGATCCAAGCCCAAACGGGTCGTCTCAGAGAGAATTACCGGCCCAAGCCTTCGCTCCACGAATCATGTCTCCCTTTTCGGGTCGTAGCAAAACATGAACCGGGTCGATTCATAAAACGGGTCGCCCATGAACCAGGGCTCCACCCCAACAATTCTCCCACTTGGAGACTGGTTCAACATCATGTACCAGAACCACATCCCCTAACATAATCAAAGCTCCATCCCTGCAACTCAACTCATCTTCTTCAAGAAAGAAGACCCACTGAAGCTGCGCACAGCTTCAGTTTCCCAACAGTAACAACCTTTGTGAACATGTCTGCTGGATTCTCACTTCCACAAATCTTCTCAAGCTGAACCTGACCATCATGAAGTAACTCACGGATGAAATTATACTTTGTCTCAATATGCTTGGTCTTAGAATGGAACGCTGAATTTTTAGCAAGAAAAATAGCACTCTGACTGTCACTGTGAAGCGTGCCATTCTCCTGTATCTTCCCCAACTCTCCTAAGAACCTCTGCAACCATACCATCTCCTTTGCAGCTTCCGTGATAGCAATATACTCAGCTTCCGTTGTTGAAAGAGCAACAACCTTCTGTAAGTTAGAACCCCACGACACTGCCGTACCACCCAAGGTGAACACATACCCTGTAGTACTCTTCCTCTTATCCAGATCACCAGCAAGATCAGCATCAACAAAACCCTTAAGTTTCAAAGCACCTCCACCGAAACATAAGCACGTTTCTGAAGAACCTCTCAAGTATCTTAAGATCCATTTAACTGCCTCCCAATGTTGCTTTCCTGGATTACTCATGTACCTGCTCACAACTCCCACTGCATGGGAAATATCTGGCCTAGTACAAACCATAGCATACATCAACGAACCAATAGCTGAGGCATATGGAGTCTTACCCATGTGTTCCCGTTCTGTAACTGTCTTTGGTGAATCATCTTTACTCAATCTAAAATGACCCCCCAACTGAGTGTTCACAGGCTTAGCCTGATCCATGCTGAATCTGCTTAGTACCTTCTTCACATACTCTGTCTGGGACAAATACAGAGTACATCTGGCTCTATCTCTGACTATCCTCATACCAAGAATCTGACTTGCAGGGCCCAAGTCCTTCATGGCAAACTGTGTAGACAATTTCTTCTTCAAGTTGTTAATCTCATCCAAACTAGATCCTGCGATCAGCATATCATCAACGTATAACAACAAGATAATGTAGGAGCCATCAAACTGTCTAACATAGCAACAATGGTCTGCATGACATCTCGTGTACTTTAAGCTGCACATAAAACTATCAAATTTCTTGTTCCACTGCCGAGGAGCTTGTTTCAGACCATACAAGCTCTTCTTCAACCTGCACACAAGATTCTCATTTCCCTGTACCTCGAAACCCTCTGGCTGATGCATATACAATTCTTCCTCCAAGTCACCATGAAGGAATGCAGTCTTCACATCTAACTGCTCAAGATGTAAGTCTTCTTGAGCAACCATACTCAGCACCAACCTGATAGTTGTAAGCTTCACCACAGGTGAAAATATCTCAGAATAATCAATTCCCTGCTTCTGCTGGTACCCCTTCACAACAAGTCTTGCCTTATACCGTTTACTTCCATCAGATTCATTCTTCACACGGTATACCCACCTGTTATGAAGTGCCCTCTTCCCTATTGGAAGTTCAGCTAACTCCCATGTCTGATTCCGAAGTAAAGAATCCATCTCATCATTCATTGCTGACTCCCACTTGCTAGAGTGAACATCCTGCAAAGTCTCTGCATAAGTCTCAGGCTCACCAGCATCAGTCAACAATATATAATTAAGACTAGGGGAGTAACGCTCTGGGACCTTTCTGTTCCTAGTCCCCACCCGAGTTCTAACATAGGTCTTCAGATAAGTGTTCTTGTCCTTTGCAACTCGCTGTGACTCAGTAGTGTCAGGCACACTAGACTGATCCTGCGGAACATCATCACTGGGAGTGACATCCTCAAGAATATCAGGACAAACATACGAAGGAGTAGCTGGGAATTTATCCTCAGTATCAATTGCAACACTCGCCCTATCCTTATACATCATCTTCTCATTGAAGATCACATCTCTGCTTCTTATAATTTTCCTGTTCTCAGCATCCCAGAATCTGTAACCAAATTGTGCATCTCCATAGCCAATAAAGAAACAAATCTTGGACTTTGCATCTAGCTTACTACGTCTGGCAGCATCAATGTGAACATAAGAAACACAACCGAAAACTTTCAAATGATCAAAACTAACCTCTTTTCCGCTCCATACTTCTTCAGGCAATCTGAATTCCAACGGAACTGAAGGTCCACGGTTTATGCAATAAACCGCTGTGCTAACTGCATCTGCCCAGAAAGTCTTCGGTAATCCAGAACAAAGCCTCATGCTTCTAGCTCTCTCATTGATGGTCCTATTCATGCGCTCCGCCACACCATTCTGTTGTGGTGTCCCGGGAAGAGTATTTTCGAGTCTAACTCCATGCGTAGCACAATAATCCTTAAGTCCACCATCAATGTATTCTCCACCATTATCAGATCTCAAACACTTCAATTTCAAACCCGTTTCAGTCTCAACCATGGCTTTCCACTTTTTAAAAGTTTCAAATAAATCAGATTTATTTTTCATAAAATAAACCCATACTTTCCTACTGCAATCATCAATGAAAGTGACATAGTATTGAGATCCTCCTAGCGACGCTACTGGTGAAGGACCCCACACATCAGTGTGCACGAGATCCAGATTGCTTGATCTCAAGGCACGACCGCCTTTCAAGAAACTGACTCTCTTCTGCTTTCCCATAATACAGCTCTCACAAATACCCAGATCAACAGACTTCAGCTTTGAGAGCTTACCTTGGGACTGCAATATCTTCATACCTCTATGACTCATATGACCAAGTCTGCGATGCCACAAATCAGCGTCTTGCTCAGCTTCAGCAACTGCTACTGTATCACTCGGTCCCGAAGTCATGTACAAAGTTCCAGTTTTCTTACCACGAGCAAGTATCATGGAACCTTTCAAAACCTTCCATGCACCACTTGAGAAGACCACAGAGTTACCATCATCATCAAGCTGTCCCACCGATATCAAATTCTTCTTCAGTTCAGGAACATGTCTCACCTTCCGCAAAGTCCATACAGAACCACTTGCAAGCTTGACATCAATATCACCCTGACCAACAATATTCAGCGGCTCCCCATCTGCCAAGTACACCTTTCCGAAATCCCCAGCAGTATAGTTCTGCATAATTTCACGGTGCGAGGTAGTATGGAAAGAAGCACCCGAATCTAATATCCAATCATCAACGGGACTATACACAGCAAGAAGTAAAGCATCTTGAATTTCATCACTGACTGCATTCACCGAATTCCCAGACTTTCCTCTGTTTTTCTTCGGTGCCTTACAATCACTCTTAAAGTGACCTAATTTACCACAGTTCCAGCAATTAACCGTGCTTCCATCCCTTGTCTGCGATTTTCCACGACTGGTACCTCCATGCTTAGATTTAGATCTTCCCCGATTATTATTATCATTCCTTTCGTTGCTTCTGCCACGATTTTCAACATTATAGGCTGAACCCGAAGGTTCACCAGAATCTTTACGACGCACTTCCTCAGCCAGAATTAAATCACGTATGTTATCATACTTCAACTTTTCTTTTCCAGCAGAATTACTAACAGCAGTTCGCATAGATTCCCAACTATTAGGTAATGACGCTAATAGTATCAAAGCCCTAATCTCATCATCAAAGTCAATTTCAACAGCAGACAATTGATTCGTAATTGTATTGAAATCAGTAAGATGTTGAGCAACCAACATACCTCCTGTCATCTTCAGATTGAACAGACGCTTCATCAAGTACACCTTGTTATTAGCAGACGGAGTCTCGTACATTCCTAACAACGCATTTATCAGCGAAGCTGTAGTAGTCTCCTTAATAACGTTGTGCGCAACCGACCTTGACAGCGTCAACCGAATAATGCCCAGAACCTGTCGATCCATAACCTTCCAGTCTTCCTCTTTCATGGCTTCAGGCTTTACCCCCTCCAGTGGAGCGTGTAGTTTCTTCCCATACAGATAGTCCTCTATCTGCATCTTCCAGTACGCATAATCTGTGCCGTCGAACTTTTCAATTCCAGAACCTTTCATCTCATCTGCCATCGTTTTTTTCCCAAACCCTAGCGAACCTGGCTCTGATACCAGTTGTTGTGAAAAAACGAAAAATATGCAGAAAGAAAGAATCAAAACACACAGATTTACGTGGTTCGGCAAAACAGCCTACTCCACGGAGTTGCAGAGATTTCACTAAAACAGACGAATCGTCTCAGAGAGAATTACAAGCGAAATCAGAACGCTCAACATAACATGCTACGAACCCTAAGAACTCTATAAATAGACAACCTATCAAACCGGGCCGGATCCAAGCCCAAACGGGTCGTCTCAGAGAGAATTACCGGCCCAAGCCTTCGCTCCACGAATCATGTCTCCCTTTTCGGGTCGTAGCAAAACATGAACCGGGTCGATTCATAAAACGGGTCGCCCATGAACCAGGGCTCCACCCCAACATTGGATACCTAAAATGGTCATGAGGCTACAGGTTAAGTCTGTTTTCTACAACATTATTAGTGATACGGGGAAACGGTATCATTAGCCGTATTATTTGTTTACTTAATTATTATTATTTGTTAGTTAGGTTATTTATTTAATTAGTTTAATTAGTTATTTATGTAATTAGTTAGTAAACCAGGCCGGGCCCGTAAGAGTCTAGGGTTGGGATTAGTCTTTTCTATTTAAGCAATTGTAATTTCAGTTTGGAAAGCTTATTCTGCTTTCTGGATCAGTTTTATCCGAGCCTCCTGCCTCCTCACTAGAAAGAAATGGAATAAGAGGCTAAGTAAGTTCAAGAAGGATCTGTCCTGTACTGTGCATTTGGAACTGAATGCATTTTAAGCAGGGACCAGTTCAAAGCTAGTGTTCGGCCTAGAGCTTACCGGTTTATTCTTTCTTGCAGCACTGAGACCGCCGATGGGACTGGATTCTGTCAAAGCTGCCTTGCTGGAAAATTTTCAGGTTCAACGACTGTTTTGTTTATTTATTTATTTTCAGCCTACTGTCTGATGATAAGAGTTCCCACAAAAACAATCACAGAACACTAGATAAGCACATAAACACCTTTCAGTATATTTATCTAATAAAAAAGAAATGCACGAGTATTTACTTATCACTCGGAACATCCAAGTATTTTAATACATGAATTGATTAGCTAAATCCAATGAGTACATATAACTAATAAAGTAATGATATTCAGACAAATTGCGGTAGAATAGAACAGACCCAAGTACCTTACTAACAAATCGAATTCCAGATGGCAAGTTTCCGCTTCAGATTCTCTACTTCTTTCTCTCAATCAACTATCCCACTACTTCATAGCTTGCCTAACATGAGAGACGTTTGATTATTCAGAGAAAGAACCAATCGGGGAAACTGTATTACATTTTATGTCGTCCAGGAGTAAATAGTATAACCAGAAGTAAGACACGGTGAGAGGGTTTTTTCTATGAACTGAAAACCCATATCCTAAAAGCTAAAAGCTAGTTGCCGAAAACAATGAAACCCCATTTCTAAACTTAATTAGGACCTTACGGAGGAGAAACAGCGCTGCCTCCTAGTCATAGACAAATGAAATGTAACCATTTCGTTTGTCACCTACAGTCCGATGATAATTCTTAAGAACCTTTATCAACAGTAATAATAAGCAAGCAATGTCACATCAAATTTCCAAAACCAGTGCAAGAGTAACTTGTTCTCTACAAGTCTGTCTCAGCTCTTTCTTCCCAATTTGATTTTTGTCACTATTCACTGGGTCACTTTGACCCGGTGATTTGATTAGCAAATCGATGTAATTTTTTGATAATTTTTTCATAGTGTTGTAGAGTAAAAGGTGCTCCTATAATATGGTGAAAAAATTATCAAAAAATCGTATTATTTTGCTATCCAAATCACCCGGTCAAAGTGACCGAGATACGAGTCAAAAAAGTCAGATGGGAAGAAAGAGCTGGGACAGACTGGTACAAGCTAGCTAGTCGTATCGATTTCCGAAAACGGGAACAATCCCAATGTTGTTAGTTAATAGGAAACACTCCAAGTCCCAACATTGAAGAAATGTGAGATTATCTTTGTTGTTTGTTTGAAGTGAACATATATATATAAATATGAGAAATCTTAGGTTACATCTTCACGAGCAATGCTAGCCTATTAAGAACCTCTTCTTGTGTATCAACAACAGCATTCTAGTTCTATTCCTGCAATTCCAAATAAGGAATGAAATAAGACAAAAAAGAGACTTACTGGTTGTGTCTCCAAACAATTTCGCACACCATCTGTTCGACGTTTCGCCTCTGAGAATAGTCAATTAGCCTCCGCAAAGCACATTAGTTGCGCCCGACTGGTGAGTTGAAGTATCTTCTCTGTCGTCGTCGTCTCTCTCTCGTGTGCGCACACCATGTGTTCGACGTTTGGTCTCTGAGAGGTACAGAGAATTTTCGAAATGAATGTGGTGGGGCTTTCTGTTCTGTGATTCCAATTTTAGAGGCTTGGACTCTCGAGCGGAACTCTCTTTTGGGCCCTCCTTTAAGCCCAAAAAGGGTTAACAGTTAACACCCAGTCAACCCCTATCTTCTGCATTATTTCACCCACCACCCTTGAACCATTGCTCAACAACTGTGCAATGGCCCTCTGACAAAACCCTAACCCAATAAGAAGAAGAAGGGAATTTTCGTTTTTAAGGATATCATGTTCGAATAGGAGGCAATGCTAAGCACGGGCAAATCAAAAGCAAGAAGAAATGATTCTCAACTCTATCTGGTGGAAGAAATCTGCCTAAATGGTCGAGACACGATCAATGAAGCGACAAAACGAGGGTAAGAAAGAACAGGCTAGACCAAATTACGCTGAAAACCATAATTCGTATTTCTTTTAATTCTCAAGTTGGGTTGTCCGCTTTTAGACCAAGGATTGCCAAGAAGCACCGCCGACAACCGTCGTTTCAACAACGTTTAGGGAGTCAAAAGGAACTTTAGTGTGCGCTTAACCATATTTGGTAAGTGTTTGACGTTGGTTAAGTCATGTTTGAAATCCCGTCTTCGATTCCCTAAAATCCTAATGTCGTAGATTTTCTCCCCTAATTGGTGGTGTGAGTGATCTTTTTAGCTTAGGGTTATTTAAGTTTATGGTAGCCTACGAATAGAACAATCCTTTGTTCTATCAAACTGTTATGTAATATAGGGTTAGTTTATTTGTGAATATCCACCACATGTTGTAAGCCCATTGTACATTGTTATTAGCCCATTAGCCCACTCTAATGCCTATATAAGGAGGCTTATGGTTGGAGAATAATACACATCTCAACACTATTCTTTATACATAAATTGTATCTCTTGTATTCTCTAGTTCTTGCCTCCTTCTTGGATCTCGTTTCACAACACGCTATCAGCACGATTGCTTCAACCCTAAAGATTCAAACGGAAAGGTACGATTTTATTTTTCATGTATGTTAGTGAAAGCGAGGCAGTAGAGATATTGATACCTTGTGGTAGTCAAATCTCTACAGAAGTCACCATATATTAAGCTAGGCAATTGAAATAGAAAAATTGAATATGAAGGAACGATGTCGAAATATAGACAGTAGAGATAAAGGGTTTGAGAAACAAAAGAGATATAGGCAGCCCTCAGCACCATCGACCAAAGGCAGAGTCTTGTTATGTTTTTTTTTTCTTCTTCTTTCCACACAAAGGACATACATCTTTTGCCCACCATTGTTTCAGTCAGAAACTATTTCGTTTAAAAGAAGTCAATTGCAACTTGGCTATATAGCTCTATATCAAAAAAAGTTTCGCTAGGTACAAGCTCCGAATAACTCGGAGAGGCGATTTTTCAAAGGGTTTCGAGCGACGGCAACAGGTTTCGTTCTCAAACATCGGCGGTCACAGAGTCTAAGCTTTCAAGTTATCAGGCACGATGCAGAACTCAGTTTCAACGTTAGACTTTGGCAAGCTATCAATCGAGGAGGAGGAAGTTGAAGTTTTTGACAGAGACTATAGTTTGGCGGCTATCAAGGCAAGGGGTTCATGTTTGATAGGTAGGTTTATTCTACCCATTAGATTCAATGTGTGGGATATGAAGCTACTTTTCAAGAAAATCTGGCCGGGTGGATATGAGATTAGTGTTCATGAGACGGTTTCATCCACCTTTGTTTTTCAATTCCCAAACAAGGAAACCCTAGGAGCAGTTTACTCGGGAGGACCATGGATATTCGACGAGAATTTGCTGGTTTTGAAGCCATGGGATATTGTTGCAAAAACGGATAAGGTCTCGTTCGAGACAATAGATGTGTGGGTACAAGTAATCAACCTGCCGATTTATCATCAAACTGATTTTGAATTGCGTAAGGTTCTCAAGAATATGGGGACAATCTTATTTATGGATCCGAAGATATTGGCAGGACCAGGAGGGGACTATATGCCGGCAAGGGTTAGAGTTGACATCAACAAACTGTGGCGAAGAGGTAGGTATATCAAATTTTTGGGTGAAAAACAATGGCTAGATTACGAGTATGAGCGAATCCCAAGCTTGTGTGAATGGTGAGGGAGGATTACCCATCAGGGTAAGGATTGCTTGATGCGCACGGATCTAGAGAAGAACCAAGACAGTCCCGATTTTGGCGATTGGCTTTTGTACCGGCCACCTCCAAGCAAGCGGCTGGTTGACGCTTTCAACGAAGAAGACATATCAGGTGCAACTGCGGATGGGGGGAGGAGTCTTCTCCGCGGTCAGACCATGACGAGGACATGAACAGCAAGTCAGGTTTGGAAAGTATAGCTAGCGGGGATGATACTGTTTATGTTCAGAGGGGAAAAGACAAGAATAACAACGAAGGTGGTGGTATAGAAGTACAGATAGTTGACAACCTATCAGTAGCTTCAAACAGGCCGGGTTTATTCTCGCCGGAAGATAAAGGAAAAGGAATTGTGGTAGCTCTCAGTCAGTTCTGGTCGGGTGCAAAGAGGAAGATTAGCGAGGCTAATCTAAGCCCGAGTCCAAACAAAAATTGAGGAACAAACCGACAGTGTACGGTGGTCCGGCCTCAAGCAAACCAGGAAGAGGGACGGGTATGAACTCAGGGCGAGGACCAGGACGAGGGAATGGTCGTGGAGGAACAAGGGGGGAAGAAACGCAGCTAGTGCTAGCATGGGGCAGGGGTTCTGACCGAGAGACAAAGAGCAATATACAAGCTCACCATGCAGCCCACACTAACCCATCGATCACTACAAAAGTGGGAGACAGTTCAACCAAGTCACACACACAGGTTTCTGCAGCGCGAATTCCAACACAGGAAGGGGTAGCCTTAAAGAGCCCAACATCTACTTTGGTTGAGGCTGCGATGCAGCCTAGCCAATCGCAATGAGTCTCATCAGCTGGAACGTGCGGGGGCTTGGGAACCCCCGTAGCGTTATTTCTCTTTACGATCTTGTAAGGAGGCAGAAACCCAATATAGTCTTCTTAATAGAGACAAAATTGTATGCAACCGAGATGGAACGAATCAGGGACATGCTAGATTTTTGTAACGAGATTTTTCATGACTGTGAAGACAGAAGAGGAGGTTTATCTCTTATGTGGGATGACGAGGTATCTTTTTCTCTTGATAAGATGTCAAAATATTATATACATGGTTTTTCCTCCATCGTTAGTGAATCAAAGCATGGGTTTTTGACTGGTTTCTACGGAGATCCGGTTAGAGAGGAACGACATAATTCCTAGACTTTGCTTGAGCGTCTTTGCCCGCGGAACCAACCATGGTGTGTTACTGGTGATTCTACGCTTTCACGTCTATTTCTGAAAAGGAAGGAGGACGATCAGTCTCCTTTAGTCAGATAGAAGATTTTACAAGCGTTATTCATCGTCTTCAACTGAGAGATTTGGGCTATGTGGGAGTTCAGTACACTTGGTCAAACAATCAAAGTGACGAATTCTCGATCAGTGAACGTCTTGACAGATGTCTTGTCACAGACGGATGGATAGATGTATTGGGCTGGGGCAAGGTAGATCATCTCGTTGCTGAGGTGTGTGATCATGTTCCTTTGCAGGTGGTATGGCCTTTGGGTATTGTCAGAAACAACAACATTAGGAAAAGGTTTCAGTTCGAGTCTATGTGGATGCAAGATCAATATTTTGGTCAGTTTATCAGGTACACTTGGAGTACTTCGGGTGGTTCTATGGTTGGTAAGCTGAAGGGGATGGCCTCGACTCTCAAAGGATGGAACAGAGATGTCTTTGGAAGTGTAAGATCGCAGCTCAAGAAGCACAGATCACGATTAATTCAGTTGACCGAAGGGATCCAAACGGCAGTAGCCGTGGCAGAGGCAAAGGTATTACGACATTCGATTCTCCAACTCTTACTTAGAGAGGGGGAGATGTGGCATCAAAGATCTCGCGAAGTCTGGATGAAGAAGGGAGATCAAAACACGGGTTTCTTTCATCGAAAGGCTTCGATCAGACGAAATAGGAATCGTATTGATGGAATTGAAGATACACAATGTATATGGAGGGAAGAAAAGGTGGAAGTCACAACTATCTTGGAAGAATATTTTTCGGAAATCTTTAACTCCTCAAATCCCTCGAGAGCTCAGATGGAGGGATTTATTTGTAACGTGGAGGAGGTGATTCAACCGCAATAATGGGTTGCAATTGATCTACAGTTTACGGGTGAGGAGGTTCGCTTGGCTCTTATCCAGCTGGCACCGGCAAAGGCTCCGGGACCCCCGGGTTCCCGACTGTCTTTTTTCAGCGATACTGGAATTTAGTAGGGACTGAAGTGGAAAAGTTATGCTTATCAGTGCTTAATGGAGATGGAGATATTTCTGAGTTTAACCACACGTTGATTGCTCTGATTCCAAAGGTGAAACAGGTCAGGAAAACTATTGATTTACGTCCTATCAGTTTGTGCTCTACTATGTATAAAATTATAGCAAAAGCTCTAGCCAATCGGCTGAAGCGCATTCTTGAATCCTTGATATCAGAAAATCAGTCTGCTTTTGTTCCGGGCAGATTGATATCAGATAATGTGTTAATTGCTTTTTAACTATTACATTTTATGAAGAATCGAAAGAAAGGGAAGACTGGTTTCCTAACACTCAAAGCGGATATGAGTAAGGCGTACGATAGAGTTGAGTGGGACTATCTCAGAGCTGTGATGGAACGGATGGGATTTGGTTTGTGCTGGATCAATATGATTATGAATTGTATCTCTACAGTTTTCCTACAGTCTCATAGTGAATGGGGAGGTACAAGGAAGGATTGTCCTGGAGCGTGGGCTACGTCAGGGATGTCCACTTTCTCCTTATTTGTTTTTATTAGTTAGTGAAACTTTATCAAGAAGTTTAACAGTGGCAATGCAGGAAGGTCGAACGACAGGCCTTGAAGCTTCAAGGGGTGGGCCCAAAATTTCTCATTTATTTTTTGCAGATGACAGTTTATTATTTTCCAAATCCAAAGCGGGAGAAATTGTGGTCTTGCGAGAGATCTTAGCGGAGTACGAGACAGCTTCGGGTCAAGTTTTGAATCTGCAGAAGTTGTCAGTGGTGTTCTCGGAAACGTGGGAGCTGAGGAGCACATGACATTGAGCGGTTTATGTGGAGTTCAGCTCGAGGTTCAACATGATACGTATCTGGGTCTCCCGACACAAGTGGGAAGAAGCAAGACGGCGGTTTTCAGCCCCTGTTTGAAAAGGTATTTCACAAGATGAAAGGATGGAAGGGGAAATCACTCTCGAAGATTGTAAGGAAGTCTTGATGAAATCAGTCATACAAGCGATACCAAATTATACGATGAGCTGTTTTCTCTTGCCAAACAAAACATGCCAGGACTTGGAGAGGGTTGTTAGACAGTCTTGGTGGGGAGGTAATGAAAGCAAAAGGAAAATCCATTGGGTTGCGTGGAATAAGTTAAAGGAAGAGAAAGATCATGGGGGAATGGGTTTTTGAGATATTCAGGACTTCAATAAAGCAATGCTAGCAAAGCATGCTTAAATATTTGTTCAGAATTCGAATTCATTGGTATGTCGAGTTTTTAAAGAAAAATACTTTCGTAACATGTCTCTACTTGATTACTAGTTGAAACCAAAAGTCCATGTTTCGTACGCTTTCATAAGTATAATAGTAGATAGGGTTTACTCAAGTTGGGGCTGGTGTGGAAAATCAAAAACGGGAGGGACATCAAAGTGTTCGGGGATAGATGACTCACAAGACATGACACCTATAGTACAATTACTACATGTCCGCCAGGAGCAGAAGATACGAGAGTAAGTGAATTCATGGATGAGGAAACGAGTGCTTGGGATATGAACACATTTCAACAATTATTGTGGCCGGTTGACTGGGACGAGGTTCTAGCCGTAACAATTTTTCAGGCGGGAGAATGAGACGTGCTTTACTGGAATCAAGCCGAGGATGGGATTTATTCGGTCAAGAAAGGGTATAAACTACAGAGGAATGTCTCGGTTCCCAAAGCAACGACCTCAAGGAATGTTTCGGAAGAGCAATGACTTGGAAAGCTTTGGAGATTAAAATTTCCAAAGAAGTTTCTTCTCCCTACTTGGCGTATCTGGCACTCTTCTTTACCCGTGGCCACTAACTTACGGAAGAGATGTATAAATGTTCCCCTTGATTGCAAACTGTGCAAAGAAGCTATTGAGACAACGGATCATCTCTCGTGCTTTTGTAACCACACAAAACAAGTTTGGACGTCCATGATGGGGCTGATTTTATGAGGGAAAGAAACATATCAGCGAAGGAGTTGATTCTGGAGGTGCTGAAGAAAGAAAATATGAAAGTTTGTGAGATGTTTGTCATGACCATCTGGGCAATATGGAACAATCAGAACGAAGAAAGCTTCAACAACAAAGGTAAACACCCGGAGGAAATAGCTAGAAATTGCAAGGAGTATTTTTACAGGTTTAAAGAAGTTAAAGCCGAAGGGTTCTAAGTGATCAGAGCGAAGCCACAGTTGGAGATGGAAAATGGAATCCTCCGAAGACGGGGTTCGCAAAATTGAACTGTGACTCGACGTGGAAACAATACGGGCCAGCGACGGGGCTGGGTATGGTTCTCAGGGGCGAACAAGGGAAATTTTTGGTGGCAAGGCAGCGTCGTTTCCCACGACAAAGATCCCCACTAATGGCGGAGATGGTAGCAATCAGCGAAGTTCTGTTTTTGGCAGCAGAAATGGGTACCGGCGGACTCAGGTTGAGTCTGATAGCCTCTTGGCGATTCAGCTGCTGAGAGATGGAAGGGCATGCAGGATCAAAGGGGCTGAAGCCATCTCAGACCTTAAGCAAGTATTGGCAGAGTGTCGAATGAGTGCTCCTATGTTGTAGTAGCCTCAAAAGCTAGTGAAGAGGATGATATCACATTTTATTCACAAACGCCAAACTGGGTGATAGATGTACAAACTTTTGATCTTTCAGGAGTGATGATCCCTTAATAAGATTTCTCTATTCACCTAAAAAAAAAATGCAACTTGGCTAGCTTAAAGACCAATGCAAGCAGTTACATCAATTTTTTTTCCATTAAGAATTATAGATGCAGGAGTTAGTACCGTAGTGTTCTCTTTGTTATACCGAAAGATTATATCAATTTTTATTCTATAAGTTTCATGTATTACATTGGAGTTGTTTATCTACATTTTGATCCATGACAACGAATTATTGATTTAAGATTTATACATTTATAAATCATGTTTTCACACATGCCGTTGTGAACTACGAGAAGATATGAACGTAACCTGAAGTTACACACTATTTTTTATATGACCTGAAGTCATACTAGACAATAATCGAGCCTCTAGAAGAGGTTCTTAGACTATGAAGTTTCTTGAGCATTAAGCTACTAATATGGTTTTCACACCTAAAGTTGTGATTACATGGACTATTATTCGTAACCTGAAGTTACGTTATGTTTTTGCATGGCCTGAAGTCATCAAATATTATTAGACGATATCCATAAAAGACGTCTAAAGTGCCTATGGTGAATGCACCTCCTGCAGAGGTCGCGTTCCGATTAATTTGTTTTACTCCCGCTCGTTTATATATTTTTATTACAGTTTTGTTCTTTACGAATTATGAAAAAGGTGAATCTCTCGAAGAGAATTTGTTGTGGCTATCAATATTCATACATAGAGTACTTCTAGCAGAGGACTTATCGAATGACCATGTATTGGTTTAAAGTATTGACAAGTTACGATATCACATTATCACACCTGAAGTTGTGAACTACATGAGTCATCAACCGCAACCTGAAGTTGCGGCACATTTTTTTATGACCAGAAGTCATGGTAAATCTCCAGAAGAGATGTCTGAAATGCCTAAAATGCTTGTTATTATCAATCCTCCTGAAGAGGCAGTGTTTCTTGTTCTTTAATTTATGTTACTTTTATGCACTTTAATTTCTGCATTCAATTGTTATAGATAAAAACGAATTTCCGAAAGAGGTTTTGTATTGGCTATAGACTTTCATGTATAGCCATGTAGTTTGTTCCATGAATGAAAAACTACATTAAATCACACATAACCTGTAGTTATGACTTCAATAACCTGAAGTTGTGAAATATTATGAAATATGAATAGTGATCTCCTACAAAGATTGCTACAATTCAAAGAATGATCCACCCTCCTGAAGAGGCGTGCTCCTTTTTTTTCTTTTACTTTACTTTTATGTAATTATATAATTTTTGCTACACTCTTGATCTTTATTGATTATTGATCAAAGTAACATCTCTAGAAGAGATTTTAGGTCCATTGTTTATATTGGACATAAAGGAAATAAGTGTTATCGTACTTGAAGTTACGAATTACATGATGTATTGATCATAACTTGTAGTTATGACACCTCTCCTGAAGAGATATCTATAATTTATCAATCCCCCTGGAGAGCAACCAGAAGATGTTCTTAGTCCATAATAATTTACTGGACATACGCTGTTTACATGCGTGTAAAATTGTTTTCATACCTGAAGTTATGAAAAATATGAAGATACTTATAACACGATGTTATAAAGTTGTGTCAAAATATTTCCTTCAAGAGAGAATCTACACTCATCGAACCAGAAGTTTCGATTGCCCATTTTTCTGCTAATTTACACTTTTTTGTAGTTTTATTCTTATTCTCCTTTTATTGTTGTTATCTTAAAGGAAAAAAATAATGATCTCCTGTAGAGATCTGTATATCATACGATGGCAAATTTTAAAAGCAATTTACATTGCTAGCGGGTGTAAAAGAAATATTTCACACTAGAAGTTGTGAAAGAAAGTAACAATTGTCTATAACTTGAAGTTATGACATACTATCAAACACAAATATTTGCTTTGAGCTATTGCCATTGTTCATGAACAATTAATTTGACCCCATTCCCAGAAGTGAATGGTAGTGCATTCCCAGAAGCGAATCACTTTGTTATATCCTGTCGAAAGCCATGTGACTATAAAAGCGGTCATGGTTGTGAATGTGAAAATCTCTAAAGAGATTAAACTCGGGAAGAATATCTTTATTTTGTATAAAGAACCTCCGGAAGAAGTTCTTAGCCCACATTAATATTTGTTGGACATATATAATGACTCATATCATGCAGTCATGAGGTACTTTATGACCCGAATTCATAATTTTGATAGAATTAAAAGGCTATTTTCTTAGATCCATTGAAATTGAAGTTCAATTCAGAAAATAAATGCTGCTAAAAAAGGCCAGAATCCTAACAGTGTACCAGAACTACAACTCATTCTGTTGCCATAAGCCACTCATTAGAAAGGCTCGAGCGATTATGAATTAAAATTTCTTTGTTTTTCGAGTTCTTTTATTTTTGTACAGATTGACGGATATGGCATTCATCCGTCGTGCATTACTGCGTCAAAGATGAAATGTCACTATATTTTTAAAGGGAAAAAACAATAACCACTAAAGTAATATGATAATAATACACGTTGGTCCTCTGATATTTGAACAATTTCATTTTGCACGCAAAATGAAATTGTTCAAATGTTAGAGGACCAACGTGCATTATTGCGTCAAAGATGAAATATCACTATATTTTAAAAGGGAAAAAACAATAACCACCTCTGTAATATGATAATAATACACGTTGGTCCTCTGACATTTGAACAATTTCATTTTGCACCATTTGAAATTTTGATAATAATACACGTTGGTCCTCTGACTGCAAAATGAAATTGTTCAAATGGTGCAAAATGAAATTGTTCAAATGTCAGAGGACCATCGTGCATAACTGCGTCAAAGATGAAATATAACAATATTTTTAAAGGGAAAAAACAATAACCACCTCTGTAATATGATAATAATACACGTTGGTCCTATGACATTCGAACAATTTCATTTTGCACCCTTGTAACGGAGAAGTCAGTGGACGCAATATAACCCTTGTACAATTTTACCCATGTACTTAGGAGTTTGTGCGTAAGACCCCCCTGAGGTCTAAAATATTGCAATATATCCCATTTGTGGTTTCATTTTTTGTGCGGTAGGGGTATATATTTTCCATTAATGAGGATAAAAAGACTTCACTACCCTGGTATAAATAACATAAGCCCTTCAAAGCTCTTCATTTTCTCATTTCACTTCTCTCCAAACTCTCTTTCTCTCTACACCCTCATTCTTTTCCAGATCTGTAATTTCGGGTTTAATTCCTCTTCAACAGAGGATTCATGGTTAATGATCAGGATATTTGTGAGGATTCAAAGGTCTGCTCCGACGATTGCTGGAAAAGACATAAGCGGCAGATGCCGCTCGTCCACCTACGCTGCCGCCGCCTCCTTATTCGACAAGGGTCTCCATCGTCATCGCCGACCTGGTTCGTCGGCTTCCTCGTCCCATGTTTACCGCGTCAGCCCTAGCCGCCGCCTCCTACTCTGTCTTCCTCCTTATGTTCTTTGGTTCTTCCTCCTCCTCTCCTCTTCTTCCTCCTTCATCGGACTTTTCAGATCTGTTTTTGTTTGTTCTTCTTTTTGTTTGTGTGTGAGAGTACTGAGGGTAGTTTTTTTTTTTTTTTTTGCATGAGTAGTGAGGGTACAATAGGGATAAAATGTTAAAACTTGACGAACTCGGTCAGTTTTAACGGAACCGCACAAAAACCAAACCACAACAGAGCACATTGCAACATTTTAGACTTAAGGGGGTCTTTTGCACAAATTCTTAAGTACATGGGATAAAATGCAGTTAACCCTAAAATTTATAAGTGGCGGTTTTCTTTTCCTACAATGAACGATAAGGACCACTTTGGTGAGAAAGAAGCTGATTCTTTTGCCGCCTTATGTGCTACTACGGTACATGTGATTATTCCTACCAGCACATGATGACAACAACTTGTTTGTTGCTATTCTTAATCTTGCCAATTTTTAGTGAGTGACTGACAAATGTATAATCCCTGCATCCTACACTATGCAATGCAATGCAACGTGTCTACTTTCAGCTCCCATATATTGTTCTCTAAATAGTGAACAATTGAAAATAAATTATTAAGATAAAAAAAAGAAAACAGTGATATTAACCCACTATTTTTCAGCGTGCATGTCACTTTGTGCTAGTAGTAGTAAAATTTAGGCTTAATTACTTAATGCATACCCCCAATTTACCGAAACTATCACATTACAACCCCCAGTTCTAAAACTAGCTGATTGCATCTCCCATTTACAAAAAATACGTCAATGTGCAACTGGGAACGAAATTTCATCGCAAAATTAACGTACTCGAAGGGAATTATCTGAAACAATGTGATGCGATTATATCGTAGACGATGTGAATTTTATGAAAATACCTTCGTTGTGTTTAAATTTGATGGTTGAAATTCGTTCCCAGTTGCATATTGACGTATTTTTTGCAAATGGGGGATGCAATCGGCTAGTTTTAGAACTGGGAGTTGCAATGTAATAGTTTCGGTAAACTGGAGGTATGCATTAAGTAATTAAGCCTAAAATTTATGAGCAGTGGTTTTCTTTTCCTGTAATGAATGATAAGGACCACTTTGGTGAGAAAAGAAGCTGATCCTTTTGCTGCCTTATGTGCTACATGTCATTGTTCCTGCCAGCACATGATAACAACTACTTCTGATCTACTCATGTGTGAGTGGAAAAGACACGGACTAAACATTATTAAGCCCCACGGGGCAGACTCAAGATACAAGGAATCTACATATTCAAATAATCATCCATTCAATTCCTTGAGTTTCTTGATGAAATTGTCGATGTAAGAAGATTCAAGGTCCTTCTCGAGTAAAGTCTCCCTAATCTTGTTATGGTTGGCTCGAACCTCAGACCCGACCTCACTGTCTTCATCCATCACGAGCCTAACAGCTTCGGAAACACCTTCCCTAGTGAACAACCCATCATCATCTCCTTTCGGTACCTCCACTCCAACCTTAAGACTTCCACCCATCATCCTGGCGTTTATGATTTGGTCCCCAAAATGCGGTAAAAGAACCAATTGGCACTTACTAAAAAGAGCTTCCGATAAAGAGCTGGACCCACAGTGTGTGATGAAACAACCTACGGAAGGGTGTCCTAGTATCAGCTGTTGTTGGACCCAACCTCCATGTACCATCCCTCTTTCTTTGATTCTGTCATTAAATTTTTCGGGCAACGCTGATTCCACGGACTGAGCTCCGACGGGTGGTTTCAGCGCCGCCAGAAAGGGGAAACCAGTGAGCTCTAGTCCCAACACCAGCTCCTGAAACTGGTCCTGCCTCAAAATGCACTCGCTCCCGAACGCACAGTAAATTACTGTATTACCCTTGAACTTGCTTAGCCAAGAATCGATTTTCTCATCAAGCGAGGAAGTGGGTGGATCGGGTAGAAACGGTCCCGTAAGGAGAATGGGTTTCCCGAATTGGGCTTCTAGGTAGTCGCAGAAAGGCCCTTCGATCTCACGACACGCCTTGAAAGCAATAGTGTCTGCATGGCTCAAGCTCGTGATAAGCCGGTCAAAGAATCGTACGTTTTCGCCGAATTCCATGACCCTGTGTAGGGCTAGATCCCTTGCCTCATGAGCCTGGAACTTGATCGATTGGTCGGGATAGTTTTTGGGAGGGCTCATGAGGTCGGTTTGTGCTGTCCTTTCTGGGGACAGCACAAACCCAACTGGTGCTGGGCCAACAGTATCAAAGTAAACGGACTTGATACCCAGTTGTTTGGCCACTCTAGGTACCCAATGGGCCATATCAAAGAAAACCATCTCAACCCCTAGCTCGCGGAGGAGACTTTTAATAGTCTCTTCAGTCCGATCTAGGGCGGTGGCTAGTAGTGTACCCATGTGAGACGGCACGTCCATGGTGGTCTCTGCACCAGAAGGGAGGCCGTCCACATGGGGGACCGTGACGGGGACAAAGGTGATGAGATCTGGGTGGTGATTGAATGGTTGCAACTTTGTTGGGATGGTTTTGGTTGGAGCAAGGAAGGAGATCTTATGACCTTTCTCAGCAAGTTTGTTGGACAAGTGAAGGTGGATCTTAAGGTGGGAAAATGCAAACCAAGGGAACATTGCTATGTGAAGGGTTGTTGGTTGAGTAGCCATTGGGAGTTAAGTTTTTTGTAGCTTGGTATGAAGGAGCTTGAGCGAGAGGTGAAGAGAAATATAATAATATCAACTATCAAGGATCAAGTCCCACGGTTTTTTACTCTGGCGCAATTTAATAAAACACATGCATGCAATAAATGATTAACTGCTTCTTACTTGGTACTTGGTAGTACTACCTCTGTTTCTTCTCTATCACACCGGTTTGACTTTTTGACTCGTATTTGGGTCACTTTGACCGGGTAATTTGGATACCAAAACGATGCGATTTCTTGATAATTTTTTCACCGTGTTATAAAGCAATTTTTACTATACAACGCCATGAAAAAAATATCAACAAATTAGATCGTTTTGCTATCCAAATCATCGGGTCAAAGTGACCCAGTGAATAGTGACAAAAGTCAAACCGGTGTGATAGAGAAGAAACGGAGGTAGTACTTGTTACTAGCTGATTATGACTACTACACTTTGGTACTGGTACTATTAGTAGGTAGATGTGCGGCCAACATCCGACAAAAAAACTACCAGTCCGTCCCAGCTCTTTCTTTCTATCTGACTTTTTTGACTCGTATTTGGGTCACTTTGACCGGGTGATTTGAATAGCAAAATAATACGACTTTTTGATAATTTTTTCACCATATTATAGAGCACCTTTTACTCTACAACACCATGAAAAAATTATCAAAAAATTACATCGGTTTGCTATTCAAATCACCGGGTCAACGTGACCCAGTAAATAGTGACAAAAATCAACTTGGGAAGAAAGAGGTGGGACAAACTGGTACAAAACTGTAGTAGGTGGTATATGTGGTTTAGGGAAGGACATGTCACATGTGTATACTTCAGCAGGAGCCGTGTTGGGTAGACTTTTTGCAAGGTGGTTTAGGAACGGACATGTCACATGTGAGTATCTTAAGTTGTTGCTTATAAGATCTGTAAAAGGAAACTTTGTTTTAGTTTTACTTGCTCGTGACTTTACAGTGGCCTACAAAGCATCTAGACGAGTTTGAATATGGCAAGTTGACTAGTAGGAAATGCTATTAGCTTTCCGGGTTTTCCTTTTAGGATCTTTGATCTACATCAATAATAAGTTGTGTCAAAACCAGTTAAATAATTTTGTTTCAGTTGTCTATTAACTAGAGGAGGAATTGAAACAAAGGGCTATTTTATTTAGATGCGCCTTTTGAAGGGCAAAATTATGTAAGGATATAGGAGACTGACAACTTAATGTGGAACGGCTTCTCTCTTTGACCTCTGTAATGGTATATTTCTAACACCGTCTCGTAACTATGATGTTTATGAAGATCTCAATTTTACACACACAAAGAAAAGTACGCAAGATAACAAGGATTTTTTTTTTTTTTCTTTCTATGACAATATAAATTGTGAATGAAAGACAAAAATTGTGAACTGGTATTAAGTTAATAGAGTTGATGACAACTGAAATCGATGTTGTGATCGATACATAGTACGTACAGAGATGAGATGTTGCCGGATCGATGCCCAATTACTCACAGAGGCGTTCTTGATCTAGGACTTATTAGCAGACAAGAGTCACAATTGAAGAAAGAAGTCAAATGAAGTCAAGATTCAAAGAAGAAGTCAAAGTCAGAGTTGGAAATGAAGTCAAATCTCTTGCTGAAGATCTATTTATAGCTTCCTCAAATGACATGGTGCTTTTTGGTATTTTCCAAGTCTTGAGATGTCTATTTCATATTATCAAGAGTTGTTTAAAACTCTTTTCAACCTTGCTGGGTTCTTTCACAAATTCCTCTAAGTTAGTGGTAAACTTGTAATAATGTGATTTACATCTATGGCCGAGATCTTTTTATTGTTCAATCCAACGGTCCAAAATCAGACCGTTTGGATTTTGTACTACTTAAGCCTTGCGGCTCTAGGTTTTCTGTATTCTGGCTTCTCTGCAACAATGGCAGCGAAGCTCTGCCAAATTATCAATGAAATTCCTCTTTGTTATTCTCTTTTTCTGGGTTTTTGATCTGTCAAATCTTTGAATCTTTTCTGGAATCATCGATTCCTTTCATGGAATCAGAGCCATGGCTTTGTCCACTGCTCAAAATCAGGGTTCCACAAACCCTTTCTATGTTCTCTCTCAAATCCATAACCTGGTTCCCTTCAAATTAGACAACAACAATTATCTCACCTGGAAATACCATGTCTCATCTGTTCTGAAAACTCAATCTCTCTTTGGTTATGTGGACGGAACAAAAATCTGTCCATCTGAATTCTTGGCCGATGAACATGGTGAAGCAACGGAAAATCGAAATCCGGCGTATGAAGTCTGGGTGGCACAAGATCAGATGGTTCTCACTCTCCTCACAGCAACACTCACACAAGAGGCTCTTGTTCAAATTGTGGGTAAGCAATCTTCTCGTGACGTTTGGGTTTCACTCGAAAACAGGTACTCCTCTCTCACTCGCTCCAATATCATGCAATTGAGATATGAACTTCAAACGATTCGTAAGAAATCGGAATCTATTGATGATTACATTCAAAGACTCAAAACCCTAAGAGACAAACTCTCTTCTGCTATGGTTCACACTGATGACCAAGATATGATTCTATATGCTCTTCACGGTCTACCTCCTGAATATAACTCTTTTAGATTTGGTATTCGTGTTACTATGTCTCTTGCTCCTGATAAAATTACATTTGAAGAACTACATGTCTTTTTGAAAGCTGGGGAACAAATGATTGAGTCTCAAACTGTTATATCCTCTGATTTGGTTGGTAATGCTGCTTATATGTCTATTGGTACTCATTCTGAGTCTTACTATGGTAACAATCGTGGTAGAGGAGGCAACTCCAATGGTGCTGGTTATGGTAGAGGTCAAGGGTCTGTGAACCAAGGTCAAAACACTAACCCAAACAGAAGTCAAGGGTCAGGGTTCTTCAGTCAAAACCCTAACCCTAATTATGGTCAAAGGTCAAGTCAAAACCCTAATTCTAATTATGGTCAAGGGTCAGGGAATCAAGGTCAAAACTATAATTCAAACTACCTTGGTAGAGGAGGAAACAACAGAGGAGGAGGAAGAGGTTTTGAAAATCAAAGAGGGGGAATATCTGGGTATAATAGAGGTCCTTCTAAAAGCAGAGACAACAATGGCAATCCATTAACCTGTCAAATATGTGGTTATGATTACCACTCTGCTATTGATTGCTGGCATAAAATGGATCATGCCTTTCAGGGAAAGAAACCTCCTACCCAGTTAACTACTATGAACATTGTGACTGTATCTGATCCTTCTCCAAGTATATCTCTAAACTATTGGTTGACTGATTCAGGTGCCAACAACCACATGACTTCTGATTTTGCAAATCTCTCTGTGAGCTCTCCTTATCATGGGTCTGATCAAGTTGCAGTGGGTAATGGTAATACCCTGGCTATAAATCGCTCTGGTACTGCCTTTCTTAACACCCCAAATAATTCTTTTCAATTAAACAAAACTTTACATGTTCCCAATTTATCTGCTAATTTAGTCTCTGTTTATCAACTCTGCAAACAACACAGCTGTGCCTTCTATTTTGATGTTGATTCTTTTTACTTCCAGGACAAAACTCTGGGCAAAGTTCTGTATCAAGGGTTGAGTGAAAATGGTCTCTACCCTAGACACACTCATCCCTTCTCTCATGTCTCTGAAGTCAAAGACCCTGTCAAGACTGCCTATCTAGGAAAAAGTGTCAAGTCTCCTATCTGGCATGCCAGATTAGGACACCCCTCTGAAGATGTTTTTAAACTTGTGTTTCTTTCTGCTTCTAATTTATGCAAAGACCTAAAGTTGTGTGATATTTCTTCAAGTTCCTTATGTGAACATTGTGTGAAAGGCAAAATGACTAGACTACCTTACAAGTCTTCACTTTTGGCTTCTAAGAATTCTCTTGATATTGTTCACAGTGATGTTTGGGGTCCTGCTAGTACCAAATCTTATCATGGTTACAGATTTTATGTGCTCTTTATTGATGATTATTCCAAGTTTACATGGTTATTTCCTTTGCATCATAAATCTGAGGTTGCTACTATTTTTGATAAATTCAAAACTCAAATTGAACTTCAACTTGGCAATAAAATTAAAATTCTGAGATCTGATGGTGGTGGTGAATATATATCCTATGTGTTTCAACAATATTTACAAAAACATGGAATTATTCATCAAAAATCTTGTCCTCACACTCCACAACAAAATGGAGTAGCTGAAAGAAAACATAGACACATTGTTGAAACTGTTGTTACAATGATGATTCATGCTTCTTTACCAAATTATTTGTGGTATCATGCATTTGCTGCAGCTGTTTATCTTATTAACTGTATGCCAAGCAAAAACACTTTCAATAAATCTCCCTGGGAATTACTTTACAAAACAATTCCTGATTATTCAAAATTTAGAGTGTTTGGATGTGCTTGCTATCCTTATTTGAGACATTATAATGTGTCTAAACTTGAACCCAAAACCACTCAATGTGTATTTCTTGGTTATGCACAAAACTATAAGGGTTATGTTTGCTTTGACAAATCTGCACAAATTTGTTTTATTAGTAGAGATGTAATTTTTGATGAACTCATTTTTCCATATCAGAAGTCAACATGCCAACTTCGACAAAATTGACAACTTCAAAATTGGTGAAATACCTGTTACTCTACCAGATACTGCATTTAATCCCATGCATTCACCTGACTTAACTGTTTCAACTGACTCATCACACATTAATGTGCCTCATTCTAACATTAATGTGTCTGCTCCTACTCCTTCATTTACTGACTTATCCTCTGATTTTATTACAGGTACACTGAATGAGAACAATTATGCACTTAATCCTAGCCACACTTATGATATAGAACATGCTACTACTCTTGACTCTGCCAACTTAACTGATAAGAACAATACTACACCTGTCTCTGGGAGCCATCATGCTCAGGTGGAGCTAGACCCTGTTCCAGCTATGCAGCCAGGAGATACAACTTCAAATGATGCCTCCCACACAGAAGCTGATGAAACCACAAGTATACCAACCTCAGGTTTGGCAACTGAACAATGGTCTAATGCTTTTCCAGCTGGTGGACATCCCATGCAAACAAGAAGCAAGTCTGGGATTGTCAAAAAGAAAGTGCTTGGATTCATAGCCACCTCTGGTAACTCTGACATCTCTCCTTTCTTAAATGACCCTACTTGTTTCAGTGAAGCTAGAAAACATTCTCAGTGGCTTAATGCAATGACTGAAGAATTTTCTAGTCTCCAACATCAAAACACCTGGACCCTAGTGCCACCTCCCAACAATGCAAATATTGTTGGGAACAAATGGGTATTCAGGACAAAATACAACCCCAATGGCACCATATCTACATACAAAGCTAGATTAGTTGCTAAGGGTTTCAATCAAACTCCTGGCATTGACTTTGAAGAAACTTTCAGTCCTGTTGTAAAACATGCAACTGTTAGAACTGTCATTGCCTTAGCTGCTTCTATGAATTGGCCTTTGAATCAAATTGATGTCAAAAATGCATTTCTACATGGTTATTTGAGAGAGAAAATTTATATGCAACAACCTCCTTGATTTAAAGATCCACTTCACCCTCATTTTGTGTGCAAATTAAACAAAGCCATATATGGTCTCAAACAAGCTCCTAGAGCTTGGTTTGAGAGGTTTACAAGTTTCATTTTCCCTTGGATGTGTGGCATCAGTGGCTGATACATCTATGTTTATCAGATACACTTCTCATCCTCAATCCATCACTGTTTTATTATTATATGTTGATGATATCATCCTTACTGGCAATGATACTGATTACATGAAATACCTTGTCTCCAAACTTGGTACTGAGTTTAGCATGACTGATCTGGGTCCCTTGACATACTTTCTGGGCTTAGAAATTCAAAGATCTGCTAATGGCATTTTCATTCATCAACATAAATACATCAATGGTCTTCTCCTTAGATTCAATATGTTGTCTTGCAATCCCTGTGATACTCCTACTACTTCTGGCATTAAATATCATGCTCATGATGGTATATTACTTGAAAATCCTACACCTTTCAGACAGTTACTAGGTGCTCTTCACTATTTAACATTTACAAGACCTGGCATTTGTTTTGATGTCAATAATCTTTGTCAATTTATGCATATGCCTACTACTCAACATCTCATTGGTGCCAAAAGAATTTTGAGGTATTTAAAAGAAATCATCACTGAAGGAATTCTTTACAAGTATAGTTCTCTCAATTTACATGCTTACTCTGATGCAGATTGGGCTGGTAACCCAACTGATAGGAGAAGCACCACTGGTTTTGTGTTATTTCTGGGAAATAACCCCATTCACTGGACTGCTAAAAGCAACCCACTGTATCCAGATCCTCTGCTGAATCTGAATACAGAGCTCTTGCAACCACTGCAGCAGAAATTTGCTGGTTTCAATATCTGTTTCATGATCTTCACATTTTTATGCCTCATCCTCCTACATTATTTTGTGACAATGAATCTGCCATTTCTATGACTGCAAACCCCATTATGCATGCTAGAACCAAACACATTGAACTAGACTATCATTTTTTTAGAGAAAAATGTTTAAAGAAACAATTACCGGTTTCATATGTTCATTCTGCAGATCAGCTGGGAGACATTTTCACCAAAGGATTGGCAGCTTTACCATTTCACTATCTCAAGCACAAACTGATGGTGTCACAGCCACCATCAGTTTGAGGGAGGGTATTAGCAGACAAGAGTTAAAATTGAAGAAAGAAGTCAACTGAAGTCAAGATTCAAAGAAGAAGTCAAATTCAGAGCTGGAATTGAAGTCAAATCTCTTGCTGAAGATCTATTTACAGCTTCCTCAAATGACATGGTGCTTATTGGTATTTTCCAAGTCTTGAGATGTCTATTTCATATTATCAAGAGTTGTTTAAAACTCTTTTCAACCTTGCTGGGTTCTTTCACAAATTCCTCTAAGTTAGTGGTAAAATTGTAATAATGTGATTTACATCCATGGCCGAGATCTTTTTATTGTTCAATCCAACGGTCCAAAATCAGACCGTTTGGATTCTGTACTACTTAAGCCTTGCGGCTCTAGGTTTTCTGTATTCTGGCTTCTCTGCAACAATGGCAGCGAAGCTGTGCCAAATTATCAATGAAATTCTTATTTGATCTTCTCTTTTTCTGGGTTTCTGATCTGTCAAATCTTTGAAACTTTTCTAGAATCATCGATACCTTTCAGGACTCACTGGAAAATTGAAGAACACGAGGGATACAGTTCGGTCATATTCTGAGATTTGATTTACATGATCGATCATGCCCCGTAATCATCTGGGATGTGATTGATTTGCGAGGGAATTTTTTTATTTCATAGCGTTTGTGTTTCCGTCAGGCATAAAGATAAACATTAACGCGTGTTTATCATTAGTTGTAATGAACGGTTGAAATTAATAAAGAAGATCGAACGTTTCTAAATTTTTGGCTGGACTGGCTGGAGAAAGATGGGGGGTGGAGGGAATTCAAATCCATTGACTGCATACGAATTACAAATGAAAATGGGCACTTCCGAAACGGACATGGCTTAGAATGGTAACAATTGAAATCGGTATCAATATATATACTATTTCAGAAGGATTTTCTAGGGTTTGACTCATAAATTGTCACATGACATTGTCGATTAATTAATGTAATTTAAGTTGAATTTGAAATCCACTTACTCAAAATTAAAAAAAATCATGGAAAGCAGGTATGTACATCTGGGAATAGGAAACTTCTTCCCATTAAAAGGTATAAATTGACATTGTGTAGATTGAGTGCATACAAATTACAAATGCAAATGAGAGACTTCCGAAACGGACATGGCTTAAAAAGGTAACAATTGAAATCGGATATCAATATATATACTATTGGGTGACTTTAAATTAAAAGGCATGATGACAACTTATGCACACTACCAGAAATGAAGGTTATACCAGCGGCCGAAATCGCCAGTATAGCCTTCAAAAACCGCGGGTAAAAGTTTCTTCAGTGGTTGCCAAAAAATGAAGTGTTGATGCATGAATTTACCTTCTCCAGAAAATATAAATTTCTCAAGTAGTTCGTGTGTTTTTTTTTTCACTAAAATTTAAGATGGGCAGGTTCGAGACTTTGAGAGGGCTTGGCAAAATTGTAGACTTGGCATGGTGATGGGTCATTTAAATGTATATTTCTCTTAACATTTCCTCTTTCAAGTATCCATAAAATTGAGCGATATGCAATGCGCATTTCAAGAGTATATGGAAGGAATAAAAAGCTTTGCCCGATCCATACTTGAGATGAAGCTTCAACAAATAACATATAAATTGTGGATAACTTTTTTCGTCTACATAATTTGCGGATAAGTTTATTTGGGAGAATATATTTTTAAGGTAAGATGGTAAATTTTGCTTGAGCATTCATTGAAATTTTCGTAGCATAAGTCAATTAGAAAAAGTAAAGAAACATTTGAAACGAATATAGAATAACAACTTAGTCACTAATAACATTTGAACGTCTTGGTTGATTTACGTTAGAAGCCAATGTCTTCAATTTTCACTAATTTAATATCTTTTGTAAAGTGGGACGGTTCATTATTAATTTAATAATGTTATTAAACTATCTACGAAAGAGTGTGTGTGTGTGGGGGGAGGGTGGAGATTTTAGGGAATGAATGAGTTATGTAAGAGCATCTCCAATGCAGATCTCATTCCTAATGCTAAATTTAGGTGATGAATAGTGAATTTGGGCATTTATAGCATTTCATGCTCCAATTTTATATGTGGTATGCAATTCTATTTCAAATACTATTTCAAATTAAAAACTAATTTTTTATTCTAAAATAATTATATACTCCATCAACAACCATAATAACCAAACCTCTTTTACAATGTAATCAAATTTTATGCCTACATTAATAACTATCGCGACATAAAAGTTAATATGAATTACAATTAATCTTTTAATCGAAATTATCAATTATATATACTCCATCAACTACCACAAAAACCAAACCTCTTTTACAATGTAATCAGATTTAACCTACGTTAATGACTATCGCAACATAAAGTTAACTAGGCGATACCCCGCGCTAAAGCGCGAGGCTTTGTACCATATCCTGATATAAAATTTAGACATTATAAACACCTATTAACTAAATTTCGACTAATACAAATGATGCATAAAATGAATTTTATTTCAAATCAAATGAAAATTTATAGAGTGCTAAATTTTTATGTTTGGTACATCTCCATTATAATGTCACGAAGCCGACATTCTTCCTTGGAATGGGAAATTGGTCCAGATGTTTTACATTTTTCTTCTTTTATTTGAAGATATAAGATTTTAATTCTTCTAAAAATGTATAGACCTTAGTGAATGTTGTAGTAATCTTATCTGAAATAATAAGAAAAGTTTGTACACATTCAAATTTGTATAGAATTCTTCTAATGCAAATGGCTTGTTTTAATGCAGGGTTTGTTCATCCTTTTTTTTAAACAAATTTGCTTGATAAACATATTAGTTCAAGAAGATTCTAATAATATTTTTATATAATCAGCAGAATGGCTTCTAAAGTTTGTGTGCCTATATTATTTTTATTTATTGAACTTATTATAATATTATCATACACTCTTTACATCATTATAAAATATATTTAATATTCACATCATAAGATCTTAAGAGAATTTTCTAACATAAAATTAAGCAGGATAAAAATTGAGGAAATTATGATGGATTAATAAGTGAGGCAAATTTCTCAGAAAAAAAGAATGTGATGTCATTTACATACATGTAGATGCATAAATGCATGCAACATATGTTTTTGTGACGTCAATTCTTATAATTTTATTTTCATAAACATTTAACGTAAATACGACGTCATAATTTATTTTGTAAAGATTCAACTATATAATATACATCAACCAAACATTCACTGAAGAATAATAATTTTAAATAATACTAAAATTTACTACTAAAGTTCGTGTACCTTTGGTTTTTTTTTTTTACGTTAATTATGCTATTATCATATACATTTTGTACTAATATTTAAAACATATTAATACTCAAGTCATAAAAACAATTTACATTATTACATAAAATGAAAATATCATTTTTCTATTCGGACAGATGTGTTATATCAGAAAAATCATAAACGTGGTTCTACTTTTAATTGATTTATGAATTTATTATGCTATTATCATATGTATTTTGCACTAATATGTAAAATATATTTATATTCAAGTCATCAAATCAAATATAATTATTCAATGCTAATTTACCATTATAATATTGAAATGAGTATTGATTGCTCATGAGTTACAAACTAAAATAGTAACCTTCATATTATAATGACAAAGCAATAAGTAATTACATGTCAATTTTTCATTGGGTTGATTATGAGAAAATAGACACATAGGTTTACACATGTCATGCTAATAATGCTTAAATAATGACAAATGGCGAAACGTGGTTTCACCTCGGGACTTTTCTGCTTTTATTTTATATATAAGATTTATGAATTTATTATGCTATTATCATATGTATTTTGCACTAATATGTAAAATATATTTATATTCAAGTCATCAAATCAAATATAATTATTCAATGCTAATTTACTATTATAATATTGAACTGAGTATTGATTGCTCATGAGTTACAAACTAAAATAGTAACCTTCATATTATAATGACAAAGCAATAAGTAATTACATGTCAATTTTTCATTGGGTTGATTATGAGAAAATAGACACATAGGTTTACACATGTCATGCTAATAATGCTTAAATAATGACAAATGGCGAAACGTGGTTTCACCTCGGGACTTTTCTGCTTTTATATTATATTATATATAAGATATGATGGTTCAATATGGTCAAAATGGAAAATATGTAAATAAAATCAAGAGACCAATGGATAGAATACTTGTTCTATCTTTAGCACAATCCTATACTTGATCTCAAATTTGAAACTAAGTATAGCACAATGCTATATTTATTAGAATTGCCACAACTTTTGACACCCCATTGGAGCACTCCAATGCTATAATAATAGAATTAGAACAACTTTTAGCACTCCATTGGAGATGCTCTAAAGATAGTAGGATATGCAAAATCACTTAAAACTATTGGTATATTAATTTGTACATAGACAAAAAATAATGATGAACTTATTGTTTAACCTATTCATCCAGTTACATTATTTTATGAGTGTCAAATGAGAAATCAACTTAATTGATCACGCCATCCTTAATTATGTTAAAAACCATTTATTTTATTAAAGAATACAGAATGTGCTACGACATTAACAAATCTAAACATCTATGTGAGAAAAACATATACATTTCTTCATAAAAATAAGTGACAAAATTGGATGATTAAGTTTAGAACTTTTGACATAAACCCCCCTGCAGTATAGTTTCGCTGACACTTAGCTACATGCAGAATTGATTTTGTCAGAAAACACCCCTGCACTTTCACTTTTACCGACATCGCGCACCATTTTTCAAACCGAAAGCCCCATGCAGTTTCACTTTTACCGACACTTAGCTACCAACAGTTTTAGTAAAATGGTGCGTGATGTCGGGAAACTGCATGGGGTTTTCAGACAAAATCAATATTGTTGGTAGCTAAGTGTCAGTGAGGCGATACTGCAGGGGGGTTTTCTGTCAAAAGTTTAATAAAACTGTTTTAAACAAAATATATCCCGAAGTAACATGGATAATGTGATTTTAGATTTTCAGTTACATCTCACTATTATAAGAAGGCATGCATGAAAATAAAAATATATAATTATTCTCTCGGAAAGGAGAAATCAACTACGAGCACACTTATTAACAACACAAAAGATGTGAGCTCAAACGTGTTAACAAAAAAATATACAATAAAAATATCACTTACACGGTGTCTTGAACTCCACAAATATAAAAAAAATGAAAGAATAATGTATATGTTTGGACTGACTTGGTTTTTTGATTATTTATAAAAACTAATCTTAATTTGAAGGTTACAAAAATCAATAAAAACAAAGTTAAGAACTGGTGAGATGTTTGCTCGGTGTAGCAATGGACCCATGTCTATACACAGAGAAGGAGAAGAGGAAGGTAATACTAGACGATGAATTGTGTGACTCAGCCGAGAAACGATTCAAACACTACATGGTGGGTGGATTTATTTCCGATGAAAAACTTGATGGGAAGATTGGTCGCAATGTCTTTCGAAAGATCCATATTAAGGGCAGCGAGATAAACATGATAGAGACGGACTTCAACACCTTTCTCTTCGTGTTTCCGAACGAAGCTAGTATGGCGAGAGTAACCTCCCGAGGCAACTAGGCTATCAATGGAAAAACTTTATTACTCAAGCCGTGGAGACTAGGCTATCAGACTCCTGGTATTGTTTTCGGAACTTTCGATGCCTGGGTTCAGGTGAGCAACATCCCTATTCATCTGATGAAGGAACAAATAGGGAAGATGGTTATGAATTCAGTAGCTGAAGCTCTACAGTTGGATGCGAGGATTGATAGCGAAGATGGTGTTAATTTCATACGGGTACGGACCAGATTCCCCTTAGCGGAACCTCTCCCACGCGGTGTAAACCTAGTGGCTAAGGGGGAAGAAATATGGCTCGACTTCAAATATGAGCGAGTCCCTCCCTTATGCCGCTGGTGTGGCCGGATAACTCGTGAAGACAACCATTGCGCAACAGTACCAAGGGAGATGCAATGAGATTGCGAACCGGGCTATGGGGACTTCCTCCTTTGCCCTCCTCAAAAGGTTAAGTGTAAAGTAGACCACACAAAGGAAGATGGGTCTAGAAACACAGAGGATGCTATGCCTCCTAGTAATGGTGAAAAGAATTTGGGTGCTCAAACCAGTCCGGGGAAAACAGCGACAGAACCATCAACAGTGAAGAGTGTTACAGATGATGAAATGGACATTCAGATTGAGGAAACCCAACGATCAGAAAGGATTAGTACACTTCGCAAGAAGCCAACAATGGCCAAGAAGGCCCGAAACCAACCAGAGGTTACCACCGGCCAACAAGGGCCAAGTAGGACCGAAACCAACCAGATGGCAAGTCGGGGAATGGAGTGATGGATAAAATACTCCAATTCAATGCCACATCAATCAAAGCTCGAGCAAGGGTCACGAGAACAAAATCAACAAAAAGAAAAGGGGATGTAATGAATTTCAGCCTTCCTGCACAACCAACCAAAGCCACAGTGGTGGAGGAAACCGACAGTCCTGTGCACCCACTAGCAGATTTTCACACAAGCAATGATGAGATAAAAGGCGGGCAAGAGCGTATCTAAATCCGTTGATCCAATTTTGCTGGCGGCTGCGATGCATTCCCGCCAAAACCAATGAGTCTCCTAAGCTGGAACGTACGGGGGTTGGGGAACCCCGGTACGTTCCTATCGCTTTGCAACCTTTTGAAGCAAAAATCCCTAGACATGGCTCATGGAAACCAAGCTCTCTCAAGTGGAGATGGAACATAGTCTTACCTGACTCAAATTCTACAACGGCTTCGCCGTTGATGCCAGAGGTAGAAGTGGCGTCCTTGAACTACTATGTAAAGATAGTATGCAAGTTGAGGTAATCTTTTTTATCGATGCCATGGTAAAGAAAGAAAACGAAAACAAAAACCAGTGGTGGAAATTAACGGGGTTTTACGGAGATCCAATCATATCAGAGCGTTCTTGTTCTTGGGATTTGATTCACAAATTGTTGCCCCAACCAGACATCCCATGGTGCGTCGTAGGTGATTTCAACGCAGTCGCCTCATACACTGAGAATGATGGAGGTATGGGTCTAAATTCCAGTCAACTTGAACAATTCAGGGATGTTCTCAACGAAAGTTGGTCTCATAGACCTAGGCTACCAAGGGAATTTGTTCACTTGGAGCAATAACCATAGCAGTGAAGGAAATATATAAGAACGGCTAGATAGAGCCGTTGCTAATATTGTGTGGATGGACCTCTTTCAGGGGCCCCGGGTCACTCACTTATGGTGGCCAAATTTAGACCATATTCCGATCATGGTGGAGTGGAATCAACACAACACAGTTTGGAGAAGAAGGAGGCTCTTTCAGTTGAACAAATGTGGGAAACAAATCCCAGCTTCAAGTTGCTCGTGGAAGATTGTTGGCTCGAACAGGGAAAAGTCTCGGAAAAGCTGGGCAATCTGGACAGGAAGTGCACGATCTGGAACAAAGAAATGTTCGGGATGGTGATTAAAAGATGCAACTTTTTGCGTGAAAGAGGAAGATTCTTAGACAGCCTTGCTCATAATGATGAGATTATCGCAAAAAAGGAAAATCACGAGAGAATACAACGATCTGCAAAAGAAAGAAGAGATTATGGGCGGCAACACTCAAGAGTAGAGTGGCTGAAACAAGGTGATAAAAATACCCGATATTTTCACTTAAAATCTACTATTCGTCGCTCTCATAAAACATTTCAGGGGATTGAAGATTCAAACAAAAACTGGGAGACAAATGAAAAACTCAAATTGGAAAATTTTTGGGGGATTACTTCTCGGGTTTGTTCAAATCCTCCAAATGGAGGAGATAGAGCCGATGTTAATCAACTCGGATGAATTTGTTTTGACTCAATACAAGGACCAGCTGGAATGTCCTTTCACCACCCAGGAAGTCTAGAAAGCCCTTTTTCAAATGGCGCCTGAGAAGGCGCCGGGTATTGATGGGTACAACGCAGGGTTCTTTCAAAAACACTAGAGCATAGTTGGGAAAGATGTCACGAGGAGATTTTGAAAATTCTGAATGAAGGATACCCATTCAAAGATTTTAATCATACTTTGATTGCGCTAATTCCAAAAATAAAGCAACCGCGGAGACCTAGTGAGTACCGTCCCATCAACTGTTGCACAGTTTTTTTTTACAAAATTGTTGCTAAATGTATTTCTAACAGATTGAAAAGTGTTCTTCCTGCTTTAATATCAGAAGATCAAAGTGTGTTTGTGCTAGGAAGATTAATTTATGATAATATTCTCACGGTTTTCGAAGTTATTCACTCTCTCAAGACTCGTAAGAAGGGGAAGAAAGGTTTTCTAACATTGAAGGTGGACATAAGCAAGACATATGAAAGAATTGAGTAGAGTTATCTAAAGGAGGTCCTTTTTAATTTGTTCTTCGGTATTCGGTTCAGATACTTGATCCTTCAATGTGTTAGCTCGGTTTCTTTTTCTGTACTTCGCAACGGCTGCCCCATGGGTCATTTTGAACCAGAAAGAGGACTCAGACAAGGTTATCCCTTATCTCCGTGCTGTTCTTACGTTGTAGTGAGATGCTCTCCAGATCAATTTCTAAATCAGTTGAAGAAGGCTGACTAGCTGGTGTCACAACTTCTCAGGGAGGACCAGTGGTCTCCCATTTATTTTTGGCTGACGATTCTATGTTCTTTTCTCAGGCAGGTAACAAATTTTTTTTACGCTTTTGCAAATCTTACAAGTCGTATGATAAAGTGTCGGGCCAGCTGATTAATGTGGATAAGTCAGCAGTGACTTTTTTGCCAGATGTCCCTGAAGGTATTCGAAACACCGTATTACAAGCAACAGGTATTCTGGAGGTGACAAAATCATGATCAGTACCTGGGACTCCCAACCACTATGGGGAAAAACAAAAGTGTCACTTTCAGCAAGCTTATTGAACAGATCATAAACAAGTTGAAGGGGTGGAAAGAGAGGAATCTCTCAGCAGCTGGAAAGGAAGTCATGATCAAAGTTGTGGTGCAAGCGCTCCCTACATATGCAATGTCGTGTTTCATATTACCAGATTGCGTCTGTGACAAGATGGAAAGAATCATTCTAAAGTTCTGGTGGAGCAAGGTTTCTAGAGACAAAGGAATTAATTGGATCGCATGGGAAAAGCTTCAACAAGCTAAAGTGCATGGAGGGTTGCAATTCAAATACTTTAAAAACTTTAAACTTTAACAGCGCGTTGTTAGCTAAACACAGATGGCGACTAATTGACGAAGGCGAATCCCTTTGCAGCAGAGTTTTGAAGGCCAAGTACTTTCCAAACACTAACTTCTTGAAAGCACAATTGGGATATGGCCCTACGTATGCTTGGAGGAGCATTATCTCAGGCCGTGCAGTCTTAAAAGAAGTCTTAAGATGGAAAGTGGGAAACGGAGAAAACATCGACATTAAGAAAACGAACAACGGCTCTGGCAAGCCCATCACAGTCCTGGCTCCAACAATAGAGCTGAAAGTCTCTGAATTCATTAGCACGGACACAAGGCAATGAGATTTGATAAAAATCAGAGATGTTTTGTGGGAGGTAGATACAGTGGCGATTGAGAGGATGAGGCTGCCGTGAATTTCAAAGCAGGAAAGTTGATCTGGGAATCCAATGAAACTTGATCTGCACGGTTCGAAGTGGGTATAGAATGGCTAGGAAGCTAGCTATCAATGAAGCTTATGAGAGCTCTCTGTCACTTCCAAAAACTTTCGAAATCCTCTGAAGCGTTAATGTCCCGAAGAAGGTGAACCATACAGTTTGGAGGGCGATCCGGAATTCCCTCCCAACTCGCAGTGCTCTTCGTGGTCGTGGTATAGAAATGGAAAACAAATGATGCTGGTGTGATTGCGCAGACGGAAGTACAAAGCATGTCTTCTTAAAATGCAGTGGAGCGAAGAAATTATGGTCTAACCTCTTTGGTGAAGATTCTGTTAATACAATGAGAGAAAAATTTAGCCCATGGTTGGAGACTCAGGTAAACATCAAGAACCCCGACCAGCTCTCAATTATCTTCACTACTATCTACACTATTTGGCTTGCGCGCAACAACAAGATCTTTAAAAGGGTTGGTTTCAACTTTAAAGTGGGAGCTCAAGAGATCATGAACAGTGTTAGTGATTTCGCTGAGGCTAACCTACCAGTCCTCAAGAACAATACAGGAACCCCTAGACCAAGCAATTGGAAGAGGCCAGAGAGTGGATGGATCAAAATAAACGTCGACGGCAGCTGGAATCATGTCACAGGCGAAGCCACGAATGGGATGCTGATGAGAAGTAGTACTGGGACTTTTGTAGCTGCTCTCTCCAAAAGCACAGGCTGTTGCACCTCTGCCAAAGAATCTGAGGCCCGTGCTATTCTAGCTGGGGTGGATTCATCCATCTCCATGGGTTTATCCAACATTTGTTTCGAAGGAGACACGAAAGTGTTGCTGGACGAGATTGTAAACAGAAGGGCTGGAAACTAAGCTGAAGATCTCACCGAGGTGGAAGACATTATCGAAGAAATCTTGCAAAAGATCGGCAGCATAGGAAACTGGAAGATCATGTACGTGAGTCGCTCTAGTAATGCAGTTTCACATCATCTAGCGGATTTCAGGAAAAATAACAACTCAGATGAAGATTGGTTAGAGTCTCCACCAGGGTGGTTACAAACAATTATCAATGCTGATGTAATTGCCAGTTCTCAGGCTCCTCCTTGAGCTTTTTAATACAATCTTGATTCTAAAAAAAAGTTTTCTTTAACCATTTTCTTTCTTTTCACTTTATTTTTACTTTTCAACTAAATTATAAAGTCAGCATGTTTGTTATCCTTTTAAAAAAAAGAAAGTTTAAAATAAACATGCAGAGAAAACACGTTTAGAAACAAAATTTAAAACAGTGTTAATTTGATCTAGCATCATTTCAAACATACCCCAATTTATAAATGTAATTTTATGTATTCAATAAGGCCTCGTTTGGGTAGAGGATATGATATGTAGGGATAAGGCTTATGTTGGGATATGAGCAAGAATATGAATGCTGTCTGATAAGCCCTGATAACATATGCTGGATGTCTGTGTTTGGGTGCTGTCGGATATGATGCAGGATATGAAACATGCTATGTGCCAAAATGACTGTAATACCCTATTATTTTGTATAAAAGATTGTACATTTCAAATTGATGAGAAAAAATATATACAAAATGTATTAGTATTTATATTTATATTTTAATACTCTTTTTTCTACACAATAGTGACGTTGTCAAAATGTATACAAAATGTCTATAATACGCGAAATAAACTTGTAATAACATGCAAACATAACAAATATTCATGGATACAACATGGCCATAGCAAAGTATGAAATATAAAATACTACTACTTATTGACATATAGGCATGGTGTTACAAAACTACAATAAACAAGTTGAGTTAATACTTATTGGCATATATGCATGGTGTTACAAAACTACAATAAACAAGTTGAGTTAATACTTCTTGGCATATAGGCATGGTGTTACAAAACTACAATAAACAAGTTGAGTTAAAATCAACGCAATTTCAGCAAGCACGGTAAAATGTCTTCATATTTATCTCAACTATACATAGTCAAATAATGTTATGCAATGCCAAAATAATAGTTATCAAACTCACGAGGACCTCCTCCGAAATGATAGTTATCAATACCAAAATAATATTTATCAATTCTAAAATGATAGGATTTCGGGACAAGGGTAGGAAATTAGATAGTTTGTGGGGGTATTTTTGTCAACCCACCAGCAGCCTAATATGCTATATTTTCTTATCCGACCTTATACCTCCATGTTGGTGGTATAAAATTTGTTCATTAAAAGCTCCATCAGCATAAGACAACATAACTTATCCCATCTCTTATCCAGCACCCAAACACTTGATAAAAAGAGAGAGGGTATAACTTATCTTATGCTCCCTCCTTATCCTCTACCCAAACGAGGCCTAAGAGTAGGAATTTTTTACCACCAAATGTATGGAAAAACATTAAAAAAAAAAAAAAAAAAAAAAACTCGAAGACTGGCGTTTTCTGTCTGATTTGTTTTTAACCAATAGAAAAAAGCACGACCAACATTTTTCTTAGAAGACAATAGTTTAAAAACTAGAATAGCAAACAAGCACTCAAAGCTATCCCCCCAAAACATTATGAAATGTCTACCCCAATAGGGCTCCTAAACCACATATACCACCTAAAGAAGGAATACAAGAAAGTCTACAAGAAAGTCAATGCTTTATTACTCCAACGGTAAAGTGAAGTGGCATGGAATGGAATTGATTCTCTGCCACTAATCAAGCTCACAGAAATGGTTAGAAGACTACAAGAGTCAAATGATTTGGCACTACCAAATCAAAGAAGAAATGATTTAGCATTCTTAACAGGGAATCATTAATCAAATGATTACCCAAATATTGTGACCTTCCATCTCTACATTATAGCCGTTAGAAAGACTATGCCTATAAATAGGCTTGTTTGTACTCTGTCATATATTGTGAAAATACCATTACAAGAATTATTTTATACTTCAAATTCTCTTTATGGTATCAGAGCTTGCACAGAGAACCCACTAACTTCTTATATTGCTATGGCTCCTTCTGAAACCACTATAACCATGCAATCATTCCATCAGTGCTCTGGCCTTATTTCCATCAAACTCAACACAAACAACTTTTGCTATGGAGGTCACAAGTCATACCACTGGTCCGAAGCCTCGGACTTATTCATCACCTCACTGAAGATAGCAAACCCGAGGAAGAGAAGTTCGGAGAAGATGGAACAAAAATTTCAAATCTGGAGTATCTCAGTTGGATCAATAATGATGGCCTGTTAACCTCATGGTTATTGGGAATCATTACAGAAGAGGTACTACTCATGCTTGATGATGTAGAAACGGGACGTCAGGTACAGAGCTCTTTAGAAAAGCAACTTCGTCCAATTACAAAAGATAAGGAAATTGCCTTGACAGAAAGTCTCATGTTTTTACAAAAGGGAAACATTCAACTTGACGAATATCTTCGAAAATTTAAAGGGATCTGTGATAATCTTGCTGCAGTAAGAAAGCCCATAGATGAAGTTGAAAAAGTTTTTCACTTAGCAAGAGGTCTCGGACCGAAGTATAAGGATTTTCGAGTTGCTATGTTAACCAAGCCTCCTTATCCCACTTACAACCAATTTGTTTTAGCATTACAAAGTTATGAGCAGATATCAAACAATGAGGGTGAAGAAAGGTCAAATCATGTTAATCATGATCAAGCTTTTCTTACCCAAAGAGGAAGAGGTCGAACTCACGGAGGTGGTCGTGGCGGTCGTTTCAACTCGAGAGGAAGGGGATTTACTCCTGCTGCTCGATTTGGAACGCAAAACTACCAAAGGCATGTGGGAAATGGTTCCTCACATTGGAGGAACAACAGGAAGGAAGAACAAGCACATCAACAACCTCATAACAAAGAGGTAGTTACTTGTCAAATTTGTCAAAAGGACAATCACTCGGCGTTGGATTGCTGGCATAGATTCAACCACTCATTTCAATCCGAAGATGTTCCAAAGGCGTTGGCTGCGTTCATCAACGATGATGATCCTACTCTATACGCCGATTCAGGAGCTACAACACACATGATTAATGATCCAGGTACAAATTTTGAAATTACTCCATACAATGGTAATAATTCTATTTTTGTCGGAAATGGTGATCGTTTGAAAATTTCCCATGTTGGGAAAGGAAAGATAAAAACCCCGCATGGAGATCTAATTCTTAAAAATGTTCTTGTAGTTCCTGAAATAAGAAAGAATCTTCTTTCAGTTAGTCAATTAGCAAATGATAACGTCTGTTTGATTGAATTTTCATATAATGCTTTTGTTGTTAAGGATCAACAGGGCAAGATTTTGGCCACAGGGCGTAAGAGAGGAGGCTTGTATGCTCTAGATGAAGATAATCATGAAGCTCTTGCTGCTATTTCAAATAAGGCACCTTTTAGCATTTGGCACCAACGAATGGGTCATCCCCATTCAAAGGTTCTCAAAATATTGCATAATAAACAATTAATTGACATTTCTAGTTGGACAAAGTCTGAGAAAATTTGCATTAGTTGTCAAATGGGGAAAAGTTGTAAGCTTTCATTTTCTACATCAAATAATAAGAGTGTTTTTCCTCTTGATAAAATACATCGTGACTTATGGGGTCCTGCTCCTATTTTATCGTGTCAAGGTTTCAAATATTATGCCATTTTTGTAGATGACTATAGTCGTTATACCTGGTTTTATCCACTAAGGAAGAAATCAGAATTCTTTGAATGCTTCCTAAAGTTTCAAAGGCTTGTAGAAAATCAATTTGAGAGGAAAATTAAAGTTTTTCAAAGTGATGGGGGAGGTGAATTTAAATTACTTGACTTTGAAAAACACTTGAGTGATTGTGGAATACATCACCAATTTTCTTGCCCTCACACTCCAGAGCAAAATGGCGTCGCTGAAAGAAAACATCGTCACATTGTGGAGACTGGACTCACCTTACTCTTCCAAGCACACTTCCCTCTGAAATATTGGATTGATGCTTTCATGACTGCCGTTCACTTGATTAATAGAATTCCCTCACCCATACTAAATATGAAAACACCTTTTTTGTTGTTATTAAATAGAACACCCGATTACGAAAGTTTAAGAATATTTGGGTGTAGATGTTTTCCTTATCTTAGAGATTACAGAAAGAATAAGTTTTCAAAAAGAACGTATCCTTGCATATTTATAGGATATAGCCCTTTACATAAAGGATATCGTTGTCTTGATCCGTTGACAAATAGAGTTTATATTTCGAGACATGTTATTTTTTATGAAAGTATGTTTCCTCATGCTCCTCAATTGAAAAGTAACCTGCAGACGAATCCAGAAATATTATTTTTTCCTGAAAATGAGGCATGGACGAAGAGAGTCACCCATACTCCTCAAGTGAAAAGTTGTGAACGCAATATAGCGCCGAAGAACTGCTGTGGTGGAGAAATTAGCAGTGGGCAACCCATTGATTCTGCAGTGTCCATTAGTCCTCGCAATCAACCTACGGATGTGGAAGGTAATATTGAAAATAATTCCTCTAACACTATTTTTGCAGGTCATGAGTCTCCTGAAGTCGCAGAAAGAAGTGAAGGGCAAAAATACAAGTGAAAATTCTGCATCTAATACATTGTCAGGGGAGACAAATGATTTAAGTAATCATATTTTTGTTGACTTGGATCTTTCTAACAAATATGCAGGCACTTCTCAACAGATTAGTGATGAAGCTCAAAATGATGGACATGTAATGATCACGAGAATAAAGCTTCGCAAAAATCCTGAGCTAGACCCTTCTCTAGCAACACAAATTAAGGATCTTCATGACAAAAAGTCTCATCGAGCTCTTGTTAGCACAACTCATGAGAGTTCGGAACCAAAGACATACAAGGAGGCTCTAAAGAGACAAGAATGGTATGTTGCTATGAAAGACGAAACTCAAGCGCTTCAAACAAATCAAACATGGGATTTAGTACCACGACCAGTTGAGACGAATGTTGTTGGTTCAAAATGGGTGTATCGCACCAAGTTTAAAGAAGATGGGACGGTGGATAGGTTCAAAGCTCGTCTTGTCGCGCAAGGGTATACCCAAGTTGAAGGACTAGATTACGAAGAAACATATAGTCCTGTCATCAAGCCGACTACCATTCGACTAATTTTAGCTATTGCTGTGTCTTCAAAATGGAAAATAAAACAGTTGGACGTCAAAAATGCCTTTTTACATGGTATCCTGAAATAAACCGTCTACATGGAACAACCACCTGGATTCGTGGACCAAAACCATCCAGACCATGTCTGCAAATTGAAACGGTCCATTTACGGTCTCAAACAAGCACCCAGGGCTTGGTTTGATCGTTTATCACAATTTTTGCTTCATATTGGATTCATCTGCAGTAAAGCCGACTCATCTTTATTTATTTTTCGAAAAGCTAATTCTCTTATTTTGATGCTTGTTTATGTCGATGACATTTTACTTACAGGAAATGATGAATTTGGTATCGAAAGACTCATCAAAAAGCTCAGCTCGGAATTTGCCTTGAAGGATCTGGGAAAGATACATTACTTTCTTGGTTTAGAAGTAAAATATTTTGCAGGAGGCATTTCAATAAGTCAAACTAGATACACTAAAGACTTGCTAAGTCGGGCCAACATGCTAGATTGTTCATATTTCAACACGCCCATGGCTCTAAAATCCCAAATCTCTCACAAGGATAGCAAGGAAGTTGATGCTAAAGAATACAGGCGTTTGGTGGGAGCACTTCAATATCTGACATACACAAGACCCGATATTGTTCAAGCTGTAAATAAAGTGTGTCAAAACCTTCAAGCACCAAATCAAGCGGATATACGTGCCGTGAAAAGGATACTTCGCTACCTAAAAGGAACCATTTCGTATGGAATAAAGTTTTTAGAACAAAGTACGCTAACACTTTATGCCTTCTGTGATGCAGATTGGGGAGGATGCCCTATTACAAGAAGAAGCACGACTGGATTTTGTGTATACCTTGGTGCTAATTGTATCTCTTGGGGATCTAAGAAGAAACCGACTGTATCAAGATCAAGCGCAGAAGCTGAATATCGCTCTATGGCCTCTACCGCAGCTGAGTTAACTTGGATAACGTTTTTGCTTCGAGATATAAAGGTCGTGCTGGACCATCCGCCTCAACTATTCTGTGATAATTTAAGTGCCCTACACATTACGGTTAATCCAGTGTTTCATGCCCGCACAAAGCATATCGAAATGGACTATCACTTCGTTCGGGAAAAAGTTGCTGTGGGTTCTCTTATCACAAGATTTATTTCTTCAACTCAACAAATAGCAGACATATTTACGAAGTCGCTTCCGAAATCACTCTTCCAGTATTTTCGTGACAAGCTTGGAGTGTTTTCTCTGCTACCCTCCAGCTTGAGGAAGGGTAAAGAAGGAATACAAGAAAATCTACAAGAAAGTCAATGCTTTATTACTCCAACGGTAAAGTGAAGTGGCATGGAATGGAATTGATTCTCTGCCACTTGGTTAGAAGACTACAAGAGTCAAATGATTTGGCACTACCAAATCAAAGAAGAAATGATTTAGCATTCTTAACAGGGAATCATCAATCAAATGATTACCCAAATATTGTGACCTTCCATCTTTACATTATAGCCGTTAGAGAGACTACGCCTATAAATAGGCTTGTTTGTACTCTGTCATATATTGTGAAAATACCATTACAAGAATTATTTTATACTTCAAATTCTATTTACCACCTACTAAATTTTTGCGTTGACATTGTTTCAAATTCATACTTCCTCCCTTTCTGCTGCGGAACTGATCAAGCATTTTTCGGTGCAGCAAGAAGCAACGGATAGAAGGAACAATACAAGGAGAAATTCTATCTAGGGATAGAAATCTCCACAGTTTCTGAAAAAGACTTAATAACCAATAAACTGTTGAAATAAGTCCACAAGCCAGACTTAAAAAGTTAAATAAAATTAATTTGCCCAAAAACGACAAAAATCCTATAAATCACTCTAAATAATAATTCTAGTCATTAAGAACTCAACTAAAAGATCCACTAAAATTTGGTTTAAATTAATGTTCTAATTAATAAAATAAATATTACTTAAAATAGGAAAAACAAAGATAAACCCCTCAATAGCCGTATTTGGCCCATCAGGGCGGTGCTCGTGAAGAGGGGCAAGTTCTTCTTAGAGCGTTGTTTCTGGTCAGATTCACGTATGGTTTGAACCTGTTGTTTGAGCCTTAAAATCTTCTCCTGATTCGGCGTTTAGGTCGAAACTGTTTTTCTGAAACTGGTGAATAATTCTTCAAAATCCTTCTGCATCAGTCACCCTTCTTGGAAAGAACTCGTCACCGAGTTTAATTTAGGGACTTTAAATAATAGCTCCACCATAAACAAATCATAATAAAAGTTTGAAAGTTTAATTGGAGAAAAATAATGACTTGCTTGATTCAATTTTCAGCTCTTGTCTATATTTGCATATTCATCTTCAATAACAATATTTGATGGAGATACTATAGCAATAGAATATGAAATTACCTCAAAGATAGTTGGAACATCCAAATTTTGCTCGCCATCTTCCACAATCGAAACATTGTCTTCTTCTATAGTCATCATAAAGTGGAGGTTTTGCCCAATCAATCACACATTCACTTGAAGAGAATTACCCTCGACAAATGGTGCATCATAGGAAGCATATCCAACTTCCTCAACAATTAGTTATTCTTCATCTTTGTTAAGAAAATCAGAAAAGTCATCGAGTTTTGATATACCTGAATAATCAGATAGAATAGTCTTTAAACTCGCCCCTCCATAACGCTCAGTCTGACCACCGAAATTTCCGTTGTAGCGGATCTCAAATGCGGGCTGCGAGTAACAATCAAAGACCTTGTGATCCTTGCAATCCCGTGCCGCTGACTGTGGAGTTAAATCTACAACTTGCAGCTGCAAATACCGCACCGCTAAGCCATGGATCAAGTCTGCAATATGGCTCTGCATATCTTGTATCATGAAAACGTCTTGGACCTTACGTTCCTGTTGGGGGGGGGGGGGGATTCCTAAGCCGGAACCTGCTTGCAGCGGCCTGATCGTCCACGTAGCATGGTTATGAGGGTCTTCTTCAAGTAGAGCTCTATGCTTTGATTCCAACTGACGCCGAACTGAATCATGCGTTTTTGGGAGCATCAAGAAGCAACAAATAAAAGGAAAAACACTAGGAGAAATTCTCTCTAGGTTTTATAGAAAAGTTCATGTTTTCTTGAAAAAAAAAATTATTATCAATAAATTGTTGAAATCAGTCCACAAGTCGGGCTTAAATAACTAAAAACTTAATTTTTGCCAAAAACGAAAAAAATCCTAAAAATAACTTTAATTGATAAATATATCTCGATAAAAACTCAATAAAAAATTCCATCCAAATTGGGTTTACTTTAATGTCCTAATTAACGAAACAAATATTATTAAAAATAGAAAAGTCAAATATTGGACCCCTAAACAGTCGTATTTGGCCAAATCAGGGCTATACAAAATCACGAGTTATTCTTAGAACACCGGTTCCGGTTAGATTCATGTATGGTTTTGAACCCGTTTTTAAGCCCTCAACTGTGTTCCGAATTTTGCGTCTGGATAAAAACTGTTTTTCTGAAGCTAGCGTATACTTCTTCAAATTCCTCCTGCATTAGTTTACTTTTTGTCTAGCTTGACTTTTTCATCCGTAATTCGGTCACTTTGACATGGTGATTTGAATAGTAAAATGTTGCATATTTTCGGTATATTTTTCATGGTGTTGTAAATTAGAGCGTACTCCACAACATCGTGCAAATATTATCAAATTCTTGCATCATTCTGCTAATTAAATTACCGCACCAAAGTGACAGTAAATATTTGTAAAAACAGGAACAAAAGAGAAAGAAAGGAAAAAGAGGAAGTAAATACTACTTTTGTTTCTTCAGGAAGACAGTGTGAACACGCAAAATATGAGGACATTATAGTTATTTTATAACAAAAATTTGCCAAATATGAAAAATATGCTGAAAGAGTGGGAACATCAGAATAATAAAAGGTGGTTGATTAAAAAAAAAAGCCCGTACCATGCAGCTCTTCTATATGTGGCAGCAGAACTAGCAAGTAAGTTGTTATAATCCAAGTACCAGAGTACAACTCTATTTCTTCTCTTTCTGTCAAAGTTGACTTTTATCATGATCAGGGATGTCTCAAGGATTTTAGAGGCCTTAGGCAAAATCTATATACAAGCCTAAGATACATGAAAAATATAGCGGCACTTAATAAATTTATTTTTTCTTGCCTTTTTAGATGCAAATATATTAATTAACTTTCAAATTCAAAACTTCTAAGCTCTTTGAAAAGAAATCAAAACTTCAAAGCATGTTCTTCTCAATTGATATTGCAGCTAATCCCGTCAATCTTTTTTGTGACATCGTCGACCGAAAGAAGATTCTATTAATTAAGAAATAACTTCTTCAATCGGATTATTATTATTTTTCATAGCCCCCATTTTTTTCTTCATCTACATTAACATTATCGGCTTTATTCAAAATTTTACTACTACTAACGAATTTATCCATAGCACCATTTTAAGAGTTTATCAAATTTTTTATTTTTCTTTTCTCTTTAAGCTTTTCATAACCGGATAAATATTTTCTAGTCGACATAGTAAACTACAAATAGTATTTTTTTAGGGAAATAAACGACAAATGGTAGAAGCTTAAAAATCAATAAAAACAGTAATTTAAAACTATAAGACTTAAGAACCGCGAAACTTGTAATAAGAATATAGAACCTGGATTTATGTAGAGTGTAAAACCGTTGCACTTAAAAGAATGAAGAAAGTGATGATTGAAAACAGAATTATAGCTTCGAATTGCAATGAGCTTGAACAGGTACTTCAACATCTTGCTTGAAATTATAATGAATAGAAAAATGGAAAGAATTGTTGATGAAGATACATAGAGTGGAGCAAAAAGTTCCAACCGGTGTCAAAAAAAATTCCAACGGTAAAAGAATATATCATTAGTTGAAATTTTATAGGAATCGTCAATATTTTATTGAAAATAATAATTAACACTCACAAAATTAAAAGTCTCCATAAGTCTATTTCGGATAAAGAAATCTCCTAACAATAATGTCTAATTAATTGCACATTTTTGAACTCATCATTTTGCTTTCTCTATTTCTCGTAATTACTCTAATTTTCTTCTAAAATAACTCCTACTTTTACTCCTCATTATCTTTTAAGTTTATAATCATCACGGTAACTCCTTCCTAATTTTTCTCCACCCGTCTACCTCAATTAAATGCTATCAAAATCTTAACTTCCTCCTAATAATTCTCCACTCTTGTTATCTCCTATTAAAATCTCAAATCGTGGGTTTTTTTGCAAACCAACTTGTGGGTTGATTGCATGTAACCATATGCATGTCTAAATTAGTTAAAGTAATTACATATATATAATATACAATATATATATATATATAACTATTACATATATAAATGGGGGCCTTCCTAAATTGGGGTCCTTAGGGCATCTCCAATTCTGTTATGCAAAATCCGTGCAAATTATACACAAAATTGCAGTCTTGCATTTTGCATAACCGAAACTTGATCAACTTGCTCCAGCAGTGTCCTTCACATATCTGAAAAATTTGTTATATTAATATATTTAAATGTATTTCTTTTATTTAAGTTCCATTTTTAAAGTACCATATTTTCTATAAATAAAAACTAGTTGTAGATACTGTTGGGATTTTCCTTCAAATCCTCAATTCCTATTCATTCAAATGAAAAGCCTAAACACTATTATACATAGGGCGTATGATCATTATTGTTTTTGTGTTTTTCGATTCATTGTTTAATAATATTTCTGATCTTTCCGAAATCGATAAAGAAGTATACAACGTCTCGAATAAGCTATTTCCATACAATGGCCTAAAGGTATCTCCTCCACTCGTCTCTCTAATTTTTCAGATATTGATATGTTCCATTTGGTTTGTACATTTGATTCCTGCAAACATTACTTTCTCAATTTCGTTGCTTTCTCCATTTCGCTAAGATGCATCAGTACAATTTTTATGTACATGTTTAAGGGAAATGTGATCAATTGTGCAACTGAGTATACTAATTGATTTTATGTATTTGTTCATATTATAGAATAAGCGCTATGATGATTTGGATGAAGTGAAATCGTGCCAACGTATGCGTTGTTGATATCAATTAAGGAATACACAATCATGTCTTTGAATTGATATCAATTTCGATAGTGATGATCAACTCAGATGATGACTTAGAGCTAATAGCATTGGCTGCTTTATTAAAGAGGTGAAGGGGTAAAGAGAAAAAAGGTTGTTGTGGCTCAGTTCAAGGACATAAGTATATTTGGAGAGATCGAGTTCAAGGTCACAATAGACTGTAGAATGACTATTTTACTAATGATCATGTATTCTCACCTAACCTGCTTAGAAGAAGGTTTCGAATGAGTCGTCCTGTGTTCATTCAGATTAAGACTGCAGTGGAAACGCATGATTCATACTTCATTCGGAAGAAAAACGCAACATGTATTATTGGTTTGTCTTAGCTTCAAAAGATAACAACTTCACTTAGAATGTTGAGTGCAGGAGTCTCCGCAGACTACGTGGATGAATACGTGAGAATTGGAGAGAGCACCACTATTGAGTGCCTAAAACGATTTGTGAAGGCAATAGTTGAAATCATTTCAAATGAGTACTTAAGATCGCCAAATGAGGGTGAAATTGCTAGATTATTAGCGGTTGGTGAGAAACGTGATTTTACAGGAATGCTAGGTAGTATGCACTGGAAATGAAATAATTGTCCGACATCTTGGAAAGATATGTATACCGGCCACTATCATGAACCAACCATTATTTTGGAAGCTGTTGCCTCATACGACCTATGGATTTGGCACGCGTTTTTCGGATTATCGGGTTCTCATAATGATATTATTGTTTCGTACCAATCTCCTTTATTTTCTAACCTTGTTGAAGGGCGTGCGCCGCCTCTCTCTTATTCAATTAACGGTCACCAATATTCAATGACATATTATCTTGCGGATGGAATATATACCCCCTGGGAAGCATTTGTGAAAACAATTTCGTCTCCTCAAGGAAATAAAAATAAGTTTTTTGCAGCTGCTTAAGAGTCGGCACGAAAAGACGTAGAGCGTGCATTTGGAGTTTTGCAAGCTCGCTGTGATATTGTGCGTGGTCTTGCACGCTTTTGGGATCGTAAGACATGATAGTAGAAGTTGAGCGAGATCAGGTGGAGAAAGAATTCCGCTACGATAAAGTTGACGAAAGTTCTCATTCAACTGTATCACATGAGGAAACTATTGAATTGCGTGAATGTTTTTATCGACATCATCAACTGAGGAACATAGTCGTGCATTCTCAACTTCAGCTAGATTTTGTTGAGCACTTGTGGAGACAACATGGGAAAAAATAAGGATAAGCTTTCTTGGATTGTGGTTCATTCGTCGACATCAATATTCAATAATGTTTAGGACATATATTTTCCAGTAATGTCGACAAATTTCTCAAGTGTTTTGTAATTTGAGCATGTTTCCCAATTTGACAGGTTTTATTTTAATATGAGCATTACTTACTGAAAGATGCTACTGATGCACCGCTTAATGCGCCAGAGTCTACACTCGATAATCTTTCTGACAGTATAAGGCTCGCCATCAGGTTCGTCACCAATTAAATAAGTTTTGTTTTTGTCTAAATCTTATGAAAATTCTTCATGCTCAGCTGACAAATTTGACAAGTTTTTCGTAATATAAGCATTACTCCCTACTGAAAAATGTGATCGATGCACCGCTTGATGCGTTGGATTCTACACTCGACAATCTTTCTAACGGTATAAGGCTCGCCATCTGGTTATTCACCAATTAAATAAGTTTTTCATCTAAAGCTTATGAAAATTCTGCATACATGCTCAGCGGACAAATTTGACCAGTTTTCTTAATATGAGTTTTACTCCCTACTCAAAAATGCTATCGATGCACCGCTTGATGTGTTGGAATCTACACTCGACAATCTTTCTAACATTATAAGGCTCGCCATCTGGTTCTTCACCAATTAAATCAGTTTTTCATCTAAAGCTCATAAAAATTCTGCATACATGCTCAGCGGACAAATTTGACCAGTTTTCTTAATATGAGCTTTACTCCCTACTGAAAAAAGCGATCGATTCACCGCTTGATGCATTGGAATCTACACTCGATAATCTTTCTAACGGTATAAGGCTCGCCATCTGGTTCTTCACCAATTAGATCAGTTTTTTATCTAAAATTTATGAAAATTCTGTATACATGCTCAGTTGACTAATTTGACCAGTTTTCTTAATATGAGCTTTACTCCCTACTGAAAAAAGCTATCGATGCACCGCTTGATGCGTTGGAATCTACACTCAACAGTATTTCTAACAGTATAAGGCTCGCCATCTGGTTCTTCTTCAATTAAAACAGATTTTCATCTAAACCTTATGAAAATTCTGCATACATGCTCAGCGGACTAATTTGATCAGTTTTCTTAATATGAGCTTTACTCCCTACTGAAAAAAGCTATCGATACACCGCTTGATGTGTTGGAACTACACTCGACAATCTTTCTAACGCTATAAGGCTCGCCATCTGGTTCTTCACCAATTAAATCAGTTTTTCACCTAAAGCTTATGAAATTTCTGCATACATGCTCAGCGGACAAATTTGACCAGTTTTCTTAATATGAGCTTTACACCCTTTTGAAAAAGCTATCTATGCACGACAATATTTTTAACGGTATAAGGCTCGCCACCTGGTTCTTCACCAATTAAATCAGTTTTTCATCTAAAGCTTAAGAAAATTCTGCATACATGCTCAGCGGATAAATTTGACCAGTTTTCGGAATATGAGCATTATTCCCTACTGAAAAATGCTATCGATTCACCGCTTGATGCGTTGGAATCTACACTCACCCATATTTCTAACGATATAAGGCTTGGAATCTGGTTCTTCACCAATTGAATCAGTTTTATTTATAACATTTATGAGAATTCTGCATTATGCCTAGCGGGCAGATTTAACAAGTTTTCGAAACTCAGATTATAAGTAACAAGGTTCCAAACAAGTTTGATCAAACTTGAACTACTACAAAGTTTAAGAAATTATTCAAAGATCAATTCCTAGTTCTAAATCTACCTTTATTTGCGATGCTAAACTACTAGTTGTTTAAAGAAACAAAATAACTGAAATGGGAAATGGGAAAAACTTGAATCTTTTGGGACTACACCTTGCTTTTCTCCTCGCTTTGTAGAATTTCATACCGGCGACTAATGAAATACTCTGCTTGCATTCGAGACATGTTAGATAAATCCATTGCGATGATGCGAGCTTCCTCTTGCTTTGATTGTATAACTACCAGTTTCTCTAGTAAGCCGGTTTGATGAGAGCTCGTCATCATTTTCTCCTTCCTGATTTTGTCAACAAGCTCGACTAAGGGATCGGTACTTTGTTCTTTCTCTTTTTGTTTCTTCACCAACACCTTCTCCTGTTTAGTACCCCTTGGCCTACCCATGTCTCCGGTAGAGACATTAGTTTCCTCCAAGTTCAAAGTACTTGGGCCATAAGAACCATTCGCAGGGGTATTTGTTGTTTTTTTTTTTAACATTCTTCTTCTCACTCTCCTCTATCCCTTTTGGTGCGAACCTCAACTGATTCCAACAATTCTCAAAATGAAATGTTGCCTTAATCCCGAAATACATTAGTTTGTCCTGATGAATATGAATAAACAGTGGTAACAATCAAATACTACATAAATACATAATAAAACAAACATTTGAGATAAATAAAATAGTACCTTATCTTGTTCATTGATCCCACTTTGATGCCTTGCATTAACCTGTGCATAACATCCACAGAAGTTGTTAACAACCAACTGAATTGTTGACCATCGATTTGACACAGAGTTGGGACTCTGACTTGATTCGAAAGTTCTATGGTCATGAAAATAGTCATGCACTCTATCCCAAAACCTACGGCTCCTCTGCTCGTTTCGAGTTATTGCATCGATACTAGTATTAAGCCATGCCGAGACTAGAAGTTCATCTTCCTCGGGTGTGAAACTAGCAGACCTTCTTGATTTTTCCTTTTGATGATGCAACATCTGCTGTCACTTGTGATGTGTCACCAAATTGATTAACATCCTGGCTACGAGAACCAAGATTTTCTACACCATACTTATCAGCTAGAATTGAGTTTGATGTCATGAGATTCGTGAAGAAGCTACTAGATTAACCTTCCATCTAATAAAACATAGAATTTGCAACTCAAATTATTTGAGTTGTTCTCAAATGAAAATTTCCTTTTGGAAACAATCCAAAGGCAGAAACAGTGAGTAGGAAGGTGATAATTTACGTTAGATTATGCAGTGATGCAACAATAATTGTAACTTGTTACTGAAAATCCAAGTAACAAAGAGAGGTTGAGACTGAGTTTAATAACATCCAAGACCAAACTGTATATACTCACGATTCTGGAATTACTAAATATGAGTCAATGCAGCGGGACATATAATATATAGACGCAAGGACAAACAAGAGTGTGATGAGTAAAAGCACTTTGTTGGTCGATGTCATATTCAGAATAAATAAGAACATACATGTTTGTTGCAGCAGTAAAAGTAGTACCAGAGCAAATAGCTCTGATGGATGGCATGATACTTTGTGCAGAAGTAGAAGTTCTATGTGTATTCAACTTGTGTGTTGCTTTTAAATACAGAAAGTACCAAACAAAATCCCATATATAACTCAACAAGCCTATGTAATAGGCAGATCTTTATTATCTTTATCATCTCTGATAATATCCCAGTAGGGGAAGAAGTCTTCTTGGTAAATAGAACTGAACAAATAAAACGTAAAATCAATTAAAATCCCACCAAAATACTTATAAAATAGGAAAAAGTGGGATGCCGATGCTGGGAACCTCGCCAGGTTTGGCGAGATGAGTGCAGAACATCCATTTTGCATGACCGGTTGCATCTCCTGTTGGATTATAAATTTCCCCCAAATCATTTATATTTTGCATAAGAACCCCATTTGTATAGACTCTTGGAGATGCCCTTAGGCAGCCGCCTAACTTGCCTAACGGTAAGGCCGGGCCTGATCATGATTCACTTGGTCACTTTGACCCTGTTATATGGATAGTAAAATGATATAATTTTTTGATAATCTTTTATGGTGTTATAGATTATAAAAAAATAGAATTATTTTGCTTTCCGAATCACCTGGTCAAAGTGACCTAGATACGGATTGAAAAGTCGATTTGGGCAGAAAGAAAAGAAAGAGAGTGGTCGGCTACCACGTACCAAGTAGTTGTGATAATTTATTGCATTGCAGCAAAAAAAAAAGAAAAATGAAAAAGAAAACCGTGCACTTCATCTTTGGTACGAAGTATATTTTTCTTGCAAAATACAAACCCATATACTTCAACTTCCAAGCAGGGGTGTAAACAGTTCGGTTCGATTCGTTTTGCACAAAAATTCGAACCAAACCTTAATTATCGGTTTGGGAAAATCCTAAACCAAAGCCAAACCATTTCTAACCAGTATGGTTTAGACTTGATTCGCCTATAAAAAGTTTGGTTCTGATTCAAACCGCAGTTAATCTGATAACATTTTTTATATATGAAATTTAGTCCTGAAAATTTGAGAAACTCACGAAATTACCTGGAAACATGACAATGAGTAAATTCAATCAGGCTAAATGAACAGAAGCCAACAGGAACGTATGCTGAATGGAGATATTTGGTCTCTAAACTATTAACACAACTATTTTATAGAATCTAGACATTCGAATTGCTAAATTTCAGCAAGCAACGTCACAACACTCGAATTTTAAATTGCGTAGTATGAACTCATCAAATTAAAGAGAACATGTAGTGTTAAAAAAAAAAAAAAACAGTAAGTATATATTATTACACGTAATAATTATTTATTAATATAAACGGTTTAAACGGGTTAGCAAGTTTGTAAAAAAACTGAAACCTAACCGAACCATTTAATTTTAGTTTAAAAATTTACAATGCTAAACTGAACCGTTTGTTTGAAATCTTACGAACCTAAACCGAACTGATTACCGCGGTTCGCTACGGTTGGCGATTTGGGCAGTAAAACTTTCACCCCTACTACCTAGTACCAAGTAATATACACGTGTCCGTCCCTAAACCACATATACCACCAAATTTCACTGTTTCTTCTCTTGCTTCCTACTTCATTCTTCACCAATTCATTTTAATTCGGTGATTTGGTTATCAAAACAGTCATATAATTTTGTAATCTTCTTATGGTGATGTAAAACAACATTTACTCTACAATACCATAAAATTATCAAACACTTACATTTTTTAATCAAATCGTCGGGTCAAAGTTACTCGTAAAAATAAAAGTTTTTCTAGTTTTTAATCAAATCGTCGACAGAAGAACGGAGCAAATACTACATTTTTCTAGTTGACATTGGTGCAAATTATTCAACACCATGCAGCTCAGAAAAACTACCAAGTAGTTAAATACAAGTACGCAGTAGTTATAACCAGCTACCACTCCGTCTCATCTCTTTCTCATCATTTGATTTTGCGGTCAATTTGGCCGACTAATTTAACTGACGGTATGACACTAAAGGTAAATAATTTTTCATAATATTGTAGTGTTAAGAAAGATATACGATATTATGAAAAAATTAACACGTTTTCGTATCATATCATTAGTTAAATTTGTGGTTTAAAATAACCCTTGAAGTAAAATGGGGATAAAGAGACTGGATGGAGTGGTACTACCAAGTACCACCAAGTAGCTGTAATCATTTATTGCATGTCTTTATTTCATTGCTGCAAAATGAAAACCAGTGTACTTTGATACTTCATTCATTTCCTCTCTTTCTTCTTGGTTTGAATTTGTGGATCACTATGACATGGTGATTTGGATAGCGAAACGATGCAAGATTTTGGTATTTTTTTTTCATGATGCATAGAGTAAAGTGTACTCCACAACACCATGGAAAGATTACCGTATTCTCGCGTCGTTTTTCTAGTCAAATCACATGATCCAAGCAACCCAATGAATAGCGATAAAAGTGGGTCTAAGAAGAAAGAAAAGAAATAGAGGAAGTAGTATATTTTTCAACTACGAAGTACCGAGTAGTTGTAATAATTTATTGCAAGTCTTTTATTACATTGCAGCAAAATAAAAACACGTGTACTTCATCCTTGGTCGCGTTGGTTAGTTGCATTTATGCTTGCATTTACTTACAATCTGGCGTTAGTTGCATTTATGCTTGCATTTACTTTCCATTCCTAGTAAGAAGTACTGTAGCATAAGATATCTAACAAAAGCAGATGTACGATCGCATAAAAATAGTTGTTGGATTCTTAAGAGATTCAAAGATTTTAACTCAAAAATTCCGAAATTCCAGTTTTTATCTCCCATGATTCCAACTTCTTCCCTGGGATAAATGATCAGATTTTTAACTGATCCTCTCCGTTCGTAATAATCTCGTCCAAACACCCCCATAATTTACGTACTTTTGACATGCAACTAAAAATTTCTCAACGTCCCGACCAAGTGACTGTCCTATAAAGCCAAGCCAATCTTTGATAAATCTCACCTTTCTCTCAAAATTCTTTCATACTAAAAAGCCTCAATGGATTCTGAACCAAGAACCCTCCACATAGCAATGTTCTCTTTGTTGAGAAGTCCCACATCGGGCATTCAAGAAGAAGAAGTATAATTAATAAGTGTCCTGGGCTACTCCCCTCATAGTCAATTGGTTTTGAGGTGGAACTCCATGAATTCTTACATGGTATCAGAGCCTCGGCTCCCACACACGTGAATGGTCTAACAACCCACGTGTTCACCGCCACCCGCAGACAAAAGATCCACGTGTAGGCCAAAGAATGTCACACGTGAGGGGGCGTGTTGAGAAGTCCCACATCGGGCATTCAAGAAGAAGAAGTATAATTAATAAGTGTCCTGGGCTACTCCCCTCATAGCCAATTGGTTTTGAGGTGGAACCCCATGGATTCTTACACCCTTGGTTTGCATTCGGTCACATGAAGATATTCCTTCACTTGTCCAACAAACTTGCCGAGAAAGGTCACAAAATCTCCTTCCTTGCTCCCACCAAAACCATCCCCAAGTTGCAACCTTTGAATTTCTATCCAGATCTCATTAACTTTGTCCCGATAACTGTCCCTCATGTAGACGGCCTCCCTTCTGGTACAGAAACCACCATGGACTTGCCATTTCACTTGCTAACCCTACTAGCCTCCGCCCTTGACCGGACTGAAGAGACCATAAAAACTCCGAAGGCAGAGTCTGCCACCTATGCTGAAGCCTAATAAATAATGTTGTTGCGTCGCTATCTTCCATGAATAATGAAATAGTCAAGTGAAACATTGAATCTATGCATTGAATGACTTTCGTCCTTATTTTGTAGACAACGAGCCATTTTTTTTCACAACAATGGGGGTGAAAATGTTAGTTAAACATCATCGTCAGTTCTATTCATTTTATTCCATAAGTACTGAAATTCAGTTAACTCATCCTGGTTATTCTATTTAGAAGGTTGCAAAATTTTGATAATAGAATGAAACTCATTTTAAGTTCAATGAAATTATAGTCGTAGAAAGTTCAAAACTTTCAGTTCGCATAAAATAAAGGCTTGATTACTTAATGCATACCCCCAGTTTGTCCTCGCCCCTCTGTTTGGCGAGGGCCTTCTTTTTTTTTTTCTTTTTTTTTTTTTTTTTTTTTGAGGGAAGGCGAGGGCCTTCTGGATCGTGTGTAGGCAGGGGCGGATGCAGGAATTTTTGTCAGGGGGGACGCATTTATTTCGTTAGCGGGCACATTTACACACACAAGTCATCACAATTCTATTACTACAAAAGTGAAAATATCGTACAAAATTTTAATAGTACCCTTAACAAATTTATGTTATTTTTACTATAATCTATCTTAAATATTATATACTTTTGATTCTTTAAAAGATTGTAAAGTTTTTGGTCTGTTTCTAAAATAGTTTTTAGTTCAATATAGTTGCATATGAGATATTTTCAAAATTATTGGGTTATTTTTGTATTTCTTAGGGGGTCATATATGCAATTGTTTGAAAAATGTCAAAAAAAATAGCAATGGAGAACCAGACTTGAGGGTGGCCCAAGGCCCACCTTGGGTCCTTCTTGGGTCCGCCCTTGTGTGTAGGCACCTCTTGACATCCTCGTTAGTGAAAGGGTATGTCGTGGTTTCATTGGGGGTGCGGTCGGCCATTGCAGCGGCGTTGGAGAGCGCCTGTGAGGAGGGCGCAACTGGCGGAGGGTTTTGGTGAGGTCTGCAAAACAGCGGCTATGCCGCGTAATTCTGTTAGGGTCTGATGGAGGCGGTATTTAGGGCGGCGGGAGTCAGGTGGAGAAGGTGGCGCAGACTTGTTGAGCTCCGCCGACGGCAATGAAGTCACTAATTTGTTACCGAGGAGGTAGCAGTCGGCAATCTGGAGAAGAAGCAGTGAGTTTTGAGGGAGAAGAAGGTGAGGATCGCCGAGAAGAGAAGAAAAAAAAGGACAAAATAGAATAATGTTTTGTTGTATTAATCTAGAAATAACAAATAGCTTAAATACGCATTCTAGACCCTATACGACCATACGACCCGAGAAAGAACCGCAAAAAAAACATGGACGGAGCTCATAACACGCTCAAAGACACGTTACAATTAATTAAACTAGCATAGCTGCTTAGTTACGTAATCATATAAATACTTTGGACGCCCAACACTACTTTTGAGGTTCTGATAACCAGTCGCTATGCTATCAGGTCCTCCATGATCAGAGAAACGAATCCACCATTATTAGAAAAGACAAGTAAAACTTGAACTTCAAAAAAACACAAGAAGGCACCATAACATAGTAGTGGCACCGGCTGAATTCCGAAAGGACTGGCTTGCTGTTTATTTGAGTTGAGTAGAAGGACATGGGTTTGGTGAGGCAAAATCAAGCAACTCAGGATCAGTTTCAAACAAGGCCATGTCTCCTTCATTCAAGTGCACCAATGCCTCTACTCCCTCTCCATCACTTGCATCCATCATGGTTATCATATTCAAAGGGCAAAAAGCGCTAACATGGGTCACCCAAGCCGGCTTCCCCCATCCCAGATCGGTTTCATAAGCCGGGAATCGACACCAACTATTAATAATGTAAAGTAGTTTTGGATCCACCCATGGCAGATTAGATCGGCTAATAAAAGAACCGACGACCTCCTCAAGCCCTTTCCTCCACTGGCATATCAAATTATCAACTTGGATTTCGTGTTGACCAATCTCCACCATCATTAATCCGCATGCGTTACCAAATGCATGTTTTGGCATTGGCGGTTCAAGCCTTGTACGCATGTTGACAGGCATGGATATTACATTTCGCGGCGCAGAGGAGGCTGACGAACTTTGCTTGGATGCAACAGACATGGCTGATTTCAGAAGGAGCGCGGACACAGCCTCAACACGTGTAGGTTGTTGCACGTTCTTGCCGCGTGCTCTATCTTTGAGTGCTAACACCCTTGAACCCGGAAACACAAATCTTTTGGTTACAAACTTTGCACTATTAGGTGGATCTAGTGCATGAGGATTGACTTCCGGAAAGTCTTCTCTTGGGGGAAAGCGAGACACGCAAGCACTAAAATCTGGCACGACGGTTTTGTTTTGGCACAATCTTCCAAGAGAAACCTCAGACCAATCGGTCATGAACGCGAAGAAGGTGGCAGCATCAGCAATCTTGTGCGACATGCTCACTCCCAAAGCTATTCCACCACAGGGGAAAAAAGTTGCTTGGACGAATAATAACGAGGAGGAAGATGACTCGTCACGAAACACCAATTGCCTGATTTTGTCAGGATCGGGTTTCTGATCAAGAAAGTCTGCGGCGAGACTGCTGTTGACGACTCGAGTTTCCAAATAAATAGCACCCTCGTCAATACAGTCCACGTAGGTATTTTCCCTCATCCTTCCGGCTAGTGGGTAAAAATGAGCTAATGCTTCGGAGAGTGAGCCCTTTAGGTGCTGGGAGGATGATCTTGAAGTGTTTGTAGGTGGGTGGTAGAAGAAAACAACTTCGATGTAAGATGGAGGTGCAACTTGATCTAGCAGAGAGATCTTGTAGTAATTCAGATCCTTTGGAGTAGGAGAAGATGGTTTGATCATTTCTCGAGAAACTACCTCAAGCTTCATTGTTGTTGGTGAGGCGTTGTTCATGACAATCTTAATTCGATCTGATGGGTAGGTAGGCCAATTCAGATACATTCAGGTGGAGCGGTACATATAGACTTCTCAGGTACATATAAACATGTGGCAGACATGGTACTTGTGGACACAGAATGTGGTGCGTGTTAATTCTTTCCTTTTTTACTTGAACATAAACTTAGTCTTTCACCCGCGCAGTTTCGCTGGTCTATTAATAAAATTTTATTTTATGTAACTGCATTTTGAATATCATCTCAGATACGGTCAATGAATACATTATTTTACTATTTAATTTTTACTTTTTATTACAGAACTAAGCAAGACCCCGCGCGGACGATCGTGACTTAGGAGCATTCATATATATTATTTACGGTAATATAAATAAAATATATTTTCGTAAAGTGCTAAGTGTCGTCGTATGAATTTCACCTAGGGCTCAAAGGAAACACATTGTAATCTAGCAGAGATATATATGGGTAACGTGCCAGTTGAAGGTCTTCTATGGGAAATAACACAATAACTCTCATGTCAGTGAGCTTTGCGACGATGCTATAGTAATATTGCCGGTCATTTATGCGCATCATTCAATGCTTCTTTGGTATTCAAGCGTAACAATTGTTTCATTTCATGACTTTTCACAGCATGTGTTCCTCAATTGGCTGGAGGTGACCAATATTTAATTTTCTGATACACAAATGTATCGGCTTGTTAAGGTTTACCTAACGTGATAGTAATTCTAGACACTATCAAGTCTCCACACACACGAACACTGGATTTTAACCCAACACACACACTTTGAATATTCTTCTTTTGATTGCTTGAATAATAATTAAAGACCACAATGCTAAAATAGATAAACTAGTAACCCTAACCTAGATCTAACGGGCTTACTCCACGGGCCAAGTATATAAACACTAAATAATAATAATAATTAAATAACTACTAAACTAATAGATAACTAGATAACATTGATACGTGACCCGCATTTTCTTTCTCTTTCTTTTCCTTTACAACCTTAATGGCTCTAAGAGTGAAGGAAATAAACGATGAAATTGCCTTTTATTTTGACAAACAATCATTGAAACACAAAGTGCATGTACCCGTCACAATAGATTATGCGTGAATAATATTTGATTTTCAATCTCATTCTCTTTCTGTACAACCTAAATGATCTAAGAGTGAAGGAAGCATACAATGAAGAAGTTTTGTCGAATAATCATTGAAACACAAAGGGTGTGTTAACACCACAATAGGGGCGATTATTAGTTATTTTTCTTTTTCTAGAAGTGCATTGTTTGTGTCACTATTTCGCCAAAACTTGTGGTAGGCTCTATAATAAGCGCAATTCTAATCTACGTAACAATGTAACCTAGAGTAATGATTTCGTAAAATTAGAATATAGCTATACTGACACTATTTGACATCTCACTGCATCCTTCGCAGCTTGTCGAGCTTAATTTTCCTTTCCATATTTGTTTTGTGCATACCTTACATGAGGTGCTCTAATAAAATGGAATTACGTTCCTTCATATGAACATATCAAATGATTAGAACTGATTCACATGAAACCTGGGATGGACATGTGGCTAATGCAACGGGGGCCATGCCCCCCCTCCCCCCCATACACTTTGAAAAATAACAAATTTTACCCTAATAGTTTTGGATACTTACAAAATTATATGCTAGCGGCCACCCCTATATTTTTAAAATAGCATAATAAACTCAACTTTTACCTCGTGTATTCAACACGGCCCCCCATATGAAAATTTTCTGGGTCTGTCCCTGCATGAAACTATACTAACAATGTCATATATCTCGTTTGCAGCCCTCTCAGATGCCTTAGCCTTTGAGCTTAAAGTCAATTCCTTTGTAGATTTTTCTGTCACAATTTTGGAAAGGCTCTCCGACTAAGAAAATATAAATGTACTGTAATATATCTTATAAACCAAGAAAATCAGGGTAATTGCTTTAGAGAATTAAGAATAAGCAATACTAACAGTGTGAAATATCTTGTGTGCATCTTTTGCAGCTAACAACCTTTGAAACTAATAATCGGTTCCTTGTCCTTGTTTTGTTCTGAACTTCAAGAAGGCTCTCGAACATGATCATGAATATTAGTGCATGAAACAAATCTTGCAAGCTAAAAAATATGGACGATAATTCTTAGAATAAACACGAAAGTAACTTGATGGATTTAGTACAAAATATACAAACACTGCCAGATATCTCGTTCGCTGTCTTCCCAAATTGCCAAATGGAATAAAATGTTACACAAATTCAGACACGCCATTCATGAGGTTGTATTAGTTAATGCCCTCTATCTATACTAGAGGAGAGCGAAGTGGTTGTGGTACTTAAGAATTATCATGTAGGAGTACTGTTTTAGTGAAAAATCGTACGATAAATAATTAAAAATTGACATATCGAGGTAGAATATTGTAATTATAATGGGTTCCGAATTCAAATCGATTGAGTATTACACTTCATCTAAATATTTGAAAAAATATTAATGTTTTTGTTTTCTGGCTAACAGATGTACTTATGTACTTGATGTAGAATATAATATCTTGAATATTTTTAAAACATGTATTCACATCCAAAACGATATGTATACTACCTGAAATGCCTCAATTATGTACCCTGCCTCATCAGCCAGATGTATCGCTTCAAAAGAAAATTGCATACTGGTTTGCACTTGTTAGTAAACTAACCAATGTACTTAGAAAGTTTTTCCAATTATTATAATGGGTTCTCTGTCTATCTAAATTAGTAGCATATATAATACATGTATATATATGTGTGTGTGTAATTGTTATTTTGCGTAAAACCAATTTAATTTTGTCACGCAGAAAAGTCTTTTATATTTACAATGTTAAAATAATTTCTTAAAATCGAGATTATTCGGAAAATTCTATGAATTAGATATTAATTTAATATTTAAAGCTATTTCAATTTCAAAATCATTCGTGATAGAATTAGTACATTATTAATGGCATATCAAATTGCATATAAGTTACACAATCATAAAGAGTATTAATTTTGATGCCAACTAAGAATAATATGGATAAATACTCATATTTGATTGGTAATATAGTGATTCATACACACGTGGCATGCCAAATGTCTAGCGTTTGTTTCACATTTATTGACAAATGGCTAATTGAATATGAATCTCGGCACTTCTCCGCTTTTATATAAGATATAAGATAAGATAAGATGAGACGTTACACAATTGTTATTACCGGATCTTACAACCTCTCTTAACACCCACCGAAAAGAAATATCTATTACTGTTTGCACTATTTATTTATTATTAAATGTTTACATTAATATGACTTTTGAAAAAATTAAAGAACATATACAAAATCTTACATTACCACAACAATCAACATCATGTGATGATATTAACAATTTTTATTTATAGGGAATTGATTCTTACACCGGTTAATAGTGATGGTTACACCGGATTTTAGTTGACGTTACATATCTACCCTCATTAATAATTAGGTCATTTTTATTCATTTAAGGTAGAATGATTTATTTTAGGTAAACTTATGCATTGAATATTATTCTACCGTTTTACCATTTTTGACTTTCCATTTTTACAGTTTAGGATTTTTGAATTTGTGATTTTAACTTTGATTTTCCATTATACTACATACAAATCAGTATGTCCAATTTGTCTCTTAATTCATCCTGACAATGAATTTTAATACAATCCGAAGATTAATCTGACATAGGAACAATCTTTTGATTAGCTTCTCTATTGTCAAAGACGAGAAGCTAAGTGAAAATTCCCGTTCTTTCCTGATGGTTATACCAATCATCGAATCTGCCTCCTTCAACCTTCTTGACTGATCTCTTGGGACCTTGTAGTCCACCAAATGGTATGATAACAAGTGTATAATTTGAAAACTGAAGCTAAACACAAAATTTGCAAGCTTGGCCTTCTACAAACAAGTGAATACAAAGTTCTTTTACCTAAAATGGGAGATGGCGTTTTCATATTGGAGGAGGTGGTGTCGTGGTACTTTAATACTGGAGATTGTTTTTAAATGGAAATGGTGTTAAATGGGAAGTAAAAATTAATGACGGAAATATACAAAATAATGCAATCATCAGTTTTCATGAAATCAATTGTTAAAAAATGGATAGAAGAAATGTTGCTAATTGATTTGAGGGTAAAATTGTCAAGTCAACTAAAATCCGGTGTAACCATCACTATTAACCGGTGTAAGAATCAATTCCCTATTTATATTATATATTTGCAAGATGCAATGATATAAACATTTAGATGCACAAAGTAATATTTATTTTGAGTAGATGCACAAAGTAATACTGTGCTTTCAATTTTTGATTATTGTGGAGGCCAAGACACCATGTAATTCGCATTTTCATTGTATAATTAACACCATATAACTCACATATTCCACGTTGTTAATGACTGTGTACTTTAATTGCTTAGTTTATGTACATAAGTCGATTTTACCTTTTTAACAGAATAACATCATCATTTACATTTTCTATATATGTCTTCTCACGTAAGTGAACTGTAACTGGAAATAAAAAAAAATCACATTTGAAATGACATGTTACTTCTGGTTGATTTATCATAAACTATTGATCTTATTTCGTCCAATTTTGTCACTATTTTTTAAAAAGAAATGTATATGTTTTCCTCACATTGATCTTTGAAATATTTAATGTAATACAATCCGTTTTATTTTAAATACAAAAAAATTAACACATTTCGTATCATATCATTAGTTAAATTTGTCGCTTAAAATGATATCTGAATTCAAATAGGGCAGAAAGAGACGGGACGAAGTGGTTCACCAGGTAGTTGTAATCATTTATTGCATATGTTTTTCTTACATTGCAGCAAATTAAAAACCAGTGTACTTTGATATTACCACTATGTTTCTTCTTTTTCACTCCATTTCACTTTTTTGACTCGTATTTAGGTCATTTTGACCGGATAATTTGGATCGCATAACGATATGATTTTTTAATAATTTCTTCGCCGTGTTATTAATTTTTACTCTACAACAACATGAATAAATTATCAAAAAATTGCATCATTTTGTTATCCAAATCACCGGGTCAAAGTGACCCGATAAATAGTGGAAAAAAATCAAATGGGGTGAAAGAGAAGAAACAGAGTGGTATATTTTTCAGCTACCAAGTACCAAGTAGTTGTAATAATTTATTGCATGTCTTTTCTTACATTGCAGCAAAATAAAAACTCGTGTACTTCATCCTTGTTCGGGTTGGTTAGTTGCATTTACACTTGCAATTACTTACAAACTGGCCTTTTGTGGTGACTACTTTCCTTTCCTAGTAAGAAGTACTCTAGAATAAAATATCTAACAAAAGCATATGTACGATCACATATAAATAGTTGTTGGATGCAAAGAGATTCAAAGATTTTAGCTCAAAAAGTCCGGAATTCGGTTTTTATCTCCCATAATTCCAACTTCTCCCTGGGATAATAATCAGATTTTTAACTGATCCCCTCTGTTCGTAATAATCTCGTCCAAACACCCCCATGATTTACGTACTCCTCACATGCAACTAAAATTTCTCACTGTCCTATAAACTCAAGACAATCTTTGATAAATCTCTTCATCTTTGTCTCAAAATTCATTCATACTAAAAAGCCTCAAGGATCTAACACACTACCAATGGATTCTGAACCAAGAACCCTCCACATAGCAATGTTCCCTTGGTTTGCATTCGGTCACATGAAGATATTCCTTCACTTGTCCAACAAACTTGCCGAGAAAGGTCACAAAATCTCCTTCCTTGCTCCCACCAAAACCATCCCCAAGTTGCAACCTCTGAATTTCTATCCAGATCTCATCAGCTTACATACTAAAGCTAATCCTACCGTTGATCCGTACAGACGATCCAACGGTGCAAAACTAACGGATACATGAAACCCTAATAATAGAGAATGGGCTTGGTGTAAGTTTGGGCTAGTAGAAATGGGCTTCACAGCAGAGGGCTTCTAATCCTTTTGGCCTTGTCTTGTTTGGTCTTGTTTTGGCTTCAAGTTCTGATCCATGTGGATTATTATTCGTATTTGGTTACAACATCTACATTTGATGCTCTCATACTATAGTTATCAAGGAAAGTTAATTTTCTCTTTTGGTTCATGCGCCTATGACTTCTTCCTATGCATTTGTTTGACACTTGTATGAACTCGTTTTCCTTCACATTCTAGTCAGGAAAATGAAGGCTGGATAATTTTTGGAAGGAGACATCGACATGCCTACTAATTAACAAAGAGGTAACGTCACAGTATGATGCAAAAACAACTTTCACCCGTCTCTTGTTTCATTTGCTAATTCATGGTTTGTTTCAAGTCATTTGTTAATAGTATTGTCCTTATAACAGTAAGTTTTTAATTTTTTCAGGATTATTAAGGTCGACGATGTGCACAAGAGATTCCGGCGGGGAGAACTCCGTGTACACCGTAAGTAGAGGATCAGAGATGGCACATGAGGAGTTGGGTTGTGTGTAGGGAGAGAGTAAGGCAGTAGTAATGTCTGAGAGAGAGAGAGGTTTGGCAGAGCTTCCGCGTATGACTAGTGTGTTCTCCTTTGTATGGAAAGGTTAACGTCCTATATATAACGGAGAATGTGACCGTTGTAGTGTGGTTAATGCGCCCATCAATGGCGGCTTAATTAGCTTAACCACAATGGCACGTTCGTCCGCGTATATAGTGACCGTTACAGCACGTTGTGCGCAAATACCGGAACCGTTATGGGGTTGACCGGGTTTGACCGGATTGATCGGGTTTATGGAGCTCGTGCCATAAATCTCTCAAAGCAGTTACTAAAGGTCGCGCGCGGGCTTGGCTCGCACGCGACAGGACTTACTCTAGCCTCCAAACCACTAAGTCCCTACAAGTCCCGTGCAGTGGTATGCGAGGGCCCTGTCTCGCAGTCCCCACATGGATCAGCGCGGCTGGTGATCCAGTGTGTGTGGAGCACAATATGGTGTGCTAGATGGTTGCCACGTGGCCAAGATCTGTCAGCTCAGAAAGCACTATCTACATTAGCCCCTTTTCTGCGCGTGAAGACTCATAGCTGGATAGACTTCCATGCGCGGAAACCAACATACGCGTCGCCGCCACGCACCAATTCAAATATGAGTAAATTCAGCCCCCGTGCGTGCCATTATGACCTAAAACCCCTAGAGTCGTGCCGTCTGGCCTTTAGGGTTTTAGGCGTGACGTCAGCTTGTCCTGTGATTGCGCGATTCGACGGTGACGGTTGCGATTCGACTACTGAAAGGACGCAACCCTTCATTGTTTTTGGATAAATACTCTGTACTCTCCATTGTTGCAAAGCATCACTTCTTTCTCTTAAAGTGAGTGATACCCAGAAGTCTTCGAGAGCAGATTCAGATAATCAATCACCAGTTCTATCTTGTCAATCGTCTTCTTCAACTGTGCGCATCCAAGCAAGCTTTACCAAAACAAGGTTGGCCTTGTTCAATTTTGTTTAATATACCGATGTATGCTTTGAACTGTGTTGGATCTGCAAACCCATGACATATTATCTGCTGAAAACTTGGGAAGAAGCTCACAATTTCTGAATCCAATTTCGACTTAGTCCCCCAATGATAAAGGCCTTGAATGTAGGGTTTTGAAATCTCTGATAATGCAAACAATTCCAATCTCTAATTTCTGAAATTGGTACCAGAAACTGTTCATCTTTCTTCCCATAGATCTTGAATCTCGAAATTCAAACTGAAGTGTGGCATATTTCTCCCCCCTTTTTTCTTGCTTTTCCGCAGGAATGGCAAAGACAAAAGGAACTAGACCCACCAAGGAGGACGAAGAAATACCTGATCTTCCGCGAGCTCTATGGCGAAAAGCCCCCTACCTGGGTGGCAAAGACTTCTATCATGCTAGGGTTAAGGCAAAGAAACTGCCTGCCCCTGTCTCTGGTGAAGGGTTGCACACATTAACCCCTCCAGTTAACTCGGCTTTGCTCGAATTGATTGGCTGCAAAGACGTGGTTCGATTGGGAATCGAAAATGGGTACTTCCCATATGCTGCGATTTCTACCCAAGCTTTTGTTCAGAAGTTGGACTACATGGATGAGTGGATCGACCATGTATTGACTTATCACGCCGTGACTCTAAATGAGGCCGGTGTATACTTCGCAGTTCGTGCTATGAAGGGTGCTGCCGTGAAGCTGGACCAGTCCATGCTTCTAAACCTTCTTTCCCGCTACTCGCATGCGACTCACACATTTCACTTTGCTGAGTTCGAGGCTGCTCCCACGCTCGAGGACGTGCACATGCTTTATGATCTATCTCCCATGGGCGAGGTGGATCCTTTGAGTCCCTTGAGGACGGATGCGGAGCTTGCTCTGTAGGCGCAGATGGAGGAGTGCTTGGCAGAGGTGAAGAAAATTTCCACCCGGTGGAACACTACAAAAGTCCTTCCTGACTGGCAGTTGGTTGACACATCTGCGAAAAATACTTGGAACAAATGGGTGCAGTACTTTTTCCGTGATTATGCGAACAACAGCATCACCAAGAAGCTTCTGAGTGAAGACCCAAAGGCTGAGAACTATGTGGAGGGTAAGGGTTATCACTTAACCCTATGCGCCTTTCTCTGCGCCTGGTTGTCGAGGTACTTAATCGATGGCCACCCGCACGATGGGGTTTTCTATCACGTTCTGCCTCTTGCTGTGAAGTTGGCTCTCGGCCAGAAAGTTGCACTCGGACCCTTGGTCTTGGGCACGCTGTACTACAGACTGGATCAGCTGGTCGTGGCCATGAAGGAATCGCGTGGCCGCCTCGACATACTGACTTTTGTTAACATTGCATTCTTGACTATGTGGGTCTTTGAGCGCTGGCCTTCCTATGCTCCAGTTGCTTCTAAGCCCAACAGGTGTTGTCCCCCAGGTGCGGTGGAGGAGCGTAACAGCGGCAGAGCTGCGAGGTGGTTTGGGACAAACAATACCAAGTGCGTTTGGAGCCTGATGTGCGACAATCGGGAGGAGTTCATAGCCAGGCCCTATGCCATGCGCATTGAAAACGTGCGATGGTTTCCAAAGCTGTATCCTTCCAAGGGTGTTGTCTTCTCAGAAGAGCTCCTCTTCGAAGATGGAGAGTATTTCCATGAGCGCTATCGCGAATTCTTTTGCTGGTGCGTGCGAGGTTCCCTTCCTGCTCTCGCGGAGCATGTTCGTGAGCTCGCGCCGAGGTACGAGAGGATTACCGTGGACGTTGATCCCACTCGCGTTTCTCCCCAATTCAGTTTTGATGCAGTGGCGCCATCAATCTGGCCACAGTCTATTGTCAGAGGCTGCTATAAGCGTTTGTTGACAAAGGAATGCAAAACAGTCTTGCTGAGCAATCTTCCCTTTGAACAAACTGCAGGTAACCGTGAAGGCGTTTATTCCAAAAACTGGCTCGCATACTGGAACGCCCAGCACACAAGATTCGAGACGCAGTCGGCTCCCCAGCCAAGCAGGGCCCCTGTGATCAAAAGAAACTCTTGGAAAGCTTTGGAGATTAAAATTTCCCAAAGCAACGACCTCAAGGAATGTTTCGGAAGAGCAATGACTTGGAAAGATTTGGAGATTAAAATTTCCAAAGAAGTTTCTTCTCCCTACTTGGCGTATCTGGCACTTTTCTTTACCCGTGGCCACTAACTTACGGAAGAGATGTATAAATGTTCCCCTTGATTGCAAACTGTGCAAAGAAGCTATTGAGACAACGGATCATCTCTCGTGCTTTTGTAACCACACACAAGTTTGGACGTCCATGATGGGGGCTGATTTTATGAGGGAAAGAAACATATCAGCGAAGGAGTTGATTCTGGTGGTGCTGAAGAAAGAAAATATGCAAGTTTTTTGAGATGTTTGTCATGGCCATCTGGGCAATATGGAACAATCAGAACGAAGAAAGCTTCAACAACAAAGGTAAACACCCGGAGGAAATAGCTAGAAATTGCAAGGAGTATTTTTACTGGTTTAAAGAAGTTAAAGCCGAAGGGTTCTAAGTGATCAGTGTGAAGCCACGGTTGGAGATGGAAAATGGAGTCCTCCGAAGCCGGGGTTCGCATAATTGAACTGTGACTCGACGTGGAAACAATACGGGCCAGCGACGGGGCTGGGTATGGTTCTCAGGGGCGAACAAGGGAAATTTTTGGTGGCAAGGCAGCGTCGTTTCCCACAACAAAGATCCCCACTAATGGCGGAGATGGTAGCAATCAGCGAAGTTCTGTTTTTGGCGGCAGAAATGGGTACCCGGCGGACTCAGGTTGAGTCTGATAGCCTCTTGGCGATTCAGCTGCTGAGAGATGGAAGGGCATGCATGATCAAAGGGGCTGAAGCCATCTCAGACCTTAAGCAAGTACTCCTATGTTTGAAGCTACCGAGTTCAATCATGTAAGCAGAGAGGGAAACACTTTTGCTCACCTAATAGCCTCAAAAGCTAGTGAAAAGGATGATATCACCTTTTATTCACAAACGCCAAACTGGGCGATAGATGTACAAACTTTTGATCTTTCAGGAGTGATGGTCCCTTAATAAGATTTCTCTATTCACCTCAAAACAAAATTGCAACTTGGCTAGCTTAAAGACAAACGCAAGCTGTTACATCAATTTTTTTTTTCAATTAAGAATTATAGATGCAGGAGTTAGTACCGTAGTGTTCTCTTTGTTATACCGAAAGATTATATCAATTTTTATTCTATAAGTTTCATGTATTACATTGGAGTTGTTTATCTACATTTTGATCCATGACAACGAATTATTGATTTAAGATTTATACATTTATAAAATCATGTTTTCACAAATGCCGTTGTGAACTACGAGAAGATATGAACGTAACCTGAAGTTACACACTATTTTTTATATGACCTGAAGTCATACTAGACAATAATCGAGCCTCTAGAAGAGGTTCTTAGACTATGAAGTTTCTTGAGCATTAAGCTACTAATATGTTTTTCACACCTGAAGTTGTGATTACGTGGACTATTATTCGTAACCTGAAGTTACGTTATGTTTTTGCATGGCCTGAAGTCATCAAATATTATTAGACGATATCCATAAAAGACGTCTAAAGTGCCTATGGTTAATGCACCTCCTGCAGAGGTCGCGTTCTGATTAATTTGTTTTACTCCTGCTCGTTTATATATTTTTATTACAGTTTTGTTCTTTACAAATTATGAAAAAGGTGAATCTCTCGAAGAGAATTTGTTGTGGCTATCAATATTCATACATAGAGTACCTCTAGAAGGGGACTTATCGAATGACCATGTATTGGTTTAAAGTATTGACAAGTTACGATATCACATTATCACACCTGAAGTTGTGTACTACATGAGTCATCAACCGCAACCTGAAGTTGCGGCACATTTTTTTATGACCAGAAGTCATGGTAAATCTCCAGAAGAGATGTCTGAAATGCCTAAAATGCTTGTTATTATCAATCCTCCTGAAGATGCAGTGTTTCTTGTTCTTTAATTTATGTTACTTTTATGCACTTTAATTTCTGCATTCAATTATTATGGATAAAAACGAATCTCCGAAAGAGGTTTTGTATTGGCTATAGACTTTCATGTATAGCCATGTAGTTTGTTCCATGAATGACAAACTACATTAAATCACACATAACATGTAGTTATGACTTTCATAACCTGAAGTTATGAAATATTATGAATTATGAATAGTGATCTCCTACAAAGATTGCTACAATTCAAAGAATGATCCACCCTCCTAAAGAGGCGTGTTCCTTTTTTTTCTTTTACTTTACTTTTATGTAATTATATATTTTTTGTTACACTCTTGATCTTTATTGATTATTGATCAAAGTAACATCTCTAGAAGAGATTTTAGGTCCATTGTTTATATTGGACATAAAGGAAATAAGTGTTATCGTACTTGAAGATACGAATTACATGATGTATTGATCATAACTTGTAGTTATGACACCTCTCCTGAAGAGATATCTATAATTTATCAATCCCCCTGGAGAGCATCCAGAAGATGTTCTTAGTCCATAATAATTTACTGGACATACGCTGTTTACATGCGTGTAAAATCTTTTTCATACCTGAAGTTATGAAAAATATGAAGATACTTATAATACGATGTTATAAAGTTGTGTCAAAATATTTCCTTCAAGAGAGAATCTACACTCATCGAACCAGAAGTTGCGATTGCCCATTTTTCTGCTAATTTACACTTTTTTGTATTTATTCTTATTCTCCTTTTATTGTTGTTATCTTAAAGGAAAAAAAACAATGATCTCCTGTAGAGATCTGTATATCATACAATGGCAAGTTTTAAAAGCAATTTACATTGCTAGCGGGTGTAAAAGAAATATTTCACACTAGAAGTTGTGAAAGAAAGTAACAATTGTCTATAACTTGAAGTTATGACATTCTATCAAACAAAAATATTTTATTTGAACTATTGCCATTGTTCATGACCAATTAATTTGACCCCATTCCCAAAAGTGAATGGTAGTGCATTCCCAGAAGCGAATCACTTTGTTATATCCTGTCGAAATCCATGTGACTATAAAAGCGGTCATGGTTGTGAATGTGAAAATCTCTAAAGAGATTAAACTCGGGAAGAATATCTTTATTTTGTATAAAGAACCTCCGGAAGAAGTTCTTAGTCCACATTAATATTTGTTGGACATATATAATGACTCATATCATGCAGTCATGAGGTATTTTATGACCCGAATTCATAATTTTGATAGAATTAAAAGGCTATTTTCTTAGATCCATTGAAATTGAAGTTCAATTCAGAAAATAAATGCTGCTAAAAAAGGCCAGAATCCTAACAGTGTACCAGAACTACAACTCATTCTGTTGCCATAAGCCACTCATTAGAAAGGCTCGAGCCATTAAGAATTAAAATTTCTTTGTTTTTCGAGTTCTTTTATTTTTGTAGAGATTGACGGATATGGCATTCATCCTTCGTGCATTACTGCGTCAAAGATGAAATGTCACTATATTTTTAAAGGGAAAAAAAATAACCACCACAGTGATATGATAATAATACACGTTGGTCCTCTGATATTTGAACAATTTCATTTTGCACGCAAAATGAATTTGTTCAAATGCTAGAGGACAAACGTGCATTACTGCGTCAAAGATGAAATATCACTATATTTTTAAAGGGAAAAAACAATAACCACCTCTGTAATATGATAATAATACACGTTGGTCCTCTGACATTTGAACAATTTCATTTTGCACCCTGCAAAATGAAATTGTTCAAATGTCAGAGGTGCAAAATGAAATTTTTCGAATGTCAGAGGACCATCGTGCATTACTGCGTCAAAGATGAAATATAACAATATTTTTAAAGGGAAAAAACAATAACCACCTCTGTAATATGATAATAATACACGTTGGTCCTATGACATTTGAACAATTTCATTTTGCACCCTTGTAACGGAGAAGTCAGTGGACGCAATATAACCCTTGTATAATTTTACCCATGTACTAAAGAGTTTGTGCGTAAGACCCCCCTGAGGTCTAAAATATTGCAATACATCCCATTTGTGGTTTCATTTTTTGTGCGGTAGGGGTATATATTTTCCGTTAATGAGGATAAAAAGACTTCACTACCCTTGTATAAATAACATAAGCCCTTCAAAGCTCTTCATTTTCTCATTTCACTTCTCTCCAAACTCTCTTTCTCTCTACACCCTCATTCTTTTCCAGATCTGTAATTTCGGGTTTAATTCCTCTTCAACAGAGGATTCATGGTTAATGATCAGGAGATTTGTGAGGATTCAAAGGTCTGCTCCGACGATTGCTGGAAAAGAAATAAGCGGCAGATGCCGCTCGTCCACCTACGCTGCCGCCGCCTCCTTCTTCGACATGGGTCTCCATCGTCGTCGCCGACCTGGTTCGTCGGCTTCCTCGTCCCATGTTTACCGCGTCATCCCTAGCCGCCGCCTCCTATCTGTCTTCCTCCTTATGTTCTTTGGTTCTTCCTCCTCCTCTCCTCTTCTTCCTCCTCCATCGGACTTTTTAGATCTGTTTTTGTTTGTTCTTCTTTTTGTGTGTGTGTGAGAGTACTGAGGGTAGTTTTTTTTTTTTTTTTTTTTTTTTTTTTTTTTTTTTTTTTGCATGAGTAGTGAGGGTACAATAGGGATAAAATGTTAAAACTTGACGAACTCCGCCAGTTTTAACGGAACCGCACAAAAACCAAACCTCAAGAGAGCACATTGCAACATTTTAGACTTAAGGGGGTCTTTTGCACAAATTCTTAAGTACATGGGATAAAATGCAGTTAACCCTAAAATTTATAAGTGGCGGTTTTCTTTTCCTACCATGAACGATAAGGACCACTTTGGTGAGAAAGAAGCCGATTCTTTTGCCGCCTTATGTGCTCCTACATGTCATTGTTCCTACCAGCACATGATGAGAACTAACTTCTTTCTGATCAGCATGTGTGAGTGAAAAGACCCTGATACTTGGGTGTGAGTTTGGTATAATTTATTTGTAACTTAACTTAATTTAATTTAACTTAACTTATAAGTTTGTATTAGAAAAGTCTATGAAAAAATAAATGAACCAAAAAGATTGAGCTGTTTGGTGAGAAAATGTTTAAGTCCAAAAGTTCAAAAAAGCTTCGAAAACCAACTTTTTCTAGACTCAAATTTAACACTATGAATTTTTAAGTCAGCCTCCAGCTTTTCTGCTTATAAGTCCATCCAAACACTATTTATAAGTCGGCTTCAACTTATAATCTAAAATTGACTTATAAGCTGCTTATAAGTCATACCAAACCCCCCATTGTATAAGATGTCTTCGAATTATAATCCAGAATTGACTTATAAGGAGCTCATAAGTCATACCAAACACTCCTTGATTATATCTGGTTCGATTTTCTTTTTACAAAATAAAATAATTTGATTGGCTGAATTTTCATTTGTTGCTTTTCTTAGTCTTGCCAATTTTTAGTGACTGACAAATGTATAATCCCTGCATCCTACACTATGCATGCAATGCAACCGCAACGTGTCTATTTTCAGCTCCCATATATTGTTCTATAATTAGTGAAAACTTAAAAAGAAATTATTAAGATAAAAAAGAAAACAATTGTTCTCTAATTAGTGAAAACTTAAAAAGAAATTATTAAGATAAAAAAGAAAACAATGATACCCACTATGTGTCAGCGTGCATGGCACTTTCTGCTAGTAGTAGTAAAATTTATGAGCAGTGGTACATTCATATAAGGACCACTTTAGAGAGAAAAGAAGTTGATCATTTTGCTGCCTTGTTCCTGCCAACACATGATGATAACAACTTCTGATCTGCATGTATGAGTGAAAAAGACCCTGAACTTGTCCAATATCAATGTCGAATTTGGAACCAACAACTCCAGTATCAGTAAAAACTGAAAATAGGACAGTGCAAAATTAAAACTCGCAAAGATTTCAAATTCATTTTTAAAGAAAACACGGACTAAACATTATTAAGCCCCACGGGGCAGACTCAAGATACAAGGAATCTACATATTCAAATAATCATCCATTCAATTCCTCGAGTTTCTTGATGAAATTGTCGATGTAAGAAGATTCAAGGTCCTTCTCGAGTAAAGTCTCCCTAATCTTGTTATGGTTGGCTCGAACCTCCAACCCGACCTCACTGCCTTCATCCATCACGAGCCCAACAGCTTCCGAAACACCTTCCCTAGTGAACAACCCATCATCATCTCCTTTCGGTACCTCCACTCCAACCTTAAGACTTCCACCCATCATCCTCGCGTTTATGATTTGGTCCCCAAAATGCGGTAAAAGAACCAATTGGCACTTACTTAAAAGAGCTTCTGACAAAGAGCTGGACCCACAATGTGTGATGAAACAACCTACGGAAGGGTGTCCGAGTATCAGCTGTTGTTGGACCCAACCTCCATGTACCATCCCTCTTTCTTTGATTCTGTCATTAAATTTTTCGGGCAACGCTGATTCCACGGATTGAGCTCCGGCCGGTGGTTTCAGCGCCGCCAGAAAGGGGAAACCAGTGAGCTCTAGTCCCAACACCAGCTCCTGAAACTGGTCCTGCCTCAAAATGCACTCGCTTCCGAACGCACAGTAAATTACCGAATTGCCCTTGAACTTGCTTAGCCAAGAATCCACTTTCTCATCGAGCGAAGTAGTGGGTGGATCGGGTAGAAACGGTCCCGTAAGGAGAATGGGTTTTCCAAATTGGGCTTCTAGGTAGTCGCAGAAAGGCCCTTCGATCTCACGACACGCCTTGAAAGCAATAGTGTCTGCATGGCTCAAGCTCGTGATAAGCCGGTCAAAAAATCGTATGTTTTCGCCAAATTCCATGACCCTGTGTAGGGCTAGATCCCTTGCCTCATGAGCCTGGAACTTGATCGATTGGTCGGGATAGTTTTTGGGAGGGCTCATGAGGTCGGTTTGTGCTGTCCTTTCTGGGGACAGCACAAACCCAACTGGTGCTGGGCCAACAGTATCAAAGTAAACGGACTTGATACCCAGTTGTTTGGCCACTCTGGGTACCCAATGGGCCATATCAAAGAAAACCATCTCAACCCCTAGCTCGCGGAGGAGACTTTTAATAGTCTCTTCAGTCCGGTCTAGGGCGGTGGCTAGTAGGGTGCCCATGTGAGACGGCACGTCCATGGTGGTCTCTGCACCAGAAGGGAGGCCGTCTACATGGGGGACCGTGACCGGGACAAAGGTGATGAGATCTGGGTGGTGATTGAAAGGTTGCAACTTTGTTTGGATGGTTTTGGTTGGAGCAAGGAAGGAGATCTTATGACCTTTCTCGGCAAGTTTGTTGGACAAGTGAAGGTGGATCTTAAGGTGGGAAAATGCAAACCAAGGGAACATTGCTATGTGAAGGGTTGTTGGTTGAGTAGCCATTGGGAGTTAAGTTTTTTGTAGCTTGGTATGAAGGAGCTTGAGCGAGAGGTGAAGAGAAATATAATACTATCAACAACTATCAAGGATCAAGTCCCACGGTTTTTTATTCTGGCGCAATTTAATAAAACACATGCATGCAATAAATGATTTAACTGCTTCTTACTTGGTACACCCTCCGTCCCACCAGGTAGGTGAATAAGTTAATCGGGTATTATTTGGGCCTAGCGATTTGGTTAGTCAAACAATGCTAGAAATTGATAATTTTTGCATGGTCTTGTAGACTAAACTAGTCTCTACAAGACCATGCAAAAATTATCAAATTCTTGCTCTGTTTGACTAACCAAATCGCTAGGCCCAAATAGTACCCGATTAACTTAGTCACCTACCTGGTGGGACGGAGGGAGTACTTGGTATAGTACTTGTTACTAGCTGATTATGACTACTTTGGTACTGGTACTATTAGTAGGTCGATGTGCTGCCAACATCGGACAAAAAAACTATCAGTCCGTCTGAACTCTTTCTTTTCATCTGACTTTTTGACTCGTATCTGGGTCACTTTGACCGGATGATTTGGATAGTAAAATAATACGACTTTTTGATAATTTTTTCACCATATTATAGAGCACCTTTTACTTTATAACACTACGAAAAAATTATCAAAAAATTACATCAGTTTGCTATTCAAATCACCGGGTCAAATTGATCCAGTAAATAATGACAAAAGTTAAATCGGGAAGAAAGAGGTGGAACAGCTGGTACAAAACTGTGGTAGGTGGTATATGTGGTTTAGGGAAGGACATGTCACATGTGTATACTTCAGCAGGAGCCGTGTTGGGTAGACTTTTTGCAAGGTGGTTTAGGAACGGACATGTCACATGTGAGTATATTAAGTTGTTGCTTATAAGATCTGTAAAAGGAAACTTTGTTTTAGTTTTACTTGCTCGTGACTTTACAGTGGCCTACAAAGCATCTAGACGAGTTTGAATATGGCAAGTTGACTAGTACCAGTCTGTCCCGTCTCTTTGTTCCCATTTGACTTTTTTGACTCGTATCTCGGTCACTTTGACCGGGTGATTTTGATAGCAAAATAATACAATTTTTTGATAATTTGTTCACCATGTTATAGATTAACTTTTACTCTACAACACCATAAAAAAATCATCAAAAAATTATATCGATTTGCTATTCAAATCACGGGGTTAAAGTGACCCAGTGAATAGTGACACAAATAAAATTGGGAACAAAGAGACGAGACAGACTAGTAGGAAATGCTATTAGCTTTCCGGGTTTTCCTTTTAGGATCTTTGATCTACATCAATAATAAGTTGTGTCAAAACCAGTTAAATAATTTTGTTTCAGTTGTCTATTAACTAGAGGAGGAATTGAAACAAAGGGCTATTTTATTTAGATGCGGCTTTTGAAGGGCAAAATTATGTAAGGATATAGGAGACTGACAACTTAATGTGGAACGGCTTCTCTCTTTGACCTCTGTAATGGTATATTTCTAACACCGTCTCGTAACTATGATGTTTATGAAGATCTCAATTTTACACACACAAAGAAAAGTACGCAAGATAACAAGGATTTTTTTTCTTTCTATGACAATATAAATTGTGAATGAAAGACAAAAATTGTGAACTGGTATTAAGTTAATAGAGTTGATGACAACTGAAATCGATGTTGTGATCGATACATAGTACTTACAGAGATGAGATGTTGCCGGATCGATGCCCAATTACTCACAGAGGCGTTCTTGATCTAGGACTTATTAGCAGACAAGAGTCAAAATTGAAGAAAGAAGTCAAATGAAGTCAAGATTCAAAAAAGAAGTCAAAGTCAGAGCTGGAAATGAAGTCAAATCTCTTGCTGAAGATCTATTTATAGCTTCCTCAAATGACATGGTGCTTTTTGGTATTTTCCAAGTCTTGGGATGTTTATTTCATATTATCAAGAGTTGTTTAAAACTCTTTTCAACCTTGCTGGGTTCTTTCACACATTCCTCTAAGTTAGTGGTAAACTTGTAATAATGTGATTTACATCTATGGCCGAGATCTTTTTATTGTTCAATCCAACGGTCCAAAATCAGACCGTTTGGATTTTGTACTACTTAAGCCTTGCGGCTCTAGGTTTTATGTATTCTGGCTTCTCGGCAACAATGGCAGCGAAGCTCTGCCAAATTATCAATGAAATTCCTCTTTGTTCTTCTCTTTTTCTGGGTTTTTGATATGTCAAATCTTTGAATCTTTTCTGGAATCATCGATTCCTTTCATGGAATCAGAGCCATGGCTTTGTCCACTGCTCAAAATCAGGGTTCCACAAACCCTTTCTATGTTCTCTCTCAAATCCATAACTTGGTTCCCTTCAAATTAGACAACAACAATTATCTCATCTGGAAATACCAGGTCTCATCTGTTCTGAAAACTCAATCGCTCTTTGGTTATGTGGACGGAACAAAAATCTGTCCATCTGAATTCTTGGCCGATGAACATGGTGAAGCAACGGAAAATCGAAATCCGGCGTATGAAGTCTGGGTGGCACAAGATCAGATGGTTCTCACTCTCCTCACAGCAACACTCACACAAGAGGCTCTTGTTTAAATTGTGGGTAAGCAATCTTCTCGTGACGTTTGGGTTTCACTCGAAAACAGGTACGCCTCTCTCACTCGCTCCAATATCATGCAACTGGGATCTGAACTTCAAACGATTCGTAAGAAATCGGAATCTATTGATGATTACATTCAAAGACTCAAAACCCTAAGAGACAAACTCTCTTCTGCTATGGTTCACACTGATGACCAGGATATGATTCTGTATGCTCTTCACGGTCTACCTCCTGAATATAACTCTTTTAGATCTGGTATTCGTGTTACTATGTCTTGCTCCTGATAAAATTACATTTGAAGAACTACATGTCTTTTTGAAAGCTGAGGAACAAATGATTGAGTCTCAAACTGTTATATCCTCTGATTTGGTTGGTAATGCTGCTTATATGTCTATTGGTACTCATTCTGAGTTTTACTATGGTAACAATCGTGGTAGAGGAGGCAACTCCAATGGTGCTGGTTATGGTAACCCAAACGAAGTCAAGTGTCAGGGTTCTTCAGTCAAAACCCTAACCCTAATTATGGTCAAAGGTCAAGTCAAAACACTAAATCTAATTATGGTGAAGGGTCAGGGAATCAAGGTCAAAACTATAATTCAAACTACCTTGGTAGAGGAGGAAACAACAGAGGAGGAGGAAGAGGTTTTGAAAATCAAAGAGGGGGAATATCTGGGTATAATAGAGGTCCTTATAAAAGTAGAGACAAAAATGGCAATCCATTAACCTGTCAAATATGTGGTTATGATTACCACTCTGCTATTGATTGCTGGCATAGAATGGATCATGCCTTTCAGGGAAAGAAACCTCCTACCCAGTTAACTGCTATGAACACTGTGACTGTATCTGATCCTTCTCCAAGTATATTTTCAAATTATTGGTTGACTGATTCAGGTGCCAACAACCACATGACTTCTGATTTTGCAAATCTCTCTGTGAGCTCTCCTTATCATGGGTCTTATCAAGTTGCAGTGGGTAATGGTAACACCCTAGCTATAAATCACTCTGGTACTGCCTTTCTTAACACCCCAAATCAATCTTTTCAATTAAACAAAACTTTACATGTTCCCAATTTATCTGCTAATTTAGTCTTAGTTTATCAACTCTGCAAACAACACAACTGTGCCTTCTATTTTGATGCTGATTCTTTTTACATCCAGGACAAAAATCTGGGCAAAGTTCTGTATCAAGGGTTGAGTGAAAATGGTCTCTACCCTATACACACTCATCCCTTCTGTCATGTCTCTGAAGTCAAAGACCCTGTCAAGACTGCCTATCTAGGAAAAAGTGTCAAGTCTCCTATCTGGCATGCCAGATTAGGACACCCCTCTGAAGATGTTTTAAAACTTGTGTTTATTTCTGCTTCTAATTTATGCAAATACCTAAAGTTGTGTGATATTTCTTCAAGTTCCTTATGTGAACATTGTGTGAAAGGCAAAATGACTAGACTACCTTACAAGTCTTCACTTTTGGCTTCTAAGAATTCTCTTGATATTGTTTACAGTGATGTTTGGGGTCCTGCTAGTACCAAATCTTATCATGGTTACAGATTTTATGTGCTCTTTATTGATGATTATTCCAAGTTTACATGGTTATTTCCTTTGCATCATAAATCTAAGGTTGCTACTATTTTTGATAAATTCAAAACTCAAATTGAACTTCAACTTGGCAATAAAATTAAAATTCTGAGATCTGATGGTGGTGGTGAATATATATCATATGTGTTTCAACAATATTTGCAAAAAATGGCATTATTCATCAAAAATCTTGTCCTCACACTCCACAACAAAATGGAGTAGCTGAAAGAAAACATAGACACATTGTTGAAATTGTTGTTACAATGATGATTCATGCTTCTTTACCAAATTATTTGTGGTATCATGCATTTCCTGCAGCTGTTTATCTTATTAACTGTATGCCAAGCAAAAACACTTTCAATAAATCTCCTTGGGAATTACTTTACAAAACAATTCCTGATTATTCAAAATTTAGAGTGTTTGGATGTGCTTGCTATCCTTATTTGAGACATTATAATGTGTCTAAACTTGAACCCAAATCCACTCAATGTGTATTTCTTGGTTATGCACAAAACTATAAGGGTTATGTTTGCTTTGACAAATCTGCACAAATTTTTTTTATTAGTAGAGATGTAATTTCTGATGAACTCATTTTTCCATATCAGAAAAGTCAACATGCCAACTTTGACAAAATTGACAACTTCAAAATTGGTGAAATACCTGTTACTCTACCAGATACTGCATTTACTACTGCATTTAATCCCATGCATTCACCTGACTTAACTGTTTCAACTGACTCATCACACATTAATGTGCCTCATTCTAACATTAATGTGTCTGCTCCTACTCCTTCATTTACTGACTTATCCTCTGATTTTATTACAGGTACACTGAATGAGAACAATTATGCACTTAATCCTAGCCACACTTATGATATAGAACATGCTACTACTCTTGACTCTGCCAACTTAACTGATAAGAACAATACTACACCTATCTCTGGGAGCCATCATGCTCAGGTGGAGCTAGACCCTGTTCCAGCTATGCAGCCAGGAGATACAACTTCAAATGATGCCTCCCACACAGAAGCTGATGAAACCACAAGTATACCAACCTCAGGCTTGGAAACTGAACAATGGTCTAATGCTTTTCCAGATGGTGGACATCCCATGCAGACAAGAAGCAAGTCTGGGATTGTCAAAAAGAAAGTGCTTGGATTCATAGCCACCTCTGGTAACTCTGATATCTCTCCTTTCTTAAATGACCCTACTTGTTTCAGTGAAGCTAGAAAACATTCTCAGTGGCTTAATGCAATGACTGAAGAATTTTCTAGTCTCCAACATCAAAACACCTGGACCCTAGTGCCACCTCCCAACAATGCAAATATTGTTGGGAACAAATGGGTATTCAGGACAAAATACAACCCCAATGGCATCATATCTACATACAAAGCTAGATTAGTTGCTAAGGGTTTCAATCAAACTCCTGGCATTGACTTTGAAGAAACTTTCAGTCCTGTTGTAAAACATGCAACTGTTAGAACTGTCATTGCCTTAGCTGCTTCTATGAATTGGCCTTTGAATAAACTTGATGTCAAAAATGCATTTCTACATGGTTATTTTAGAGAAACAATTTATATGCAACAAACTCCTGGATTTAAAGATCCACATCACCCTCATTTTGTGTGCAAATTAAACAAAGCCATATATGGTCTCAAACAAGCTCCTAGAGCTTGGTTTGAGAGGTTTACAAGTTTCATTTTTTCTTGGATGTGTGGCATCAGTGGCTGATACATCTATGTTTATCAGATACACTTCTCATCCTCAATCCATCACTGTTTTATTATTATATGTTGATGATATCATACTTACTGGCAATGATACTGATTACATGATATACCTTGTCTCCAAACTTGGTACTGAGTTTAGCATGACTGATCTGGGTCCCTTGACTTACTTTCTGGGCTTAGAAATTCAAAGATCTGCTAATGGCATTTTCATTCATCAACATAAATACATCAATGGTCTTCTCCTTAGATTCAATATGTTGTCTTGCACTCCCTGTGATACTCCTACTACTTCTGGCATTAAATATCATGCTCATGATGGTATATTACTTGAAAATCCTACACCTTTCTAACAGTTAGTAGGTGCTCTTCAATATTTAACATTTACAAGACCTGGCATTTGTTTTGATGTCAATCATCTTTGTCAATTTATGCATATGCCTACTACTCAACATCTCATTGGTGCCAAAAGAATTTTGAGGTATTTAAAAGGAACCATCACTGAAGGAATTCTGTACAAGTATAGTTCTCTCAATTTACATGCTTACTCTGATGCAGATTGGGCTGGTAACCCAACTGATAGGAGAAGCACCACTAGTTTTGTGTTATTTCTGGGAAATAACCCCATTCACTGGGCTGCTAAAAAGCAACCCACTGTATCCAGATCCTCTGCTGAATCTGAATACAGAGCTCTTGCAACCACTGCAGCAGAAATTTGCTGGTTTCAATATCTGTTTCATGATCTTCACATTTTTATGCCTAATCCTCCTACATTATTTTGTGACAATGAATCTGCCATTGCTATGACTGCAAACCCCATTATGCATGCTAGAACCAAACACATTGAACTAGACTACCATTTTTTTAGAGAAAAATGTTTAAAGAAAACTGGTTTCATATGTTCATTCTGCAGATCAGCCGGGAGACATTTTCACCAAAGGATTGGCAGCTTTACCATTTCACTATCTCAAGCACAAACTGATGGTGTCACAGCCACCATCAGTTTGAGGGAGGGTATTAGCAGACAAGAGTCAAAATTGAAGAAAGAAGTCAAATGAAGTCAAGATTCAAAGAAGAAGTCAAAGTCAGAGCTGGAATTGAAGTCAAATCTCTTGCTGAAGATCTATTTACAGCTTCCTCAAATGACATGGTGCTTTTTGGTATTTTCCAAGTCTTGAGATGTCTATTTCATATTATCAAGAGTTGTCTAAAACTCTTTTAAACCTTGCTGGGTTCTTTCACAAATTCCTCTAAGTTAGTGGTAAAATTGTAATAATGTGATTTACATCTATGGCCGAGATCTTTTTATTGTTCAATCCAACGGTCCAAAATCAGACCGTTTGGATTTTGTACTACTTAAGCCTTGCGGCTCTAGGTTTTCTGTATTCTGGCTTCTCTGCAACAATGGCAGCGAAGCTCTGCCAAATTATCAATGAAATTCCTATTTGTTCTTCTCTTTTTCTGGGTTTCTGATCTGTCAAATCTTTGAATCTTTTCTGGAATCATCGATACCTTTCAGGACTCACTGGAAAATTGAAGAACACGAGGGATACAGTTTGGTCATATTATGAGATTTGATTTACATGATCGATCATGCCCCGTAATCATCTGGGATGTGATTGATTTGCGAGGAAAATCTTTTATTTCGTCGCGTTTGTGTTTCCGGCAGGCATAAAGATAAACATTAACACGTGTTTATCATTAGTTGTAATGAACGGTTGAAATTAATAAAGAAGATCGAACGTTTCTAAATTGTTGGCTGGACGGGCTGGAGAAAGATGGGGGGTGGAGGGAATTCAAATCCATTGACTGCATACGAATTACAAATGAAAATGGGCACTTCCGCAACGGACATGGCTTAGAATGGTAACAATTGAAATCGGTATCAATATATATACTATTTCAGAAGGATTTTCTAGGGTTTGACTGATAAATTGTCACATGACATTGTCGATTAATTAATGTAATTTAAGTTGAATTTGAAATCCACTTACTCGAAATTAAAAAAAAATCATGGAAAGCAGGTATGTACATCTGGGAATAGGAAACTTCTTCCCATTAAAAGGTATAAATTGACATTGTGTAGATTGAGTGCATACGAATTACAAATGCAAATAAGAGACTTCCGAAACGGACATGGCTTAAAAAGGTAACAATTGAAATCGGATATCAATATATATACTATTGGGTGACTTTAAATTAAAAGGCATGATGGCTACTTATGCACACTACCAGAAATGAAGGTTATACCAGCGGCCGAAATCGTCAGTATAGCCTTCAAAAACCGTGGGTAAAAGTTTCTTCAGTGGTTGCCAAAAAATGAAGTGTTGATGCATGAATTTACCTTCACCAGAAAATATAAATTTCTCAAGTAGTTCGTGTGTTTTTTTTTCACTAAAATTTAAGATGGCCAGGTTCGAGACTTTGAGAGGGCTTGGCAAAATTGTAAACTTGGCATGGTGATGGGTCATTTAAATGTATATTTCTCTTAACATTTCCTCTTTTTTTTTTTTTTGAGAATTCAAAATTTCCATTAAAATCAGGCGAAAATATCAGAAGGCATTACATCTTTCTCAACGTATTTTAATACCCAAGAGGGTAACTCATCGTGCCACGCGCCTTCACCTCCTTGAGCCGCGTGCCGAGCCAAATGGTCGGCCACGCGGTTGTGTTGTCTTCCCAAGAACCTTATCTCGAGACTTCTATACTGCTCCATCAATAGCATCAGTTCATCAAGCAGTTCTTTCATTTCTCCCATTTCTTCTCTCCGTCTTCCCTCTCTAGCATTCTCTAGATCTGCCAAAACTCCGCTTGAATCGCCGGCGAGGATTATGTTCCTCTCTTTCCACCGTAGCCCCTCTCTGAGGGCGAGGTGGCATGCAGCCATTTCCGATTGTCTAGAGCTCTCTCTCCGCTGCAAGTTTTTCGATCCTGCCATCTTGCAATCCCCGTTGATGGACCGGAGGATGAAGCCCGCCGTCGCCACACCGGTTAATGGGCTCCAATTTCCGTCAAATTGAAGTAGGAGGTACTCGTCTCCGACGTTGATGCTTCTGGGCTTCCGAATGTCCAAGCTAAGTAGATCTCCCCTTCTGAAACTTTGTTCTTGAATTTTCTGTTTGATCAGTGTTGAAATTGAGATGGGGTTTGTACTGATGCTCTTGAACCTCTGTCGATTCCGTTCTTGCCATAAAGCCCAGAGACACACACAATACTCTGTTAGATCTGCTTCTTTGAGTCGTTGGATATCTGTTTGGACTATTTCTGATGCACTCGTCTCGGGTTCTGGCAGGGAGTTTGGGTTACCGATTGAATCCCACGCTGCTGTTGCCAACGGGCATGTGAAGAAGACATGTTCCGCCGTCTCCTTTTGATCTTTGCAGAACTTGCATCGTGACTCTACCTCGATTCCTCTCCTCTCCAAATTGTCTGCAGTGGGGATTATGTTCTTCGCTACTCTCCAGACCAGATGAGTGATTTTTTTCTCAATTTTCAGTTTCCATAGCTTTGTAAATGAATTGTTTGACCTTGTTGAGCTTTCTCCAGAATTTTGCTGATGTGATTTCTCTCTCATTCCAAACAGGTATCCTGATTTTACCGTATAAATACCGGAGTCGTTGTAATGCCAACGCACTTCATCAGCCGCTGGTCGTGCTGGAAGGCGGATCTGTTCTATCTCCTTGCAGTCCATCTCTAGCAGGTACTCTCTGAGTTTAACAATATTCCAATTCCTTGTTTCTTTGTTAATAAACTCTTCAACTTTCATCTGATTTATCATGCTATTGTCAGTAACCAACTTGAAAGTTGGTTCCCGAGGGATCCACGGCGAGCTCATATACACTGATTGTCCATCACCAATCTGCCATCTCGAACCCCTTGCCAGGAGCCTTTTCCCGAAGCAAATACTTCGCCACGCGTAGCTAGGTGCGTTTCCCTCTTTTGCTTCCCAGAAATTTTTCCCTGCATAGTATTTTGATTTCAGTACCTTGCTCATCAGTGATTCTGGCTTTGTTAGTATCCTCCATGCCTGCTTTGCTAACATCGCCTGGTTGAAAATCTTGTAATCCCTGAACGCTAGACCCCCATTCTCTTTCTGCTCCTGCAATTTATTCCACGCCAACCAATGTATGCCACGTTCCTTTTTTGAGTTGCTCCACCAAAATTGACGAATTTTTGCTTCAATCTTATTAATCACATTATCGGGTAATATAAAACATGACATTGCGAAACACGGAATTGCATTGGCAACTGCTTTGATCAACACTTCTTTACCCCCTATGGACAAAGACTTCTCCTTCCAGCCTTTAAGTTTGCTATCCATTCTATCAAGAATGTACGAAAAAGTTGTGTACTTTTGTTTACCAATTGTAGTAGGGAGTCCAAGGTACTTATCGTGTTTGTCTGTTTCAGGGATGCCACAGTGCTGCTTGATCTCTTCCTTGGTGGCTTCGGATAAGTTCGGGGAGAACACCATAGCTGACTTCTCAACATTGATGCGTTGTCCCGAAGCTCTGCAATAGCTGTCTAATATCTCTTGTAATTTCGTTATTTCTTGTGTCGTGGCCTGTAAAAAGAATATAGCATCGTCAGCAAAAAACAAATGGGAGACCACTGGTCCTCCCCGAGATGCTATCACTCCTGTAAGATTTCTGCTTCGGATCGCAGAAGTGATAGCACTCGATAACACCTCCGAACAAAGAACAAATAAATATGGCGATAGTGGACACCCCTGCCTGAGTCCCCTCTCGGGAATCACCTTTCCGATTAGGGATCCATTACGGACAAATTCGAATTGGGTAGTGGAAACACAGCGCATTATAGCTGATATTATCTTAGGGCCGAAACCAAATCTTTCCAACACCGCTAAAAGGAATTTCCACTCTATACGGTCATACGCCTTAGACATGTCAACTTTAAGTGCCAGCACCCCTTTCTTCCCCTTCTTTCTCGTTTTGAGAGTGTGAATGACCTCAAAAGCTGTTAGAATATTATCCGTAATAAGTCTACCTGGAACGAAAGCCGACTGATTTTCCGAAACGAGGTCGTCTAAAACTGTTTTGACTCTGTTTGCCACTGCCTTCGCCACTATTTTGTAGATAATAGAGCACAAGCTGATTGGTCGAAAATCAATCGGTTTGCGGGGTTGTTTGGTTTTGGGTATTAGTGCTATAATCGTGTGGTTAAAACTGCCCAATTCCGCCCCCTCATTCAGAACTTCAAGACAAGTTTTTGTAACATCGTTACCCACTAAGCCCCAAAACTTCTGGAAGAAACCCGCTGAGAAGCCGTCTTTCCCAGGCGCTTTGTCTGGGTGCATTTGAAACAGTGCATTAGATACCTCTTTTGCTGAAAAAGGTTCCTCAAGGGCCATTGCCTTTCCGTCTGGTACAACTCTGTCCAAAGTCGTCACAGCTGCTGCTATGTCCTCCTCGGCAGGTCCACTAGATCGAAATATCTGTCGAAAGTGATCCTCAAGACACCTTGTCACATCGCTGTCTGAGTGAACCCAATTTCCCGTCTCGTCCTCCAGCCCCGTGAATTCGTTTCTGGCTCTTCTTATCGAGGCTCTTTTGTGGAAAAAACTGGTGTTTCGATCCCCAAATTTCAGCCAATCTGACCTTGCTCTTTGTGACCACATAACTTCTTCCTTCCTAAGCAAATCATCATATTGGGTTGTTAACCCATTTAATTGCTCGACCACTTCTTTTGTTCGAACACCCTTCTCAAGATCTTCTTTTTTTCCTCTAATAACCTTGATTTGCTGGCTGACATTCCCGAAGGAATTACGGTTCCAGTGGCGGCATCGAGTAGCTAGATTTTGCAGTCTTGTGTACAGTGGGTTATCGCCACTCTGATTCCATGACGCTGCAATCATCTCCGGGAACTCCTCGTGCATGTTCCACATTCTTTCATAGTGGAATCTTCTCTTGTTTCGTTTCTTGTAGCCGTCCCATCTCCATTCTAACAATACCGGTCTGTGATCCGATCTCAGCCCCGTTGTATGTGTCACTTTGGCTCCTCGGAACTTATTCATCCACTCGATCGTAGCCACCACTCGATCAAGGCGGACCTTGATATGGTTTTCCTCTTCTTGGTTGTTTGACCATGTGAACTCTGGTCCTGCAAAACCTAGATCCACTAGGCTTAAATCTTGTAAAACTGAATTAAACGCTTGCATTTGGCTATACCTTCTTTCGTTGCCCCCTTCTCTTTCCATGTTGGACCTGATTTCGTTGAAATCACCGCATAAACACCACGGCTTGTCGCACATGGGTGCAATTCTCCACAGCAACTCCCACGTATTATGTCGTTGTTCTCTTTCCGGGTCGCCATAAACCCCGGTCAATCTCCATGTAAAACCATCCTGCTCTTCTACCAAAACGTCAATATGATGAAAGGAGAACTTGATTAGTGTGATACTTACCTTGTTATCCCAAAGTAAGGCTAATCCCCCCTTTCTCTCTTGCGCTTCGACGAAGATGCCATTTGCATACTTTACTTTGTCACGAACCTTTTCCATCTCTACTTTGTTAAGTTTCGTCTCCATGAGGAAGACTAGGTTTGGGGATAGGAGCTTCAACTGCTCCTTAAGTGCACGGACCGCACGCGGCTTCCCCAACCCGCGTACGTTCCAGCTTACGAGACTCATTGTGCCTGGCGGGGCTGCTTAGCAGCCTCCGCCAATCTTGCGTTTAGAGATTTAGTGGTACTCTGGGACCTGTTGTTTGTTGTTTCACCCTTGTTACCTTCCTCCATTCCACCCCTTATTGCACCAAGATATCGCCTTTCTAGGTCCAGCTGCTTGTTTCTTTTCGAGCTCTCAATCTTTTCCGTTGATGCTGGGCTTAGATCAGGCGCAGTCTTCCTCTTCGGTGACACCGGTCGATTTGGCTCCTTCTTCTTGTTCTTGTCACTTGCCGGTCCTACCCGAGCCTTTGGGCTAGGGTTTCTTGGTATCTCAGTCCCCAGGTTGACTGTCTCGGTCTGCCCTTGCGTCTGGGGCCTTTGAATCTCCGGCTGGTTTAACTCTTTGTCCGCGGTCTCGTGTTGGGCTGCCCCTTCCTGCCCGTGGTTCGGCTCCTCGGCCATTGGGTCCTCTAGGTTTTTGTTGAGATCGAGTTCTTCCACTTCATCATCCGGGGTTTTCTTGACAGTATTCGGCTTCTCTTTTGGTCCCGCCTTCTTCTCCGTGTACTGCCGCGTTTTCTTCGGGGGTTGGAACAGCATCCACTCCCCATACCCCGGCTCCTCATTTGGATCTATCCCCTCCGCGAGGTGGTTGCAGTGGCTACTGCGGTGGTCTAGGTATCCACACCATTGACACACTGATGGGATCCTTTCGTATTTGAAATCAAGCCAGACTCTTTCCGACTTAACCTTTACATAAACCCCTCTAGGAAGGGCTTCAAAGATCGGCATTCTTACCCGAATCCGAACGTAGTTCTCCATACCTTCACTCTCTATTCTTGGATCGGACTCCAGAATCAGACCCACATTCTTGACCGCCTTCCTTCCTGCTTCCTCCGTTGTTAAGTGGACCGGCAAGCGATGTACTTGGATCCAGACATCCATGGATTCAAACCTCGGCTTCTCAACATCTTCTCCTAACTTCCAAGGTTTTAAGAGTAGTATCGCACCTTCAAAAACCCACGGTCCACCGGAGCAGATGCGATCCATGAGACTCTTGGTTGGGAACTTCAAAAGAAACGTGTTGCGGCTCACATATAGAAATTCAATGAGTTCCCCTTTGTTCCAGATTCGTCGGAAGAAAGCTCTTACTGGCCGAGGGTTTATCTCCTCTCCAGTTAGTAGCTTCGCGATCAGACAAAACTCGAACCCCTTCTCTGCCGCCGTGCAGAACTCATCCTCGAAGACAATCTCCTCTGTCTCCTTTTCCGTCAATCTCAGTGTTTCAAAGCCTTTCTGCATCACCGGATCTTGGTTGCTTTCCGCTGTTTCTGTCGCCGCCGATTGCATGATACTAGGGTTTGTTTTTCGTCTCCGAAGGGTTCGGAGAGGCTCTTTACACGAATGGTCCAATATGCTTAGTGATCTTAACATTTCCTCTTTCAAGTATCCATAAAATTGAGCGATATGCAAATCGCATTTCAAGAGTATATGGAAGGAATAAAAAGCTTTGCCCGATCCATACTTGAGATGAAGCTTCAACAAATAACATATAAATTATGGATAATTTTTTCGTCTACATAATTTGCGGATAAGTTTATTTGGGAGAATATATTTTTAAGGTAAGATGGTAAATTTTGCTTGAGCATTCATTGAAATTTTCGTAGCATAAGTTAATTAGAAAAAGTAAGAGAAACATTTGAAACGAATATAGAATAACAACTTAGTCACTAATAACATTTGAACATCTTGGTTGATATACGTTAGAAACCAATGTCTTCAATTTCACTAACTTAATATCTTTTGTAAAGTGGGACGGTTCAATATTAATTTAACAACGTTATTAAACTATCTACAAAAGAGTGTGTGTGTGTGGGTGTGTGTGTGGGGGGGGGGGGGAGTGGAGGGGGGGGGGGGGGGTGGAGGGTGGAGATTTTAGGGAATGAATGAGTTATGTAAGAGCATCTCCAATGGAGATCTCATTTCTAATGCTAAATTTAGGTGATGAATAGTGAATTTGGGCATTTATAGCATTTCATGCTCCAATGTATATGTGGTATGCAATTCTATTTCAAATGCTATTTCAAATTAAAAACTAATTTTTTATCCTAAAATAATTATATACTTCATCAACAACCATAATAACCAAACCTCTTTTACAATGTAATCAAATTTTATGCCTACATTAATAACTATCGCGACATAAAAGTTAATATGAATTAAAATTAATTTTTAATCGAAATTATCAATTATATATACTCCATCAACTACCACAAAAACCAAACCTCTTTTACAATGTAATCAGATTTAATAGCTACGTTAATGACTATCGCAACATAAAGTTAATATGATGGTTCAATATGGTCAAAATGGGAAATATGTAAATTAAAATCAAGAGATCAATGGATAGAATACTTGTTCTATCTTTAGCACAATCCTATACTTGATCTCAAATTTGAAACTAAGTATAGCACAATGCTATATTTATTAGAATTGCCACAACTATTGACACCCCATTGGAGCACTCCAATGCTATAATGATAGAATTAGAACAACTTTTAGCACTCCATTGAAGATGCTCTAAAGATAGTAGGATATGCAAAATCACTTAAAACTATTGGTATATTAATTTGTACATAGACAAAAAATAATGATGAACTTATTGTTTAACCTATTCATCCAGTTACATTATTTTATGAGTGTCAAATGAGAAATCAACTTAATTGATCACGCCATCCTTAATTATGTTAATAACCATTTATTTTATTAAATAATACAGAATGTGCTGCGACATTAACAAATCTAAACATCTATGTGAGAAAAACATATACATTTCTTCATAAAAATAAGTGACAAAATTGGATGATTAAGTTTAGAACTTTTGACGTAAACCCCCCTGCAGTATGGTTTCGCTGACACTTAGATACATGCAGAATTGATTTTTTCAGAAAACCCCTCTGCACTTTCACTTTTACCGACATCGCGCACCATTTTTCAAACCGAAAGCCCCATGCAGTTTCACTTTTACCGACACTTAGCTACCAACAGTTTTAGTAAAATGGTGCGTGATGTCGGGAAACTGCAGGGGGGTTTTCTGACAAAATCAATATTGTTGGTAGCTAAGTGTCAGTGAGGCGATACTGCAGGGGGTTTTTCTGTCAAAAGTTTAATAAAACTGTTTTAAACAAAATATATCCCGAAGTAACATGGATAATGTGATTTTCGATTTTCAGTTACAGCTCACTATTATAAGAAGGCATGCATGAAAATAAAAATATATAATTATTCTCTCGGAAAGGAGAAATCAACTACGAGCACACTTATTAACAACACAAGAGATGTGAGCTCAAACGTGTTAACAAAAAAATATACAATAAAAATATCACTTACACGGTGTCTTGAACTCCACAAATATAAAAAAAATGAAAGAATAATGTATATGTTTGGACTGACTTGGTTTTTGATTATTTATAAAAACTAATCTTAATTTGAAGGTTACAAAAATCAATAAAAACCAAGTTAAGAATTGGTGAGATGTTTGCTCGGTGTAGCAATGGACCCATGTCTATACACAGAGAAGGAGAAGAGGAAGGTAATACTAGACGATGAATTATGTGACTCAGCCGAGAAACGATTCAAACACTACATGGTTGGTGGATTTATTTCCGATGAAAAACTTGATGGGAAGACTGGTTGCAATGTCTTTCGAAAGATCCAGAATAAGGGCAGCGAGATAAACATGATAGAGACGGACTTCAACACCTTTCTCTTCGTGTTTCCGAACGAAGCTAGTATGGCGAGAGTAACCTCCCGAGGCAACTAGGCTATCAATGGAAAAACTTTATTACTCAAGCCGTGGAGACTAGGCGATCAGACTCCTGGTATTGTTTTCAGAACTTTCGATGCCTGGGTTCAGGTGAGCAACATCCCTATTCATCTGATGAAGGAAAAAATATGGAAGATGGTTATGAATTAAGTAGCTGAAGCTCTACAGGTGGATGCGAGGATTGATAGCGAAGATGGTGTTAATTTCATACGGGTACGGACCAGATTGCCCTTAGCGGAACCTCTCCCACGCGGTGTAAACCTAGTGGCTGAGGGGGAAGAAATCTGGCTCGACTTCAAATATGAGCGAGTCCCTCCCTTATGCCGCTGGTGTGGCCGGATAACTCGTGAAGACAACCATTGCACAACAGTACCAAGGGAGATGCAATGAGATTGCGAACCGGGCTATGGGGACTTCCTCCTTTTCCCTCCTCAAAAGGTAAAGTGTAAAGTAGACCACACAAAGTAAGATGGGTCTAGAAACACAGAGGATGCTATGCCTCCTAGTAATGGTGAAAAGAATTTGGGTGCTGAAACCAGTCCGGGGAAAACAGCGACAGAACCATCAACAGTGAAGAGTGTTACAGAAGATGGAATGGACATTCAGATTGAGGAAACCCAATGAAGGAGTAGTACACTTCGCAAGAAGCCAACAATGGCCAAGAAGGCCCGAAACCAACCAGAGGTTACCACAGGTCAACAAGGGCCAAGTAGGCCCGAAACCAACCAGATGGCAAGTCGGGGAATGGAGTGATGGATAAAATACTCCAATTCAATGCCACATCAATCAAAGCTCGAGCAAGGGTCACGAGATCAAAATCAACAAAAAGAAAAGGGGATGTAATGAATTTCAGCCTTCCTGCACAACCAACCAAAGCCACAGTGGTGGAGGAAACCGACAGTCCTGTGCTAGCAGATTTTCACACAAGCAATGATGAGATAAAAGGCGGGCAAGAGCGTATCTAAATCCGTTGATCCAATTTTGGTGGCGGCTGTGATGCATTCCCGCCAAAACCAATGAGTCTCCTAAGCTGGAACGTACGGGGGTTGGGGAACCCCGGTACGTTCCTATCGCTTTGCAATCTTTTGAAGCAAAAATCCCTAGACATGGCTCATGGAAACCAAGCTCTCTCGAGTGGAGATGGAACATAGTATTACCCGACTCGAATTCTACAACGGCTTCGCAGTTGATGCCAGAGGTAGAAGTGGCGTCCTTGGACTACTATGTAAAGATAGTATGCAAGTTGAGGTAACACAAATTCTTTCTTTTTTATCGATGCCATGGTAAAGAAAGAAAACGAAAACAGAAACCAGTGGTGGAACGGGGTTTTACGGAGATCCAAACATATCAGAGCGTTCTTGTTCTTGGGATTTGATTCTTAAATTGTTGCCCCAACCAGACATCCCATGGTGCGTCGTAGGTGATTTCAACGCAGTCGCCTCATACACTGAGAATGATGGAGGTATGGGTCTAAATTCCAGTCAACTTGAACAATTCAGGGATGTTCTCAACGAAGTTGGTCTCATAGACCTAGGCTACCAAGGGAATTTGTTCACTTGGAGCAATAACCATAGCAGTGAAGGAAATATATAAGAACGGCTGGATAGAGCCGTTGCTAATTTTTTGTGGATGGACCTCTTTCAGGGGCCCCGGGTCACTCACTTATGGTGGACAAATTTAGACCATATTCCGATCATGGTGGAGTGGACTCAACACAACACAGTTTGGAGAAGAAGGGGGCGTTTTCAGTTGAACAAATGTGCGAAACAAATCCCAGCTTCAAGTTGCTCGTGGAAGATTGTTGGCTCGAACAGGGAAAAGTCTCGGAAAAGCTAGGCAATCTGGACAAGAAGTGCACGATTTGGAACAAAGAAATGTTCGGGATGGTGATTAAAAGATGCAACTTTTTGCGTGACAGAGGAAGATTCTTATACAACCTTGCTCATAATGATGAGATTATCGCAAAAAAGGAAAATCACGAGAGAATACAACGATCTGCAAAAGAAAGAAGAGATTATGTGGCGGCAACACTCAAGAGTAGAGTGGCTGAAACAAGGTGATAAAAATACCCGATATCTTCACTTAAAATCTACTATTCGTCGCTCTCATAAAACATTTCAGGGGATTGAAGATTCAAACAAAAACTGGGAGACAAATGAAAAACTCAAATTGGAAAAATTTTGGAGGATTACTTCTCGGGTTTGTTCAAATCCTCCAAATGGATGAGATAGAGCCGATGTTAATCAACTCGGATGAATTTGTTTCGACTCAATACAAGGACCAGCTGGAATGTCCTTTCACCACCGAGGAAGTCTAGAAAGCCCTTTTTCAAATGGTGCCTGAGAAGGCGCCGGGTATTGATGGGTACCACGCAGGGTTCTTTCAAAAACACTAGAGCATAGTTGGGAAAGATGTCACGAGGAGATTTTGAAAATTCTGAATGAAGGATACCCATTCAAAGATTTTAATCATACTTTGATTGCGCTAATTCCAAAAATAAAGCAACCGCGGAGACCTAGTGAGTACCGTCCCATCAACTGTTGCACAGTTTGTTTTACAAAATTGTTGCTAAATGTATTTCTAAGATATTGAAAAGTGCTCTCCCTGCTTATCAGACGATCAAAGTGCGTGTGTGCTAGGAAGATTAATTTATGATAATATTCTCACAGCTTTCGAAGTTATTCACTCTCTCACGACTCGTAAGAAGGGGACGAAAGATTTTCTAACATTGAAGGTGGACATAAGCAAAACATATGAAAGAATTGAGTAGAATTATCTCAAGGAGGTCCTTTTTAATTTGTTCTTCGGTATCCGGTTCAGATACTTGATCCTTCAATGTGTTAGCTCGGTTTATTTTTCTGTACTTCACAACGGCTGCCCCATGGGTCATTTTGAACCAGAAAGAGGACTCAGACAAGGTTATCCCTTATCTCCGTGTTGTTCTTAAGTTGTAGTGAGATGCTCTCCAGATCAATTTCTAAAGGAGTTGAAGAAGGCTGACTAGCTGGTGTCACAACTTCTCAGGGAGGACCAGTGGTCTCCCATTTATTTTTTGCTGACGATTCTATGTTCTTTTCTCAGGCAGGTAACAAAAAATTATTACGGTTTTGCAAATCTTAAAAGGCGTATGATAAAGCGTCGGGCCAGCTGATTAATGTGGATAAGTCAGCAGTGGCTTTTTCGCCAAATGTCCTTGAAGGTATTCGAAACAGCGTATTACAAAGCAACAGGTATTCTGCAGATGACAAAATCATGAGCAGTACCTGGGACTCCCAACCACTATGGGGCAAAACAAAAGTGTCACTTTCAGCAAGCTTATTGAACGGATCATAAACAAGTTGAAGGGGTGGAAAGAGAGGAATCTCTCAGCAGCTGGAAAGGAAGTCATGATCAAAGTTGTGGTGCAAGCGCTCCCTACATATGCAATGTCGTGTTTCATATTACCGGATTGCGTCTGTGACAAGATGGAAAGAATCATTCTAAAGTTCTGGTGGAGCAAGGTTTCTAGAGACAAAGGCATTAATTGGATCGCATGGGAAAAGCTTCAACAAGCTAAAGTGCATGGAGGGTTGCAATTCAAATACCTTAAAAACTTTAACAGCGCGTTGTTAGCTAAACACAGATGGCGACTAATTGACGAAGGCGAATCCCTTTGCAGCAGAGTTTTGAAGGCCAAGTACTTTCCAAACACTAACTTCTTGAAAGCACAATTGGGATATGGCCCTACGTATGCTTGGAGGAGCATTATCTCAGGCCGTGCAGTCTTAAAAGAAGGCTTAAGATGGAAAGTGGGAAACGGAGAAAACATTGACATTAAGAAAAAGAAGATTACGAACAACGGCTCTGGCAAGCCCATCACAGTCCTGGCTCCAACAATAGAGCTGAAAGTCTCTGAATTCATTAGCACGGACACAAGGCAATGAGATTTGATAAAAATCAGAGATGTTTTGTGGGAGGTAGATACAATGGCGATTGAGAGGATGAGGCTGCCGTGAATTTCAAAGCAGGAAAAATTGATCTGGGAATCCAATGAAACTTGATCTGCACGGTTCGAAGTGGGTATAGAGTGGCTAGGAAGCTAGCTATCAATGAAGCTTATGAGAGCTCTCTGTCACTTCCAAAAACTTTCGAAATCCTCTGAAGCCTTAATGTCCCGAAGAAGGTGAACCATACGGTTTGGAGGGCGATCCGGAATTCCCTCCCAACTCGCAGTGCTCTTCGTCGTCGTGGTATAGAAATGGAAAACAAATGATGCTGGTGTGATTGCGCAGACGGAAGTACAAAGCATGTCTTCTTAAAATGCAGTGGAGCGAAGAAATTATGGTCTAACCTCTTTGGTGAGGATTCTGTTAATACAATGAGAGAAAAATTTAGCCCATGGTTGGAGACTCAGGTAAACATCAAGAACCCCGACCAGCTCTCACTTATCTTCACTACTATCTACACTATTTGGCTTGCGCGCAACAACAAGATCTTTAAAAGGGTTGGTTTCAACTTTAAAGTGGGAGCTCAAGAGATCATGAACAGTGTTAGTGATTTCGCTGAGGCTAACCTACCAGTCCTCAAGAACAATACAAGAACCCCTAGTGCAAGCAATTGGAAGAGGCCAGAGAGTGGATGGATCAAAATAAACGTCGACGGCAGCTGGAATCATGTCACAGGCGAAGCCACGAATGGGATGCTGATGAGAAGTAGTACTGGGACTTTTGTAGCTGCTCTCTCCAAAAGCACAGGCTGTTGCACCTCTGCCAAAGAATCTGAGGCCCGTGCTATTCTAGCTGGGGTGGATTCATCCATCTCCATGGGTTTATCCAACATTTGTTTCGAAGGAGACACAAAAGTGTTGTTGGACGAGATTGTAAACAGAGGGCTGGAAACTAAGCTGAAGATCTCACCGAGGTGGAAGACATTATCGAAGAAATCTTGCAAAAGCTCGGCAGCATAGGAAACTGGAAGATCGTGTACGTGAGTCGCTCTAGTAATGCAGTTGCACATCATCTAGCGGATTTCAGGAAAAATAACAACTCAGATGAAGATTGGTTAGAGTCTCCACCAGGGTGGTTACAAACAATTATCAATGCTGATGTAATTGCCAGTTCTCAGGCTCCTCCTTGAGCTTTTTAATACAATCTTGATTCTAAAAAAAAGTTTTCTTTAACCATTTTCTTTCTTTTCAATTTATTTTTACTTTTCAACTAAATTATAAAGTCAGCATGTTTTTTATCCGTTTAAAAAAAAAGAAAGTTTAAAATAAACATGCAGAGAAAACAAGTTTAGAAACAAAATTTAAAACAGTGTTAATTTGATCTAGCATCATTTCAAACATACCCCAATTTATAAATGTAATTTTATGTATTTAATAAGAGTAGGAATTTTTTACCACCAAATGTACGGAAAAACATTAAAAAAAAACTCGAAGACTGGCGTTTTCTGTCTGATTTGTTTTTAACCAATAGAAAAAAGCACGACTAACATTTTTCTTAGAAGACAATAGTTTAAAAACTAGAATAGCAAACAAGCACTCAAAGCTATCCCCCCAAAACATTATGAAATGTCTACCCCAATAGGGCTCCTAAACCACATATACCACCTAAAGAAGGAATACAAGAAAGTCTACAAGAAAGTCAATGCTTTATTACTCCAACGGTAAAGTGAAGTGGCATGTAATGGAATTGATTCTCTGCCACTAATCAAGCTCACAGAAATGGTTAGAAGACTACAAGAGTCAAATGATTTGGCACTACCAAATCAAAGAAGAAATGATTTAGCATTCTTAACAGGGAATCATTAATCAAATGATTACCCAAATATTGTGACCTTCCATCTTTACATTATAGCCGTTAGAGAGACTATGCCTATAAATAGGCTTGTTTGTACTCTGTCATATATTGTGAAAATACCATTACAAGAATTATTTTATACTTCAAATTCTCTTTATGGTATCAGAGCTTGCACAGAGAACCCAATAACTTCTTATATTGCTATGGATCCTTCTGAAACCACTTTAACCATTCAATCATTCCATCAGTGCTCTGGCCTTATTTCCATCAAACTCAACACAAACAACTTTTTGCTATGGAGGTCACAAGTCATACCACTGGTCCGAAGCCTCGGACTTATTCATCACCTCACTGAAGATAGCAAACCCGAGGAAGAGAAGGTCGGAGAAGATGGAACAAAAATTTCAAATCCGGAGTATCTCAGTTGGATCAATAATGATGGCCTGTTAACCTCATGGATATTGGGAATCATTACAGAATGAGGTATTACTCATGCTTGATGATGTATAAACGGGACGTCAGGTATGGAGCTCTTTAGAAAAGCAACTTCTTCCAATTACAAAAGATAAGGAAATTGCCTTGACAGAAAGTCTCATGTTTTTACAAAAGGGAAACCTTCAACTTGACGAATATCTTCGAAAATTTAAAGGGATCTGTGATAATCTTGCTGCAGTAAAAAAGCCCATAGATGAAGTTGAAAAAGTTTTTCACTTAGCAAGAGGTCTCGGACCGAAGTATAAGGATTTTCGAGTTGCTATGTTAACCAAGCCTCCTTATCCCACTTACAGCCAATTTGTTTTAGCATTACAAAGTTATGAGCAGATATCAAACAATGGGGGTGAAGAAAGGTCAAATCATGTTAATCATGATCAAGCTTTTCTTACCCAAAGAGGAAGAGGTCGAACTCACGGAGGTGGTCGTGGCGGTCGTTTCAACTCGAGAGGAAGGGGATTTACTCCTGCTGCTCGATTTGGAACGCAAAACTACCAAAGGCATGTGGGAAATGGTTCCTCACATTGGAGGAACAACAGGAAGGAAGAACAAGCACATCAACAACCTCATAACAAAGAGGTAGTTATTTGTCAAAAGGACAATCACTCGGCGTTGGATTCCTGGCATAGATTCAACCACTCATTTCAATCCGAAGATGTTCCAAAGGCGTTGGCTGCGTTCAGTAACGATGATGATCCTACTTTATACGCCGATTCAGGAGCTACAACACACATGATTAATGATCCAGGTACAAATTTTGAAATTACTCCATACAACGGTAATAATTCTATTTTTGTCGGAAATGGTGATCGTTTGAAAATTTCCCATGTTGGGAAAGGAAAGATAAAAACCCCGCATGGAGATCTAATTCTTAAAAATGTTCTTGTAGTTCCTGAAATAAGAAAGAATCTTCTTTCAGTTAGTCAATTAGCAAATGATAACGCCTGTTTGATTGAATTTTCATCTAATGCTTTTGTTGTTAAGGATCAACAGGGCAAGATTCTGGCCACAGGGCGTAAGAGAGGAGGCTTGTATGCTCTAGATGAAGCTAATCATGAAGCTCTTGCTGCTATTTCAAATAAGGCACCTTTTAGCATTTGGCACCAACGAATGGGTCATCCCCATTCAAAGGTTCTCAAAATATTGCATAATAAACAATTAATTGACATTTCTAGTTGGACAAAGTCTGAGAAAATTTGCATTAGTTGTCAAATGGGGAAAAGTTGTAAGCTTTCATTTTCTACATCAAATAATAAGAGTGTTTTTCCTCTTGATAAAATACATTGTGACTCATGGGGTCCTGCTCCTATTTTATCGTGTCAATGTTTCAAATATTATGCCATTTTTGTAGATGACTATAGTCGTTATACCTGGTTTTATCCACTAAGGAAGAAATCAGACTTCTTTGAATGCTTCCTAAAGTTTCAAAGGCTTGTAGAAAATCAATTTGAGAGGAAAATTAAAGTTTTTAAAAGTGATGGGGGAGGTGAATTTAAATTACTTGACTTTGAAAAACACTTGAGTGATTGTGGAATACATCACCAATTTTCTTGCCCTCACACTCCAGAGCAAAATGGCGTCGCCGAAAGAAAACATCGTCACATTGTGGAGACTGGACTCACCTTACTCTTCCAAGCACACTTCCCTCTGAAATATTGGATTGATGCTTTCATGACTGCCGTTCACTTGATTAATAGAATTCCCTCACCCACACTAAATATGAAAACACCTTTTTGTTGTTATTAAATAGAACACCCGATTACGAAAGTTTAAGAATATTTGGGTGTAGATGTTTTCCTTATCTTAGAGATTACGGAAAGAATAAGTTTTCAAAAAGAACGTATCCTTGCATATTTATAGAATATAGCCCTTTACATAAAGGATATCGTTGTCTTGATCCGTTGACAAATAGAGTTTATATTTCGAGACATGTTATTTTTGATGAAAGTATTTTTCCTCATGCTCCTCAATTAAAAAGTAACCTGCAGACGAATCCAGAAATATTATTTTTTCCTGAAAATGAGGCATGGACGAAGAGAGTCACCCATACTCCTCAAGTGAAAAGTTGTGAACGCAATATAGCGCCGAAGAACTGCCGTGGTGGAGAAATTAGCAGTGGGCAACCCATTGATTCTGCAGTGTCCATTAGTCCTCGCAATCAACCTACGGATGTGGGAGGTAATATTGAAAATAATTCCTCTAACACTATTTTTGCAGGTCATGAGTCTCCTGAAGTCGCAGAAAGAAGTGAAGGGCAAAATACAAGTGAAAATTCTGCATAAAATACATTGTCAGGGGAGACAAATGATTTAAGTAATCATATTTTTGTTGACTTGGATCTTTCTAACAAATATGCAGGCACTTCTCAACAGATTAGTGATGAAGCTCAAAATGATGGACATGTAATGATCACGAGAAGAAAGCTTCGCAAAAATCCTGAGCTAGACCCTTCTCTAGCAACACAAATTAAGGATCTTCATGACAAAAAGTCTCATCGAGCTCTTGTTAGCACAACTCATGAGAGTTCGGAACCAAAGACATACAAGGAGGCTCTAAAGAGACAAGAATGGTATGTTGCTATGAAAGACGAAATTCAAGCGCTTCAAACAAATCAAACATGGGATTTAGTACCACGACCAGTTGAGACGAATGTTGTTGGTTCAAAATGGGTGTATCGCACCAAGTTTAAAGAAGATGGGACGGTGGATAGGTTCAAAGCTCGTCTTGTCGCGCAAGGGTATAACCAAGTTTAAGGACTAGATTACGAAGAAACATATAGTCCTGTCATCAAGCCGACTACCATTCGACTAATTTTAGCTATTACAGTGTCTTCAAAATGGAAAATAAAACAGTTGGACGTCAAAAATGCCTTTTTACATGGTATCCTGAAAGAAACCGTGTACATGGAACAACCACCTGGATTCGCGGACCAACACCATCCAGACCATGTCTGCAAATTGAAACGGTCCATTTACGGTCTCAAACAAGCACCCAGGGCTTGGTTTGATCGTTTATCACAATTTTTTCTTCATATTGGATTCATCTGCAGTAAAGCCGACTCATCTTTATTTATTTTTCGAAAAGCTAATTCTCTTATTTTGATGCTTGTTTATGTCGATGACATTTTACTTACAGGAAATGATGAATTTGGTATTGAAAGACTCATCAAAAAGCTCGGCTCGGAATTTGCCTTGAAGGATCTGGGAAAGATACATTACTTTCTTGGTTTAGAAGTAAAATATTTTGCAGGAGGCATTTCAATAAGTCAAACTAGATACACTAAAGACTTGCTAAGTCGGGCCAACATGCCCATGGCTCATATTTCAACACGCCCATGGCTCTAAAATCCCAAATCTCTCACAAGGATAGCAAGGAAGTTGATGCTAAAGAATACAGACGTTTGGTGGGAGCACTTCAATATCTGACATACACAAGACCCGATATTGTTCAAGCTGTAAATAAAGTGTGTCAAAACCTTCAAGCACCAAATCAAGAGGATATCCGTGCCGTGAAAAGGATACTTCGCTACCTAAAAGGAACCATTTCGTATGGAATAAAGTTTTTAGAACAAAGTCCGCTAATACTTTATGCCTTCTGTGATGCAGATTGGGGAGGATGCCCTATTACAAGAAGAAGCACGACTGGATTTTGTGTATACCTTGGTGCTAATTGTATCTCTTGGGGCTCTAAGAAGCAACCGACTGTATGAAGATCAAGCGCAGAAGCCGAATATCGCTCTATGGCCTTTACCGCAGCTGAGTTAACTTGGATAACGTTTTTGCTTCGAGATATAAGGGTCGTGCTGGACCATCCGCCTCAACTATTCTGTGATAATTTAAGTGCCCTACACATGACGGTTAATCCAGTGTTTCATGCCCGCACAAAGCATATCGAAATGGACTATCACTTCGTTCGGGAAAAAGTTGCTGTGGGTTCTCTTATCACAAGATTTATTTCTTCAACTCAACAAATAGCAGACATATTTACGAAGTCGCTGCCGAAATCACTCTTCCAGTATTTTCGTGACAAGCTTGGAGTGTTTTCTCTGCTACCCTCCAGCTTGAGGAAGGGTAAAGAAGGAATACAAGAAAATCTACAAGAAAGTCAATGCTTTATTACTCCAACGGTAAAGTGAAGTGGCATGGAATGGAATTGATTCTCTGCCACTTGGTTAGAAGACTACAAGAGTCAAATGATTTGGCACTACCAAATCAAAGAAGAAATGATTTAGCATTCTTAACAGGGAATCATTAATCAAATGATTACCCAGATATTGTGACCTTCCATCTTTACATTATAGCCGTTAGAGAGACTATGCCTATAAATAGGCTTGTTTGTACTCTGTCATATATTGTGAAAATACCATTACAAGAATTATTTTATACTTCAAATTCTATTTACCACCTACTAAATTTTTGCGTTGACATTGTTTCAAATTCATACTTCCTCCCTTTCTGCTGCAGAACTGAATCAAGCATTTTTCGGTGCAGCAAGAAGCAACGGATAGAAGGAACAATCCAAGGAGAAATTCTATCTAGGGATAGAAATCTCCACAGTTTCTGAAAAAAGACTTAATAACCAATAAACTGTTGAAATAAGTCCAAAGCCAGACTTAAAAAGTTAAAAAAAATTAATTTGCCCAAAAACGACAAAAATCCTATAAATCACTCTAAATAATAATTCTAGTCATTAAGAACTCAACTAAAAGATCCACTAAAATTTGGTTTAAATTAATGTTCTAATTAATAAAATAAATATTACTTAAAATAGGAAAAACAAAGATAAACCCCTCAATAGCCGTATTTGGCCCATCAGGGCGGTGCTCGTGAAGAGGGGCAAGTTCTTCTTAGAGCGCTGGTCAGATTCACGTATAATTTGAACATGTTGTTTAAGCCTTAAAATCTTCCCCTGATTCGGCGTTTAGGTCGAAACTGTTTTTCTGAAACTGGTGAATAATTCTTCAAAATCCTCCTGCATCAGTCACCCTTCTTGGAAAGAACTCGTCACCGAGTTTAATTTAGGGACTTTAAATAATAGCTCCACCATAAACAAATCATAATAAAAATTTGAAAGTTTAATTGGAGAAAACTAATGACTTGCTTGATTCAATTTTCAGCTCTTGTCTAAATTTGCATATTCATCTTCAATAACAATATTTGATGGAGATACTATAGCAGTAGAATATGAAATTACCTCAAAGATAGTTGGAACATCCAAATTTTGCTCGCCATCTTCCACAATCGAAACATTGTCTTCTTCTCTATAGTCATCATAAAGTGGAGGTTTTGCCCAATCAACCACACATTCACTTGAAGACGAATTACCCTCGACAAATGGTGCATCATAGGAAGCATATCCAACTTCCTCAACAATTAGTTATTCTTCATCTTTGTTTAGAAAATCAGAAAAGTCATCGAGTTTTGATATACCTGATGTGCACAAGAGATTCCGGCGGGGAGACCTCCGTGTACACCGTATGTAGAGGATCGGAGATGGCACAGGAGGAGTTGGGTTGTGTGTAGGGAGAGAGTAAGGCAGTAGTAATGTCTGAGAGAGAGACAGAGGTTTGGCAGAGCTTCCGCGTATAGCAAGTGTGTCTTCCTTTGTATGGAAAGGTTAACGTCCTATATATAGCAGAGAACGTGACCGTTGTAGTGTGGTTAGTGCGCCCATTAATGGCGGCTTAATTAGCTTAACCACAACGGCACGTTCGTCCTCATATATAGGGACCGTTACAACACGTTATGCGCGAATACCGGAACCGTTACGAGGTTGATCGGGTTTGACCGGATTGACCGGGTTTATGGAGCTCGTGACATAAATCTCTCAAAAGCAGTTACTAAAGGTCGCGTGCGGGCTTGGCTCGCACGCGACAGGGCTTACTCTAGCCTCCAAACCACTAAGTCCCTACAAGTCCCGTGCAGTGGTATGCGAGGGCTCTGTCTCGCAGCCCCCACATGGATCAGCTCGGCTGGTGATCCAGTGTGTATGGAGCACAATATGGTGTGTGGGATGGTTGCCACGTGGCCAAGATCTGTCAGCTCAGAAAGCACTATCTACATTAGCCCCCTTTCTGCGCGTGAAGACTCATAGCTGTATAGACTTCCATGCGCGGAAACCAACATACGCGTCACTGGCACGCACCAATTCAAATACGGGTAAGTTCAGCCCCCGTGCGTGCCATTATGACCTAAAACCCCTAGAGTCGTGCCGTCTGGCCTTTAGGGTTTTAGGCGTGACGTCAGCTTGTCCCGTGATTGCGCGATTCGACGGTGACGGTTGCGATTCGACTACTGAAAGGACGCAACCCTTCATTGCTTTTGGATAAATACTTTGTATCCCCCATTGTTGAAAAGCATCACTTCTTTCTCTTAAAGTGAATGATACCCGAAAGTCTTCGAGAGCAGATTCAGATAATCAATCACCAGTTCAAAACTGCAAATCGTCTTCTCCAACTGTGTGTATCCAAGCAGGCTTCGCGAAAACAAGGTTGGCCTTGTTCAATTTCAATTGAGAATACTAGTATATGCTTCAAACTGCGTTGAATCTGTAAACCCATGACATATAATCTGTTGAAACTTGTGAAGAAGCTTCAAGCTTTGGACCCAATTTTAGCTTAATCCTTCGATGATAAGGATCTTGGATGTAGGGTTTTGAAATCCCTGATAATGCAACCCTCTAATTTCTGAAATTGATACCAGAAACTGTTCATCTTTCTTTCCATAGATCTTGAATCTCGAAATTCAAACTGAAGTGTGGCATATTTCTCCCCCCTTTTTTCTTGCTCTTCCGCAGGAATGGCCAAGACAAAAGGAACCAAACCCACCAAGGAGGACGAAGAGATACCTGATCTTCCGCAAGCTTTGTGGCGAAAAGCCCCCTATCTGGGTGGCAAAGATTTCTACCACGCGAGGGTTAAGGCGAAGAAAATGCCTGCTTCTGTCCCCAATGAGGGATTGCTAACACTGACTCCCCCAGTTAACTCAGCCTTGCTCGAGTTGATTGGCTCCGAGGACGTGGTTCGATTGGGAATCGAAAATGGGTACTTCCCCTATGCTGCGATTTCCACCCAAGCTTTTGTCCAGAAATTGGACTACATGGTTGAGTGGATTGACCACGTGTTGACCGATCATGCTGCGACTCTTAATGAGGCCGGCGTTTACTTCGCTGTTCGTGCTATGAAGGGTGCTGCCGTGAAGCTGGACCAGTCCATGCTTCTAAACCTTCTTTCCCGCTACTCGCCTGCGACTAACACTTTTCACTTTGCTGAGTTCGAGGCTGCCCCCACACTCGAGGACGTGCACATGCTGTACGATCTGTCTCCCATGGGTGAAGTGGACCCTTTGAGTCCTTTGAGGACGGCTGCGGAGATCGCTTTGTACACGCAGATGGAGGAGTGTCTGTCAGATGTAAAGAAGATCTCCACCCGGTGGACCACTACCAAAGCCCTTCCGAACTGGCAGTTGGTTGATACGTCCGCAAAGAAACTTGGAACAAATGGGTGCAGTACTTCTTTCGTGACTACGCGAACAGCAGCATCACCAAGAAGCTTCTGAGTGAGAACCCAGAGGCCAAGAATTATGTGGAGGGTAAAGGCTATCACTTGACCCTTTGTGCTTTCCTCTGTGCATGGTTGTCGAGGTACTTAATCGATGGTCACCCGCATGAAGGGGTCTTCTATCACGTTCTGCCGCTTGCTGTGAAGCTCGCCCTTGGCCAGAGAGTCGCACTCGGACCCTTGGTCTTGGGCACGCTGTACTATAGACTGGATCAGCTAGTTGTGGCCATGAAGGAGTCGCGTGGCCGCCTCGATATACTGACTTTCGTCAACATTGCCTTCTGGACAATGTGGGTTTTTGAGCGATGGCCGTCCTATGCCCCAACTGCTCTTAAACCCAACAAGTGGTGTCCCCCCAGGTGAGGTGGAGGAGCGTAACAGTGGCAGAGCTGCGAGGTGGTTCGGAGCGAACAATACCAAGTGCGTTTGGAGCCTGATATGCGACAATCGGCAAGAGTTCACTGCCAGGCCCTATGCCATGCGCATTGAGAACGTGAGATGGTTTCCAAAGCTGTACCCTTCTAAGGGTGTTGTCTTCTCAGAAGAGCTCCTCTTCGAAGAGGGATCGCATTTCCATGAGCGCTATCGCGAATTCTTTTGCTGGTGTCTGCGAGGTTCCCTTCCTGCTCTCGCAGAGTATATTCGTGAGCTCGCGCCAAGGTATGAGAGGATTACCGTGGATGTTGACCCCACTCGAGTTTCTCCCCAGTTCGGCTTTGATGCAGTGGCACCATCAATCTGGCCCCAGTCCATTATCAGAGGTTGCTATAAGCGCTTGCTAACAAAGGAGTGCAAGACAGTCTTCATGAACAATCTTCCCTTTGAGCAGCCTGCGGGTAACCGCGAGGGCGGTTGTTCCAAGAACTGGCTCGCATACTGGATCGCCCAGCAAACGAGGATTGAGACACAGTCGCCCCCCCAGCCAAGTAGAGCTCCCTTGATCAAAAGAAACTCTTTTCCGTTTCGCCCCAATTGCAGTCTGAGCGAGTCTGAATATGGTTTCTACTCATTGTTGGATCATGAGAACCATTTGTGCCCTGACGTCATTCTGAATGAAAAGATCGCCGCAGATAAGAAAGGCGACTCGCATGTCATCAGATATAGCGAGACATTTGCTAAGGTAAGCAACTTTTTCCGCGTGCGTTAAGCTTCTTGATTTCCACATGTTGATGTCTTTATTTTATACTGTTTGCTGTAGTGTCACGTGCGGAGATTCGCATCTGGTGATCGTTCCAAGTCGCTGGTTAACACCATTGTTGCCACCAGAAGACAAGGACAATCGTTCCTGCTAGCATCGAGGATGGACCCCGAGGTCGAAACCAGGATTCGCGCAGTCATGAATGCTTTTGCTGACTCGCTGATAGATAATGCTCCGGCCTCGTCTCCACCCAGAGATAATCCGTCTCCTCCAGCGACTACCGCGCCAAGAGCGAAGAGACACAGGCAAAAGGGAATTACAATTTCTTCCCCTAGAAGTGCTCCAACTTCCCCTCCAGCGAGGTCCCTTTCTGCCAAGGACAAAGGCAAAGGTCGCATGCCCTGTAGAGCGCGGAAGGAGCTCGCAGTTGAGACCTTCGTTCCTTTCAACCAGGAGGAAGAAGAGGAGAGGCAGGAGCCAAGATAAGGAGATGAAGAAGAAGAAGAAGAAAGAGCAAATGTGATACATGAGGAAGAATCAGGAGGTACCTCCATCGCGTTTCCCCTCTCATTATCGTAATTCTTTTGCAACTCTTAAACCAATCGTTTCTTCGCAGATGATGATGATGATGAGACCATCGGTGGCCTTTTGGCCAAGAGACAAAAGAGAGATACCCATTCTGGCATTCCATACGATCCCATAAGCGAGGACGTTCTTGCCGAGTCCAGGAAGACAGCCGCGGAAGCTGCTGAAAGAAGAAGGCAGCGCGAAGAGGAGGAGCTCGAGCGTGTGAGACAGCGGAGCCTCGAAGAGCAACATGTTGACGACTTAGTGCGTCCCACTGATGAGGAAGATATGCTTCCCGAAGAGGTAGCTCCTCAGGCTGAGGAGGAGGATGTGGCTCTAGAAGAGGATGCAGCAGCTCTGGAGCAAGCCCAAGCAGATTTTGAAGAAATCGCAGGCGGCGATAAAGGTGAGATTTTCAATCTCGCAGTAACTTATAGAGATGTTGTAGTGGGTGCATTAAAGCATGGTGTGTCAAAAGCTGACATTCGCCGTTGGCTAGTAGGCAAGTGCGGAGAACCTTCAGGTAATCATTTGAACGATATGCACGGACTAGACCTTAGCAACTTGAAACAGAATCATGACTGGTTTCTTCGCGTCCCAGGTCACGCTCATTTTAAGGACTTGCTTAATGAGGACACACTAATAGGGCATGGTTCCACGTCTTTAGTGTATGACGAAGATACTTCAATCCCACCTTCGCGTGGAGGTGCTTGCTCTTAGCTTTAGCAAAGATAGTAAAATAACGTACAATACGAGTTACCTCATACTATCGCATTTTGTATCGCAGGCGATGCTGATGAACCGGTGCTGGAGCAAAGAAGTCAACCTCTGCGTCCTATGTTCCAATTCCGAGTTCCCATACCGAGAAGCCCGTCGCAGCTGCTACATATACAGGAGAGCCTCTTGAGGACATCATCGAACTTTCTGATGATGCCGAAGCTGACGCTGTGCTAATGGAGGAAGATGCCCATACTGGCGCTGAGGAAGTAAGAACAAGTACTGTTGATGCTTCCGCATCTGAAAGTGTCCCTCGCCAAGCAACTTCGGCTGTCACTTCGCCTCCGGCAATGACTGGGTCGGCGGCACCTCTTCCTGCGTGGAGCTTTTGGGGCTCGCAGGTCGGGAATGCAGTCGCAGCTGGTGCGGTTTATACTCTTCCTCCTAACTATGAGGGGTTAGAGCTCGCAGCTGACAGGAGAGCTATGGAGCGAGGGCAGTCTTCGACCACTCCAGCAATGCGCATCCCTTCTCTTCGTGAGATTCTTGAAGGAACTGGTAAGTAGAGATTTGCTGTTTGCATCTCGCATTATTCATTTGCGAGTTTGATAGCATAACTTAGCTTTGACATTGCTTTAGGTTTGAAGCAAACTGATGTGGACTGGCTAGTTCGGATGTGCCTCACCTACCCCCAATCATTTGCAAGATCTCTGGAGATAGGGCCCTTCGACAGGAGGCTGTTTCTTACCGAAGCTATTTGAATTTTGGAGCAGCTGTCTGCGGCCACGCCTGCGACCATTTCTGTTCAGAGTGCCGAATTGCTTTTTGGCATGTGCCAAAATCTTCTTGCCAAAGTCCAAGGCAGACTGGGTTTCAGATTTCTTATGAAAAGAGTTACCCTGATTCGCGCAGCCGTAACTTTGAAACTCGGCCACCAAAACCTCGCAGCTGAGAAGCAGAAGGTGGAGCAGCAGAAGCAAAAGGCTGAAGAGGATCTGAAGCTCTATCATGAGATGAATGCCAAGTGCGAGCATTTGAAGCAGGAAGTGGAGCAGGTAGAGAATCTGAGCCATCAGTTCGCCCCTCATGATTCCTTGATCAAGAATTTGCTTTGAAAAGTAGGAAATAAATAGCTGGAACATTAATGTAATGCTGACACATTAATGTAATGTTGCTAGGGTTTCTCCCCCTTTTTTTTAACAAAAGAATCGACATGCCCATTTTGCCCTTTCCGGGATTTGATAGGATATCTCTGTGCATATCCAATTATGACATCAGCAATTGATGCTCTGCTTGATTTTCGCGCTAATTTCTCGTAAGATAAGCACGCTTTCCTTGGGAAGTCCATCCGAATCATGACCATCCGTCATTAATTAGGATACGCAACTGAATCGTCGTAGCCTTTAGTAGGGTTATTGATCGTTACCGCTTTTCAAGGCGTAAGTGATTGACCTTACCCTCTTTTCAAATTCTGCTGACTCATCTTAGCAACTGAAGAGTCTCCACAAGGTCTATATAAACCCTGTCTTTGCCATTTGGGTTCTTCATCCCAAAAATGTGCTTTGCCGTGAGTCCTGACTGCTGGCTTCAACGCTTGTTTTTCGTTGATTCATGGCAACTCCAAGTTGTGAATCCTGAGTTTGCGCTTTGTGCTATAGAAATAGTTTCCAAGATCCGCTTTATGAGGCTTATTGCTCTTTATAACCATCGTAAAGAAGATGGAGATGATATCTCATGTGTGTTCGAAGAATTTTCTTCGTGTATTATGTTTGCAGGTCATGTTTCCGGCCGCCTCCCGGTGAGGTGCAGCGCCGTAGTGACCGTGCTACCGACTCGTAATGAACGGCGGAATTCTCCTCCAGCATCCCTGGAGGAGAATTTACTGCCCCCACGTTCGTGAGCTCAGGGTGGCGAACCGTTACGCTCATCCCCGTCTACAAGGAGCCCTTGCCCTTTGGAGCTTCTGCTTGCCTGTTGAACACCGGAACCGGTGGTTCCTCAAGCACATCTCGTGGGATGTTGATCGGACAAGGGCCCTGTCAAATGCTGGGATCTTGAACGTATGGCTTCATGTGGCTCTCGTAGGACGCTCTTTTTATAGCAAGTCCCTTTTTGCGATAGATCTTCGGCCGCAGATCTCGCATAGCCGGTGCTAGGACCGTTGGGTTCATCCTTTTCTAGTCAGGATTCCTGTGATGTGTAACTTCGTACTTGTAAGTTACTTTTCAAATGCATTGTAAGCCATGTTGGCTGCGTAGTTAGATTTGAGCTTTTTCGCTTGTAAGCTGCTATCTAGACAGATAAATTGTAAGTCTTTTCGACTCATAATGATAAATAGCTTTTGTATTATATGCTGTGTCGTTACAACAAAATACAATTTCGCATGCGTATCGGCATATTTCGCCTTGTGTAATGCTATATACATACTTCGGATTTGCTATCTGCCGCATTAATTCGCAGATGTCTTATTAGATCGTTCGAGATCGTGTTTGCGCAGCTGCGCCATCTTGGCAGATGGGCTTGTGATTTGCTTTCAGATTCAAATGTAAGTGCTATCACATCAGATAGACCTTTGTAGATCACTTGAGATCATTTTGTATGATGTTGCTATCACAATAGATAGGCTTAAGGACGAATTTTAGATCGCATTCGTATGACGCTGTTATCACGGCAGATAGGCTTGAAAGATCGTTTTAAGATCACGTTCGCATATGTTGCTATCGCGGCAGATAGGCTTTGGAAGACCAATTAAGATCATTTTTCGCATGAGCTGCTATCGTGGCAGATAGGCTTTGGAAGATCAATTAAGATCATTTTGCATAGGCTGCTATCGCGACAGATAGGCTTAGAGGATCAGTTAAGATCGCATTTGCATAGGCTGCTATCGTGGCAGATAGGCTTAGAAGATCAGTTAAGATTGCATTTGCATAGGCTGCTATCTTGGCAGATAGGCTTAGAAGATCAGTTAAGATCGCATTTGCATAGGCTGCTATCGTGGCAGATAGGCTTAGAAGATCAGTTAAGATCGCATTTGCATAGGCTGCTATCGTGGCAGATAGGCTTAGAAGATCAGTTAAGATCGCATTTGCATAGGCTGCTATCGTGGCAGATAGGCTTAGAAGATCAGTTAAGATCGCATTTGCATAGGCTGCTATCGTGGCAGATAGGCTTAGAAGATCAGTTAAGATCGCATTTGCATAGGTCGCTATTGTGGCGGATAGCCCATTGTTAACAATAATAACAAACCAAATGAAGCAAAATTAACAGCTAGAAATATGAAGTTCTCATTTGGGAGAATTCTCTTATTATAATGCTCTCATATGGGATAGATGAGATTACAATTCTCTCATATGGGAGAGGAGATTGTGTAAATCATAGCCATACAAGACATGAAGCAACGTTATAATAAAACGCATGAAATGAGAGAAGTCAAGGATAGTACTTCTTAATCCAGCGCATGTTGACTGAACTCGGGGTTGAGGTTGTTCCGTGCAACCTTCGTATGCTGCAGTAGCCACTGTCAAAGACTTCTGTGACTTCGAAGGGTCCTTCCCAATTGGCTGCGAACTTTGGGTGAGCCGCCTCTCGCATGCAATGATCAGATGCGCGCAGGACCAAATCTCCAACTGCGAAATCTCTTCGCTGGACCGTCTTATTGTAAGCACGAGCGATCCTTTCTTGATACCGCTTGTTGGTCCTTTTAGCTTGTTCTCGCTTTTCCTCCAGCAAGACTAAGTCATGATCGCGTTGATTTTCGTATAGTGCGTGGAAGGCCAATCTCGCCGAATTAACTCTCACCTCCGCAGGTACCACGGCCTCGGCCCCATAACATAGTAGGAATGGTGAGGCCCCCGTGGGTGTCCTTGGAGAAGTTCGGTAAGCCCACAGGGCTATGCTTAGAGAATCAGCCCACTTCTTGTGATCATCTGCGACCATTTTGCTCAAAATCCTCAACAGCGTTTTGTTGGTCGCTTCGGCTTGCCCATTCCCTTTCGGGTAGTAAGGGGTAGAACATATCTGTCTGATATTGTACTCTGCTAACTTCGCAGCCACCTGGCGATTAACAAAAGGAGTACCATTATCCGAAAGAATGGTGTTTGGAATTCCGAACCTGCATATGATGTTTTTTTGGATGAAGTTGACCACAGCTAGCGCATTTGCCGTCTTCAGTGGTATCGCCTCCACCCATTTGGTAAATAGCTCAGTTGCGGTGAGAATAAAATGATTCCCATGCGAAGTTGGTCGGATGGGACCAATGAAATCCATTGCCCATGTATGAAATGGCCATGGCGTTCCCAATGCATGTAGGTCCACGGCAGGAGCGTGCACTAGGTTTCCTTTGAATTGACACTCCTGGCAGCGCCGTACTTTGGTGCGGCAATCAGCTTCCATCGTGGGCCAGAAATATCCAATTGAGAGGAGCTGCCTGCATAATTTCGCACCCCCTTGGTGTTCCACCTGATGAGAAAGGTCCATGACTTCTTGTGCTTCCCTGCCGTCTAGACATCGCAGCAAGTTGCCCTCATGACCTTTTCGCCAAAGTAAGTTCTCCTGCACCACATATTGGGATGCTTTCCTTTTCAACTTCTCCGCTTCTTTTCTCGATTCGGGTATGGTTCCCTGGGTGAGAAAGTCAAAGAGTGGCTTCCTCCAATCCGTGTCATCATCAGTTAGAGCGATGAGTAGAGAATCTTTGATCAGTGCGCAACTATCGCACTTCCCTTGTATCAGGGCCGCGGCTGTTGACATGTCTGGCCAATGGATGCCATATCTCTGAGCCTTCCGATAGATTGACACCTCGCTTTCTCCGCAAGCATGTTGGTGAATCTTTTCTAACAGTAGCTGTCCCTCTTGCTCGGAAACGCATCGCATGAGTATTCCGCCAGGGCCCTTGTAGTAAAGGGTGTTGTCATGTATGCAATAGCCTTTTGTGAGTGCCCAGCTTTCACTGCTTGTGCCTTCTGCAATAGCTCGTAGGACTGCTTTTCTCCAGTCCGTATCATCCATGCGTTCATCGTCGCACGCATCTTCTGTCAATGTCGACGATGTTCGCACTTCGATCGAGATCCTTGCGGGACATTTGTCTGTACTGACCTTGGATCCCAAGGTGGCCAAAGCATCTGCATGCCTGTTGTCTGCTCGGGGCTTGTGCTCGTACCTCACGTCGCAGAATTGCTGCACCAGCTTTTGTACCAGAGTCCGGTAGGACAGAAGGTTAATCTCCTTCAAACCGTACTCGCCCGAGGCTTGCTTGACGATCAACTTGGAGTCTCCCATGACCGTCAGGTTGCTTACTTCCAAAGCTTTTGCTGCACGGAGTCCCGCGATGAGAGCCTCATATTCCGCTTCATTGTTGGTGACTGCGAAGTCGAGCTTGGCGGACATCTGTATGACCTCTCCATCCGGCTTGGTCAAGACTATCCCAATACCCCCGCATTTCCTTGTTGACGAACCGTCGAAATGGAGCGTCCAATAGAGCACGTCGGTTGCATAGATTTCAGGTCCTTCGAGCTCTTCTTCGACTATAGGCTCATGGCTGTTGTCGGGGAACTGTGCCAACAGATCCGCTACCGCCTGCGACTTGATCGCTCGCGGCCGCACGCATGTGATATCGTATTGAGATATGGTCATGTACCATTTCGCCAACCTTCCTCTAGGAGTAGTGTGAGTTAGCAGATATCGTATGGGATCGCTTTTGGTGACCACTACTACTTTGTGCGACGCAAAGTAGTGTTTCAGCTTCTCTATCACGAAGAACAAGGCAAGGCAATGTCGTTCGATGTCTGTGTACCTTGATTCAGCAGGCTGCACAATGCGAGAGATATAATAGATAGGCCTCTCTTGACCCTCGTACTCCTGAGCCAAGAGTGCTCCTATGGACCTCCTTGTTGACGTCAGATATAGCAGAAGCGGTGATCCCAGCTGAGGTGCGATCATTATTTTTGAAGACGTCAGCAGATACTTCAGCTTTTCGAACGCAGCTTCGTGCTCCAAAGTCCAACTGTACACGGCATCTTTCTTGAGAAGGGCACTAAAACAGCAGGTGATTTCGGCAATCGCTGGGATGAATCTCCGCAGATATGATAGCTTTCCCAAAAATGTCTTCAAGGCACTTTGGTTATGGGGCGGCGTCATGCCAGTGATGGCTGATACTTTCGCAGGGTCAGGCTCGATTCCTTGGCGGTGAACCACGCATCCCAAGAACTTCCCCGACGTTACTCCGAATGCGCAATTCATGGGATTCATTTTTAGTTGAAAGCGTCTACATCTATTGAACACTTTCCGCAAATCCGCAAGGTGATCTGCTTCCTGATTGGATTTAACCACCAGGTCGTCCACATAAAATTCCACTTCCTTGTGCATCATGTCGTGGAACAGGGCCACCATGGCCCGCTGATAGGTTGCACCCGCGTTTTTGAGACCGAACGGCATCACTGTGTAGTTGAACACCCCCACCGGAGTGATGAATGCAGTTTTCCGCGCATCTTCAGGGTCCATCTTGATCTGGTTGTACCCGCTGAAGCCGTCCATGAAACTGAACATGCGATGGCCCGCTGTTGAATCGATAAGCAAATCGATGTTGGGCAGTGGAAAATCGTCCTTTGGGCAGAAACGATTGAGATCCCGGAAATCCACGCAGATGCGAAGCTGTCCGTTCTTCTTTACCACTGGCACAATGTTGGCCAGCCATGTGGGATGATGATTCGGCTCTATGAACTTGGCATCCAGGAGTTTGACAATCTCCTGTTTGATCTTCACGTTAAGCTCCGGCCTGAAGCTTCTTGTGCTCTGCTTTACCGGTTTAGACCCTGGGATGATGTCTAAACGGTGCATAGTGATGCTTGTATCCAGACCTGGCATCTCATCATACTCCCATGCGAACACATCCTTGTATTCAGTTAGGAGCTGTAGCAGTCCTTGCTCCTCCTCGCTTGTGAGGTCCGCACTTAGAAAGACTGGCCTCTTCTTTTCCTCGTTCGGGCTGAGGAACACTTCCTTTAGCTCTTGCTTTTGTGGTCTGGGCCTATATTCCATGCATTCAGGTGCTTCTTTGAGCTTCTCATCTGGAGTGCTCTGCATTGGCTCTTCCGTTACCGCAATCTGCTCGATTTGGTTGATTTGCTCAGGGATATCCCCATGCCCGTGTGAGGACATCCCCGCGCACCTTCATATGCGATAGCACTTCTTCCCATTGGCGTAGAAGTTCTCTATCTCCTTGCCTTCGGGGTCATGCTTTGCAATTCTCTTCAGCGTGTACACACTCTTTCGCTGGTAAGCGATTCGCGGCGCCTCTTCGCGTGTGGGCGGCTCTTCCTTGGCATCTTCCCTTGTCACCATTACTCCCGCAGGTGACTGGTCCTTGATATCTTCCCACAGAGGTAAAGGAGTGGGGTTGAATGGTCCCGGTGTTTGCTCGTCCGCCATCTCGGTGAACCATACCGCCTCGCTGAGATGTGCTTCATCCAAGTTGAATGGATTTGTTGAAGCCGGTATCTCGACTATTCTGTCGTTCCAGATAGCTTTCATAACCTGGAGAGCTGTTGAAGGGACCGCATCGAAGCGATGAATCCAGGCTCGACCTATGATCATGTGATACGTAGTGTTCGCATCTATGACATAGAACTTCGCTGAGCACTTGATTTTGCCAATCTGAACGCCCAAGCGGATCCATCCGATCGTCATTCTAGAGTCGCTTCCAAATCCCATCAGCGGAGATGGACGCCTGACAATCTTGTGCTCGGGGATCCCTACTAGCTTCAGTGTGTGGAGCGAAACGACGTTGACCGCTGCTCCTCCGTCTACAAATGCTCGTTTGAACTCGACACCATTGATGATGGCTGTCACATACAGAGGCCTCTGGTGGCTCGCATCTGTCTTTTTATCGCTGGCAGAAAAGGTCATAATCTTTTCTGTAGAGCGGGACGCCCTGATGAATTTCCCGTTGGAGACTACAAGATCCTCCTCGTAGTCCTCTGCTATCCTCAAGATTGCTTTCGTCATTTCTGTCCGGCATTTCTCCGAGAAATTCATCTCGTCGAAGAATCTGCTGAAGCCGTGTGACCCCTTCATCCGGTCAGCACGTTCATCCTCTGTGTCCACGCTGTAGTCCTCGTCTTCATGGACTTCAGCAATGATGGGTAGACCATCCTCTGCGACTTCTTCTAAGTCCACAATCGAGATCATGGCGACCTCTTTCCATTTCGAGTCTTGCTCCGCATGAGCAGGAAGTGGATTGTTGCGCACATCCTTCCTGTGATCGCTGACGATCAGCTCGCCGTTCTTCATCTTCTGATTGAACACAATCCTGAGCTTCTTACATTCCGCTGTAGGATGCATGACCTTGCCGTGGTACTCGCACCACTTCGGGTCCCTCACCATCTCCTTGGAGGGTACCTTTTCGAGCGGCGGTAGGACACCGTCCTTGCGCCATTGCCTGCAGAGGTCGCTTGCCTCCTCCACCGAACATGGCAGATGTGGTACGTCGAAGTTCACAACCTTCGCCTGCTTCTGGGGTGAAACTGTATTGACCTCAGCTTCGCGTCCCCTCTTGTAACTGAATCTCCCGATTTTGTAGGTAGTACCGCTCGAGGGTCGCTCCGGAGCGTTTTTCTTTTTCTGCCTCTCAACTATAGGCTCGATGTTCTTCGTGCACTCGATGAGCTTTGAAAACGTAGGTGTTTGCAGGTTGATGAGCATACCTTTGTATTCGTCTCGCATGCACTGCAGGCATATCTCTACAAGCCGGCTTTCGAGCATTGGATCTTTGCATTCCAAGGACTTCGCCCTGAACTTCTTGATGAAAGTTATCCCGTCCTCCTCGCGCTTCTGATACATCCGCGAGAGGTGGATAATTGTCACCTTTTCTTCCATCTGGAAGAACTTGGTATAGAACTTCTGGACCATGTCGTCCCAAGTCTTCACAGATCCGGCCTCCAACGTTCTGTACCACTTGTACGCTACGTTCCCCAAGGATTTTGGGAACTCTCGCATTAGCAATTTGGGATCAGCTCCGTATGGTCCCATGACATCGATGAAACGCATGACATGCTCATGAGCGTTCCCGTTGACATCCTCGAACTTGTCCCATTTAGGAGCCTTATACCCCCACCGGGTTAGGCATGAGATAGATCTCCCGCGGGATGGGTGGATCGTTGTCTAGCTTCGGGATGATGGTATCCGCGAATGATTGGTGAGCCAGAATAGTGTCCATGCGCTTCTGCAGAGACGTCATGCATTCAGGAATGCTTCCCTCGGTAGCAGAAGGAGGGGTTGCCGTAGGCGGAGGCGACACATACGCCGCCAGAGGATTGGGGACATATTGGCTGCTCGCGTTGCCCCAGATCGCCGTTGACGGAGGCAAGGGATACTGCGACGCCGAATTAGGTACCAAAACCGGAGGCTGAGGAGTATGAGCAGCGAGAGGCAACATCTGGGCTGTTGACCCCTGAATTGAAGGTAGCTGAGTAGTCGCCGGTGGAGTCTGTAGATTAGGGTTGGGAGGTGTGGTCGACACTCCCAGTCCTGGAGCAGTAGGGGCTCCTCCTCCTTGAGAGACGGCGGTGGCTGATGAAGGGTTTGGCGCAAGGGTGCCCAGAACGGCCAGGATCCGTTCTAGCTGCGCAGACTGAGCCTTGAGAGCTTTCGCCTGACTTTGGACAGTGGCGTCCAAGGATTCTAGCGTCGGTGCCTCGCCGCGGGTCGTAGGAGTACGGCGGGTCTCCTCTCCCGAGGCAGCTTCGGTGGAAGGCGATCTGTTGCTGATATCATCCTCCTGAGACATGGTTGCTTTGGTTGGTAAGTTCACGTCGGGTTCACCAAAATGTGCACAAGAGATTCCGGCGGGGAGACCTCCGTGTACACCGTATGTAGAGAATCGGAGATGGCACAGGAGGAGTTGGGTTGTGTGTAGGGAGAGAGTAAGGCAGTAGTAATGTCTGAGAGAGAGACAGAGGTTTGGCAGAGCTTCCGCGTATAGCAAGTGTGTCCTCCTTTGTATGGAAAGGTTAACGTCCTATATATAGCAGAGAACGTGACCGTTGTAGTGTGGTTAGTGCGCCCATTAATGGCGGCTTAATTAGCTTAACCACAACGGCACGTTCGTCCTCATATATAGGGACCATTACAGCACGTTATGCGCGAATACCGGAACCGTTACGAGGTTGACCGGGTTTGACCGGATTGACCGGGTTTATGGAGCTCGTGCCATAAATCTCTCAAAAGCAGTTACTAAAGGTCGCGTACGGGCTTGGCTCGCACGCGACAGGGCTTACTCTAGCCTCCAAACCACTAAGTCCCTACAAGTCCCGTGCAGTGGTATGCGAGGGCTCTGTCTCGCAGCCCCCACATGGATCAGCTCGGCTGGTGATCCAGTGTGTATGGAGCACAATATGGTGTGCTGGATGGTTGCCACGTGGCCAAGATCTGTCAGCTCAGAAAGCACTATCTACTCCTGAATAATCAGATAGAATAGTCTTTAAACTCGCCCCTGCATAACGCTCAGTCTGACCACCGAAATTTCCGTTGTAGCGGATCTCAAATGCGGGCTGCGAGTAACAATCAAAGACCTTGTGATCCTTGCAATCCCGCGCCGCTGACTTTGGAGTTAAATCTACAACTTGCAGCTGCAAATACCGCACCTTTAAGCCATGGATCAGGTCTGCAATATGGCTCTGCATATCTTGTATCATGAAAACGTCTTGGACCTTACGTTCCTGTTTGGGGGGGGGGGATTCCTCAGCCGGAACCTGCTTGCAGCGGCCTGATCGTCCACATAGCATGGTTATGACGGTCTTCTTCAAGTAGAGCTCTATGCTCTGATTCCAACTGACGCCGAACTGAATCATGCGTTTTTGGGAGCATCAAGAAGCAACAAATAGAAGGAAAAACACTAGGAGAAATTCTCTCTAGGTTTCATAGAAAAGTTCATGTTTTCTTGAAAAAAAAAAATTATTATCAATAAATTGTTGAAATCAGTCCACAAGTCGGGCTTAAATAACTAAAAACTTAATTTTTGTCAAAAACGAAAAAAATCCTAAAAATCACTTTAATTGATAAATATATCTCGATAAAAACTCAATAAAAAATTCCATCCAAATTGGGTTTACTTTAATGTCCTAATTAACGAAACAAATATTATTAAAAATAGAAAAGTCAAATATTGGACCCCTAAACAGTCGTATTTGGCCAAATCAGGGCTATACAAAATCACGAGTTATTCTTAGAACACCGGTTCCGGTTAGATTCATGTAGGGTTTTGAACCCGTTTTTAAGCCCTCAACTGTGTTCCGAATTTTGCGTCTGGATAAAAACTGTTTTTCTGAAGCTAGCGTATACTTCTTCAAATTCCTCCTGCATTAGTTTACTTTTTTGTCTAGCTTGACTTTTTCATCCGTAATTCGGTCACTTTGACATGGTGATTTGAATAGTAAAATGATGCATTTTTTGGTATATTTTTCATGGTGTTGTAAATTAGAGCGTACTCCACAACATCGTGCAAATATTATCAAATTCTTGCATCATTCTGCTAATTAAATTACCGCACCAAAGTGACAGTAAATGTTTGTAAAAACAGGAACAAAAGAGAAAGAAATGAAAAAGAGGAAGTAAATACTACTTTTGTTTCTTCAGGAAGACAGTGTGAACACGCAAAATATGAGGACATTATAGTTATTTTATAACAAAAATTTGCCAAATATGAAAAATATGCTGAAAGAGTGGGAACATCAGAATAATAAAAGGTGGTTGATTAAAAAAAAAAAACTCGTACCATGCAGCTCTTCTATATGTGGCAGCAGAACTAGCAAGTTTGTTATAATCCAAGTACCAGAGTACAACTCTATTTCTTCTCTTTCTGTCAAAGTTGACTTTTATCATGATCAGGGCTGTCTCAAGGATTTTAGAGGCCTTAGGCAAAATCTATATACAAGCCTAAGATACATGAAAAATATAGCGTCACTTAATTACATTTATTTTTCTTGCCTTTTTAGATGCAAATATATTAATTAACTTTCAAATTCAAAACTTCTAAGCTCTTTGAAAAGAAATCAAAACTTCAAAGCATGTTCTTCTCAATTGATATTGCAGCTAATCCCGTCAATCTTTCTTGTGACATCGTCGACCGAAAGAAGATTCTATTAATTAAGAAATAACTTCTTCAATCGGATTATTATTATTTTTCATAGTCCCCATTTTTTTCTTCATCTACATTAACATTATCGGCTTTATTCAAAATTTTACTACTACTAACGAATTTATCCATAGCACCATTTTAAGAGTTTATCAAATTTTTTATTTTTCTTTACTCTTTAAGCTTTTCATAACCGGATAAATATTTTCTAGTCGACATAGTAAACTACAAATATTATTTTTTTAGGGAAATAAACGACAAATGGTAGAAGCTTAAAAATCAATAAAAACAGTAATTTAAAACTATAAGACTTAAGAACCGCGAAACTTGTAATAAGAATATAGAACCTGGATTTCTGTAGAGTCTAAACCCGTTGCACTTAAAAGAATGAAGAAAGTGATGATTGGAAACAGAATAATAGCTTCGAATTGCAATGAGCTTGAACAGGTACTTCAACATCTTGCTTGAAATTATAATGAATACAAAAATGGAAAGAATTGTTGATGAAGATATATAGATTGGAGCAAAAAATTTCAACTGGTGTCAAAAAAAATTCCAACGGTAAAAGAATATATCATTAGTCGAAATTTTATAGAAATCGTCAATATTTTATTGAAAATAATAATTAACACTCACAAAATTAAAAGTCTCCATAAGTCTATTTCGGGTAAAGAAATCTCCTAACAATAATGTCTAATTAATTGCACATTTTTGAACTCATCATTTTGCTTTCTCTATTTCTCGTAATTACTCTAATTTTCTTCTAAAATAACTCCTACTTTTACTCCTCATTATCTTTTAAGTTTATAATCATCACGGTAACTCCTTCCTAATTTTTTTCCACCCGTCTACCTCAATTAAATGCTATTAAAATCTTAACTTCCTCCTAATAATTCTCCACTCTTGTTATCTCCTATTAAAATCTCAAATCGTGGGTTTTTTTGCAAACCAAATCGTGGGTTGATTGCATGTAACCATATGCATGTCTAAATTAATTAAAGTAATTACATATATACAATATATATATATATATATATATATATATATATATATATATAACTACTACATATATAAATGGGGGCCTTCCTAAATTGGGGTCCTTAGGGCATCTCCAATTCTGTTATGCAAAATCCGTGCAAATTATACACAAAATTGCAGTCTTGCATTTTGCATAACCGAAACTTGATCAACTTGCTCCAGCAGTGTCCTTCACATATCTGAAAAATTTGTTATATTAATATATTTAAATGTATTTCTTTTATTTAAGTCCCATTTTTAAAGTACCATATTTTCTATCAATAAAAACTAGTTGTAGATACTGTTGGGATTTTCCTTCAAATCCTCAATTCCTTTTCATTCAAATGAGAAGCCTAAACACTATTATACATAGGGCGTATGATCATTATTGTTTTTGTGTTTTTCGATTCATTGTTTAATATTTCCGATCTTTCCGAAATCGATAAAGTAGTATACAACGTCTCGAATAAGCTATTTCCATACAATGGCCTAAAGGTATCTCCTCCACTCGTCTCTCTATTTTTTCAGATATTGATATGTTCCATTTGGTTTGTACATTTGATTCCTGCAAACATTACTTTCTCAATTTCGTTGCTTTCTCCATTTCGCTAAGATGCATCAGTACAATTTTTTATGTACATGTTTAAGGGAAATGTTATCAATTGTGCAACTGAGTATACTAATTGATTTTATGTATTTGTTCATATTATAGAATAAGCGCTATGATGATTTGGATGAAGTGAAATCGTGCCAACGTATGCGTCGTTGATATCAATTAAGGAATACACAATCATGTCTTTGAATTGATATCAATTTTGATAGTGATGATCAACTTAGATGATGACTTAGAGCTAATAGCATTGGCTGCTTTATTAAAGAGGTGAAGGGGTAAAGAGAAAAAAGGTCGTTGTGGCTCAGTTCAAGGACATAAGTATATTTGGAGAGATCGAGTTCAAGGTCACGATAGACTGTAGAATGACTATTTTACTAATGATCATGTATTCTCACCTAACCTGCTTAGAAGAAGGTTTCGAATGAGTCGTCATCTGTTCATTCGGATTAAGATTGCAGTGGAAACGCATGATTCATACTTCATTCGGAAGAAAAACGCAACATGTATTATTGGTTTGTCTTAGCTTCAAAAGATAACAACTTCACTTAGAATGTTGAGTGCAGGAGTCTCCGCTGACTACGTGGATGAATACGTGAGAATTGGAGAGAGCACCACTATTGAGTGCCTAAAACGATTTGTGAAGGCAATAGTTGAAATCATTTCAAATGAGTACTTAAGATCGCCAAATGAGGGTGACATTGCTAGATTATTAGCGGTTGGTGAGAAACGTGATTTTACAGGAATGCTAGGTAGTATGCACTGGAAATGAAATAATTTTCCGACATCTTGGAAAGATATGTATACCGGCCACTATCATGAACCAACCATTATTTTGGAAGCTGTTGCCTCATACGACCTATGGATTTGGCACGGGTTTTTCGGATTATCGGGTTCTCATAATGATATTATTGTTTCGTACCAATCTCCTTTATTTTCTAACCTTGTTGAAGGGCGTGCGCCGCCTGTCTCTTATTCAATTAACGGTCACCAATATTCAATGAGATATTATCTTGCGGATGGAATATATACCCCATGTGAAGCATTTGTGAAAACAATTTCGTCTCCTCAAGGAAATAAAAATAAGTTTTTTGCAGCTGCTCAAGAGTCGGCACGAAAAGACGTAGAGCGTGCATTTGGAGTTTTGCAAGCTCGCTGTGATATTGTGCGTGGTCTTGCACGCTTTTGGGATCGTAAGACATGATAGTAGAAGTTCAGCGAGATCAGGTGGAGAAAGAATTCCGCTACGATGAAGTTGACGAAAGTTCTTATTCAACTGTATCACATGAGGAAACTATTGAATTGCGTGAATTTTTTCATCGACATCATCAACTGAGGAACATAGTCGTGCATTCTCAACTTCAGCTAGATTTTGTTGAGCACTTGTGGAGACAACATGGGGAAAAATAAGGATAAGCTTTCTTGGATTGTGGTTCATTCGTCGACATCAATATTAAATAATGTTTAGGACATATATTTTCCAGTAATGTCGACAAATTTCTCAAGTGTTTTGTAATTTGAGCATGTTTCCCAATTTGACAAGTTTTATTTTAATATGAGCATTACTTACTGAAAGATGCTACTGATGCACCGCTTAATGCGTCAGAATCTACACTCGATAATCTTTCTGACGGTATAAGGCTCGCCATCAGGTTCGTCACCAATTAAATAAGTTTTGTTTTTGTCTAAAGCTTATGAAAATTGTTCATGCTCAGCTGACAAATTTGACAAGTTTTTCGTAATATAAGCATTACTCCCTACTGAAAAATGTGATCGATGCACCGCTTGATGCGTTGGATTCTACACTCGACAATCTTTCTAACGGTATAAGGCTCGCCATCTGGTTATTCACCAATTAAATCAGTTTTTCATCTAAAGCTTATGAAAATTCTGCATACATGCTCAGCGGACAAATTTGACCAGTTTTCTTAATATGAGTTTTACTCCCTACTCAAAAATGCTATCGATGCACCGCTTGATGTGTTGGAATCTACACTCGACAATCTTTCTAACATTATAAGGCTCGCCATCTGGTTCTTCACCAATTAAATCAGTTTTTCATCTAAAGCTTATGAAAATTCTGCATACATGCTCAGCGGACAAATTTGACCAGTTTTCTTAATATGAGCTTTACTCCCTACTGAAAAAAGCGATCGATTCACCGCTTGATGCGTTGGAATCTACACTCGATAATCTTTCTAACGGTATAAGGCTCGCCATCTGGTTCTTCACCAATTAAATCAGTTTTTTATCTAAAATTTATGAAAATTCTGTATACATGCTCAGGTGACTAATTTGACCAGTTTTCTTAATATGAGCTTTATTGCCTACTGAAAAAAGCTATCGATGCACCGCTTGATGCGTTGGAATCTACACTCAACAATATTTCTAACAGTATAAGGCTCGCCATCTGGTTCTTCTTCAATTAAATCAGATTTTCATCTAAACCTTATGAAAATTCTGCATACATGCTCAGCGGACTAATTTGATCAGTTTTCTTAATATGAGCTTTACTCCCTACTGAAAAAGCTATCGATACACCGCTTGATGTGTTGTAACTACACTCGACAATCTTTCTAACGCTATAAGGCTCGCCATCTGGTTCTTCACCAATTAAGTCAGTTTTTCACCTAAAGCTTATGAAATTTCTGCATACATGCTCAGCGGACAAATTTGACCAGTTTTCTTAATATGAGCTTTACACCCTTTTGAAAAAGCTATCTATGCACGACAATATTTTTAACGGTATAAGGCTCGCCACCTGGTTCTTCACCAATTAAATCAGTTTTTCATCTAAAGCTTAAGAAAATTCTGCATACATGCTCAGCAGATAAATTTGACCAGTTTTCGGAATATGAGCATTATTCCCTACTGAAAAATGCTACCGATTCACCGCTTGATGCGTTGGAATCGACACTCACCCATATTTCTAACGATATAAGGCTTGGAATCTGGTTCTTCACCAATTGAATCAGTTTTATTTATAACATTTATGAGAATTCTGCATTATGCCTAGCGGGCAGATTTAACAAGTTTTCGAAACTCCGATTATAAGTAACAAGGTTCCAAACAAGTTTGATCAAACTTGAACTACTACAAAGTTTAAGAAATTATTCAAAGATCAATTCCTAGTTCTAAATCTACCTTTATTTGCGATGCTAAACTACTAGTTGTTTAAAGAAACAAAATAACTGAAATGGGAAATGGGAAAAACTTGAATCTTTTGGGACTACACCTTGCTTTTCTCCTCGCTTTGTAGAATTTCATACTGGCGACTAATGAAATACTCTGCTTGCATTCGAGACATGTTAGATAAATCCATTGCGATGATGCGAGTTTCCTCTTGCTTTGATTGTATAACTACCAGTTTCTCTAGTAAGCCGGTTTGATGAGAGCTCGTCATCCTTTTCTCCTTCCTGATTTCGTCAACAAGCTCGACTAAGGGATCGGTACTTTGTTCTTTCTCTTTTTGTTTCTTCACCAACACCTTCTCCTGTTTAGTACCCCTTGGCCTACCCATGTCTCCGGTAGAGACATTATTTTCCTCCAAGTTCAAAGTACTTGGGCCATGAGAACCATTCGCAGGGGTATTTGTTGTTTTTTTAACATTCTTCTTCTCACTCTCCTCTATCCCTTTTGGTGCGAACCTCAACTGATTCCAACAATTCTCAAAATGAAATGTTGCCTTAATCCCGAAATACATTAGTTTGTCCTGATGAATATGATTAAACAGTGGTAACAATCAAATACTACATAAATACATAATAAAACAAACATTTGAGATAAATAAAATAGTACCTTATCTTGTTCATTGATCCCACTTTGACGCCTTGCATTAACCTGTGCATAACATCCACAGAAGTTGTTAACAACCAACTTAATTGTTGACCATCGATTTGACACAGACTTGGGACTCTGACTTGATTCGAAAGTTCTATGGTCATGAAAATAGTCATGCACTCTATCCCAAAACATACGGCTCCTCTGCTCGTTTCGATTTATTGCATCGATACTAGTATTAAGCCATGCCGAGACTAGAAGTTCATCTTCCTCGGGTGTGAAACTAGCAGACCTTCTTGATTTTTCCTTTTGATGATGCAACATCTGCTGTCACTTGTGATGTGTCACCAAATTGATTAACATCTTGGCTACGAGAACCAAGATTTTCTACACCATACTTATCAGCTAGAATTGAGTTTGATGTCATGAGATTCGTGAAGAAGCTACTAGATTAACCTTCCATCTAATAAAACATAGAATTTGCAACTCAAATTATTTGAGTTGTTCTCAAATGAAAATTTCCTTTTGGAAACAATCCAAAGGCAGAAAAAGTGATTAGGAAGGTGATAATTTACGTTAGATTATGCAGGGATGCAACAATAATTGTAACTTATTACTGAAAATCCAAGTAACAAAGAGAGGTTGAGACTGAGTTTAATAACATCCAAGACCAAACTGTATATACTCACGATTCTGGAATTACTAAATCTGAGTCAATGGAGCGGGACATATAATATATAGACGCAAGGACAAACAAGAGTGTGATGAGTAAAAGCACTTTGTTGGTCGATGTCATATTCAGAATAAATAAGAACATACATGTTTGTTGCAGCAGTAAAAGTAGTACCAGAGCAAATAGCTCCGATGGATGGCATGATACTTTGTGCAGAAGTATAAGTTCTATGTGTATTCAACGTGTGTGTTGCCTTTAAATACAGAAAAGTATCAAACAAAATCCCATATATAACTCAACAAGCCTATGTAATAGGCAGATCTTTATTATCTTTATCATCTCTGATAATATCCAGTAGGGGAAGAAGTATTCTTGGTAAATAGAACTGAACAAATAAAACGTAAAATCAATTAAAATCCCACCAAAATACTTATAAAATAGGAAAAAGTGGGATGCCGATGCTGGGAACCTCGCCAAACCGCAGAACATCCATTTTGCATAACCGGTTGCATCTCCTGTTGGATTATAAATTTCCCCCAAATCATTTATATTTTGCATAAGAACCCCATTTGCATAGACTCTTGGAGATGCCCTTAGGCAGCCGCCTAACTTGCCTAACGGTAAGGCCGGGCCTGATCATGATTCACTTGGTCACTTTGACCCTGTTATATGGATAGTAAAATGATATAAATTTTTGATAATCTTTTATGGTGTTATAGATTATAAAAAAATAGAATTATTTTGCTTTCCGAATCACCTGGTCAAAGTGACCTAGATACGGATTGAAAAGTCGATTTGGGCAGAAAGAAAAGAAAGAGAGTGGTCGGCTACCACGTACCAAGTAGTTGTGATAATTTATTGCATTGCAGCAAAAAAAAAAAAAAAAAAAAAAAAAAAAAAAAGAAAACCGTGCACTTCATCTTTGGTACTAGTATATTTTTCTAGCAAAATACAAACCCATATACTTCAACTTCCAAGCAGGGGTGTAAACAGTTCGGTTCGATTCGTTTTGCACAAAAATTCGAACCAAACCTTAATTATCGGTTTGGGAAAATCCTAAACCTAAGCCAAACCATTTCTAACCAGTATGGTTTAGACTTGATTCGCCTATAAAAAGTTTGGTTCTGATTCAAACCGCAGTTAATCTGATAACATTTCTTATATATGAAATTTAGTCCTGAAAATTTGAGAAACTCACGAAATTACCTGGAAACATCACAATGAGTAAATTCAATCAGGCTAAATGAACAGAAGCCAACAGGAACGTATGCTGAATGGAGATATTTGGTCTCTAAACTATTAACATAACTATTTTATAGAATCTAGACATTCGAATTGCTAAATTTCAGCAAGCAACGTCACAACACTCGAATTTTAAATTGCGTAGTATGAACTCATCAAATTAAAGAGAACATGTAGTGTTCAAAAAAAAAACAGTAAGTATATATTATTACACGTAATAATTATTTATTAATATAAACGGTTTAAACGGGTTAGCAAGTTTGTGAAAAACTGAAACCTAACCGAACCATTTAATTTTAGTTTAAATATTTACAATGCTAAACTGAACCGTTTGTTTGAAATCTTACGAACCTAAACCGAACTGATTACCACGGTTCGCTACGGTTGGCGATTTGGGCAGTAAAACTTTCACCCCTACTACCTAGTACCAAGTAATATACACGTGTCCGTCCCTAAACCACATATACCACCAACTTTCACTGTTTCTTCTCTTGCTTCCTACTTCATTCTTCACCAATTCATTTTAATTCGGTGATTTGGTTATCAAAACAGTCATATAATTTTGTAATCTTCTTATGGTGATGTAAAACAACATTTACTCTACAATACCATAAAATTATCAAACACTTACATTTTTTAATCAAATCGTCGGGTCAAAGTGACTCGTAAAAATAAAAGATTTTCTAGTTTCTAATCAAATCGTCGAGAGAAGAACGGAGCAAATACTACATTTTTCTAGTTGACATTGGTGCAAATTATTCAACACCATGCAGCTCAGAAAAACTACCAAGTAGTTAAATACAAGTACGCAGTAGTTATAACCAGCTACCACTCCGTCTCATCTCTTTCTCATCATTTGATTTTGCGGTCAGTTTGGCCGACTAATTTAACTGACGGTATGACTCTAAAGGTAAATAATTTTTCATAATATTGTAGTGTTAAGAAAGATATACGATATTATGAAAAAATTAACACGTTTTCGTATCATATCATTAGTTAAATTTGTGGTTTAAAATAACCCTTGAAGTAAAATGGGGATAATGATACTGGATGGAGTGGTACTACCAAGTACCACCAAGTAGCTGTAATCATTTATTGCATGTCTTTATTTCATTGCTGCAAAATGAAAACCAGTGTACTTTGATACTTCATTCATTTCCTCTCTTTCTTCTTGGTTTGAATTTGTCGTTTGTAACCGGATCACTATGACACGGTGATTTGGATAGCGAAACGATGCAAGATTTTGGTATTTTTTTTTCATGATGCTGTAGAGTAAAGTGTACTCCACAACACCATGGATAGATTACCGAATTCTCGCGTCGTTTTTCTAGTCAAATCACATGATCCAAGCAACCCAATGAATAGCGATAAAAGTGGGTCTAAGAAGAAAGAAAAGAAATAGAGGAAGTAGTATATTTTTCAACTACGAAGTACCGAGTAGTTGTAATAATTTATTGCAAGTCTTTTACTTCCTCTGTTTCTTCTCTTTCTTCCACTTTTGAGTTTTACCACTATTCATCATGCTGCATTGACCCGATGATTTGATTAGTAATACGATGTAATTTTTTGGTAAGTTTTCAGGGTGTTGTACAATAAACTTTACTCTACAACACCATGAAAAATTATAGAAAAATGACATCGTTTTGCTATCCAAATTTCCGGGTCAAAGTGACATGCCTACGGATAAAAAAGTCAAAACTGGAAGAAAGAGAAGAAACAGACCAAGTATTACATTGCAGCAAAATAAAAACACGTGTACTTCATCCTTGGTCGCGTTGGTTAGTTGCATTTATGCTTGCATTTACTTACAATCTGGCGTTAGTTGCATTTATGCTTGCATTTACTTTCCACTCCTAGTAAGAAGTACTGTAGCATAAGATATCTAACAAAGCAGATGTACGATCGCATAAAAATAGTTGTTGGATTCTTAAGAGATTCAAAGATTTTAACTCGAAAATTCCGAAATTCCAGTTTTTATCTCCCATGATTCCAACTTCTTCCCTGGGATAAATGATCAGATTTTTAACTGATCCTCTCCGTTCGTAATAATCTCGTCCAAACACCCCCATAATTTACGTACTTTTGACATGCAACTAAAAATTTCTCACGTCCCGACCAAGTGACTGTCCTATAAAGCCAAGCCAATCTTTGATAAATCTCACCTTTCTCTCAAAATTCTTTCATACTAAAAAGCCTCAATGGATTCTGAACCAAGAACCCTCCACATAGCAATGTTCCCTTTGTTGAGAAGTCCTACATCGGGCATTCAAGAAGAAGAAGTATAATTAATAACTGTCCTGGGCTACTCCCCTCATAGCCAATTGGTTTTGAGGTGGAACTCCATGAATTTTTACATGGTATCAGAGTCTCGGCTCCCACACACGTGAATGGTCTAACAACCCACGTGTTCACCGCCACCCGCAGACAAAAGATCCACGTGTAGGCCAAAGAATGCCACACGTGAGGGGGCGTGTTGAGAAGTCCCACATCGGGCATTCAAGAAGAAGAAGTATAATTAATAAGTGTCCTGTGCTACTCCCTTCATAGCCAATTGGTTTTGAGGTGGAACCCCATGGATTCTTACACCCTTGGTTTACATTCGGTCACATGAAGATATTCCTTCACTTGTCCAACAAACTTGCCGAGAAAGGTCATAAAATCTCCTTCCTTGCTCCGACCAAAACAATCCCTGTTAGCAATTGGTGCGCCCATGTGGGGTGCCCAATGCAATTATCATAACCTTATGGGGTTAGTTGCACTAATGCACAAACTAGAGGGGTTAGTAGCTAAGGCTCAAATCCTAGGAGTTTATGTGCAAACTTAGGAGAAGTTTTGCCTATATAAGGAGGCAGCCTCCTACATATTATATAATTTATTCCAGAGAATAAAGTTACTCTGTCTACATTCATACTAGTTGTAGAGAACCCTAGTCTCTCTCCAACTTCATCCAAGGAGGTGGAACGTGGTGTGGAAATCAGTGTTCGTCCTCGAGATTCACACTAGATTGGTGGGAGCAAGATCAAAGAGGAGGCGCGTGAAAGCAAGCAACACAACGATCATCCGCTGCATTAAGGAGCTTAGGAAGACAAGGTAAACACATGAATATTCCGCTTTAATTCATGTTGTAGATCTGAACGTGTTAGATCCTTCCTGCTCTTCATTGGTATCAGAGCCATAGGCTTGTTTTTCGTGCCTCGATAAGCGTTCCCGAACCTGTATTAAAAATCGCGTTTCTGAAATTTCATAACCAGTAGACGAAACCTATATGGTTAGGTAGGGTTTTTCACGAGGATTCCAGATATATAAATTTTATATTTTTTGGATTTACGGTGAATTAGTTATGAATTTTCAAAGTTTCGGAACTGTATTAATCTGGACTGCTAGATCCAATAATTAGAACACGTTTTTCAAAAACTTGTTAAAATTGGATTTTGACCACATAATCGGGATCAGGACGAAGAGACGATCACGACAAAATTATTTTCGTCGCGAACGGAGCACGGGAAGGCGGCGCGTGGGCTTCACGCGCCACCGACGCCGCCCCCACGCGCGGCCACGCGCCGCCACGCGCCGCACGCGCCCAAGGGCTGGCGGCGGCTGCTGACGTGGCCCTAGGGATGACGTGGCAGATGACGTGGCGATGCCACGTCAGCAAGAGGCTGACGTGGCGATGACGTGCCAGCCACGTGTCAGCTGACGTGGCGATGACGTGGCGGGCTGACGCGGCAGCTGACGTCAGCATAGGTGCTGATGTGGCATGCCACGTGGCATGCTGACGTGGCACATGGGCCGACGTCGGCGCGTGGCGGAGGCGGACGCGCCCACGCGCGGCGGCGCGTGAGGGCGCGTGCGGCCTCCTCCCGCCGTCATTTTTCGTCCGGTTTTTTCCTAGGGACTCCAAATTAAATTTCCTATTTTGTGGATATTTTTTCATAATTTTTGGAGCGACGGAAAATTTTAGTAATTTCCAGATTAATTAATTAGTGTTTAGCACACTTCCCGAGGCAGTTTGACGACCTTAAACACACTGTTTTGAGCCCAAATTTTTTCTGGAGACTTAGGTCATTTTTCCCTACGTTTTGCCATAGGTGGTGAGACCCTAAGTGGTAAGGAGCATTTTTCGATCTTTTTGGTTGATTAGATTATTGCTTATTAATTTCCAGTAATTATTGCTTAATTTTGGAAATTTCCAGAAAATTCCAGTATGTTTATTATATTGTTATACATGCTGTTGTGGGTTGAATGGATGTGTTTGGTGCATGGATGTGGCATAGATGTTTTATATTTTGGTTTTGGTTTTGTTTTTGAATATGTAATCAAAATACGGCCTGCGTGTCGTGCCTCTCTATACTCTAGTGTCTTCTCTTCTCATCCACTCGCCTCTATGAGGTTACTTCTTATTAGAAATAAGATAGTTAGTAGAGATTGAAGATTGAAGCTTCAAGAGAGGTGGCCAAACCAAAAGCTATGGCGCAAGGTGCATGGAGCAATTAGACGGTCCAATGGAGCCTCAAGCTTGGAGTCCTCAAGTAGGCGAGATGGCGTGAGATGGAGTTCAGGACTTGCTCAAGAAGTGCTCTCAATAGTGGGAGTGCACCTTAGGGGCCACATCCATTGCATATTTATTTATGCTTATGCTTGTTTTATGTTATAACTGCGTGTGATTGGACATATATGTTTAACCTCGCATGCTAAAGAGCTAAAACAAAAGAGCTCACATGATGACATGATTAAATTTGATAGGAAATCACAAGTGATGAGATTTGATTCCTAGGATATACGCTAGGTTTTGGTGGAGTCCTTGTGAGGAACTATTGAGATTAATCAATGTCACATGTTATTTAGGAGCTAAAACAAAGCTAGTAACTAATATCCATTTTGTCTCGTTTTTCAGTCATGATGAACACGAATCTATTTTCTAAATCTGCTATAATCCTAAAGGGAGACAACTTCCGTGCATGGTACAGAAGTGCGATATGTCGCATGATTGAGCTAGGACTGTCTGATCATTTGCATATGGCAAAGATGGAGCCGTGGGTACCACTGGGCGGCCCAACTGATGCATATAGACGTGATCTTGAGGCTTACCAGAAATGGGAAGTTGATGACAAGAAAGCATGTCTAGAATTGATGGATCTAGTGAGGACTGATCTCCTAGAGTCAATTGTGATTGATTATGCAAAGAAGCTCTGGGAAGACATTCTAGGACTGTACGGAACTGCAGACGACTTCCAAAAGACATGTCTATGGATGATGCTCACTTCCACGGTGAAGGATGATAATGTCTCTATGGATACGCACCTAAAGACCTTATCATTCTATATTACTGAACTTATAACTTCTGGGCATGATGTATCCGATGAGAGACAGCTAAAGGCTGTGAGAATGTCTCTACCAAATTCATGGGATTCCGTGAGAAAGGTGTTGCAAGGATCAGATGACATAAATACATTTGATGATGCAAAGCGATATTTATTGTTTGAGGAAAAGAGACTGGAATTTGCCAGAACTTCTAGTCCACCATCGCAGGTAGAGAGCCCTCCCATGGAAAATGTGCCAAAGGGTCAGGAAGTCATCGTAGAGCACGAAAGTGGAGGCCACATGGGCCCATGCCGCAAGATCAGTAAGCGCCAAATGTGGAAGAGGTCCAAGAGGGATATGAGACAAGTTATGTGCTATAACTGCCAGGCATATGGCCACTTTGCTCGTGACTGCGCCGAGCCAAAGGTACACTATAATCCAAACTCTGACTGTTATGTTATAAGTCAAGTTTATATTGCTGATTCCCCTAATGTGTGGGTATTGGATTCAGGTGCGAGTGACCACCTAGCATGTGACCGAGACGCGTGCACGGATTATAGGCGAGTACCAGTGGGCAGTAGAAGAGTGTACATGGGGAACAACTCTTTCGTTGATGTGGTGGGCATTGGCACATATCAGCTGAAGATGAAGTCTGGAAAGACGCTTGTTCTTCATGACGTTTTATACGCTCCTGATGCACGCAAGAACTTAGTTTCAGTTTCTAGACTTTTGGATTTGGATTTTAGACTTGTTTTTGAGGGTGGTTTTGCCAAACTGTTTGTTGGCAACTCATGTTTTGGTACTGGTTATATTTCTCGTGGTTTATTTTATTTAGACATTGTTGGTTCTAGCATTGATGATATTTATGATTCTTGTTCATATATTACATCTTCTAGTGATGATGATGCCACTAGATGGCATGCTAGATTGGGACATATAGGACAGGACAGGATGAACAGGCTGGCCAAGGCAGGCCTACTTGGAGATATGCCCAAGATATCATTATCTGTATGTGAGTCTTGTCTTGCAGGAAAAGCTAAACGCAAACCATTCGGTAAAGCAGTAAGGGCTACTGAGCCTTTACAACTTATTCATTCTGATGTTTGCGGTCCATTAAATGTTAGAGCTAGACATGGTGCTCGCTATTTCATCACATTCATAGATGATCACACTCGTTTTGGTTATGTGTATTTGATGACACATAAGTCTGAAGCGCTAGGGTGCTTCAGAAAATTTCTACAAGAGGTAGAGAACCAACTGGACAAAAGAGTTAAGGCTCTTAGGACAGATCGAGGGCGTGAATATCTATCTGAGCAATTCAAAGAGCTCTGTGAGACTAAAGGAATAGTGAGGCAGTTGACTATTCCCTTCACACCGCAGCAAAATGGTGTAGCGGAAAGAAGGAATAGAACACTGTTAGAGATGGTTCGTAGTATGATGGCAAATGCGAATCTGCCTATCTCCTATTGGGGAGATGCATTGATGATTGCCACATACATACTGAACCGTGTGCCCACCAAGTCTGTAGCCACAACCCCTTACGAGATGTGGACCAAAAGGCAACCCGAATTGGGTCACCTTAGGCCATGGGGGTCGGCCGCCTATGTACGTAACGTCTCCCATGTCCATGGGAAATTGGGTGCTAGAGGAAAGAAGTGCATCTTCATACGGTACTCTGAGCACTCTAAGGGTTACGTATTCATAGCGCAACAGCCGGATGGTAGTCTAACAGAGATGGAATCGCGAGATGTAGAATTTCTCGAGAGAGATTTTCCTAGTCAGGGAGAGGCACGTGGAGATGGTATTCTCTACGAAGAAGAGGAACCACTGGATGACACTCAGTTCTCTACAGACCTACAGGGAACAGTCCCTATGGATCTTCAGAACAGTGGGAGTGACTTGCCTAGTGAGCAGCCCATCATATATGATGATGAAGCTGAAGAAGAACCCTCTTTGCGTAGGAGCGCTCGTGGGAGCGTACCCCGTCGACGATTTGACATCGAAGGGGAGGCCATGATGGTCACCATGCAAGAAGATGATGAACCTAGGACATTGTCTGAAGCTCTCTCATCCCCTGACAAGAAAGAATGGAACATTGCTTTACAAGAAGAACTGGAGTCAATGAAAACCAATCATGTTTGGGATTTAGTTGAATTGCCTCCTGGACGTAGGGCCATTGGAAACAAATGGGTTTTCAAGGTCAAAAGGAAGGCAGACGGAAGCGTTGAGAGGCATAAGGCCCGGCTAGTGGCGAAAGGCTACACCCAACAACAGGGTGTGGATTACGAGGAGACGTTCTCACCAGTTGTGAGAATTGCCTCCATTCGTCTTATACTTGCAATAGTGGCTAGCATGGACTTGGAACTACATCAAATGGATGTTAAGACTGCATTTCTCAATGGAGAACTAGATGAGGAGATCTATATGGCTCAACCGGAAGGTTTTGAGAAGAAAGGTCAAGAGCACAAAGTGTGCAAACTGATTAAGTCCATATATGGACTGAAGCAGTCCTCAAGACAGTGGTATTTGAAGTTTCATCAAGACATTGTGGCATATGGCTTCACAATGGTTGATGAGGACCACTGTGTGTATGTCAGACGTTCCGGAAAGAAGTTCATGATACTGTCATTATATGTGGATGACATACTACTAGCCAGCAATGATAAAGGAATGCTCGGAACTACCAAAGGGTGGTTATCCTCTCGTTTTTCAATGAAGGATATTGGAGAAGCGAGTTACATCCTTGGGATAAAGATCCTAAGGAACCGCTCTAAGAGACTTCTTGGCTTGTCTCAAGAGACATACATCAAGAAGATACTTGAACGGTTCCAGATGATGAACTCCAAGCCATTCGAGACTCCCATTGCACATGGCGAGAAACTCAGCCTTGAAATGTGTCCCAAGACCCAACACGAGAGAGACCAGATGGCCAAAGTACCCTATGCAAGTGCTGTCGGAAGTTTAATGTACGCAATGATGTGTACAAGGCCCGACATATGTCATGCTGTCGGTTAAGTTAGCAGATATCAGTCTGACCCCGGTGTTGGACACTGGAAGGCTGTTAAGAGGATTCTCCGATATCTCAAAGGGACTAAGGATTACGTGTTAAGCTACCGAGGCTCTGAGCTAAGGCTCATTGGCTACAGTGATGCTGACTGGGGTGGGGACCTAGACGCACGTAAATCGACCTCAGGCTACGTCTTCATGCTGGGTGGAGGAGCCATCACATGGCACAGTAGCAAGCAGACTTGCACTGCCTTATCGACCATGGAAGCTGAATACGTTGCCTGCTCCGCGGCAGCGCAGGAGAGTGTTTGGCTGAAGAGATTTCTGGTCAGCTTAGGAGCGGTTGACGAACCAAGACCAGTAACGCTTCGTTGTGATAGTATGTCGGCCATAGCTTGTGCTAAAGATCCGAAATACCACAGCAAGGCCAAACATATTGAGATAAAGTACCACTTCATTAGGGAAGTAGTAGCTAAAGGAGATATCACTCTAGAGCATATTCCTACGAATCAGATGTTAGCTGATCCAATGACCAAGCCTCTTCTTAAGGCTACTTTTGTTGGTCATACTAGGAATATAGGGTTAGGCAAATGGAACTAGATGTCAAACTGATTAAACATTTTTGAGACATTGATTGATTGGATATTAGGAATGGATTTGTTTATTTATGCTGCATGTTATTTGATACGTGTATGATATGTTACATTTCCTGTACTAGCTTAGAGCATGTCACGCAGACACTAAGTTGGCTCACTCACACGAGCAACTGCCTTCGCAATATCCTGGATATGTCTGGGTGTGGCGGAAGATGAGACGGAATCCAGATAAGCGCTGAAAGCCTGCGATATGATATGAGATGCCTTCTTCATATGAGCATATGGCCTATGATAAGAGCTTGAAGTCTATCAGTAGAGCTAGGAGCCTGTCAGACGGATTCAACTGTCGTATTGGAAATAAGTTCCAAAGTGAGATTGGTTATGGCCAATCGAACATGGTTGCTACCCCGAACCATGTATAGTCTGTGTAGAAGAAGCCAGATGCGAGAGTTGATAATTGATCACAACAGTGTGACATGGCAGCACTCGGGCTAGTGGCCATAAGGGCTACCGGATAGACATCTGCATAGTGGTCCTTTTGCAAGGACAAGACATGCGCTCTCATCAGAGTCTAAACACTATGGCGCATATTCCCCCTTGAATAATGCGCGCTTATGAGTGACCATGAGGTGATGAGTAGAATTAGTCCCTGGGATTCCTCATCGTGTGAGCCTCGTCGATCGTATAAGGATGATTGACACAGTATACCCTTTGTACTTACATCTGTGTCATGAGGAGACGGGTCGGTGGTGCTACTTTGGCGTGACACCTTACGGCTATGGATGATTCGGCCTTCCGGACACTGCTGGGAAAGCAGCTGAGCCGAATCTGAGTGACACATGTATGTAAGGAAAGATTCTCGTTGCATCGCTCTTTATTATCTTCATTGGGCCCACCTGCAAGATCTTATGGGATCATGTAGGATATGAAAATATAAAGGAGATGTGGACTCATTGGAGCATGGCCTTCGGGACAAGGCAGGTGCTCATGATCCACGAGATGACAATCGGAGGAATCTGGGGGATACGAGAGTTACGGAGAGCATTATCACTGTTTTATGTTTTAAGGGTGCCTTCCTGCGCTGGCGATACGAGTTTGGTATGTGGATCTCCCGAGAGGGTGCCTTCCCATGCTGGCTATACGAGTTTGGTGTACGGATCTCCCGAAATGCAGGTACTCTCACCGGTCACACGCCACGGCCACACAATACTCTTTTGTAGATGATAGAAAGTTGGAGATTGATGGAGACTAGATGAATTGTGCAACCCCACTGTGCGAGTGGGAGATGTTAGCAATTGGTGCGCCCATGTGGGGTGCCCAATGCAATTATCATAACCTTATGGGGTTAGTTGCACTAATGCACAAACTAGAGGGGTTAGTAGCTAAGGCTCAAACCCTAGGAGTTTATGTGCAAACTTAGGAGAAGTTTTGCCTATATAAGGAGGCAGCCTCCTACATATTATATAATTTATTCCAGAGAATAAAGTTACTCTGTCTACATTTATACTAGTTGTAGAGAACCCCAGTCTCTCTCCAACTTCATCCAAGGAGGTGGAACGTGGTGTGGAAATCAGTGTTCGTCCTCGAGATTCACACTAGATTGGTGGGAGCAAGATCAAAGAGGAGGCGCGTGAAAGCAAGCAACACAACGATCATCCGCTGCATTAAGGAGCTTAGGAAGACAAGGTAAACACATGAATATTCCGCTTTAATTCATGTTGTAGATCTGAACGTGTTAGATCCTTCCTGCTCTTCAATCCCCAAGTTGCAACCTTTGAATTTCTATCCAGATCTCATCAACTTTGTCCCAATAACTATCCCTCATGTAGACGGCCTCCCTTCTGGTACAGAAACCACCATGGACTTGCCATTTCACTTGCTAACCCTACTAGCCACCACCCTTGACCGGACTGAAGAGACCATAAAAACTCCGAAGGCAGAGTCTGCCACCTATGCTGAAGCCTAATAAATAATGTTGTTGCGTCGCTATCTTCCATGAATAATGAAATAGTCAAGTGAAACAGTGAATCTATGCATTGAATGACTTTCGTCCTTATTTTGTAGACAACGAGCCATTTTTTTTCACAACAATGGGGGTGAAAATGTTAGTTAAACATCATCGTCAGTTCTATTCATTTTATTCCATAAGTACTGAAATTCAGTTAACTCATCCTGGTTATTCTATTTAGAAGGTTGCAAAATATTGATAATAGAATGAAACTCATTTTAAGTTCAATGAAATTATAGTCGTAGAAAGTTCAAAACTTTCAGTTCGCATAAAATAAAGGCTTGATTACTTAATGCATACCCCCAGTTTGTCCTCGCCCCTCTGTTTGGCGAGGGCCTTCTTTTTTTTTTTTTTGAGGGAAGGCGAGGGCCTTCTGGATCGTGTGTACGCACCTCTTGACATCCTCGTTAGTGAAAGGGTATGTCGTGGTTTCATTGGGGGTGAGGTCGGCCATTGCAGCGGCGTTGGAGAAGGCCTGTGAGGAGGGCGCAACTGGCGGAGGGTTTTGGTGAGGTCTGCAAAACAGCGGCTATGCCGCGTAATTCTGTTGGAGGCAGTATTTAGGGCGGTGGGAGTCAGGTGGAGAAGGTGGCGCAGACTTGCTGAGCTCCGCCGACGGCAATGAAGGCACTAATTTGTTACCGAGGAGGTAGCAGTCGGCAATCTGGAGAAGAAGCAGTGAGTTTTGAGGGAGAAGAAGGTGAGGATCGCCGAGAAGAGAAGAAAAAAAAGGACAAAATAGAATAATGTTTTGTTGTATTAATCTAGAAATAACAAATAGCTTAAATACGCATTCTAGACCCTATACGACCATACGACCCGAGAAAGAACCGCAAAAAAAACATGGACGGAGCTCATAGCACGCTCAAAGACACGTTACAATTAATTAAACTAGCATAGCTGCTTAGTTACGCAATCATATAAATACTTTGGACGCCCAACACTACTTTTGAGGTTCTGATAACCAGTCGCTATGCTATCAGGTCCTCCATGATCAGAGATAGGAATCCACCATTATTAGAAAAGACAAGTAAAACTTGAACTTCAAAAAAAACACAAGATGGCACCATAACATAGTAGTGGCACCGGCTGAATTCCGAAAGGACTGGCTTGCTGTTTATTTGAGTTGAGTAGAAGGACAAGGGTTTGGTGAGGCAAAATCAAGCAATTCAGGATCAGTTTCAAACAAGGCCATGTCTCCTTCATTCAAGTGCACCAATGCCTCTACTCCCTCTCCATCACTTGCATCCATCATGGTTATCATATTCAAAGGGCAAAAAGCGCTAACATGGGTCACCCAAGCCGGCTTCCCCCATCCCAGATCGGTTTCATAAGCCGGGAATCGACACCAACTATTAATAATGTAAAGTAGTTTTGGATCCACCCATGGCAGACTAGATCGGCTAATAAAAGAACCGACGACCTCCTCAAGCCCTTTCCTCCACTGGCATATCAAATTATCAACTTGGATTTCGTGTTGACCAATCTCTACCATCATTAATCCGCACGCATTACCAAACGCATGTTTTGGCATTGGCGGTACAAGCCTTGCACGCATGTTGACAGGCATGGATATTACATTTCGTGACGCAGAGGAGGCTGACAAACTTTGCTTGGATGCAACAGACATGGCTGATTTCAGAAGGAGCGCGGACACAGCCTCAACACGTGTAGGTTGTTGCACGTTCTTGCCGCGTGCTCTATCTTTGAGTGCTAACACCCTTGAACCTGGAAACACAAATCTTTTGGTTACAAACTTTGCACTATTAGGTGGATCTAGTGCATGAGGATTGACTTCCGGAAAGTCTTCTCTTGGGGGAAAGCGAGACGCGCAAGCACTAAAATCTGGCGCAACGGTTTTGTTTTGGCATAATCTTCCAAGAGAAACCTCAGACCAATCGGTCATGAACGCGAAGAAGGTGGCAGCATCAGCAATCTTGTGCGACATGCTCACTCCCAAAGCTATTCCACCACAGGGGAAAAAAGTTGCTTGGACAAATAATAACGAGGAGGAAGATGACTCGTCACGAAACACCAATTGCCTGATTTTGTCAGGATCGGGTTTCTGATCAAGAAAGTCTGCGGCGAGACTGCTGTTGACGACTCGAGTTTCCAAATAAGTAGCACCCTCGTCATTGCAGTCCACGTAGGTATTTTCCCTCATCCTTCCGGCTAGTGGGTAAAAATGAGCTAAGGCTTCGGAGAGTGAACCCTTTAGGTGGTGGGAGGATGATCTTGAAGTGTTTGTAGGTGGGTGGTAGAAGAAAACAACTTCGATGTAAGATGGAGGTGCAACTTGATCTAGTAGAGAAATCTTGTAGTAATTCAGATCCTTTGGAGTAGGAGAAGATGGTTTGATCATTTCTCGAGAAACTACCTCAAGCTTCATTGTTGTTGGTGAGGCGTTGTTCATGACAATCTTAATTCTCAGGTACATATAAACATGTGGCAGACATGGTACTTGTGGACACAGAGTGTGGTGATCGTTAATTCTTTACTTTTTACTTGAACTTAAACAAGTCTTTCACCCGCGCAATTTCGTTGGTCCATTAGTAAAATTTTATTTTATGTAACTGCAATTTGAATATCATCTCTGATACGGTCAATGAATACATTATTTTTACTATTTAACTTCTATTTTTTTATTACAGAATTAGACGTGACCCTGCGCGGACGCGCGTGACTTAGGAGCATTCATATATATATATATATATATTATTTACAGTAATATAAATAAAACTAGGCGATACCCCGCGCTAAAGCGCGGGGCTTTGTACCATATCCTGATTTAAAATTTAGATATGATAAAAACTTAGTAACTAAACTTCGACTAATACAAATGATGCATAATAAAATTTCCTTAATTTTTATCCTTCTTAATTTTATGTTAGAAAATTCTCTTAAGGTTGTTAGATCTTATGATGTGAATATTAAATTTATTTTATAATGATGTAAAGCATGTATGATAATATAAGTTCAATAAATATAAATAGTATAGGTACATAAATTTTAGAAGCCACACTGCTTATTGTATGAAAATATTATTACAATCTTCTTGAACTAATATGTTTATCATGCAAATTTGTTTGAAAAAAGGATGAACAAATCCTGCATTAAAAAAGCCATTTGCATTAGAAGAATTCTATAAAAATTTGAATGCGTACAAACTTTTCTTATTATTTCAAATAAGATTACTACAACATTCACTAATGTCTGCACTTTTTTTAGAAGAATTAAAATTTTATATCGTCAAATAAAAGAAGAAAAATGTAAAACATCTGGCCCAATTTTCCATTCCGAAGGAAGAATGTCGGCTTTGTGATATTATAATGGACATGTACCAAACATAAAAATTTAGAGCTCCTGATGGACTAATTAGTGAGGCTAATTTCTCAAAAAAAATGTGATGCCATTTACATGCATGTAGATGCACAAATACATGCAACATATGTTTTGTGATGTCAATTCTTACAATTTTATTTGCAAACATTTAATGTGAATACGATGTCATAATTTATTATATAGATTCAACTATATAATATACATCAACCAAACATTCACTGAAAAATAATCATTTTAAATAATAATAAAATTTACTACAAAACCTCCTGTACCTATAATCTTTTTTTACGTTAATTATGCTATTATCATATACATTTTGTACTAATATTTGAAACATATTAATACTCAATTCATAATAACAATTTATATTCTTACATAGAATCAAAATATCATTTTTCTATTCCGACAGATGTGTTATATCAGAAAAATCATAAACATGGTTTCTACTTTTTAAATGATTTATGAATTTATTATGCTATCATCATATCCATTTTGCACAAATATGTAAAATATATTTATATTCAAATCATAAAATCAAACATGATTATTCAATGCTAATTTACATTATAATATTGAAATGAGTATTCATTGCTCATGAGTTACAAACTGAAATAGTAACCTTCAAATTATAATGACAAAGCAATAGATAAGTACATGTCGATTTCTCATTGGTTGATCATGAGAAAATAGACATGTAGGATTACACATGTCATATTTATAATGCTTAAATAATGACAAATGTCGAAACGGGGTTTGACCTCGGGGCTTTTCTGCTTTTATATTCTATATAAGATAAGATATATTTCGTAAAGTGCTAAATGTCGTCGTATGAATTTCACCTAGGGCTCAAAGGAAATACACTGTAACCTAGGAGAGATATTTGGGTAAAGTGTCAGGTGAAGGTCTTCTGCGGAGAATAACACAATAACTATCAAGCCAGCGAGCTTCGCGGCGATGCTATAGCAATATTGCCGGTCATTTATGCGCATCATTCAAAGCTTCTTTGGTATTCAAGCTTAACAATTGTTTCATTTCATGCCTTTTCACAGCATGTGTTCCTCAATAGGCTGGAGGTGAACAATATTTAATTTTCTGATACACAAATGTATCGGGTTGTTAAGGTTTACCTAACGTGATAGTAATTCTAGACACTATCAAGTCTCCACACACACGAACACTGGATTTTAACCCAACACACACACACTTTGAATATTCTTCTTTTGATTGCTTGAATAATAATTAAAGACCACAATGCTAAAATAGATAAACTAGTAACCCTAACCTAGATCTAACGGGCCTACTCCACGGGCCAAGTATATAAACACTAAATAACAATAATAATTAAATAAATGCTAAACTAATAGATAACTAGATAACAATGATACGTGACCCGCATTTTCTTTCTCTTTCTTTTCCTTTACAACCTTAATGGCTCTAAGAGTGAAGGAAATAAACGATGAAATTGCCTTTTATTTTGACAAACAATCATTGAAACACAAAGTGTATGTACCCGTCACAATAGATTATGCGTGAATAATATTTGATTTTCAATCTCTTTCTCTTTCTGTACAACCTAAATGATCTAAGAGTGAAGCAAGCATACAATGAAGAAGTTTTGTCGAACAATCATTGAAACACAAAGGGTGTGTACACACCACAATAGGGGCGATTATTAGTTATTTTTCTTTTTCTAGAAGTGCATTGTTTGTGTCACTATTTCGCCAAAACTTCTGGTAGGCTCTATAATAAAGCGCAATTCTAATCTACGTAACAATGTAACCAGATAAATCTTTCAACTTGAGCAACCTAAAGTAATGATTTCGTAAAATTAGAATATAGCTATACTGACACTATTTGCTATCTCACTGCATCCTTCGCAGCACATCGAGCTTAGTTTTCCTTTCCATATTTGTTTTGTGCATACCTTACATGAGGTGCTCTAATAAAGTGGAATCACGTTCCTTCATATGAACATATCAAATGATTAGAACTGATTCACATGAAACTATACTAACAATGTGATACATCTCGTTTGCGGCCCTCTCAGATGCCTCGGCCTTTGAGCTTAAAGTCAATTCCTTCGTAGATTTTTCTGTCACAATTTTGGAAACGCTCTCCGACAAAGAAAATATAAATGTACTGTAATATATCTTATAAACCAAGAAAATCAGGGTAATTGCTTTAGAGAATTAAGAATAAGCAATACTAACAGTGTGAAATATCTTGTGTGCATCTTTTCGCAGCTGCAACAACCTTTGAAAATAATAATCGGTTCCTTGTCCTTGTTTTGTTCTGAACTTCAAGAAGGCTCTCGGACATGATCATGAATATTAGTGCATGAAACAAATCTTGCAAGCTGAAAAATATGGACGATAATTCTTAGAATAAACACGAAAGTAACTTGATGGATTTAGTACAAAATATACTACCACTGTCCGATATCTCGTTCGCTGTCTTCCCAAATTGCCAAATGAAATAAAATGTTACACAAATTCAGACACGTAATTCATGAGGTTGTATTAGTTAATGCCCTCTATCTATACTAGAGGAGAGCGAAGTGGTTGTGGTACTTAAGAATTATCATGTAGGAGTACTGTTTTAGTGAAAAATCGTACGAAAAATAGTTAAAAATTGACATATCGAGGTAGAATATTGTAATTATAATGGGTTCCGAATTCAAATCGATTGAGTATTGCACTTCATCTAAACATTTGAAAAAATATTAATGTTTTTGTTTTTTGGCTAACAGATGTACTTATGTACTTGATGTAGAATATAATATCTTGAATATTTTTAAAACATGTATTCACATCCAAAACGATATGTATACTACCTCAAATGTCTCAATTATGTACCCTGCCTCATCAGCCAGATGTATCACTTCAAAAGAAAATTGCATACTGGTTTGCACTTGTTAGTAAACTAACCAATGTACTTGAAAGTTTTTCCAATTATTATAATGGGTTCTCTGTCTATCTAAATTAGTAGCATATATAATACATGTATATGTGTGTGTGTAATTGTTATTTTGCGTAAAACCAATTTAATTTTGTCACGCAGAAAAGTCTTTTATATTTACAATGTTTAAAAATTTCTTAAAATCGAGATTATTCTGAAAAATTCTATGAATTAGATATTAATTTAATATTAAAAGCTATTTCAATTTCAAAATCATTCGTGATAGAATTAGTACATTACTAATGGCATATCAAATTGCATATAAGTTACACAATCATAAAGACTATTAATTTTGATGCCAACTAAGAATAATATGGATAAATACTCATATTTGATTGGTAATATAGTGATTCATACACACGTGGCATGCCAAATGTCTAGCGTTTGTTTCACGTTTATTGACAAATGGCTAATTGAAGATGATTCTCGGCACTTCTCCGCTTTTATATAAGATATAAGATAAGATAAGATGAGACGTTACACAATTGTTATTACCGGATCTTACAACCTCTCTTAACACCCACCGAAAAGAAATATCTATTACTGTTTGCACTATTTATTTATTATTAAATGTTTACATTAATATGACTTTTGAAAAAATTAAAGAACATATACAAAATCTTACATTACCACAACAATTAACATCATGTGATGATATTAACAATTTTTATTTATATTATATATTTGCAAGATGCAATGATATAAACATTTAGATGCACAAAGTAATATTTTTTTTGAGTAGATGCACAAAGTAATATTGTGCTTTCAATTTTTGATAATTGTGGAGGCCAAAGACACCATGTAATTCGCATTTTCATTGTATAATTAACACCATATAACTCACATCTTCCACGTTGTTAATGACTGCGTACTTTAATTGCTTAGTTTATGTACATAAGTCGATTTCACCTTTTTAACGGAATAACATCATCATTTACATTTTCTATATATGTCTTCTCACGTAAGTGAACTGTAACTGAAAAAAAAAAAACACATTTGAAATTACATGTTACTTCTGGTTGATTTATCATAAACTATTGATCTAATTTCATCCAATTTTGTCACTATTTTTTAAAAAGAAATGTATATGTTTTCCTCACATTGATCTTTGAAATATTTAATGTAATACAATCCGTTTTATTTCAAATACAAAAAAATTAACACATTTTCGTATCATATCATTAGTTAAATTTGTCGCTTAAAATGATTTCTGAATTCAAATAGGACAGAAAGAGACGGGACGAAGTGGTTCACCAAGACACCAAGTAGTTTTAATCATTTATTGCATATGTTTTTCTTACATTGCAGCAAATTAAAAACCAGTGTACTTTTATAGTACCACTAGGTTTATTCTTTTTCACTCCATTTTACTTTTTTGACTCGTATTTAGGTCATTTTGACCGGGTAATTTGGATCGCATAACGATGTGATTTTTTAATAATTTCTTTGCCGTGTTATCAATTTTAACTCTACAACAACATGAATAATTTATTAAAAAATTGCATCATTTTGTTATCCAAATCACCGGGTCAAAGTGACCCGATAAATAGTGGAAAAAAATCAAATGGGGTGAAAGAGAAGAAAGTGGTATAATTTTCAGCTACCAAGTACCAAGTAGTTGTAATAATTTATTGCATGTCTTTTCTTACATTGCAGCAAAATAAAAACTCGTGTACTTCATCCTTGTTCGGGTTGGTTAGTTGCATTTACACTTGCATTTACTTACAAACTGGCCTTTTGTGGTGACTACTTTCCTTTCCTAGTAAGAAGTACTCTAGAATAAAATATCTAACAAAAGCATATGTACGATCACATATAAATAGTTGTTTGATGCAAAGAGATTCAAAGATTTTAGTTCAAAAAGTCCGGAATTCGGTTTTTATCTCCCATAATTCCAACTTCTCCCTGGGATAATAATCAGATTTTTAACTGATCCCCTCTGTTCGTAATAATCTCGTCCAAATACCCCCATGATTTACGTACTCTTCACATGCAACTAAAATTTCTCACGTCCCCACAGTTACTGTCCTATAAACTCAAGCCAATCTTTGATAAATCTCTTCACCTTTGTCTCAAAATTCATTCATACTAAAAAGCCTCAAGGATCTAACACACTACCAATGGATTCTGAACCAAGAACCCTCCACATAGAAATGTTCCCTTCGTTTGCATTCGGTCACATGAAGATATTCCTTCACTTGCCGAGAAAGGTCACAAAATCTCCTTGCTCCCACCAAAACCATCCCCAAGTTGCAACCTCTGAATTTCTATCCAGATCTCATCAGCTTATATACGAAAGCTAATCCTACCGTTGGATCCGTACAGACGATCCAACGGTGCAAAACTAACGGATACATGATGTTATGTCAAGCCACCTCACGAACTAATAACGAATGAAAGAAGAACACGAGTATTTTACGTGGTTCGCTAGCAAAATATTTGCTAACTACCTCCACGGCGGAAAAACACTCTTTATTCACTTAAGAGGAACAATTACAATGTTTTTGCATACCTAGTAGAGAGACTACTAGCTTCTTTATATAGTACCCTAGAGGAAACCCACATGCCAAAGGTTTCCAAAACCAAATTTGAAACAAACTTGCTGCCCATAAGTTTCCATCTTTGATATGGAAACAATTCCTAACAATTGCTACCTCATTATTCCACCGCCTTTGACTAATTCAACACATTCAAGGCACCTCCTCAATAAATCTCTACCTTGAATTGAATTCTCTTGTTAACAGCAGTTGCTCCTGTCCTCGTAAACAAAGCTATGTCTTCTCCGCTTCCAATTGTCTCTCGTCACAGAGACTCACTGGACCCCCACCGGGTCCGACATGGCCCCTAAGGACCTCACTGGCTCAAGATGTTGAGCAATTCCAGACAATGCTGGAACTTGCTCTCCGGAACCGGCTTGGTGAACATATCCGCGGGGTTGTCAGCAGTCCCCACCTTCATCACCTTGATCCTGCTCTCGTTTCTCAGAAAATGATACCTGACGTCGATATGCTTGGTCCTTTCATGATGAACCTGGTCCTTAGTCAAGCAAATCGCACTCAAGCTATCACAGTAGACTATCGCCTGATCGTGAAGTAGTCCTAGATCATTGACCATTCCCTTAAGCCAAATTGCCTCCTTTGCTGCTTCCGTTAGAGCCATATACTCCGCCTCCGTGGTGGACAAAGTCACCGTCGGCTGTAGCGTCGCCTTCCAACTCACAACAGATGCTCCCAAAGCAAATACGTAGCCTGTCATTGATCTTCTACTGTCAATATCCCCTGCATAGTCCGCATCCGAGAAACCAGCTACCAAGATGTTTTCACGTGACCCATAGCATAGGCCAATGTCTGACGTACCCTTAAGGTACCTGAATATTCGCTTCACCGCCTGCCAATGGTCCCTACCCGGATGAGCCATAAAACGACTAACCACACTAACAGCGAATGCTATGTCCGGTCGAGTACAGACCATATCATACATGAGACTTCCAACTGCGCTAGCATATGGAACCTTGGACATGTACTCCTTCTCCTCCTTAGTCTGAACGGTGTACATTCATAGCTTGCTGTTAGTTGCCATAGGAGTATCTATAGCTTTAGCTGATAACATCCCGAATCTTGCCAAGATCTTCTTGATGTATCTCTGCTGTGATAAGAAAAGCTTCTTCTTCCTCCTATCTCTATAGATCTCAACTCCCAATATCTTCCGAGCAGCTCCCAGATCCTTCATTTCGAATTCCGCACTAAGGGACCTCTCCAGTTCTCTAATGTCCTTGATATTTCGAGTTGAAATCAAAATATCATCCACATATAGAACTAGGTAAATACGTGATCCACTATGCAACTCTTTTTGATACACGCAGTAATCATACTCGCACTTGTGGTAACCAATCTTCAACATGAAGCTGTCAAACCTCTTGTACCATTGCCTCGGCGACAGCTTAAGTCCATAGAGATATCTCTTCAGCTTGCACACGTGGTTCTCTCTTCCGGGAACTTGGAACCCCTCTGGTTGGCTCATGTATATTTCCTCCTCCAACTCTTCGTGCAGAAAAGCTGTCTTGACATCCAATTGCTCAAGCTCTAGGTCGTGGTGTGCCACTAAAGCTAGTAACACCCGGATAGAAGTATGTCTGACCACCGGTGAGAAGATCTCGTTGTAGTCAACTCTTCTCTTTCTGACTGAACCCTCTTGCAACTAGCCTTGCCTTATACTTGATGCCCTCTCCAGATATAGTTCCTTCCTTTCTTCTGAAAACCCACTTGCAGCTAACTATCTTCCTTCCCGCTGGCAATTTAACAAGCTCCCAAGTCGAGTTCTTGCTAAGAGACTCCATCTCTTCTCCCATCGCGGCAATCCATTGTGCTGACTCAGAACTAGATATAGCGGCCTTGTAGGAGGATGGATCGTCCTCTACCTCTTCCGCTACCTGTAATGCATATCCCACCATACCATCATCTATGTATCTCGCCGGAGGCTTTATGACTCTCCTTGGTCTTCCTTCAGCAATACTTTGATGAACCGGTTCCTCTAGTGTAGACGCATTCTCACTATCAGACTCTTCTGCTTCTTCCTCTTCTGCTTCTGGCGGCGGTGTAGGAATTTCGGAATCCTTAGGATCAGTAGGATCCGACTCTCCCTCCACCTTCTTCTTTGCACCTCCAAGCTCCACCTCCACGGAGTTCTTCAACATATGAGTCTCATCAAAGTCTACACTTCTGCTAAGTATAATCTTGTTGTCTGCCCATATCTTGTATCCCTTCGCACGTGTTCCGAACCCATGAATACTCCCTTCTTAGCTCTTGGTTCTAGTTTGCCATCATCAACGTGATAATAGGCAACACAACCAAAAACTCTCAAACCCGAGTAATCCACTGCATTACAGGACCAGATTTCCATAGGAATCTTGCATCATATACCTGTGTGCGGGCTCCGATTTATGAGATAGCATGCCATGGAAACTGCCTCTCCCCAGAAACCTCTAGAAAGACCTGCATTCGAAAGCATGCACCTTGCTTTTGCAATAAGTGTCTGATTCATTCTCTCGGCTACACCGTTCTGCTGCGGTGTGTGCCGAACGGTGCGATGGCGTGCTATTCCCTGATCCTTGCAGAATCCATCAAACTCTGATGAACAGAACTCTAAGCCGTTGTCCGTGCGCAGCCTCTTCACCTTCTTTCCCACCTAATTCTCTACTAGTGTCTTCCACTCCTTGAATCTTGCGAAGGCTTCACTCTTGTGCTTCATCACGAATATCCAAGTCATCCTAGAGTAGTCGTCTATGATGCTTAGGAAATACCTGTACCCTTCAATCGCCTCGACTCGAGATGGACCCCATCAATCCGAATGGATATAATCAAGAGTACCTTTCGTTCTATGAACCGCCTTAGGGAACCTGCTACGCTGTAGCTTCCCATACACGCAGTGCTCACAAAAACCTAGGCTCTTACGCGCATGCCCGGTGAGATACCCCTTCTTGTGAAGTTCCTGCATTCCACGTTCACTCATATGACCGAGCCTCATATGCCACAACTTGGTTAGATCAACTTCCTTAATCTCGGCCGAGACAACTCCAGCAGAACCTGTGATCGTCGAACCTTGCAACATGTATAAAGTCCCGCTCTTGACTCCCTTGAGTATCACCTTAGAACCCTTGCAGACTTGTAGATCTCCACCTTCACCTTTGAAACAGTATCCTTTGCTGTCGAGTAGACACAAGGAGATCAGATTCTTCTTAATATGTGGTACATGCTTGACTTGCTCTAAAGTACATAACTTCCCTTCATTCGTCTTCAATCTAACTGAGCCGCTCCCAATCACCTTACAGACGGCTCCGTTTGCCATGTAGACAGACCCTCCATCTGTTTGGTTGTACGTCGAGAATAGCTCCCTGTTAGAGCAAATATGATAGGAAGCTCCGGAATCAAGGACCCACGCATCCTGAGAGTGCGTGACAACATCCGCCATTAGAAAGTAATCATCCTCAGACGAGTTACCTTTTTCAGCTACGGCTGCGGATCCATTCTGCCCCTGTTGACCTCGTTTCGGGCAATCTCTCTTCCAGTGCCCCTTTTCCTTGCAAAAGGCACAGGCATCCTTGGGTAACTTAGAACCTGAGAACTGCTTCTTCTTGTTCTTCTTACCCTTCTTGCTTCCCCCGTTGCCATCAGTCCGGAAGCATGGTCATCTATACCTGTGCCTGCACCCTTATGGCGCAGTTCCCTAGCATGGAGTGCCGATCTCACCTCCTCTAGGGATAAGTCGTCGTTGTTCACAATGAACGAATGCATGAAGTTCTCATATGATGGAGGTAACGAGATCAATAACAAAAGTGCAACATCCTCATCCTCCACCTTCTCGCCAATATTACGCAAATCTAACAGAATTGTGTTCAATTGATCAAGATGGTCCTTGAGAGCCGTACCTTCGAGCATCCGCAGGGTGAAGAGCCTTTGCTTTAGCATCAACTTGCTAGTGAGACTCTTCGTCATGTAGAGATTCTCCAACTTGAGCCAGAGCTTCGCTGCTTCCTTCTGATCTGCGATCTCGATGATTACGTCATCCGATACGCACAACATAATCGTTGCGTGTGCCTTCTCCTCCATTGCCTTGAACTCCGCTGATGCAACATTCATGCCTCCCTTGTCCGCGGTCAAAGGTGCCCCCAAGCCTTGCAATTTGAGCAAAGCCTCCATCTTTATCTTCCACAGAATGAAGTTGTTCCCTCCTGTGAACCTGTCGATCTTCAACATCGATCCGGACATCGTTCTTGGTGGATCTTGAACTCTAGTCGCGTGCTCCACCTAGATCGCAAAACCCTAGATTTGATTTCACCAAGTTGTGAAACCCTAGCTTTGCTCCGCCTTGATCTTGATCTTGAAACACCGTAAACCTTGGCTCTGATACCAGTTTGTTATGTCAAGCCACCTCACGAACTAAGAACGAATAAAAGAAGAACACGAGTATTTTACGTGGTTCGCTAGCAAAATATTTGCTAACTACCTCCACGGCAGAAAAGCACTCTTTATTCACTTAAGAGGAACAATTACAATGTTTTTGCATACCTAGTAGAGAGACTACTGGCTTCTTTATATAGTACCCTAGAGGAAACCCACAGACCAAAGGTTTCCAAAACCAAATTGGAAACAAACTTGCTGCCCATAAGTTTCCATCTTTGATATGGAAACAATTCCTAACAATTGCTACCTCATTATTCCACCGCCTTTGACTAATTCAATACATTCAAGCCACCTCCTCAACACATGAAACCCTAATAATAGAGAATGGGATTGGTGTAAGTTTGGGCTAGTAGAAATGGGCTTCACAACAGAGGGCTTCTAATCCTTTGGGCCTTGTCTTGTTTGGTCTTGTTTTGGCTTCAAGTTCTGATCCATGTGGATTATTATTAGTATTTGGTTACAACATCTACATTTGATGCTCTCATACTATAGTTATCAAGGAAAGTTAATTTTCTCTTTTGGTCATGCTATGACTTCTTCCTCTGCATTTGTTTGACACTTGTATGAACTCGTTTTCCTTCAGATTAGTCAGGAAAATGAAGGCTGGATAATTGTTGGAAGGAGACATCGACATGCCTACTAATTAACAAAGAGGTAACGTCACAGTATCATGCAAAAACAACTTTCACCGGTCTCTTGTTTCATTTGCTAATTCATTGTTTGTTTCAAGTCATTTGTTAATAGTATTGTTCTTATAACAGTAAGTTTTTAATTTTTTCAGGATTATTAAGGTCGATGACAACTGCAATCAGTGCTGCTACAAACATTCCATAAGAATGCATTGTACTTTTTACTAGCCAAGTTTATATAGGTCAATTCTAGTTCAGGGTGAAATAGAATCACAAATTTGTACTATCCATTTGAATCTTGAGTGTCTTAATCATGGATATATTCCCAGTTATGAAATAAAGTTCAATTCATTTTTGTTTGGATACAAATATGTTTACAAGATTGAGTGTCACATTTTATTCATCAATTTTTGTTGTTGGTCCCTTATTGACATAAAAATATTTTTTGTGATCCTACCAGTCAATAATGAAATTTTATATCAAAATGAATACCAGAAACCGCTGGTACAAGCAACATTTTACCAGCAGTTAACTACGTTAGCCCAAACTGATACGTGATCGTATCGATAATAGAGATATTGAAGAGATGTAGAAGAAGAAATCGAAGATTAAGATAGAAATTAGAAGAAGATAAGATTAGACAAGATAAAGAGATTGATATGAGAGAGTAGGTAGAATTGATATTCTTATTGATTGAATGATACCGGAGATTACATATCTTTAAATAGATAAACAAACTAACCTAACCCTAATGCTAAACTTAACGGGCCGACTCGACGGGCCTGACTGATTATTAAATAAAGACTAATTATCACTAGATAACTAAATAACATAATTAAATAACTATTAAATAAATATATAAGTAATTAGATAATAATGATACGGCGACCCGTATCACAAACAGAGGTAAATCGCTGGGGATTTGGACCTTTTGGCAGTGGTTCTAGAATATTTGCCCGTGGTTTATGATGCCGCTGGTAGAAGCAACATGCTCCAGCAGAACGCCAAACCGCTGGCACAAGCTTTTACCAGCCAAGGTACGGTTACGAGAACGTTAGCAGCGGTTACCAACCGCTTATTGATCTTTTAGCAGCGGTTTAAACCGCTGGAAAATCCTTTATTTTTTGTAGTGGTAGTATGAACTCATCAAATTAAAGAGAACATATAGTGTCCAAAAAAAGATAATAAATATATATTATTATATGTAATAATTATTTATTATAAACGGTTTAAACGGGTTAGCAAATTTTGTACAACACTAAAATCTAACCGAACCATTTAATTTTGGTTTAAAATTTTACGAAGCTAAACCCAACCGTTTTATTTCGGTTTGAAATCTTAAGAACCTAAACGGAACCGATTACCATGGTTCGGTACGGTTGGTGATTTGGGCAGTATAACTAGCACCCCTACTATCAAGTACTACCTCCGTTTCGTCTGTTTCGTCTGCGTTTGACTTTTTAACCCGTAACTGAGTCACTTTGACTTGGTGATTTGGGTACCAAAACGATGTAATTGTTTAATAATTTTTTATGGTATTTTAGAATAAACTTTTCTCTATAACACCATGCAAAGATTACCAAATTCTTGTATCATTTTGCTAATCAAATCACCGGATGAAAGTAACCCAGTGAATAGTGACAAAAAGTGAAGTAGGCTGAAACAGGCGAAACAGAGGTAGTACCAAGTAATATACACATGTCCGTCCCTAAACCACATATGCCACCAACTTCCACTGGTTCTTCTCTTGCTTCCAACTTCACTCTTCACCGGTTTATTTTAACTCGGTGATTTGATTATCAAAACAGTCATATAATTTTTCAATCTTTTTATGGTGTTGTACAACAACATTTACTCTACAATAGCATAAAATTATCAAATACTTGCATTTTCTAATCAAATCGTCGGGTCAAAGTGACTCGGAAAAATCAAAGTTGGAAGCCAGAGAAGAATGGAGCAAATACTACATTATTGTAGTTGACATTGCTGCAAATTATTCAATACCATGCGGCTCTTTTGTCAGATGTGGCAGCACAACTACCAAGTAGATAAATACAAGTACGCAGTAGTCATAACTAGCTACCACTCCGTTTCACCTCTTTCTCCCAATTTGATTTTGTGGTCAGTTTGGCCGATTAATTTAACTGACTGTATAACACAAAAGTTTAATAATTTTTCAGGATATTGTAGTGTTAAGAAAGATATACGATATTACGAAAAAATTAACACATTTTCGTATCATAACATTAGCTAAATTTGTCGTTCAAAATGACCCCTGAAGTCAAATGGGGAGAAATAGACTGGACGGAATGGTACCAAGTAGTCAGTTTCCTAATCGAATCACCGGGTAACCCAATGAATAGCGGTAAAAGTGGGTCTAAGAAGAAAGAAAAGAATGAGAGGAAGTAGTATATTTTTCAGCTACGAAGTACCACTATGTCCCAGCTCTTTCTTCCCAATTTGACTTTTGTCACTATTCACTGGGTCACTTTGACCCAGTGATTTGAATAGCAAACCGATGTAATTTTTTAATAATTTTTTCATGGTGTTGTAGAGTAAAAGTTGCTCTATAAAATGGTGAAAAAATTATTAAAAAATCGTATTATTTTGCTATCTAAATCACCCGGTCAAAACGACCCAGATACGAGTCAAAAAAGTCAGATGAGAAAAAAGAGCTGGAACGGACTGGTACCGAGTAATTGTAATCATTTATTGCAGCAAAATAAAAAACTGTGTACTTCATCCTTGGTCGCGTTGGTTAGTTGCATTTACACTTGCATTTATTTATAAACTGGCCTTTTGTCGTGGCTACTTTCCTTTTCTAGTAAGTACTCTAGCATAAGATATCTAACAAAAGTAGATGTACAATCACACGTAAATAGTTGTTGGATGGTAAGAGATTCAATTTTTTTATCTCCCATAATTCCAACTTCTTCCCTGGGATGACTGATCAGTTTTTTAACTGATCTCGTTCAAACACCCACATAATTTACGTAAAATCTTCATATACAACTAAAAATTTCTCACGTCCCCACCTAGTGACTGTCCTATAAAGCCAAGCCAATATTCTTTGATCAATCTCTCCACCTTTCTCTCAAAATTCATTCATACTACAAAGCTTCAAGAATCTAACATACTCCCAATGGATTCTGAACCAAAAACCCTCCACATAGCAATGTTCCCTTGGTTTGCATTCGGTCACATAAAGATATTCCTTCACTTGTCCAACAAACTTGCCGAGAAAGGTCACAAAATCTCCTTCCTTGCTCCCACCAAAACCATCCCCAAGTTGCAACCTTTGAATTTCTATCCAGATCTCATCAACTTTGTCCCGATAACTGTCCCTCATGTAGACGGCCTCCCTTCTGGTACAGAAACCACCATGGACTTGCCATTTCACTTGCTAACCCTACTAGCCACCGCCCTAGACCGAACTGAAGAGACCATAAAAAGCCTCCTCCGTGAACTACGGGTGGACATGGTTTTCTTTGATATGCCTCATTGGTTACCAAACGTGGCAAAGCAACTAGGGATTAAGTCGGTCTATTTCGATGTTATTGGTCCTGCACCAATAGGGTTTGTGTTATCCCCGGAAAGGACACTTGATGGTGGCTATACTAACATAACTTCACTCAAGAGGGCCCCGAAAAACTATCCCGACCAATCAATGAAGCTCCAGACTCACGAGGCAAGGGATCTAGCTAAAAAAAGTGTCATGCCATTGGGCGACAACATACAATTCTTTGAGCGACTCTTCGAGTGCATGAGCCAATCAGACACGATTATTTTCAAGGGATGTCGCGAAATCGAAGGGGCTTTCTGTGACTATTTAGAAGCCCAGTTTGGGAGGCCTATTCTGCTTACGGGACCTTTTCTTCCCGAACCACCAACTTCACCATTGGAAGAGGAAATAGATTCTTGGCTAAGCAAGTTCAAGGGCAATTCGGTAATTTACTGTGCGTTCGGAAGCGAGTGCATTTTGAGCAAGGACCAGTTTCAAGAACTGGTGTTGGGTCTAGAACTCACTGGTTTGCCGTTTCTGGCGGCGCTGAAACCACCCGTCGGAGCTCAATCAGTTGAAGAAGCTTTGCCTGAAAATTTCTTGGAGAGGACAAAAGAAAGAGGGATGGTGCATGGAGGATGGGTTCAGCAGCAATTGATACTAGGACACCCTTCTGTGGGTTGTTTCATTACCCATTGTGGGTCAAATTCCTTATCGGAAGCTTTCATAGCCAAGTGCCAATTGGTTCTTTTACCGGAGAAAAACGATCAGGTCTTGAATGCAAGGATGATGGGTGGAAGTCTCAAGGTCGGAGTGGAGGTTCCGAAAGGAGACGAAGATGGTTTGTTCACTAGGGAAGCTGTTTCAAAAGCTGTTAAGCTCGTCATGGATGAAGGCAGTGAGGTTGCATTGGAGGTTAAAGCCAACCGTACCAAGATTAGAGAGATTTTACTCGAAAAGGATCTCGAATCTTCTTACATCGACAGTTTCATCAAGAACCTCCAGGAGTTGGTTGCTTGATTTGAATTGAAGCTTAATTAATAACAATGTTGTTGTTTCATTTCTATCTTCCATTAATAATGTTGTTGCATCTCTATCGCGCTATGTATTTTTCTTTGTTTCTTTCCAAAGGCAGAGTGTTCCGCCCGTGTTGAAGCTTAACTAATAATATTGTTGCGTCTTTATCTTCCATTAATAAAATCCAAAATTTATTTTGCATCTCTTAAGTCTTAACTTTTCAAGCTTTTCTGGATTTAGAGTCGAAACAAATCCTCTGGTGGCATACCGTGTGCATAGACTAATAGGCGTTGCTTATTAAGTTAGATCAATGATAAATCTAGTGGCATACCATGTGTATAGACTGAAGACGCAAATAGGCATTGGTTATTAAATTTAAGGATAAAAGACATTTTTCACCCTCCGACTATGGATAAAAGACATTTTGCTCCCTGATTTATGGAAAAATGCATTTTGCACCCTTATCAGAGTTAAAAACTAACACCACACTAACGGAGAGACCAAAAGACATAATTACCCTCAAGATTAAAGAAAATTACCCAACTATAAAAGTCCATTTTTCTCCTTCATCATCTCTCATTCCTAACCCTAACAGCGTATCCCCCGCTCTCTCTCTGTTCTCTTTCTCTCCCGACCCAAAATTCCTCTACCACCACCACAATCAATCAGTGCAAAACCCAGATTTCTCTCTCCCTGGGACTCGCTAACCCTATTTCAACGTCGACTCCCAAATCTCCGAGACCCACCAAGCAAGTCGTCGTCGGAAATTGTTGTGGCCTCCCAACCTCCATCTCCTCTTTCCTCCAACCCACAACCACCGCCAGACCCAACTCCCTCACACCAACGGACCTTGAAACACCAATAAAACAACAATTTCGAGGGCTTTTACGCATCGATGCGCTTTTTGTGGAGCCCCAATACGGCTTCCCTTGCTCTCTGTTTGTGTTCTGAGTTTGATGTATGTGTCTTAGGGGAGAATTTAACATATTAGGAGTTGAATTTGTTGTTGGTTGTGGGTCGGGGCTGTAGATCTTGGTTCTTGCTACTTTTTCTTCAAGTTCAATTTTGGGCTTGTGTAGGAGAGTTGGTGTCTGATGTTCACCACTATTGAGCAACAATTTAGTACTCTTGTTCTTAATTTTGGGGTTGTGTTCCGTCTCGTTCTGGGTTTGTGTCGAAGGTGGAGAGAGAGAAGTCTGGGTTTCCTGAAGGTGAAAATGGTGTTTGGATTAGTCGAATCTGCGCCGGAGGAAGGACGAGGAAGAGGGGGCAGTGGATTACGCTGCCATTGAGGACGACGTCGATGTCGGAGGTCGCCCCCTTCGGCTGATTCTTCTTCTTCTTCCTCTTTCCAGATCTGCAGATCGATTGAGGTGTTTTCACCATATTCTCGATTGAGGTGTTTTCACAATGTTCTCCAATATCTTCATGTGGGTTGGTAATTTCTTCGATTTCTTCTTCCGGGTCAGTGATTCTGCTGCTTGATTTGTATACTCGGTTGTGGAATTGAAATCGGTAGTTTGTTGTAGGCATTTTGTTTCCGCGTTCAAATATTGTTTCTCTAACAAAAACTTCATCGCGGTAAAGCTGTGATGATTGTTGAAGAAATTGTGAGAGAAGAAACTTCATAAAGTTTATTAGCGACCATCTGATCTAATTTTGCTACCTGTGTATGGGTGGGTCTGATTTGAGTTAAAATGTGTTCAACTTCGATGTTTGAGAGGGTATGAATGGGACTGATTTGGATCTGTGGTTTGAATAAAAAAAAAAGTGTTGGTGGTGTTGGTGTTGTTCAAGAACACCAAGAACATATTCCTCAAATAAAAAATCAAGAACATGATGATTCATTAACAAACAAAAAAAGTGTTATCAGTCTACAATTTGTAAGGGTAAAATGGTCAAAAAAAGTCGGTTTGCACCCCTCCACTAACAGATTGTAACAGAAGGGTGGTATCTGTCCATCATCCTTCCGTTAACAAGGGTGCAAAATGTATTTTTCCATAAATTAGGGGGCAAAATGTCTTTTGTCCATAAACGAAGGGTGGAAAGTGTCTTTTACCCTAAATTTAATCAATGAAAACTCACTAACTGGGAATATTTTAGAGCATCTTTTTGTGTTGAGTTAGTTTAGGTGTATTTTAGCTGTTAAACCAATGGGAAATAATATGACATCGATTAAGAAGCACGTTGCGTCGAGAATCCAAGGCTCTGTTTGGTTTGCAGTAAATTGTTTTACAAGGAAAAATATTCTACTCTTAAAAGATTTTGTTGTGAAAAAGTTTTCTCTGCAATTATGACCTCGTGTTTGGTTGACACTTGCCAAAACAGTGGGCTGTGACGACAGTGGCAGTGGTGGGTGGAGCTAAATCACCTAAAACTCTTAGGAGGGACTTCGCTCCCACTCCCAATCCTTGTTCCGGCGCTTTCAGCTCGAATTCACCTATAATCCTTGCTCTTAAAATTCTAGAGCGCGCTTTTACCAACGCTCTGTACTTTCTTAGCAATTAGCATCAGTACATAGTTACCAAACCTACTTCAAACTAAGTCATACGACAATTTCACCTAAGATAACCTAGCCAACCCTTTACTGAGTTACCCACGGCCTCATTGTAGATCATGTTTTCATTGTTAGCACTCAGTCAAGTTGAACTTCCTTTACATTCTTCAATCTGGAAGGTTCTTGTCTCATTTATAAGCTTTGTAATTATTGTAACCAGATCTTGTTTACACATAAATTTAAATTGTAATATGTTTATATTTAAAATTATATAAAATATATAATTTATATACGCGCTCTCATGACGCTCTCAAATACATCATTTTTAGAATTTGTCGCTTTGGCATTTCCGCTCCCGTTCCCTCTCTCGCTCCCGCTCCCGCTCCCGCTCCGGGTGACTTAGGGGTGGAGGTGATAGGTCGTAGTGGAGGTAGGTGGTAGTGGTGGTTATTGGTGGTGGAGATGTTAGTATGAGTTGTTGTGCTCATCCACTCTCCGAAAAATGGCTTACGGATTTGAATGTGTAAATCATTTTACGTCATTTGAGGAAAAATATTTAACACAGAAAATATTTTACTTCCAACCAAACAACACAAAAACACCAAAACAGATGAAAACATTTTACAGAAAATGTTTTACCACCAACCAAACGGAGCCCAAATTTCAAGCATATTTCATCTTCATTTTACATAGATTTTTTTTTTTTAACATAGATTATTACAAGGTGTTGTGTATGACAAAGGATACAGGTGAACTGGAGACGAGTAATGCTCCTGAAACACGTGTAAGTTCATGTTTGGGAAGTCTGTTTTAATCAACTTTGATTAAAAACAGACTGTTTGTCAAAAAACATGTTTGGGAGACACTGTTTTTGTAGTGTTTAAAAACAAAAACAGTGAAAAAACAAGTTGTTTCTAGAAACACCAATTTTGGTGTTTTTTTTTGTTGCTTTTTCTTACTTCTGGTGGTTAAACACATTTATTCTTTTGATAACTGCATAAAATGACAATTATATGTCGTTAATGTATGTAAAAAATGATGATAAAGTAAATTAACACTTAAGTTTAATGGTGTTGCAAAATGTGTTTTTGATTAACAGCAGTGTTTTTAAATACATACCAAAAAGTTTATTAATTTTGTTTGTAAAAATATTTTTCCAGCATATTTTTTTCCACTGTTTTTCTGTTTTTAAACGGATTCCAAACATGCTCTAAGAAGGCACTCTATCATGCAGTGAATGAAAAGGTCCACTCATATGAGAAAAGTAATTGTATCAGTTTAATGCGATATGGGTGGTGATCGAAAGTGTGCAACTTGTGTTTTGGTGGTAGGTAGGACGGATAGCTTTCTTGGCTAGTTTGTCAGACATGTGTAGGTAAGGGATAGGTTGTCCAAAGGCAAACCACAAATACTATCACTAATCTTTCCGTCCACTAAATTGGTGTACTACTCTACCCCAACTCTTGTCCATCATTGGAAATATTTGGCTCGTGGGTCACTTTGACCGGGTGATTTCGATAGTAAAATAATGCGATTTTTCGATAATTTTTTCACGGTGTTATAGAACAACTTATACTCTACAACACCATGAAAAAATTTATCAAAAAATTAAATTATTTTGCTATCCAAATCACCGAGTCAAAGTGACCCACTGAATAGTGATAAAAGTCAAAATGATGGGGAAGAGCTGGGACAGAGGTAGTAAGTTAACCGGGTATTATTTGGGCCTAACGATATGGTTAGTCAAACAAAACAAGAATTTAATAATTTTTGCATGGTCTTGTAGAGTAAACTAACCTCTACAAAACCATGCGAAAATTATCAAATTCTTGCCTTGTTTGATTAACTAAATCGCTAGGTCCAAATAATATCCGATTAACTTTCACCAATTTTGTGAGACGAATGTTGTATGTCTCTTCTCTTTTTTCTCATCTTGACTTTTTAACTCGTATATGGATTACTTTAATCGAGTAATTTGGATTGCAAAATAATGTCATTTTTTAATAATCTTTTCACTGTGTTATAGCGCAATTTTTATTTTACAAAACTATGAAAAAGTTATCAAAAAATTAAATCATTTTGCTATCTAAATTATAGAGTCAAAATGACCCAGTAAATATTACTAAAAGTTAAAATATGGAGAAAGTCATGGTGTCAATTCGGGCCGACCCGTGTGCCATTTTGGCACGGCCCGGCACGGCCCGCCCTCGACACGCCCCTAGCACGGCCCCCTCCCACGCCCGGCACGGCACGACCCGCTCAAGGGCGTGCCTAGCCCGTGGCACGAGCGGGTCGTGTTCCTCCCCTAGCCAACACGGCCCGGCCCGGCCCGCTCCCCCGGGTCGTGCACGACCTGCACGAACAACCCATTTCCGACCCCCTCCGACACGGCCCGTGCACGACACGCCCTACCTTTGACCCGGCACGTGCCGAGATTCATAAAAATTTGAGCACGGCACGGCCCGGCCCGCCCTACCCCTCGACACGGCCCGAGCACGGCACGCCGCGCCAAGGCACGGCCGGGTTTAGGCACGGCCCGGCACGGCCCGGCCCGTTGCCACCATGAGGAGAAAGACATAGTGGCATTCATTTTCCTCCATCTGTATACTAAATCAGCATGGTGTTTTACTGTTGATGAGGAAGGATGTGTTTAATTTTATACCATTGGATAGATTCTTTTACAGCCGTTTGATCTCCACTAGGAGCTCAAGAGAAGTCAGAGCTGGTTGCATTAGTTCTCACTAGACAGGTGTAATGTGATTGAGTGATTGAGACAGAGCTATTGGTGGTGTCATGGATAGCTGGGGGGACAGTGGTGAGCGGTTGTGAGGGGAACAATGCGGTGCTAAGTGTCAGAGTTAGGGTCTGTTGCCAATTTATTTTTCTTTTTAAATTTACTTCTTTCTAAATGTCTACTTTAAGGATAAAAATGCTTATTTATTTCTCAAAAAGAAGAACATGCTTAGTTCAATTTTATGTAAGGGAAGTTAGTAATGATATTACAAATGAGTGCTAGCTGTGGTAGAATACTTAGAGCATGTTTGGTTCCAGCTTAAAATCTCAATAATCTGATGAAAATAATCTGGGGTGAATAAGTTGGCTGAAATTATAATCTGAAAATTGTTTGGCATGCGCTTAAAATCTGTGATTAAAATTTAATTACGTTTGGCAACACATGTAGCTTTTACTATCAAATTTATGATAAATATATTTTTTTGAACTTGTGATACGTCTAAAAATGTTATCCGTTCGTAAAAATTAACAATTCATGCATTAACGAGATGATAGAGTATGGTATTTCTGATGTTAAACCTAAAAAATCTCCAAAATCGGAGATTGTATAATCTGCAGATTATTGGTCAACTTAAATTAAAATCTGACTCCAAAAATCTACGAAACAAACGAGATTAAATTTTTTGGCAGATTTTAATCTCAAATGGGATTTTAATCTCTAACCAAACATGCACTTACAGTCCAAGTTTAAAGTTTCGAGTTCAACCTCAATGTATAATTTCTAAAAAAGATTAGTTATGACTTTCCATCCATTTAAATGTCTTCTTTTTCATTATTTTTTATTTTTTTAATTTTAATAGTCCCAACGGAACGGATGATTTACTAGTCTTTTTCATGTAATGATGGCATCAAGACAACCCTTAGATTTATTTGACATCAACGGTGAACAATTCATGGTAAAAAAAATATTCTTCTTAGAGGTAAATTTTGAACACATCCCAATCACCAACTCCAAGGTGTATACTAGTCTATACACTAAATAAACACTGGGCTTTACTGTTTCATTATCATTTGCTGTCTTTATAAGGGCCATTGTATGGTTTTGATAGGATGAAAACACAGCCGTTCATTTGTCATTAAACATTCAATGATTACTTTGGCAGACAAGATTCTCTCTCTTCCCCTGTTGTTTATCCCTTCAGGCTTCAGGGACGGGTCCATCGCTAGTTGTCTTAAAACATGGATAAGGAGCCTCTCTGTCAGGCAATGAATGAGAAGGACCGTTTCCTTTTAGAAAAATAATTGCATCAGTTTTATGAGATCTGGGCAGTGATCGAAATGGTGCCACTAGTGTTTTGGTGGTAGGTAGGAAGGATATTTTGTGATCTTTCTTGGCTAGTTTTAGAGCCAGTTTGGTACCAGCTGAAAATCTCAATAATCAGCTGAAAATAATCTGAAAAGAAAATCCAGCTGAACTGAGAATCACAATTTGTTCGGTATGAGCTGAAATTATAGATCACTAACTTGATCCATTTAACAAAATCTAAAGAGCTCTAAAGTTAAGTAATTGAACACACATATTTACAGTTGAAGTGTGATCATGCTAATGTAAAAAATATATCAAAATTATTTTTTTAGAGATTTTCAGCTGCATAATCTCCAATTTTGGAGATTCTACAATTGCACAGAGATTGTTTTAATCTGCAGACTATCAGATTAAAATTTTCAGACATAACAAATGAAATTGTGGAAAAAGTGCCGATTTTAATCCAATTCGGCGATACCAAACAAGCACTTAGGATAAGTGCATGTTTAGCATATTGATTAAAAACAGTATTTTTTTTAAAGTTCATATAAGATGTTTGTTTTTTTATCTGTTTAAAATAAAAATCATATTGAAAAACAGTTAAAAAAAAACACATAATGTGGTGCCCTTTTGGTGTTTTTGTTTCATATTTTTGGTGTTTAAAGACACTAGTGAAAAACGTGTGCTTTGCACGTGGTAGTTTTTGAGAAAAATATCTTTTCAATTTGTCCAATGAATAAAATGCTATAGATTATTACCAAATGATGTAGTTTGTATGAGTGTATGATGTCAACATAAGTGAGCTTAAGTTTAGACACTGTTAGTACTTGCATTTCTCTGAAATATAAACTAATGACAATGAGCAAATAACATGGTCTTATGATCTAAACCTTTGAGAAATGCCAAAGTGAAAGAGCATAGAATATGTCCGCATTACATTAAACTACGTATTGTAGAGGTAAGGTGCAAATCATACGAAAATCAAGAAATGCAAAAATATGAGAGATACGTTCAGAGACGAAAAACAAAACGTACTGAAGGTATACTACTGGAGTAGACACAAGTTAGTTACCGAATATAAGGTTTTATTGTTTTTTTTATTTCATAGCTACCCCAGCAAGGTTTTTTTTTTCTTGGTTTGAGGGTGGGGGGGGGGGGGGGGGGGGGGGGGGGGTCTGTTCGAAGATACTACTTTATTAAATAAAAAATTAGAATAAAAAAGTTGCAAGACAAGCTTCTATACTGCAATAAAACAGTCATCTACTGGCCACAATAAATAACCATTCCCATTCCTGCAATTGTAAATAGCATCACAGCAAGTTATTTTTATTTTTTTTCTTTGGTGGGACATTTTCAACAACAGACTTGGTACGCATGATCTGCTTTTATCAGTTACCAGTCTGAATGTTTATACAATCTGTTAGAAGATACTGCTACAATAGAATGAAATCATTATCAACTACTAAATTAAATTAAAACTTATATTAAAAAAGTTGCAAGACAAGCTTCTACCACTCTGTTTTTTCTGAATAGCCCCCTTTTGACTTTTACCACTATTTACTGGGTCACTTTGACCCGGTGATTTGGATAGCAAAACGAAATGATTTTTTTGATATACTTTCATGGTATTGTAGAATAAAAGTTACTCTACAACATCATGAAAAATTATCTAAAAATTACATCGTTTTGCTATCCAAATTGCCGGGTCAAAGTGACCCAACTACGAGTGGAAAATTCAAAAGGGTGCTATTCAGAAGAAACGGAGTGGTAAACTGCAATAAAACAGTCATCTACTGGCCACATTAAATAACCATTCCCATTCCTGCAAAGTGTAAATAGCATCTCAAGCACTATTAGTCACTCTGTCATGTTAAAACTTCGATTTACCACTCCTAGTAAGATTTGAAAATAAGTTCATCTACGAAAAATTATTTCCAGAAAAATACATCGTATAATGAAAATGTGCATATGTAATGGCTAATCTATGAATGTGTTAGTAAATAAAGTATGGTTGCGTAAAGTGCGAAATTACCTTTATCTGATGACTGTCACTTTCTTTTCCTGCTTGATATCTTATTTTCTTTATGTTCAGACTTCTCTACAGGAGTAAGTCTAGCTTACCAATCTTTTTGACGGGATCTTTAAAATGAATTTCCACCTACAAAAAATAATTTTCCTATCATAATATTGTGTATTGTAACACATTAATCAAGTAAATAATCTTATTGTGTACTTACTCATTAAATATATCCATCAAAGATCTCACACTTGATGATCAATTTGCTACACTACGTAGCCACTTAATTATATATTTGCTCTCTCTCTCTCTCTCTAGAGCCTCTCCCAATGCTCTTCGAGCCGCATTCTTCTCTGATCTTTGTTTCTTTGAAAATGCTTGATCATCCCTCTCCAACCACTAACCCAGTTTCCAATTTCTAAACTAATCTAATTAACTATTCTTTTTCCTTCTTCTTCATCTTCTTGATTCCCTACATCATCATCACCCTACTCCCTATTAACCCATCATTTGTATGTCTTGTAACTTGTTTCTTTTCTCCATTGCTGCACTCTTCCTATATCTTTCTCATCATTAGCTTTGCATGCATTGGTCTAATGTTTTTACTGGTTTTCTTCTATTTGTTTATGTACTAATCAAATCTCTTCTATATCTTTGCAGGATCTTCACCTTTCATTTTCTTCACTCAATCTCTCTTTGGAGGGTTTCCTCTTATCTTTCTCATTTTCGCTTTATCTCTTCTACTTACTGTTTCTAACATTTGCTTTCACTCTGCTAGCCATGTCGAAATCTTTCCAATATGATACTAACGGTCCTTCTTCAAATGATTCCATGGAGGAAAGGCTAGACGAGAGGGGTTCTGTGCTATCTTTGAATCCCACAAGAGCCTTCACTTTTAGAGAGATTTTGAAAAACTCTCTGGTTGCTAAGTTTTTGGGAAGATTTTCTTGTCTCCAGTGGTCATGCAACAAGCCATTAGTAGGCATGCAAAACTTTTGGCTCAGTTTGGATTGAGAAAAAGAATGATTTCTATCTCTTCCATTTTCAAAAGCCTAAAGACAAAGATTTCTTCCTAAATGAGTCGCTTATTTATATGCATGGCCTATCTTTGGTTTTCAAAGAAAGAAAAAACAACCAAGCTCTTTCGGAAATTGATTTTTCAAAAGCAGATATTTGGTTTCAAGTCCCGAACGTCTCCTTTGAAGGTTTTGATTTTGAAATAGCAAAAAAGATGGGAAATTTGGCTGGGGATTTAATTATTGTGGACTGGTCTTTCGAGAGGGTGTGTAGCATGCAAGGTTTATGAATCAAATCTAGAATCTCTCTTGATCAAGCTTTGATTCCAGGAGCCTATGTCAATGTCCCTGGAGAGGATGAGAAAAAATGGGTCTATTTCAGTTATGAGAGAATTTTCAAAGTTTGTTATCGATGTGGGTGTATTGGCCATGATAATAGGCATTGCAGCACTAACCTGGTGGAAGTTTCGGAGAGATTGGAAGCAAGATACCTGCAATCCCATCACTTCTCATCATACCCCTTTCATGTGAACCCCCAGCGCAAAATGTTCACTCATTTTCTCAAATTTCGCTCCAAGCATGGACCCTTTCGCATGATGAAATTTGATACTAGTTCTACCCCTGTTTACACTTTACATGACGTCTCTGTCCTTCATGATCCCAACCAAGGCCCTCCTCTACCAATGAATCCTCACTCCTCGGAACATTCTGAATCATCAAGTGACTCTGCTAAATTTTTACTCCACCTTCTTGTCCACTGCCTATGAATGTCTTCAAAACCCCTAATCTGGAAGCTGGTCCATCTTTTAAAAATTTCCTCAATGTCCCACAATTAATGATGCAATCCCAACCGTTTCATATTCCTCCACAACCAGTTTCACTCTCTCTTCCAATGCATGAATGCGCATCGGACTTTGTCATTAATGCATCTCTCTCTCAACAGTCACAACCGTCGACTTTGAATGCTGCTTGGGTTCATGAACCATCCATCAATAGATGCGTGCATGTGGGGTTTGAAAATGGTGACTCTCTGTTGCAAGAATTGAAGAGCCTCCCACCAATCAACACTATAAATCATAACTTTCAGCTTTGGGAATCAATTTTTCAAAATCCACCATTCCAATCTCTCTCTTGTCAAATATCTCTCACTTGCAACCAAAAAAACTCCCAGATGAGGCAACTCCCAACCACCTTCAAGAAACTGCACCATGCAGGTTTCTCAGTCAAAGCGCCAGAATTTTCTCCGTCTCTAACTTCAGAAGCTGATTTGGAAGTTGCTTAAAGGAACCAAGATATAGTTGACATTGACATGATTCTTAAAGAAAGTGGTCCTTTGGTTCCCAAAAAAACCAGAGGTAAGAGAGGAGAGAACAAAAAAGAGATGGGATCGGAGAAAAGAAAGAGTACAAAGAAGGATATGGGTAAAGGAAAGGAGAAGCTTCCTGCAAAAAGAAGATCTTTGCACATACCAACAATCAAGAAAGCCGCCAAAAAGAGGGAGACTCTCGTGTCTCATTCAACTGATCACAAGGGGAAGGGTAAGAAACAAAAAGTTAATCCCAGGCTGGAGGCTCAAAAAGGTAACATTGATTTTTATGATTTATTTAACTTGTTTAATTTTAATCCTTTTTCTGATCATTTCTTTAAATTCAAGTCAGAAAACGATTAAGAGTGTTCAATGATGTTTCATCAGAATATTAGCACTTATCTAAAAAATTAAAGCTTGGTTTAGGGTGGTTGTCCCAGAACAACCCCCAAGAGAACCATGAATCTTTTATGCTGGAATTGCAGAAGGTTAGGTCAGGACTCTGCAACTCGTGATATTTTCTCTCTGACCCGTAAGTTTAAGCATGCACTCATTTTTCTAGCCGAAACTAAGCATAAGATGTCTTTTATTCAAAAAAAAAGTTAAGAAAGTTAGGTTTTGATGATCACTGTTTTGTTGATCCTTGTGGATCTAGTGGTGGTTTATGGTGTGCTTGGCATTCTTCACTCCTCTCTGGCTCTTTAAAATGGTCTTCAGAAAACTTGATTCTTTTGGAAATTAAGGATAGTAACCCAAATCAGCCTCCCTGGTTTATTGGATTAGTGTATGGTCGTCCTTGTTTTGACCTTCGTGAAGGTGTGTGGGCTCAATTTGATTCCATTCTGCCTCATCACAATCCTCTCATTCTCCTTGGCGATTTTAACCAAGTCCATGTTTCACCATGACCAATCAAGACCTTGTGCTTAACATTAGGGGTGTTGATACTCTTTTAGACTATCTTAATAGGTGGGGTTTATTTGAGGTTAAGGACGTTGGTCCTTGGTTTACTTGGACCAATAATAGATTCATCTCTTCCCCCACCTTTGAGAGACTGGACAGAGCATGGTTCAATGCCAGCTTTCTTGATTTATTCCCTTCTCTGGCCCTGCATAATTTGTGTATTGGGGGCTTCTGATCACTCACTCCTGATTCTAAAACTCATTAATTCGTATAGCACCAGTGTTTTCCCCCCTAGAATATTTGAAGTTTGGTGGCTAAATGTTCCCGCATCTAAAGACCTTCTTGACTTTATTTGGAAAATCCCCATAAGGGGATCTCCTTGTTATAAAGTGGTGAAGTTGCTTTCTATCACTTTGAAATCTTTTAGAGCATGGGCTATCGCCATACCTTCTCTTTCTAATCAAATTAGCTCAACCAAGAAACAGATTGCCTACTACCAGAGTCTTCTGCCTGATCCTATTGTTGCCTCCAACTTTATCACGTACCATAAACAGCTGCAAGATCTTCTTTCTCAAGAGGAGACTTTCTGGGCTCATAGAGCCAGATGTAAATGGTTAAAAGAAGGAAACAAAAACACCAACTTCTTTCATGCCTACACTAAAATCAGGAAAATCATGAATACAGTTTGGAATCTCCAACTCTCTGATGGTAGTAATGTAACTGATTTGAATGATATCATGCAAAATTTTCTTAATCACTTTCAGCAAATTTACTCAGAACCTTCACCTAACATAGCTACTCTTTTAGAAGAAAACAATAATCTTTTTTTCCTTTTCTCTCTTGTTCAATGTTACCAAATTCCTGTCTATTGACCAACATCAATTGCTTTCTAGACCTTTTTCAGCTCATGAAATCTCCAAAGATGTTTTTGAAATGTCTCCTCTTAAGGCCCTAGGGCCTGATGGTTTTCAACCAGCTTTTTTCCAGAAAAACTGGTCCACTATTTCTACTTCTATTATTACCGCTGCATTATCTTTCCTTAATTCTGGTCACCTTCTAAGAGAAATAAACAAAACTCATATTGTCCTTATTCCTAAAGTTAACAACCCTCAGAGTGTAGGAGATTTTAGGCCTATTAGTTTATGCAATGTCTTTTATCGAATTATTGCAAAAGTCGTAGCAAATAGACTTAAGCAAGTGTTACCCTCACTTATCTCAACAAATCAAAATGGTTTTATTCATCATAGAGTTATTCAAGATAATATTCTTATTGGGCAAGACCTAGTCCACACTATTTTCAAAGCTAAATCAAACAATCAACAAAAATTGTGAGCCCTTAAACTAGACATATCCAAAGCCATGGATCGCATTAGATGGGATTTTCTTGAGCAGGTTATGGTCCAAATGCATTTTCCTTCTAACTTTATTAGACTTATTATGCAGTGCATCACTACCGTTTCTTATTCTATTATTCTGAATGGTTCACAATCAAGCTATTTCACACCAAACAGAGGGCTAAGACAGAGAGATCCCTTATCCACCTTTCTTTTTGCCCTTTGTGCTGAAGTTCTTTCTACCTCCCTGAATATGGCTGAAAATGATAACTTAATTCATGGAATTCCATTCTCTAGGTTTCATAATATTTCTCACCTTCAATTTACTGATGAAACTCTTATCTTTTTTCAAGTGCAGCCACATACTAGTTCTAACATTAAAGGCATTTTAGATGAATTTGCTAAACAATCAGGGCAATATATTAACTTACATAAGTCTTCTCTTGTGTTTAGCCCCAACTGTACCTCTTCAGATAAAATGCTCTTTGTAGAAATCTAGGCATTTCCCCTCAGGACTCCATAGGAAAGTATTTGGGATCTTTCTTGACAAGAAAGGTTCAAATAAGGACCTTGTTAAAAATACAGTGGCAAAAGTTGTTAACAAGTGTGTTGGTTGGCAAGGACTCCTTCGAAAAACCTTTGGAAGAGCCACCTTAATTAATGCTGTTCTAAGTAGGTATCTTGTTTATCCTATGTCTATTTGTCAGTTTCCCGAAAAAGACTGTGACATCATTAAATCTGCTCTTTCAAATTTTCTTTGGACTGGTAGCTGCAAGAAGAGAAGTATTCACTGGCTCTCTTGAGATTTTCTGTGCAACAAACCCAAAAATGGGGGGATGCCTTTTAAGAATTTAACTTGTTTTAACAGTGCTCTCCTTGCAGAAAACAGTTGGAGAATTATTAATGATCCTAAATCTTTCTTTAGCATTTATTTTACTTCAAAATATTGTAAAAGAAAGAGCTTTCTTTGCCTCAAGCCTGCTGCCACTTCCTCTTGTGCTTGGAAGAATATATGTAAAGGGAGAAGTACTCTCAATCTTGGCATTCAGTGGAAAGTGGCCACGGGAAATTCAATCTGGATAAGATCGGGTGGTTGGATCCAAGATGTTCCTGGAGCTTCCATAGTTGAGTGTCTGATGCACACTGATCCGAACCACGTGCTCAAAAGAGTTGATCAGCTTATAATTCAAAGTGACAAGACTTGGGACCTACGTCTCTAAATCAGTTTTTCCCACCTTGGTTGTGTGACAGAATTGTCCATACACACATTGAGGATAATGATAGCCAGGATACCCCAATCTGGAAAGCCTCCTCCAATGGAATCTTTTCGGTTAAATCTGCCTACAGTCTGAAAAACTTTAATAACTCTTCCACCTCTGTTCCTCTACTCGTATCCATTTTAATCAAATTTCATTTATTTATAAATGGAAGAGATTATGGTCCTCAGGTTTGCCTTCAAATATAATTCACCTTTTTTGGAGAATTTGCTCCAACTCTTTACCTTGCCTAGATAACATCCTTCCTAAGATAAACTCTATTAGTCCTTTTTGCCCAGTTTGTCCTGATCAAATTGAAACTTCTTCACACATTTTCATTTCTTCTAGTAAGGCTCAAGATCTTTGGGAGAGAGCTCCCATTTCTTCTTCTCAAAAACCTAGTCACAATTGTGGGAGTCTACAAAGGTGGATCATGAATTGGGTGAGAAAGAAAAATCAACTTAGTAAACTCAGAATTTGGCATTGGATTCCAGCCATCTTCTGGATTATTTGGGTTTCTAGAAACAAAAGATTATTTGAAAATCACACAAGTTCTATAACTCACATGTATCATCATGCAGAAGCTCTTGCTCATAGCATTTCGTCCTCCTAATCTATATTTTTGTATTGTTTGATTCAGTTAATGAAGGTTGGGTTGAGGTTGAAATTAAAAAAGGAAAATCTGCGTGGGTGCCAAGGCAGGTTCAGTTCATCCCTCAGGCTTTGGTGGAAGTCTCAGAGGCTAATCCTCTAGCTGTTTTGCCACCAGCAAAGTGTCCTTGTGCAAAGCTGTCTCCTATGGGTATTGCTTTGATGGCTTCTTCTTATGGTGTGGGTAGCCCATGCTTGACTCCTTCCGTTGATGCTTCTCCAAGCGTTCATGCATTGCCTTCTCATGACATGGACTTTCCTGGTGATGGTGTTTCTGCTGATGATACTGCAGCTGAGTTGCCCCCCATTCCTGATGATGAGCTCATGTATGCTGTGATTCCTTTCATTGATGCTTAGTTAGCTGCTTGCTTTGTTAGTTCTCTATGGTAGTGTCTATGTAATTCTGCTAGACTGGGTCGCTAGTTAGCTTTGCTTGGTTGTGCTTTTTGTTTTGTTCTTGTTAGTTTGGGAAAACTGGTTGCTGGCTAGACCTTGTTTGGTAAGCTGCTTTGCAGCTACTAGTGCTATCTCTGACTTTGCTATGTATTTCTGCGTGGTTTTATTAATATGATGTTCTTCTGGTGCCGCAAAAAAAAAATTGCTACTCTACACAGAATACAATATTAGGAGTAGGTATTGGACGCATGCACTTAGTTTCTTTGGTATCAGAATATGAATTATCAGTGGGTGATTTGTCTACTTTCGAATTGTCTTCTTCAAGCAGCTTATACTCTTTCCTATATATAATGTACCCAAAACAGAAAAGATCAAGTAAAACACATCCTCCTCATGATAGAAAAAAAATTAGGCATCAAACATTCCTTTGCTCTCTTACAGACAAATGAGAGACTAATAGAGAGAGATGAGCAACAAAAAGTATAATAACTCTTTAATTTCCTTCCCTGGTGCTTTTATGTCATATAAAGTAGCTAGCTGATGGTCAAGTTATGTTAAAAACAATAAGTTTTACACTTTAATTCTAGCTTATATGTTCATGACAAGCAACTTATATGCCTATTGTACCTAATCTATGTTCATGGAGAGCATAGCTTATGTACCATATAAGGTAGAATTGGCTTAAAGTTGGTTTTTGGACATTAAAAAGATAGAATTCAGATATTTTTATCTCTAGCAGTGAAAACATATACTACCTCTGTTTCTTCTCTTTCAGCCTACTTCCCGAAACGGGAAGTTTCTTCTCTTTCAGCCGACTTTCTAATTTTGGTAAGTTTTTCCCTCTACATGACTTTTATGCCCTTCCTACTCACAACACCAATTGCCCCGTCATTATCTCTATCTCTATCCGTATGTCTCTCTCTCTATTTTTCACCTCTATCTTCTCTCCCCATGAAAACCCAGCAATCTCTCTCTCAAAAAAACCAGATCGAAGACCGATAAAACCATATCGGAGAAGCCTTTTGCGCAGATCGGAGACTGTTCGGTGATGGGCAACTAGATCCCTACCCAGAAAAGGGAAGCAACTAGATCGATTGTTGCCTCTGCTGCTGCTGCTTCTAGTCCGCCTTTTCTTTTGCGAGGAAGGCCGCCTAAAAGAGAGCTCATTTTGAGCGGAGGCGTTCAAGATCCGACTACTCCGGGTGTTGCGGTGTTGTTCTGGCGATTCAGTCCTCCCTCGCTGTCTCTGTTCTTCTTCTTCTCCTCTTCCGTGTTCTTCTTGTTCTTCTTCTGTTTTTGTGTTTTGAAAGCCCTGTTTTGGTTGTAATTTAGGAACTTTCATATGCGATTAGGTTTCTCCATCTGGTTTTCCATATGCGATTAGGGATTTTCATTTGGTTTAAGTGATATTGTTCTTGAAATTCTGAATTGTTTAGGTTTGAATTGGAAATGATTTTTTTCTTTAAATTCTATATTTTTTGGGTTTGAATTCGAAGTGATTTTTTTTCTTCAATTGATGAACATATGATGTTTTGAAATCTGGATTGTTTGTTGTTTTGAATTGATAAGCATATGTTGTTGTCTCTTTTTTGGTATACAACACAGAGAGAGAGGGAGAGAGAGAGAGAGAGAGAGAGGACAGAGAGAGGAGGGAGGGAGGGAGGGAGAAGAAGTGTAATTATATAATGTGTGAGGGGTAAATTGGTCAATGAGAATTGATCTCTCCCTCCCTCCCTCCTCTCTCTCTCCGCTCTCTCTCTGTTGTATACCAAAACAGAGACAACAATATATTCTTATCAATTCAAAACAACAAACAATCCAGATTTCAAAACAGCAAATGTTCACCAATTGAAGAAAACATCACTTCGAATTCAAACCCAAACAATAATTTAAAGAAAAAAAATCATTTCCAATTTAAACCTAAGCAATCCAGAATTTCAAGAACAATATCACTTAAACCAAACCATACCAGATGGAGAAACCTTAAACAAAAACCAGATGGAAATCCCAAATCGCATCTGAAAGTTCCTAAATTACAACCAAAACAAGGCTTTCAAAACACAAAAACAGAAGAAGAAGAAGAAGAAGAATAACACGGAAGAGGAGAAGAAGAAGAACAGAGACAGCGAGGGAGGAGTGAATCACCAGAAGAACACAGCAATACCCAGAGTAGTCTGGATCTTGAACGCCTCCGCTCAAAATGAACTCTCTTCCAGGCGGCCTTCCTCGGAAAAGAAAAGGCGGACTAGAAGCAGCAGCAGAGGAAACAATCCATCTAGTTGCTTCCCCTTTCTGGGAAGGGATCTAGTTGCCCATCACCGAACAGTCTCCGATCTGCGCAAAAGGCTTCTCCGATATGGTTTTATCGGTCTTCGATCTGGTTTTTTTGAGAGAGAGATTGCTGGGTTTTCATGGGGAGAGAAGATAGTGGGGAAAATAGAGAGAGAGAGAGAGAGAGAGAGAGAGAGAGAGAGAGAGATACGAATTGAGATAGAGATAATGATGGGGTAATTGGTGTTGTGAGTAGGAAGTGCATAAAAGTCATTTAGAGGGAAAAACTTACCAAAATTAGAAAATAGGTTGAAAGAGAAGAAACTTCCCGTTTAAGAAAGTAGGCTGAAACAGAAGAAACAGAGGTAGTATATCACATTGCAGCCACCAACTTGAAATAATATTTTTTTTAATATAGTTTTGCTTCAATTGGGAAGGATTGGTGTCTGGGGAGCTTTTTATGCAAGATTGGATTCATTGCTCGATGCGATGTGCATTTTTTTTTTCTTTATTAGGTTTTATGTGAGTAGGCTACATAAATAAGACATTGTTTTGAGATATGCAGAAATAAGAAATTAAGGGTACGTTTGGTTTTATAGGATTAGCAGTATTGCTTGGTATTGGACTAAATATAGTCCAGGTATTAGTTAATACTGTGTTTGGTTGTTCAGGACTAATTTTAATACTGATACTAAATAGTGAAAAGATAATCTTTAGTACTCCAAATTAGTCCCCAATCTCATGAGGGTATTAGCTGGATTGGACTATTTGTACCTTAATACTGAATTAATACTGTACAAAACAAAACACATTAATAATTATAGTTCAGCTAATCCAATCCAGTCCTATTCGGAAAATTTAATCCAATCCAGTCCAATCCGGCTAGTCCGAAAAACCAAACGTGCCATAAAAAGCATAGAACCAATATTTTGCATATTTTTCTTTCTTTTATAGAGTTTTATGTGAGTAGGTTACTGCAAATAGGACATTAAAATGCATAGAACCAATATCAGTATGAAAGTGAATGCGTAACATTTTGATAATTTCTTTACACTGAAATTACGTGTAAATATGTCATGCGAAGACCATGAAGTCAGTTATTTTCTATCAGTAACATTGGTTTCTACATAGAGGAAATATTAACCGAATGAAGGTCAAACTCCAATGTATAAGCAAATTTGAGGATGACTTCATGGGTCTCTTGGAAGTTGTTTTAACTTTTAAGTTTACAAACAAGAAACATAGGCTATTGCAAGCTTAGTATAAGAGTTCAAAGTAGTTTTTAATGTCACTATTTCCGGCCCCTGGATATCCTATAATTTGCCTTACGTTCTTGTGTTTGTTATTAACATTGGTTTATTTCGAATCATTTAACTTAGATTTCAACATTTTTGGTACTCTTGTTGGGTTCATGGGCTTACCTTTCTTTAGTGTCCTAAATGGTGTCATTAGGGAGTATAAATAAACTGTATTTATTTTGTCCAGATTATTCAAATGAAAAGGGTTGATAATATGTTAGTTAGAACAGAATATTGTATTGAATAATAATACTGTTAGATTACATCTGTTTATATAGAATAATGAGAAGCTACTAGAAGCTAGGTCAAAACTAATTGCTTATTTAGTCCATATAGTTCCTATACGTCCCCGCAAGATGGAGGGTCGTGACGAGACTCAAATCTTGGTCTTCAATGTAGCGCAGAAGAGCAAAGTGGTCTTCGTATGGTTACCGACGTCATGTTTTTGCCGATTAAGAGGGAACGAGCTTCGATCCTCTTCGGTAGCGCACGACGACCATGCACGGGCTTTGCTTTTTCCAACGGCGATTTTGGAGACGGCGACTAAGAACTAGGGTTTATTGTATAGAAAACGAAAAGAAGTGGGAGGCACTGCTTGAATGGACAGTGAGGCATATGTTGTGTCTAAACCTGGACGAGCCTGGAACGGAGGTCACCGAGAATGGAGGGAGAGAGAGATCGATCCTCTTGAACGTAACAGTTCCGGTGTCCGACCGGTAAAAATGATGTAGAAGCTGAGAGAAGCCGTACTGGAAAACGGCTCAGCTGGAGCCACACAGAAGCCGGATGGTAGGTTGGCTCGGTTGGAGCAGATTTGGAAAAGCCGAAGCGGCGCCAGGCTGGTGACAGAGTGGCGACGATCCAGTGTGAAGTTTCCGGCGATGGAGGGAACGATCTGGTTGATCCTATGGAATGGCAGAGAATCGAGAAGCAACGTGGGTTGCTGGTGGTCCTGGTGCGTTGTGGGGTCGTCGGTTAAGGCGGTGGTGATGAGGACCGACTAGGAGGAAGCCGACGATCTGTGACGGAACGGCGTTGCAAAAACGAGATGAACAAAAAAGAAGCTAACAATTCCAGCAGCGGCTTGCGGTGGTGCCGCCCACCAGAGGTGGAAGCATGAATTAGGTCACCAAGAGCGTAGTCGCTCTGATACCATATAGAACATAATATTCTATTGGATAATAATGCTGACAGATTACATCTGTTTATATAAAATAATGAGAAGCTACTAGAAGCTAGGTCAAAACTAATTGCTTATTTAGTCCCTAAAATTCCTATAGTTGGTTCCTATCCACCTAGCAGGCAAAGACTAAACATGACTTCACAAATCTGACCCAAGAAAGTTGAGAAAAGGCTTGCCGATTTAGATACATGACTTTTGAGTAATACAGTCGTTTTCATTGTTGTGATTGGAGAAACCATTCAAAATGACCGCCCACATTTGCTCAATTACCGAAATTCAAGTTACAATACCGAGATTGGATTTTTTTGCATTCTAGGGTAGGATTTTGGAGGGCTTTATGGTGGTATTTCAGTTATTGAGGATCCTGCTTGGCATTCGGGCTGAGAGAGAGGGATCTGGTTCCTATGGCTTTGTTCTTTGCAAGGAATTAGCTGATGGTCCGGCGAGAAGTTATCCTCCTTATGTTGGTGCTTACCACTCTGTTCCCTTACTTTCTCCCCCTTGGAGAAAGCACAGAAATTAAGAAAACAACCCTTTTTACTATTTTGCCCCTTTCCTTTGTCAATATTCTTATCATGTCCTCTCTCTATCTAACTGAAGAACAACTATCACACCTCCACCACAACCACTAGCCAGCCACCACCAGACAACCATCACTACCAACAACAACCTAAACAGATCTAAGTAAAATAAATACAGATCCAAACAATAAAACTACAGATCCAAAAAGAGAAATTACAAATCTAAGAAATAATTCACAGAGGAAAAAGAGAAGAGGAAAAGAAGAAGAAGAAGAAGAGAAAAGGAAGATGAAGGCCACCACCGCCTCCTCGCACAGATCTGGTCGCCACCACCGTCTCCTCACCTCCTCGCACAGATCCTTGTCATGCCTCCTCGCCGGAGAGGACAGATTCGTCGTCCTTCTCTTACCGGCCTCACCACCGGAGAGCAGAGATTCGCGTCATCGCCGTCGCCGAAGCCTCGGTCTCGAACCGTCATCGTCGCCGCCGCCGTAGCCGTCGAGATCCTCATCGCGGGAGATCTTCCGTCTCTTTCCCATTCTTCTCCTCCCCTCCTCCTTCCTCTCTCTCTCACTCTCTCTCTCCCTCCCTCTCTCTTTTGCTCTACCTTCTGACTATTTCTCTCTCTATCCTCTCATATGGGTGGTGAAAATGCAAGGCACGGTGGAAGCAAATATGTGGGTTAGTTTTTGAGAGAAAAAAAAAAATAGGTGGGGTTGGGTAAAGATGGGGTATTAATTGTAAGGGCAAATTCGTTATTGTGTATCATTAAACATGCCAAATGAGGAAAGGGGGAGAAAGAAAGGGAACGTACCAAAATAGAAAGGGGGAGAAAGAAAGAGAACGGAGTGGTATAACGTTAGTAACAGACAAATTAATAGAGGTAAGAGCTACTTCTTTTCAATCACTTCAAGCTAGTTCCCTGCAGTCTTCGGCTCCTTATTTACAATCATTGGTTTTACCAGTACTTAATTTCTTGTGCAATCATAAAATAAACACTACTTAGAACAATTACATATATGCCCAGAAGAACAATTGGGTTGAATAATAGCTTAAACCTTGTCCTCTTCTCTAGGTGGTTTAAGATTTTGATGATTAGTGGGATGAAACAAATTTCTGGTCCAACCCCACAAAGCTTCTCCAAGCTCACCCACCACAAACAGCTCATTCTTGAAGACAATTCACTCCAAGGGCATGTCCCTTCATTCCTAGCCCAATTGACCTCCCTTGAGGTCCTCACGTGGCAACAGATTGGTTGGTCAAATTCCCCCCAAGTTTGGGGAGTTTAAGGAAACTCTTTTCTTTGATGTTATCCAAGAACTCACTCACAGGCCCAACAGCTTTTTCCATGGTTTTTTTGCAATTCCGCAGTTAGCTCATGGAGGGGTAATCAAAGGGTCATCCACCTCGAGGTTCTCAACTACTCTTTTTGTAGCGATTGCAGAGCATGACAATATCGTAATTAAGCGATAATCCAGGCCCCCATTTGCTTAGTTATAGTTAAATATGCATACTGGTTGATGAGCAAAAATTTCCTCTTATTTTCTACTCTTCTGCAACTCAAAACCCAGAGAGTTGAATCAGAAAACTTCAGTAGTGGTCAGAGTCAGATGCAGCAGTCTGGACTTCAGTTACTTAAACAGATTCATTCATACTCTTAACTGTTGGAAAATATTCATAGCACATACCAAGAAATTAATCAGAGTAAAGTAACTAAATATATCAAGCACGTATTTAGAGAGGGTATAGAGGTAGCCTGTAATATGTGGTCGTGGCGCAAGGAATTCAATCATTGCTAACCTTAGAGAAGATTTGTCCCTTCTGCACGGGGTTCCCACAATCCGCTTCAAGGATACAACGACCTTCTGAACCGTTCCGGTGCAGCATAGTAGGTTCCACGAATGCCGTATTGCCCAACACTTAGATAATAACTTGATATGTAAAGTAGTAAAAGTAGAGAAAATACTTTGTTGATTTTCTCCCATACCATTGTCTTACTTTTCTCTTAAATTTAGAAACACAACTCTCTCTCTCTAATTCTCGTTTTCTACTACTCCTCTAGATATGTAAACCAAGTGTATTTTATACACAAGTTTGTTGAGAAAAGACCTCCAACTATCCACCCAAATTGTTGGAAACAAATAGAGGATTAGACCAAGAAAAAATCCACGGGAGTAACAAGCAATAACAAACTGTGGACTAGATAAAACTAGGAGCTGAATTTACTAATTACAAAGCAGCCCCCAAACTTTATAGTAATAACAAAATTGGTATTATTAAATATATATATATATATATATATATTTAAAATTTTTCTAACATTAACTTCATAAGTTATTCGAACATTGTCCTCTAATTATACCTGATTACCATTTCGATATACCATATACACTATGGAGGTACAAACCATGTACATTTCTATACAAACGCCACTTATGAAGTTACTACAAAAGCATGGCACTCAGGCAACTCACAAAATTAAACAAAATGGTCAAAAACAGGTAAAGGTTAACAGCTAAAGCAACTGTCTGTGTATTATTTGAAGATGATCATGCATGTAAAAATTCCCATGAAACAAAATCCAAACTCTCAAATAAAATAACCCCGCACAAAAATAATTGAATACTGTAAAACACCCCCAATAAATCTGTAGGCATTACAGACCGGATTAGAAGTTGAATCACGGACAAAATACATAAGTGCATGGATTATATCAGATTAATAAAAAAAATCAATAAATCCATACAGGAAGATGTCTAAGACTGCAAAGATTGGCTCGTCCTCAGAGAGCTCATGAGAACTTCTCAAGTTTTCACCGGCGAACCTTGATCGGATATACTCATTCCCAGCTTAATGTGAGTCCACTGTGTTTGATTTTGGTGGTTTTTGTAGCTTTTTTGTGCGTAAAGAAGTTCATAACCCGAACCAAACCCTAGATACAAGGTTGTACAAATTTCAAAGGGTCGCAAGGGATGGGTTTGGTTATGTTTGTTGAATCAATGGTTTGAAGGGTAGACAAAGTAATAATTATTCATGGGAGAGAGTTCATGAAGGGTCTATCCGAAAACAGGTAGTTCCTCATACTAAAACAATGGAGCGATAACCTGACTTGATTGTAGTTGTGGGAACCTAATTTATTTTGATGTCGAAAAGAGATTAGCAAACTAATAGCAGAGAAGACACAACATTCACGGATCGAATTATGGTCCTATGAGACCCTCCAAATAGTGGGTAACCTCCTTTTCAATTGTTGATAGACTCAGTGCCACAGTGCCTTGTGTGATTACTTCTACGATGATAAATTGCGAGATTTCCGCAATTACTCATCCATACATTGGCAATTTCAGATTTTCAACATCGGGGTTATAAAAGTTTGTGTGTGTGTTCTGGAAGTTGAAGGCAGTGTTCATAAGGTATTGGAAGTCAGAGAGGGAAGATTCAAAAATGTGAAAGAGGGAAAAATTCTCATTACCAAAAACAGATGAACATTACATGAATATATACCTATATTCTCTATTGCATACAAGTCCTTAATCTAAGACATAATACTGCAACAACCCAAACTGACACTTTGACAAAATGACAATTACTTACCCTCTAAATACTTATAAAGCTAATAGACCCATTAAGTTGGAGAGTTGTAGATACTGCTTTCTGACATGACAGATCTTAGCCACGTGGCAGCCATCCAGCACACCATATTGTGCTCCATACACACTGGATCACCAGCCGAGCTGATCCATGTGGGGGCTGCGAGACAGAGCCCTCGCATACCACTGCACGGGACTTGTAGGGACTTAGTGGTTTGGAGGCTAGAGTAAGCCCTGTCGCGTGCGAGCCAAACCCGCACGCGACCTTTAGTAACTGTTTTGAGAGATTTATGGCACGAGCTCCATAAACCCGGTCAATCCGGTCAAACCCGGTCAACCTCGTAACGGTTCCGGTATTCGCGCACCACGTGCTCTAACGGTCCCTATATACTCGGACGGACGTGCCGTTATGGTTAAGCTAATTAAGCCGCCATTAATGGGCGCATTAACCACACTACAACGGTCATGTTCTCCAGTATATATAGATCGTCAACCTTTCCATACAAAGGAGAACACACTGCCATACGCGGAAGCTCTGCCAAACCTCTGTCTCTCTCTCAGACATTGCTACTGCCTTACTCTCTCCCTACACACACCCCTATTCTTCCTGTGCGATCCTTGATCCACTGCACACGGTGCACACGGAGGTCTCCCCGCCGGAATCTCTTGTGCACATTTTGGTGAACCCGACGTGAACTTACCAACAAAAGCAACCATGTCTCAGGAGGATGATGTCAGCAACCGATCGCCTTCCACCGAAACTCCCTCCGGAGACGAGACCCGCCGTACTCCAACGACTCCCGGCGAAGCACCGACGTTAGAGTCTTTGGACGCTACTGTCCAAAGTAAGGCGAAAGCTCTCAAGTCTCAATCTGCGCAATTAGAACAAATCTTGGCCGTTCTGGGCACCCTTGCGCCAAATCCTCCGCCAGCCACCGCTATCCCTCAGGGAGGAGGAACCCCTACCGCTCCAGGATTGGGAGTGTCAGCCACACCTCCCAACCCTCATCTGCAGACTCCACCGTCGGCTACGCAGCTGCCTTCGGTTCAAGGATCGACGGCACAGATGCTGCCTCCTGCCGCCCACGCTCCTCAGCCCTCGGCTTTGGCGTCCAACCCAACTCTGCAATACCCTTTGCCTCCCCCGACGATGATCTGGGGAAACGCGGGCAGTCAGTATGCTCCCAATCCTCCAGCGGCGTATGTGTCGCCACCGCCTACGGCAACCCCTGCGTCAACTACCGAGGGGAGCATTCCAGAATGCATGACGTCTCTACAGAAGCGTGTGGACACTATTCTGGCTCATCAGTCATTCGCGGATACCATTATCCCAAAGCTAGACAACGATCCACCCATTCCACGGGAAATCTATCTCATGCCTAACCCGGCGGGGTACAAGGCTCCTAAATGGGATAAGTTCGAAGATGTTAACGGAAACGCACATGAGCATGTCATGCGTTTCATTGATGTCATGGGTCCGTACGGAGCTGATCCTAAACTGCTAATGCGAGAGTTCCCAAAATCTCTTGGGAACGTAGCATACAAATGGTACCGAACATTGGAAGCCGGATCCGTGAAGACTTGGGACGACATGGTCCAGAAGTTCTATACCAAGTTCTTCCAGATGGAAGAAAAGGTGACAATGATCCATCTCTCGCGGATGTACCAGAAGCGCGAAGAGGACGGAATCACCTTCATCAAGAAATTCAGGGCGAAATCCTTGGAGTGCAAAGATCCAATGCCCGAAAGCCGTCTCGTAGAGATATGCCTGCAGTGCATGCGAGATGAATACAAAGGTATGCTCATCAATTTGCAAACACCTACGTTTTCAAAACTAATCGAATGCACGAAGAACATCGAGCCCATAGTCGAGAGACAGAAAAAGAAGAACGCTCCAGAGCGACCTGCGAGCGGCACCACTTACAAGATCGGAAGGTTTAGCTACAAGCGGGGACGCGAAGCTGAGGTCAATAAAGTTTCGCCCCAGAAACAAGCGAAGGTTGTGAACTTCGATGTACCGCCTCTGCCATGCTCGGTAGAGGAAGCAAGTGACCTCTGCAAACAGTGGCGCAAGGACGGCGTCCTGCCACCGCTCGAGAAAACACCCTCCAAGGAGATGGTGAGGGACCCTAAGTGGTGTGAGTACCACGGCAAGGTCATGCATCCCACCGCCGAGTGCAAGAAACTCAGGTTCGCGTTCGATCAGAAGATGAAGAACGGCGAGCTCATCGTCAGCGACCACCGGAAGGACGTGCGCAACAACCCGCTTCCCGCGCATGCGGAACCGGGCTCGAAGGGCAAAGAGGTCGCTATGATCTCAATCGTCGACTTGGAAGAAGTCGCAGAGGATGGCCTACCCATCGTCGCCGAGATCCATGAAGACGAAGATTATAGCATGGACACGGAGGATGAACGTGCCGACCGCATGAAAGGGTCGCACGGCTTCAACAAATTCTTCGACAAGATGAATTTCTCCGAGAAGTGCCGGACTGATATGACGAAAGCAATCTTAAGGATAGCGGAGGACTACGAGGAGGACCTCGTGGTCTCCAACGGGAAAGTCATAAGGGCATCCCGCTCTATGGAAAAGATTATGACCTTTTCTGCCAGCGACAAAAAGACGGATGCGAGTCACCAGAGACCTCTGTACGTGACCGCCATCATCAACGGTGTCGAATTCAAGCGAGCATTCGTCGATGGAGGAGCAGCGGTCAATGTTGTTCCACTCCACACACTGAAGCTAGCAGGGATCCCCGAGCACAAGGTAGTCAAGCGTCCATCTCCACTGGTGGGATTCGGAAGCGACTCTAGAATGACGATCGGATGGATCCGCCTGGGCGTCCAGATTGGCAAGATCAAGTGCTCGGCGAAGTTCTATGTCATAGACGCAAACACCACATACCACATGATTATAGGTCGAGCCTGGATTCATCGCTTCGACGCAGTCCCTTCGACGGCTCACCAGGTTATGAAAGCTATCTGGAATGACAGAATAGTCGAGATACCGGCTTCGATTAACCCGTTCAACTTGGACGAAGCACATCTCAGCGAGGCGGTGTGGTTCACTGAGATGGCGGACGAGCAAACACCCGGGCCATTCAACCCTACTCCTTTGCCTCTCTGGGAGGACATCAAGGACCAGTCACCTGCGGGCGTGATGGTGACAAGGGAAGATGCCAAGGAAAAGCCGCCTACACGCGAAGAGGCGCCACGTATCGCATATCATCGAAAGAATGTGTACACTTTGAAGAGGATCGCAAAGCAAAGCCGCCTACACGCGAAGAGGCGCCACGTATCGCATATCATCGAAAGAATGTGTACACTTTGAAGAGGATCGCAAAGCATGACCCCGAGGGCAAGGAGATAGAGAGCTTCTACGCCAATGGGAAGAAATGCTATCGCATATGAAGGTGCGCGGGGATGCCCTCACACGGGCATGGGGATGTCCCTGGGCAAATCAATCAAATCGAGCAAATTGCGCTGACAGAAGAGCCAACGCAAGGCACTCCAGACGAGAAACTCAAAGAAGCGCCTGAATGCGTGGAAGACAGGCCAAGACCGCAAAAGCAAGAGCTAAAGGAAGTGTTCCTCAGCCCGAACGAGGAAAAGAAAAGGCCAGTCTTCCTAAGCGCGGATCTCACAAGCGAAGAAGAACAAGGGCTGCTACAGCTCCTAACTGAATACAAGGATGTGTTCGCATGGGAGTATGATGAAATGCCAGGTCTGGATACAAGCATCACCATGCACCGTTTAGACATCATCCCCGGGTCTAAACCGGTCAAGCAAAGCACCAGAAGCTTCAGGCCAGAACTCAACGTGAAGATCAAGCAGGAGATTGTCAAACTCCTAGATGCCAAGTTCATAGAACCGAATCATCATCCCACATGGCTGGCTAACATCGTGCCGGTGGTAAAGAAGAACGGACAGCTCCGCATCTGCGTGGACTTCCGAGATCTCAATCGCTTCTGCCCTAAGGACGATTTCCCACTGCCCAACATCGATTTGCTTATCGATTCAACAGCAGGCCATCGCATGTTCAGTTTCATGGACGGTTTCAGCGGGTACAATCAAATCAAGATGGATCCCGATGATGCGCGGAAAACTGCATTCATCACTCCTGTGGGGGTATTCAACTACACGGTGATGCCGTTCGGTCTTAAGAACGCGGGCGCGACCTATCAGCGGGCCATGATGGCTCTATTCCACGACATGATGCACAAGGAGGTGGAATTCTACGTGGATGACCTGGTGGTTAAATCCAAGCACGAAGCAGACCACCTCACAGATCTGCGAAAGGTGTTCAACAGATGCAGGAGCTTTCAACTGAAAATGAACCCCATGAAATGCGCATTTGGGGTGACCTCGGGGAAGTTCTTGGGATGTGTAGTCCATCGCCAAGGGATCGAGCCTGACCCTGCGAAAGTGTCAGCCATCACCAGCATGACGCCTCCCCATAATCAAAGTACCTTGAAGACATTCTTGGGAAAACTGTCATATCTGCAGAGATTCATCCCAGCGATTGCAGAAATCACATGCTGTTTCAGCACTCTCCTCAAGAAGGACGCCGCGTACAACTGGGCTCCGGACCACGAAGCCGCATTCAAAAAGCTGAAAGAGCTACTCACGTCCTCAAAGATAATGATCGCGCCTCAACTGGTATATCTTACATCAACAAGGAGATCTATAGGAGCACTCTTGGCTCAGGAGTATGAAGGCCAAGAGAGGCCCATCTACTATATCTCTCGCATTGTGCAGCCTGCTGAATCAAGGTACACAGACATCGGACGTCATTGCCTTGTTTTATTCTTTGTGATAGAAAAGTTGAGACACTATTTTGCATCACACAAAGTAGTGGTGGTCACCAAGAGCGACCCCATAAGATACTTGCTAACTCACACTACTCCGGGCGGGAGACTGGCGAAATGGTACATAACCATCTCTCAATACGATATCACATGCGTGAAACCAAGAGCGATCAAGTCGCAGGCGGTAGCGGATCTGTTGGCACAGTTTCCCGATAACAGCCACGAACCCGTGATTGAAGAAGAGCTCGAAGGCCCTGAAATCTACGCAATCGACGTGCCCTATTGGACCCTCCACTTCGACGGTTCGTCAACCAGGAAAGGCGGAGGCATTGGGATAGTCTTGACAAAGCCAGACGGGGAAGTCATACAGATGTCCGCAAAGCTCAACTTCGCCGTCACAAACAACGAAGCGGAATACGAGGCTCTCATTGTGGGGCTCCGTGCGGCGAAAGCTTTGGAAGTGAGCAACTTAACAGTTATGGGAGATTCCAAGCTGATTGTTAAGCAAGCCTCGGGCGAATATGGTTTGAAGGAGATCAACCTCCTGTCTTATCGCACCCTAGTACAGAAGCTGATGCAACAATTCTGCGATGTGAAGTACGAGCACAAGCCCCGAGCAGACAACAGGCACGCAGACGCCTTAGCAACTCTGGGATCTAAGGTCAGCATAGACAAGTGCCCCGCAAGGATTTCCATCGAAGTGCGAACATCGTCGGCATTGACAGAAGATGCGTGCGACAACGAACACATGGATGACGCAGACTGGCGAAAACCAATCTTGCAAGCTATTGCGAAGGGCACCAGCAACGAAAGCTGGGCACTCACAAAAGGATACTGCATCCACGACAACACCCTTTACTACAAGGGTCCTGGGGGAATACTCATGCGATGTGTCTCCGAGCAAGAGGGACAACAGCTGTTAGAAAAGATTCACCAACACGCTTGCGGAGAAAGCGAGGTGTCAATCTACAGAAAGGCTCAGAGATATGGCATTCATTGGCCAGACATGTCGACAGCTGCAGCCCTGATACAAGGGAAGTGCGAAAGTTGCGCACTAATCAAAGATTCTCTACTCGTCGCCTTAATTGATGACGACACGGACTGGAGGAAGCCACTGTTCGATTTCCTCACTCAGGGCACCGTGCCCGAATTGAGAAAGGAAGCCGAAAAATTGAAAAGGAAAGCGTCTCGATATGTGGTACAGGAAAACCTACTTTGGCGAAAAGGCCACGAGGGCAACTTGCTGCGATGTCTAGACGACAGAGAAGCACAAGAAGTCATGGACCTTTCTCATCAGGTGGAACATCAAGGAGGTGCGAAATTATGCAGACAGCTCCTCTCAATCGGATATTTCTGGCCCACGATGGAAGTCGATTGCCGCACCAAAGTACGACGCTGCCAGGAATGCCAATTCAAAGGGAACCTAGTGCACGCTCCCGCCGTGGATCTACATGCACTAGGGACGCCATGGCCATTTCACACATGGGCTCTGGACTTCATCGGTCCCATCCGACCGACGTCGCACGGGAACCATTTCATTCTCACCGCAACCGAGCTGTTCACCAAGTGGGTGGAAGCAATACCACTAAAGACAGCAAATGCGCTGGCTGTGGTCAATTTTATCCAAGAAAGCATCGTATGCAGGTTCGGAATCCCAAACACCATTCTTTCAGATAACGGTACTCCTTTTGTTAATCGCCAGGTAGCTGCGAAATTAGCGGAGTACAATATCAGGCAGATATGTTCTACCCCTTACTACCCAAAGGGAAACGGACAAGCTGAAGCGACTAACAAGACGCTGTTGAGAATATTGAGCAAGATGGTCGCAGACGACCACAAGAAGTGGGCCGACTCTCTAAGCATAGCTCTGTGGGCCTACAGAACTTCTCCAAGGACACCCACAGGGGCCTCGCCATTTCTACTGTGTTATGGGGCCGAAGCTGTAGTACCTGCGGAAGTTAGAGTCAATTCGGCAAGGCTGGCCTTCCATGCACTCTATGAAAATCAACGCGATCATGACTTAGTCTTGTTGGAAGAAAAGCGAGAACAAGCCAAAAGGACTAACAAGCGGTACCAGGAAAGAATCGCTCGCGCCTACAACAAGACAGTCCAGCGAAGGGATTTCGCAGTCGGAGACTTGGTCTTGCGCGCATCTGACCACTGTATGCGAGAAGCAACTCACCCAAAGTTCGCAGCTAATTGGGAAGGACCCTTCGAAGTCACAGAAGTCTTCGATAGTGGCTATTGCAGCATACGAAGGTTGCACGACACAAACTCAACTCCGAGTTCAGTCAACATGCGCTGGATCAAGAAGTACTATCCCTGACTTCTCTCATTTCATACGTTCTATGATAACGTTGTTTAATGTCTCATGTGGCTACGATTTACGCAATCTCCTCTCCCATATGAGAGGATTGTAACCTCATCTCTCCCATATGAGAGCGTTGTAATAAAAGAATTCTCCCAAATGAGAAGTTCACATTTCTAGCTGTTTATGTTGCTCTATTCAATTTGTTATTACTTTTAACAATAGTTTATTCGCCGCAATAGCAACCAATGCAAACGCGATCTTAAGTGATCATCTAAGCCTATCTCTTACGATAGCAGCTAATGCAAATGCGATCTTAAGTGATCATCTAAGCCTATCTCTTACGATAGCAGCCAATGCAATGCGATCTTAAGTGATCATCTAAGCCTATCTCTCACGATAGCAGCTAATGCAAATGCGATCTTAAGTGATCATCTAAGCCTATCTCTTACGATAGCAGCCAATGCAATGCGATCTTAATTGATCATATAAGCCTATCTCTCACGATAGCAGCCAGTGCAATGCGATCTTAAGTGATTATCTAAGCCTATCTCTCACGATAGCAGCCAATACAAATGCGATCTTAATTGATCATCTAAGCCTATCTCTCACGATAGCAGCCAATACAAATGCGATCTTAATTGATCATATAAGCCTATCTCTCACGATAGCAGCCTGTCTAAATGCGATCTTAATTGATCATATAAGCCTATCTCTTACGATAGCAGCCTGTCTAAATGCGATCTTAATTGATCACCCAAGCCTATCTGCTACGATAGCAACTTATATGCAAAGTGATTTTAGTTAATCATCTAAGCCTATCTGTTACGATAGCAACTTATATGCAAAGCGATTTTAGTTGATCGTCCAAGCCCATCTGTTACGATGGCAACGCATGCGCAAGATGATCTTATCAGATCTTCTAAGAGTCTATCTGTTGCGACAACAGTTTATGTGAGAAATGATCTCAATCGATTCTTTAATAAAGCCTATCTGCCATGATAGCAATTCACACCACTTAACGATCTTAATTGATCTGCTAAAGACTATCTACTACGATAGCAACGTTGTGAAAACGATCTTAAATGATCCGCAGTGGCCAGCCAACAAGCCCATCTGCCGGGATGGCACAGCTGCGAAGATACGATCTCGAACGATCTAGCGAAACACCCGCGAATCAATATATCGCAGATGCGAAACAATTACATAGCATTATGCAAGGCGAAATATGCCGAAACGCATGCGAAATTGTATTTTGTTGTAAAGAGACAGCAGATAATACAGAAAGCTATTTATCATTACGAGTCAAATGACTTACAATTTATCTGTCTAGATAGCAGCTTACAAGCGAAAAGCTCGGATCTAACTACGCAGCCAATACGGCTTACAATACATTCGAAAAATGTCTGACAAGCCAGAAACACACTACGGGAATTCCGACTAGAAAAGGATGAACCCACCAGATCTGCGGGTGAACATCTGTAGCAGGGGGGGATCTTGCTCTAAAAGAGCCACATGAAGCCATACGCTCAAGATCCCGGTATCCGACAAGACCGTTGTCAGATATGCACCCCATAACATTTGCCCAAGGAACCACCGGTTCCGGCGATCCACAGGCAAGCAGAAGCTCCAAAGGGCAAGGGCTCCTTGTAGACGGGGATGAACGCGACGGTTCGTCATCCCGAGCTCACAAACGTGAAAGTGACGGATTCTTCTCCGGAGATGCTGAAGAAGAATTCCGCCGTTCATTACGAGACGGTAGCACGGTCACTTCGGCGCTGCACCTCACCACGAGGCGGCCGGAAACATGACCTGCACACATAATACACGAAGAGATTTCTTCGAACACACATGAGATATTATCTGCATCTTCTTTATGATGGTTATAAAGAGCAATAAGCCTCATAAAGTGGATCTTGGAAACTATTTCTATAGCACAAAGCGCAAACTCAGGATTCAAAACTTGAAGTTGCCATGAATCAACGAAAAACAAGCGTTGAAGCCAGCAGTCGTAAGGACTCACGGCAAAGCACATGTTTGGGATGAAGAACCCAAATAGCAAAGACAGGGTTTATATAGACCCTGTACAGACTCTTCGGTTGCCTAAGATGAGTCAGCAAAATTCAAAAAGAGGGTAAGTTCAATCACTTACGCCTTGAAAAGCGGTAACAATCAATTACCCTACTAAAGGCTACGACGATTCAGTTGCGTATCCTAATAAATGACGGATAGTCATGATTTGGACGGACTTCCCAACGGAAGCGTGCTTATCTGCCGAAAAATTAGCGCGAAAATCAAGCAGAGAATCAATTGCTGATGTCATAATTGGATATGCACAGAAATATCCAATCAAATCCCGGAAAAGGGCAAAATGGGAAAATTCATTGTTCTTGTTAAAAAAAAAAGGGGGAGAAACCCTAGCAACATTACATTAATGTTCAAGACATTACATTAATGTTTCAGCTATTTTTCTTGCTATTTTTGCAAAATTCGAAAAATCAAAGCAAATTCTTGATTAGAGAGTCTTGGGGCGCGAACTGCTCGCTCAGCTTCTCTACCTGCTCCACTTCTTGCTTCAGTAGCTCGCACCTGGCATTCATCTCATGATACAGCTTTAGAGCTTCATCAACCTTTTGCTTCTGCTGCTCCACCTTCTGCATCTCGACTGCGAGATTCTGGTGACCGAGTTTCAAAGTTACGGCCGCGCGAATCAGCGTGACTCTGTCCTTAAGAAACTTGAAGCCCATTCTGCCTTGGACTTTGGTCACGAGGTTTTGGCACATGCCGCATAACAATTCAGCACTCTGGACCGAAATGGTCGCGGGTGTAGCCGCAGACAGCTGCTCCAAAATCCAAATGGCTTCAGTAAGGAACAGCCTCCTGTCAAAAGGCCCGATCTCCAGAGATCTCACAAACGAGCGAGGGTACCTGAGACGCATTCGAACCACCCAGTCTACATCGGTTTGCTTCAAACCTGAGGAGACGTCAAAGATAAGTTATGATGTCAAAACTCGCAAGCGAATAATGCGACGTGCGAACAGTAAAGCTCTACTTACCAGTTCCTTCCAGAATCTCATGAAGAGAAGGAATGCGGGCTGCCGGGTTGTTCAAAGATTGCCCTCGCTCCATAGCTCTCCTATCGGCTGCGAGCTCCAATCTCTCGTAGTCAGGAGGAAGAGTGTAGGCCGCACCAGCTGCGACTGCATTCCCAACCTGCGAGCCCCAAATGCTCCACGCAGGAATAGGTGCCTCGGGCTCAGTCGTCGCCGGAGGCGAAGGGACAGCCGAAGTCGCTTGGCGAAGGACACTCTCAGATGCGAACGCATTAGCAGCACTTGTCCTCACTTCCTCAACACTAGCATGGACATCTTCGTCCATCAGCACAGCGTCAGCTCCAGCATCGTCGGAAAGCTCGATGATGTCCTCAAGAGGCTCACCCGCGTGGTCAGCAGCTGCGACGGGCTTCTCGGTATGGGAGCTCGGAATTGGAACATAGGACGCAGAAGGCTGACTTCTCTGCTCCAACTCTGGTCCTTCAGCATGACCTGCGACATTAAATGTGATGACATGAGGCAACTTGCGTTATAAGTTATTTTGCTATCTTTGCTAAAGCTAAGAGAAAGCACCTCCACGCGAAGGTGGGATTGAGGTATCCTCATCATATACTAAGGACGTGGAACCATGCCCTATCAGTGTGTCCTCACTAAGCAAATCCTTAAGAGAAGCGTGACCTGGGATGCGAATAAACCAGTCATGATTCTGCTTTAAGTTGCTAAGAGCCTTGTACGTGCGAATCACTCAAATAGTTACCTGAGGGTTCTCCGCATTTGCCTACTAACCAACGGCGAATGTCAGCCTTTGACACACCATGCTTTAACGCACCCACAATAACATCTCTATAAGTCACTGCGAGATTGAAGATCTCACCTTTATCGCCACCTGCGATCTCTTCGAAGTCTGCTTGGACTTGCTCCAAGGCCGCTGCATCCTCTCCGGGAACCTCATCTTCCTCTTCCGCATGAGGAGCCACTTCTTCGGGAAGTTCGTCTTCCTCGTCAACTGGACGCACTAAGTCGTCAACATACTGCTCTTCAAGGCTCCGCTGTTTCACACGCTCGAGCTCCTCTTCCTCTCGCCGCCTTCTTCTTTCAGCAGCTTCCGCGGCTGTCTTCCGGGACTCAGCAAGAACGTCCTCGCTTATGGGCTCATCTGAAATGCCAGAATGGGCATCTCTCTTTTTTCTCTTGGCCACAAGGCCACCAATAGTTTCATCATCATCATCTGCGAATACCCAATTGGTTTAAAGAAAAGAAGTGCAAAGAAGTTACGATAACGGGAAAGAAAATGCGACGGAGGTACCTCCTGATTCTTCCTCATGCATCACAACTGTTACTTCTTCTTCATCACTCGCTTGGGGCTCCCCCCTCTCTTCTTCTTCCTCTTGATTGAATGGAACAAAGGTCTCAACTGCGAGATCTTTCCGCACTTTGCTGGGCATGCGACCTTTGCCTTTGTCCTTGATAGAAAGGGACCTCACTGGGGGAGAAGCTGGGGCATTCCTAGGGGAAGAAATCGTAATTCCCTTTTGCCTAGGTCTCTTCACTCTTGGCGCCGCAGTCGCTGGAAGAGACGGGTCATCTCCACGAGGAGACGGAGCCGGAGGATTGTCTATCAGCGAGTCAGCAAAAGCATTCATGACCGCGCGAATCTTCATTTCGAGCTCAGGTTCCATCCTCCACGATAGCCGGAACGACTGCCCTTCTCTCCTGGTGGCAACGATGGCGTTGACCAATGACTTGGAGCGATCGCCAGATGCGAATCGCCGCACATGACACTACAACCGTACAGAGTAAAGATGTCAGCATAAGGAAATCAAGAAGCTTGAATGCACGCGGAAAAAAATTGCTTACCTCAGCAAATGCCTTGCTATATCTGACGACATGCGTATCGCCCTTCTTAATTGCGGCGACTTGCTCCTTCAGAATGACATCAGGGCACAAATGGTTTTCACGATCCCACAGCGAGTAGCAACCATACTCAGACTCGCTTAGACTGCAAGTGGGGCGAAACGGAAAAGAGTTCCTTTTAATCAAAGGAGATCTACCTGGCTGCGCGGCCGACTCCGTCTCAATCCTCGTTTGCTGGGCAACCCAGTATGCGAGCCAGTTCTGGGAACAACCACCCTCGCGGGTTCCCGCAGGCTGCTCAAAAGGAAGGTTGTTCATAAAAACCGTCTTGCACTCCTTTGTTAGCAAGCGCTTGTAGCATCCTCTGACAATGGACTGGGGCCAGATTGATGGGGCCACCGCATCAAATCCAAACTGAGGAGAGACTCGAGTGGGGTCAACGTCCACGGTAAGCTTTTCATACTTCGGCGCGATTTCAACATTTAACTTAGATTTCAACATTTTTGGTACTCTTGTTGGGTTCATGGGCTTACCTTTCTTTAGTGTCCTAAATGGTGTCATTAGGGAGTATAAATAAACTGTATTTATTTTGTCCAGATTATTCAAATGAAAAGGGTTGATAATATGTTAGTTAGAACAGAATATTGTATTGAATAATAATACTGTTAGATTACATCTGTTTATATAGAATAATGAGAAGCTACTAGAAGCTAGGTCAAAACTAATTGCTTATTTAGTCCATATAGTTCCTATACGTCCCCGCAAGATGGAGGGTCGTGACGAGACTCAAATCTTGGTCTTCAATGTAGCGCAGAAGAGCAAAGTGGTCTTCGTATGGTTACCGACGTCATGTTTTTGCCGATTAAGAGGGAACGAGCTTCGATCCTCTTCGGTAGCGCACGACGACCATGCACGGGCTTTGCTTTTTCCAACGGCGATTTTGGAGACGGCGACTAAGAACTAGGGTTTATTGTATAGAAAACGAAAAGAAGTGGGAGGCACTGCTTGAATGGACAGTGAGGCATATGTTGTGTCTAAACCTGGACGAGCCTGGAACGGAGGTCACCGAGAATGGAGGGAGAGAGAGATCGATCCTCTTGAACGTAACAGTTCCGGTGTCCGACCGGTAAAAATGATGTAGAAGCTGAGAGAAGCCGTACTGGAAAACGGCTCAGCTGGAGCCATACAGAAGCCGGATGGTAGGTTGGCTCGGTTGGAGCAGATTTGGAAAAGCCGAAGCGGCGCCAGGCTGGTGACAGAGTGGCGACGATCCAGTGTGAAGTTTCCGGCGATGGAGGGAACGATCTGGTTGATCCTATGGAATGGCAGAGAATCGAGAAGCAACGTGGGTTGCTGGTGGTCCTGGTGCGTTGTGGGGTCGTCGGTTAAGGCGGTGGTGATGAGGACCGACTAGGAGGAAGCCGACGATCTGTGACGGAACGGCGTTGCAAAAACGAGATGAACAAAAAAGAAGCTAACAATTCCAGCAGCGGCTTGCGGTGGTGCCGCCCACCAGAGGTGGAAGCATGAATTAGGTCACCAAGAGCGTAGTCGCTCTGATACCATATAGAACATAATATTCTATTGGATAATAATGCTGACAGATTACATCTGTTTATATAAAATAATGAGAAGCTACTAGAAGCTAGGTCAAAACTAATTGCTTATTTAGTCCCTAAAATTCCTATAGTTGGTTCCTATCCACCTAGCAGGCAAAGACTAAACATGACTTCACAAATCTGACCCAAGAAAGTTGAGAAAAGGCTTGCCGAGTTAGATACATGACTTTTGAGTAATACAGTCGTTTTCATTGTTGTGATTGGAGAAACCATTCAAAATGACCGCCCACATTTGCTCAATTACCGAAATTCAAGTTACAATACCGAGATTGGATTTTTTTGCATTCTAGGGTAGGATTTTGGAGGGCTTTATGGTGGTATTTCAGTTATTGAGGATCCTGCTTGGCATTCGGGCTGAGAGAGAGGGATCTGGTTCCTATGGCTTTGTTCTTTGCAAGGAATTAGCTGATGGTCCGGCGAGAAGTTATCCTCCTTATGTTGGTGCTTACCACTCTGTTCCCTTACTTTCTCCCCCTTGGAGAAAGCACAGAAATTAAGAAAACAACCCTTTTTACTATTTTGCCCCTTTCCTTTGTCAATATTCTTATCATGTCCTCTCTCTATCTAACTGAAGAACAACTATCACACCTCCACCACAACCACTAGCCAGCCACCACCAGACAACCATCACTACCAACAACAACCTAAACAGATCTAAGTAAAATAAATACAGATCCAAACAATAAAACTACAGATCCAAAAAGAGAAATTACAAATCTAAGAAATAATTCACAGAGGAAAAAGAGAAGAGAAAAAGAAGAAGAAGAAGAGAAAAGGAAGATGAAGGCCACCACCGCCTCCTCGCACAGATCTGGTCGCCACCACCGTCTCCTCACCTCCTCGCACAGATCCTTGTCATGCCTCCTCGCCGGAGAGGACAGATTCGTCGTCCTTCTCTTACCGGCCTCACCACCGGAGAGCAGAGATTCGCGTCATCGCCGTCGCCGAAGCCTCGGTCTCGAACCGTCATCGTCGCCGCCGCCGTAGCCGTCGAGATCCTCATCGCGGGAGATCTTCCGTCTCTTTCCCATTCTTCTCCTCCCCTCCTCCTTCCTCTCTCTCTCACTCTCTCTCTCCCTCCCTCTCTCTTTTGCTCTACCTTCTGACTATTTCTCTCTCTATCCTCTCATATGGGTGGTGAAAATGCAAGGCACGGTGGAAGCAAATATGTGGGTTAGTTTTTGAGAGAAAAAAAAAATAGGTGGGGTTGGGTAAAGATGGGGTATTAATTGTAAGGGCAAATTCGTTATTGTGTATCATTAAACATGCCAAATGAGGAAAGGGGGAGAAAGAAAGGGAACGTACCAAAATAGAAAGGGGGAGAAAGAAAGAGAACGGAGTGGTATAACGTTAGTAACAGACAAATTAATAGAGGTAAGAGCTACTTCTTTTCAATCACTTCAAGCTAGTTCCCTGCAGTCTTCGGCTCCTTATTTACAATCATTGGTTTTACCAGTACTTAATTTCTTGTGCAATCATAAAATAAACACTACTTAGAACAATTACATATATGCCCAGAAGAACAATTGGGTTGAATAATAGCTTAAACCTTGTCCTCTTCTCTAGGTGGTTTAAGATTTTGATGATTAGTGGGATGAAACAAATTTCTGGTCCAACCCCACAAAGCTTCTCCAAGCTCACCCACCACAAACAGCTCATTCTTGAAGACAATTCACTCCAAGGGCATGTCCCTTCATTCCTAGCCCAATTGACCTCCCTTGAGGTCCTCACGTGGCAACAGATTGGTTGGTCAAATTCCCCCCAAGTTTGGGGAGTTTAAGGAAACTCTTTTCTTTGATGTTATCCAAGAACTCACTCACAGGCCCAACAGCTTTTTCCATGGTTTTTTTGCAATTCCGCAGTTAGCTCATGGAGGGGTAATCAAAGGGTCATCCACCTCGAGGTTCTCAACTACTCTTTTTGTAGCGATTGCAGAGCATGACAATATCGTAATTAAGCGATAATCCAGGCCCCCATTTGCTTAGTTATAGTTAAATATGCATACTGGTTGATGAGCAAAAATTTCCTCTTATTTTCTACTCTTCTGCAACTCAAAACCCAGAGAGTTGAATCAGAAAACTTCAGTAGTGGTCAGAGTCAGATGCAGCAGTCTGGACTTCAGTTACTTAAACAGATTCATTCATACTCTTAACTGTTGGAAAATATTCATAGCACATACCAAGAAATTAATCAGAGTAAAGTAACTAAATATATCAAGCACGTATTTAGAGAGGGTATAGAGGTAGCCTGTAATATGTGGTCGTGGCGCAAGGAATTCAATCATTGCTAACCTTAGAGAAGATTTGTCCCTTCTGCACGGGGTTCCCACAATCCGCTTCAAGGATACAACGACCTTCTGAACTGTTCCGGTGCAGCATAGTAGGTTCCACGAATGCCGTATTGCCCAACACTTAGATAATAACTTGATATGTAAAGTAGTAAAAGTAGAGAAAATACTTTGTTGATTTTCTCCCATACCATTGTCTTACTTTTCTCTTAAATTTAGAAACACAACTCTCTCTCTCTAATTCTCGTTTTCTACTACTCCTCTAGATATGTAAACCAAGTGTATTTTATACACAAGTTTGTTGAGAAAAGACCTCCAACTATCCACCCAAATTGTTGGAAACAAATAGAGGATTAGACCAAGAAAAAATCCACGGGAGTAACAAGCAATAACAAACTGTGGACTAGGTAAAACTAGGAGCTGAATTTACTAATTACAAAGCAGCCCCCAAACTTTATAGTAATAACAAAATTGGTATTATTAAATATATATATATATATATATTTAAAATTTTTCTAACATTAACTTCATAAGTTATTCGAACATTGTCCTCTAATTATACCTGATTACCATTTCGATATACCATATACACTATGGAGGTACAAACCATGTACATTTCTATACAAACGCCACTTATGAAGTTACTACAAAAGCATGGCACTCAGGCAACTCACAAAATTAAACAAAATGGTCAAAAACAGGTAAAGGTTAACAGCTAAAGCAACTGTCTGTGTATTATTTGAAGATGATCATGCATGTAAAAATTCCCATGAAACAAAATCCAAACTCTCAAATAAAATAACCCCGCACAAAAATAATTGAATACTGTAAAACACCCCCAATAAATCTGTAGGCATTACAGACCGGATTAGAAGTTGAATCACGACAAAATACATAAGTGCATGGATTATATCAGATTAATAAAAAAAATCAATAAATCCATACAGGAAGATGTCTAAGACTGCAAAGATTGGCTCGTCCTCAGAGAGCTCATGAGAACTTCTCAAGTTTTCACCGGCGAACCTTGATCGGATATACTCATTCCCAGCTTAATGTGAGTCCACTGTGTTTGATTTTGGTGGTTTTTGTAGCTTTTTTGTGCGTAAAGAAGTTCATAACCCGAACCAAACCCTAGATACAAGGTTGTACAAATTTCAAAGGGTCGCAAGGGATGGGTTTGGTTATGTTTGTTGAATCAATGGTTTGAAGGGTAGACAAAGTAATAATTATTCATGGGAGAGAGTTCATGAAGGGTCTATCCGAAAACAGGTAGTTCCTCATACTAAAACAATGGAGCGATAACCTGACTTGATTGTAGTTGTGGGAACCTAATTTATTTTGATGTCGAAAAGAGATTAGCAAACTAATAGCAGAGAAGACACAACATTCACGGATCGAATTATGGTCCTATGAGACCCTCCAAATAGTGGGTAACCTCCTTTTCAATTGTTGATAGACTCAGTGCCACAGTGCCTTGTGTGATTACTTCTACGATGATAAATTGCGAGATTTCCGCAATTACTCATCCATACATTGGCAATTTCAGATTTTCAACATCGGGGTTATAAAAGTTTGTGTGTGTGTTCTGGAAGTTGAAGGCAGTGTTCATAAGGTATTGGAAGTCAGAGAGGGAAGATTCAAAAATGTGAAAGAGGGAAAAATTCTCATTACCAAAAACAGATGAACATTACATGAATATATACCTATATTCTCTATTGCATACAAGTCCGTAATCTAAGACATAATACTGCAACAACCCAAACTGACACTTTGACAAAATGACAATTACTTACCCTCTAAATACTTATAAAGCTAATAGACCCATTAAGTTGGAGAGTTGTAGATACTGCTTTCTGACATGACAGATCTTAGCCACGTGGCAGCCATCCAGCACACCATATTGTGCTCCATACACACTGGATCACCAGCCGAGCTGATCCATGTGGGGGCTGCGAGACAGAGCCCTCGCATACCACTGCACGGGACTTGTAGGGACTTAGTGGTTTGGAGGCTAGAGTAAGCCCTGTCGCGTGCGAGCCAAACCCGCACGCGACCTTTAGTAACTGTTTTGAGAGATTTATGGCACGAGCTCCATAAACCCGGTCAATCCGGTCAAACCCGGTCAACCTCGTAACGGTTCCGGTATTCGCGCACCACGTGCTCTAACGGTCCCTATATACTCGGACGGACGTGCCGTTATGGTTAAGCTAATTAAGCCGCCATTAATGGGCGCATTAACCACACTACAACGGTCATGTTCTCCAGTATATATAGATCGTCAACCTTTCCATACAAAGGAGAACACACTGCCATACGCGGAAGCTCTGCCAAACCTCTGTCTCTCTCTCAGACATTGCTACTGCCTTACTCTCTCCCTACACACACCCCTATTCTTCCTGTGCGATCCTTGATCCACTGCACACGGTGCACACGGAGGTCTCCCCGCCGGAATCTCTTGTGCACAAGAGTAAACATTGTTTACACCCAACTTAAGAAGCAAAAACTGAAAAGATGTTGGGGAAAGAGGTTTGGTTAAAATGTCAGCCAACTGATGCTTGGAACTCACATGAAGATGCTTCAATTGACATGCAACCACCTTATCCCTAATCAAATGACAGTCAAGCTCAATGTCCTTGGTTCTGTCATGAAAGACTGGGTTTGTAAGAATGTGGAGAGCATAATTGCTATCATAATACAAGACTTGGATAGCATGATAATCAATGTTGAGATCCTGAAGAATGAATTCCAGCCATTTAATTTCACAAGAAGTGGAGGCCATGCTTCTATACTCTGCTTCTGCAGATTTTCTGGAGATAATCTCTTGCTTCTTGGACCTCTAGGAGATTAAAGAATCTCCAAGATATACGAGATAGCCAGTGGTGGACCTCCTAGTATCTGGGCAACTAGCCCAATCTGAGTCTGAGAAAGCGTTGAGAGAAAGAGAGGAGAACTTTCAAAAATACACACCCTGACCCGGAGTACGTTTGAGAAATCTCAAGACTCTATGAGCAGCATCAAGATAAGTAGTTCTTAGAGCAGAAACATACTAACTGAGTCTATGAACAACATAAGTTATGTCTGCTCTTGTGTTGCACAAATAAACAACAAGTTTTCTGTAGGAGGTAGCAGTGATATCATACAATGCATCTTCTGAATCTGCGCCAATCTTGCAGTTAGGATCCATGGGAGTAGAAGCAGGCTTAGAACCCAGAAAACATGTATCTGTGAGGATGTCAAGAGCAAATTTCCTTTGAGTGAGAGAGATACCTTCAGGGGTTCGGTAAACTTCAAAACCCAGGAAGAAATTCAGAGAAACCAAATCTTTAAGATGGAAATGATGCTGAAGCTGTAATTTCAGTTCTTCCAAGAAAGTGATGTCATTGCAAGTGAGGACAATGTCATCAAAATATACCATAAGAGCTTCAAAAGATGATTCTTTCTGAATGGTGAACAGGGTGTAATCAATTTTAGATTGCAGAAACCCCAAAGAAGCAAGAGCAGATGAAAACTTCTCAAACCATTGCTCGGATGCTTGCTTCAAACCATAGAGGGATTTGTCCAATTTACAAACCATGTTGGGAGAAGGAGGAGTGGCCCCAGGAGGTACATCCATATAAACATCTTCATGAAGATCACCATTAAGGAAGGCATTGTTTATGTCTAGCTGCAAAAGATGCCAGTCTTTCACAGCAGCCACAGCAAGCACACATTTGACAGTAGCTAACTTAGCTACTGGAGAAAAAGTGTCAAAATAATCCAGGCCTTCAGTCTGTGTGTACCCTTTTGCCACTAATCTGGATTTATATCTTTCTATACTACCATCTGACACGATTTCTTACGTGTTACCGCAAGTGCACGGTTCAAGTAATATAGGGCTGGTATTTCAACCCCGAGTTATCGATCCCACGAGGACAGTGTTACTGTGTAATCTGAAACTGAGTTTAAAAAGTGAAGACGTAAAAAGTAAAAGGAGTAAAAACAGAATTAAACAGTATTTTTGGTAATTTTCTGGTAATAAAGTCTGGCAGTAAAAACTAGGGTTTCGGGTGCCTAGATTCCTGGATCCCCTAGGGTTACTATTCAGCCTTTCAGTTTTTCCTATTCAGAAACACACAGCAGTTTTGTATATGCCAGCATACCATTGATACAATCTCCTCTCGGTCTCATGCACCTGTCACTCTCCTGCAGATTTTCGGGTCCTCTCGGTCCACCTAGATCTGCAGGTTCGTTCTAAGTCTGCTAGGGTTACAGGTTCTCCTCTCGGTCTCCCCCTAAACGTCTAGCAGTTGGTCTAATGCTTCTGGGCTAGTCCCCTGATTCACTTCACCTCTCGGTCCATCAAGGCATGAAACTAAACCCCGTCTTCTCTTCCTAACTCTCACTGGCCACTCTCGCGCACCAGATCCTGTCTGTAGCAATTCTGGTTCATGACTCCGTTTATGCATAAACAGTAAAAACCAAGGACAGAATAATAAACAAAACCTCTACTGTATTAAGATTTAAACAATCATGAATATGAAGTCGAGATAAACTAAGTTGCTGAAATCATAAACCCTAGGTTCACCGAGAACCTAGGTACATTGTTTAGCTAATGAAAACTAACATAAATAAGAGAAGAGAATCAAACAGGTGACGGAAATCTGGCAATTTCCGGGACTGCTCCGGTGCTCCCTGTCTCTGCTGTGTCTAACTCTGATTCTGTGTCTGTCTGTCCTGTGTTCTGTGTTGTATATATTCTGAAACTGCTGGGCAGAGCTGCTTTATATACTGCTGAAGTTTCCCTAATCGTGTGCTGAAATTCCTATTCTGCCCCTGTCTAAACCGCCCTGGGAAGCTTCTGGAAATCCTGTCCTGCGTCTGAACGCACATCTGCTGACTTTGACTTTTCTGACGAAGTTTGACTTGTTCCACCGTCTTCAGAAATTCTGAAAATCTTGACCTGCGTTTGAACGCACAAAGGCTGCGTTTGAACGCACATTTTGAGAGTTGACTTTTTGACTTTGACTTCCGTTGACTTTTTGGGTGTGCGTTTGAACGCACAATGTGCGTTTGAACGCACATACTTGGTCTTCTGGTTGATTTCTGCCTGATTCTGACCTTTCTGAAATTTGAAGTTTCCTGCGTCTGAACGCAGGATGTGCGTTTGAACGCACATACTTAGTCATTTTCTGGCAAGTTTTCACTGTCTGTTGCTGCACTGTGTTGTGCGTTTGAACGCACAATGTGCGTCTGAACGCACATACTTAGCCAATTTACTGCACTTTCTGCGTTTAGCCAATACTCTGCACTATCTGCGTTTAGCCAATTTTCGCCCTTTTTCGGCCTCCGGGACTCAGTTTTTGCGTTTGGCCACCAGTCTTGCATGCGAACATAAGTTATTTTTTACTCCGGGGCTGCGTTTGAACGCACATGTGCGTCTGAACGCACATCAGCGACAGCTCAAACTTCAAAACGTCGTAACTTCTTCGTCCGATCTCCGATTTGGCTCCGTTACCTATCGTTGGAAAGCTCTTGAAGTCTACTTTCATTTGCCGCCTGTCTCACTCCAAAATTCATTGTATAACTCAAGATATGATCGAAATAGTGGAGACTGGTCATTCTAGCTTCTCCAACTTTGCGTCTCTTTACTCCGCTTTAGCTCCCGTTGCTTCCGAAGTTCGTTTCATGCCTAAAATCAACCACTAAGCATCCGTTCCTGTCAAGACAACATGAATAACCATACCAAGCGATTATATATGTCATTTAACATCAATTTATGCACGAAAACGCCCGGATTTCTCAATTAAGCTCAAACTCATCTTTTTCATACTACGGAGGCTTTGTCGGCTAAAACGTGCTCAATCATATGGAAACTTAACTTATTAAATTCTAAGATAAACTCACAGATAACTCATAAATGAGAGTTATCAAATACCCCCACACTGAACTTTGCTCGCCCCGAGCAAACTTCAGCTATATACTACCACTGCATACTATCCCGAATCAATCCAGAGCGTTGTAACTGCATTTATTTAAAAACTGTTTTTGATGAGACTGGGCAATCTCTTCAACTCAAACTGGACATCATCAATCTCTCATATTCCCCTAAACTTCTGAAACTGCAGTGATCGGAAGAACTCGCGGCCAGCCTAGGTTAGGAACAAGCACGAACACAACTTACTTCTGTTTTTGCATGCAATCTGAACGTATCCCTAACGCACACCTTCCGTGCTTTTACTCTGGGTGTAATGTAAATCTGCCGGCTTTGGGACGGTAGGATAAGTCATTTAGAAGCGAAGTCCTAAACGTCACAACACACTCACAAGTACCCAACTATCACACTCCCTCACCAAGAAGACAGAAACTGACCCAAATCACCTAAGATTCTAGACACTCAATTTTCCCAATCCTGGTGTAAATGCCGTTCTCGCGGCCACAACTGTGAAAGAATGCGAACTATTTATAAAATTTCCCTGGCCTGGCGTTTTGAAATAATCAATTAAGCACCCTGAAACTCTGCCTTTGCTGTTTTTTTTTCATTTCTTATTTTTTCAATTTATTGTCTTTCTTTTTTTCAATGGGGGGCAACACAGTAAATAATAATATAAACCAGGCCAGTTCTGGAATAAACCAAAAATATGGGGTGGCACAAAAATACTGTAAATAAACTCTGAAAAGACCACCCCCACACTGATCCAAACCACGTAGTCAATCTTTAAAATAATTGCGCTTTTCCAACCGAACCTCCTCACTCCAAGGTTGTCTAACTAGCACAGCGCAGCCTACAAATAACCCTGTCAACCCTAAGTCCCCCATGTCGTGCGGAAAAAATGTCACACACTACGGCTCTCCTCCTGTGCTCACGGTGTAATGTCGTGAGTCACCGCCACACCAAAGTGTGCTGCCGTCACTATCTCACCCTTACACACCCTCAGATATAACAATGAAGATCATCCACTATCGAATATGACAAATCTGCTCTACCCCAGAAACTCCCTCAACTCAACTCCCTCGTGCCATGACGCATAGGAAATGTGAAAATACTAACAATGATGCGAGTATCAAAAAACGGCTTCCTAGGTCAAGAGGTTACCAAGAAAAGGGATACATGATCAAATGGGCTCACAAGTGGACCTAAGGCGCGAGACACGACGTGAGGTCCCCTATGGCCTATCACTCCACCAAATGATGTGGTGACCGTGATGGCGGGTTGACGACTACCTGGTGACGGTGGTCTGGCAGCTAGTAGGATACATGGCTCGGGAGACAGCTACTTGCATTTTCTGAAGTGCATTGGCTCTATAACTCCCCTAGACAGATTCTCGCAGCTCTTCCTCACTTCAGTTAATCAATTTTCGGGAAATTTTCTATCATTAAGCTCTCTCCAGTTTTAAGCTAAATCTGTTGCCCATTATCAAAATTTTAAATTTTTAATTTTTTCAATTCTTTTTTTTTCAGTATAATAAAACTAATATAGGGCTGGTATTTCAACCTCGAGTTATCGATCCCACGAGGACAGTGTTACTGTGTAATCAGAAACTGAGTTTAAAGAATGAAGACGTAAAAAGTAAAAGGAGTAAAAACAGAATTAAACAGTATTTTTGGTAATTTTATGGTAATAAAGTCTGGCAATAAAAACTAGGGTTTCGGGTACCTAGGTTTCCAGGATCCCCTAGGGTTACTCTTCAGCTTTTCAGTTTTTCCGATTCAGAAACACACAGCAGTTTTGTTTATGCCAGCATACCAATGATACAATCTCCTCTCGGTCTCATGCATCTATCACTCTCCTGCAGATTTTCGGGTCCTCTCGGTCCACCTAGATCTGCAGGTTTGTTCTAAGTCTGCTAGGGTTACAGGTTCTCCTCTCGGTCTCCCCCTAAACGTCTAGCAGTTGGTCTAATGCTTCTGGGCTAGTCCCCTTATTCACTTCACCTCTCGGTCCATCAAGGCATGAAACTAAATCCCGTCTTCTCTTCCTAACTCTCACTGGCCACTCTCGCGCACCAGATCCTGTCTGTAGCAATTCTGGTTCATGACTCCGTTCATGCATAAACAGTAAAAACCAAGGACAGAATAATAAACAAAACCTCTACTGTATTAAGATTTAAACAATCATGAATCTGAAGTCGAGATAAACTAAGTTGCTGAAATCATAAACCCTAGGTTCACCGAGAACCTAGGTACATTGTTTAGCTAATGAAAACTAACATAAATAAGAGAAGAGAATCAAACAGGTGACGGAAATCTGGCAATTTCCGGGACTGCTCCGGTGCTCCCTGTCTCTGCTGTGTCTAACTCTGATTCTGTGTCTGTCTGTCCTGTGTTCTGTGTTGTATATATTCTGAAACTGCTGGGCAGAGCTGCTTTATATACTGCTGAAGTTTCCCTAATCCTGTGCTGAAATTCCTATTATGCCCCTGTCTAATTCGCCCTGGGAAGCTTCTGGAAATCCTGTCCTGCGTCTGAACGCACATCTGCTGACTTTGACTTTTCTGACGAAGTTTGACTTGTTCCACCGTCTTCAAAAATCCTGAAAATCTTGACCTGCGTTTGAACGCACAAAGGCTGCGTTTGAACGCACATTTTGAGAGTTGACTTTTTGACTTTGACTTCCGTTGACTTTTTGGGTGTGCGTTTGAATGCACAATGTGCGTTTGAACGCACATACTTGGTCTTCTGGTTGATTTCTGCCTGATTCTGACCTTTCTAAAATTTGAAGTTTCCTGCGTCTGAACGCAGGATGTGCGTTTGAACGCACATACTTAGTCATTTTCTGGCAAGTTTTCACTGTCTGTTGCTGCACTGTGTTGTGCGTTTGAACGCACAATGTGCGTCTTAACGCACATACTTAGCCAATTTACTGCACTTTCTGCGTTTAGCCAATACTCTGCACTATCTGCGTTTAGCCAATTTTCGCCCTTTTTCGGCCTCCGGGACTCAGTTTTTGCGTTTGGCCACCAATCTTGCATGCGAACATAACTTATTTTTTACTCCGGGGCTGTGTTTGAACGCACAATGTGCGTTTGAACGCACATGTGCGTCTGAACGCAGAACCTGTGCGTCTGAACGCACATCAGTGACAGCTCCAACTTCAAAACGTCGTAACTTCTTCGTCCGATCTCCGATTTGGCTCGTGACCTATCGTTGGAAAGCTCTTGAAGTCTACTTTCATTTGCCGCCTGTCTCACTCCAAAATTCATTGTATAACTCAAGATATGATCGAAATAGTGGAGACTGGTCATTCTAGCTTCTCCAACTTTGCGTCTCTTTACTCCGCTTTAGCTCCCGTTGCTTCCGAAGTTCGTTTCATGCCTAAAATCAACCACTAAGCATCCGTTACTGTCAAGAAAACATGAATAACCATACCAAGCAATTATATATGTCATTTAACATCAATTTATGCACGAAAACGCCCGGATTTCTCAATTAAGCTCAAACTCATCTTTTTCATACTACGGAGGCTTTGTCGGCTAAAACGTGCTCAATCATATGGAAACTCAACTTACTAAATTCTAAGATAAACTCACAGATAACTCATAAATGAGAGTTATCAAATACCCCCACACTGAACTCTGCTCGCCCCGAGCAAACTCCAGCTATATACTACCACTGCATACTATCCCGAATCAATCCAGAGCGTTGTAACTGCATTTATTTAAAAACTGTTTTTGATGAGACTGGGCAATCTCTTCAACTCAAACTGGACATCATCAATCTCTCATATTCCCCTAAACTTCTGAAACTGCAGTGATCGGAAGAACTCGCGGCCAGCCTAGGTTAGGAACAAGCACCAACACAACTTACTTCTGTTTTGCATGCAATCCGAACGTATCCCTAACGCACACCTTCCGTGCTTTTACTCTGGGTGTAATGTAAATCTGCCGGATTTGGGACGGTAGGATAAGTCATTTAGAAGCGAAGTCCTAAACGTCACAGCACACTCACAAGTACCCAACTATCACACTCCCTCACCAAGAAGACAGAAACTGACCCAAATCACCTAAGATTCTAGACACTCAATTTTCCCAATCCTGGTGTAAATGCCGTTCTCGCGGCCACAACTGTGAAAGAATGCGAACTATTTATAAAATTTCTCTGGCCTGGCGTTTTGAAATAATCAATTAAGCACCCTGAAACTCTGCCTTTGCTGTTTTTTTTTCATTTCTTATTTTTTCAATTTATTTTCTTTCTTTTTTTCAATGCGGGGCAACACAGTAAATAATAATATAAATCAGGCCAGTTCTGCAATAAACCAAAAATATGGGGTGGCACAAAAATACTGTAAATGAACTCTGAAAAGACCACCCCCACACTGATCCAAACCACGTAGTCAATCTTTAAAATAATTGCGCTTTTCCAACCGAACCTCCTCACTCCAAGGTTGTCTAACTAGCACAGCGCAGCCTACAAATAACCCTGTCAACCCCAAGTCCCCCATGTCGTGCGGAAAAAATGTCACACACTACGGCTCTCCTCCTGTGCTCACGGTGTAATGTCGTGAGTCACCGCCACACCAAAGTGTGCTGCCGTCACTATCTCACCCTTACACACCCTCAGATATAACAATGAAGATCATCCACTATCGAATATGACAAATCTGCTCTACCCCAGAAACTCCCTCAACTCAACTCCCTCGTGCCATGACGCATAGGAAATGTGAAAATACTAACAATGATGCGAGTATCAAAAAACGTCTTCCTAGGTCAAGAGGTTACCAAGAAAAGGGATACAGGATCAAATGGGCTCACAAGTGGACCTAAGGCGCGAGACACGACGTGAGGTCCCCTATGGCCTATCACTCCACCAAATGATGTGGTGACCGTGATGGCGGGTTGACGACTACCTGGTGACGGTGGTCTGGCAGCTAGTAGGATACATGGCTCGGGAGACAGCTACTTGCATTTTCTGAAGTGCATTGGCTCTATAACTCCCCTAGACAGATTCTCGCAGCTCTTCCTCACTTCAGTTAATCAATTTTCGGGAAATTTTCTATCATTAAGCTCTCTCTAGTTTTAAGCTAAATCTGTTGCCCATTATCAAAATTTTAAATTTTTAATTTTTTCAATTCTTTTTTTTTTCAGTATAATAAAACTAATGCAGTTACAACGCCACCACCCCCACACTGGATGGTGCCATGCCCTCATGGTACTAATCATCAGGCATATAATCTGGATTGATGAGCTGGCGTGCCTCATCTACTGGGATCTAGATGACCGACTGACTGATGGCCTGATAGAGCCACTGGCTTGCTGGCTCGAGACTGGCCAACAGTTAACCCGCTGGTCGTATACTCAGAAAAATAAAGCGATAGACAGAAATTGAACCTGTGCACCCGGAGTCAGTTCGTACAGGTGCTGACTTTTCTGCAGATTCCCGCATAGAAGGACCGTTGACTGGTCGCCGGAAAATTTCTCAACGGAAGTTGTCAACCTTCCGGGCTCTGTTGCGCTCTTCAAGTGTGCAATCCCCAAGCACCATTGTCTGTGGAAATGTGCTCCCATATGGTCGAGTGTATTTTCGTACACCGGGGTCGATTGCTCCGATCCTGCTGAAAATGGTTTCTGAAAAATCCCCAACTCATACGAGTCCCTGTGAAGGTCGAGTGCATCCTGTGCACCGGGGTCGATTCTTCAGGATTGTTCCAATCTGTCTTTTTCTGGCAGGCTGCCACTGGATGACAGTCTGGATCTGGCTGCTGACAGCGAGCCAGCTTTTGTACTTCAGCTCCCTGTAACCTGTTTTCTGAAATTTTCTGCATATAACTATCAGTTCACCCTCATCGCTCCTCTCAAAATTTATTAAACAGTAAATAAATTATCAATTTAATCGTACTCCTAACTTGGGTTACCTCCCAAAAAGTGCTTGTAATTTAAGGTCGACAGCCCGACCCAGTTACCTCAACCTTTGATAAATTTGGAGGCTTCTTTATCTCTCCACTTCTTCTTCTTCCACCATCTGTTCTCAATGATCCTCATCTCACGTGCACACTCATTCGTTTCACGAGGTGAAAAGTTGTGGAAGATGATTTCTTTGATCTTGCACTTTTTCTTCTTGATCAGCTTCCACTCATCATTCACCGGCGTTTCTGTGAATATTTTCACAAAGTCATGTCGATGAACTTCACCCCTGAATGCTTGTGTTGGACCCTGGAATTTCAACTCATACCCAGTTGACTCTTGATGCTAACAACCCGTGCAGGCAGCTTATCGGTACCCCCACACTGTGTAATTTCCAATCCCTTTTCTATGTCCTGTGGAATGCCAAGAGAACAGTCCATAGAACAAGGGTTTGGGGAATGGCCATGGTCAGCTTCTGTGTCAGAATCTCCAAACAACAGTCTCTCCAACTCATCACATACTTGATCAACATAAGACTTGGAGAATTCTTCAATAGGCTGAGTTGGGATTCCTCCCTCAAATTCATCCATACCAGTGGACGCAAATTCCAAAACAGTTTCCTCATCAGTACCCGAGTGCTCAATATTAGTGTCTTTCAAATCATGCCCATAAATTGAAATTGTTTGAGGTTCCATCCATGCAGGCATTGTTTCCTCCAAATTTGAATCTGAGTCTGATTCCTCATCAAAATCAAATATCATAATTGGCTCCTGAATATTGCACACTTCTCTGGGCTCGGACACTTCATCTTCCATGACAGCAACTTGCGATGCAGCTTTGTTGTTCATGCGCCATCTTTGCGAAGAAGCCTTTCTGCATCTCCAGCACTGCTGGAAGCCAGTGAGGAATATATGAGCCTGTTTCCTGTGGTGTGGGTACTGGATCAGTTTCTGGCTCAACTGGACCTGATGATGTCACAGTCTGCACTTCTTCAATTTCTGGTGGCATCAACTGTGTTTTTGGTTCTGGCGTATCTGCTGAGATCCATGACTGAGAAAGTTCCCGAGACTTGTTTTCCAATCGCAATATGTCACTGTTGAGTTCTCTCATCTCCTCTGCAATCTGGTCAAGGCGTGCTGAAAAAAAATTCTCCAGCATGCACTCCAATTTAGACATCCATGAGAAGAAAACTTCTTGAGTGAGCAGTTCAAAAGGTGGCGGAGGTACAAATTGAGGTGGATCTGGATAGTACAGAGCATTCTCAAGATGCGCCCCTGATTGGCAGTGCTGAAAGTTCCATGGCTGATAAGTTCTGCATGCCCCAGCCCCGCAACCACCCCCACACTGGATGCAGTAGGGGTAATAGTGTAGATAAAGCTGGGGTGAGTGCAATATGCACGCCTCTTCATACTGATGATAATTTTTGCACTGAAAGCAATAAACTGGACGGTGTGCATCCTCTTTTCCGTGCCAATTGTGGCAGTATTCACAGTAGGGAGGACTCAGGAACTGAGTTGCCCCCGACTCAAGATTGCCGCTCCACATGCCTATAATTTCTCTGGCCCCTTGCGTTCCTGAGAAAACAAAGCTTCAGAAATACCTGTGAGGTAACTAGGTATAAAAATAAATATTTTTTTTTCGATTTTTTTGTCAGTTTTTTTTTTAGATTTTTTTTAACTCCCTAATCTAGTTCCTGAGTAACAATAAATCTTTCCCCGGCAACGGCGCCAAAAACTTGACACGATTTCTTACGTGTTACCGCAAGTGCACGGTTCAAGTAATATAGGGCTGGTATTTCAACCCCGAGTTATCGATCCCACGAGGACAGTGTTACTGTGTAATCAGAAACTGAGTTTAAAGAATGAAGACCTAAAAAGTAAAAGGAGTAAAAACAGAATTAAACAGTATTTTTGGTAATTTTCTGGTAATAAAGTCTGGCAGTAAAAACTAGGGTTTCGGGTACCTAGGTTTCCAGGATCCCCTAGGGTTACTATTCAGCTTTTCAGTTTTTCCGATTCAGAAACACACAGCAGTTTTGTTTATGCCAGCATACCAATGATACAATCTCCTCTCGGTCTCATGCATCTATCACTCTCCTGCAGATTTTCGGGTCCTCTCGGTCCACCTAGATCTGCAGGTTTGTTCTAAGTCTGCTAGGGTTACAGGTTCTCCTCTCGGTCTCCCCCTAAACGTCTAGCAGTTGGTCTAATGCTTCTGGGCTAGTCCCCTGATTCTCTTCACCTCTCGGTCCATCAAGGCATGAAACTAAATCCCGTCTTCTCTTCCTAACTCTCACTGGCCACTCTCGCGCACCAGATCCTGTCTGTAGCAATTCTGGTTCATGACTCCGTTCATGCATAAACAGTAAAAACCAAGGACAGAATAATAAACAAAACCTCTACTGTATTAAGATTTAAACAATCATGAATCTGAAGTCGAGATAAACTAAGTTGCTGAAATCATAAACCCTAGGTTCACCGAGAACCTAGGTAAATTGTTTAGCTAATGAAAACTAACATAAATAAGAGAAGAGAATCAAACAGGTGACGGAAATCTGGCAATTTCTGGGACTGCTCCGGTGCTCCCTGTCTCTGCTGTGTCTAACTCTGATTTTGTGTCTGTCTGTCCTGTGTTCTGTGTTGTATATATTCTGAAACTGCTGGGCAGAGCTGCTTTATATACTGCTGAAGTTTCCCTAATCCTGTGCTGAAATTCCTATTATGCCCTTGTCTAAACCGCCCTGGGAAGCTTCTGGAAATCCTGTCCTGCGTCTGAACGCACATCTGCTGACTTTGACTTTTCTGACGAAGTTTAACTTGTTCCACCGTCTTCAGAAATTCTGAAAATCTTGACCTGCGTTTGAACGCACAAAGGCTGCGTTTGAACGCACATTTTGAGAGTTGACTTTTTGACTTTGACTTCCGTTGACTTTTTGGGTGTGCGTTTGAACGCACAATGTGCGTTTGAACGCACATACTTGGTCTTCTGGTTGATTTCTGCCTGATTCTGACCTTTCTGAAATTTGAAGTTTCCTGCGTCTGAACGCAGGATGTGCGTTTGAACGCACATACTTAGTCATTTTCTGGCCAGTTTTCACTGTCTGTTGCTGCACTGTGTTGTGCGTTTGAACGCACAATGTGCGTCTGAACGCACATACTTAGCCAATTTATTGCACTTTCTGCGTACTCTGCACTATATGCGTTTAGCCAATTTTCGCCCTTTTTCGGCCTCTGGGACTCAGTTTTTGCGTTTGGCCACCAATCTTGCATGCGAACATAAGTTATTTTTTACTCCGGGGCTGCGTTTGAACGCACAATGTGCGTTTGAACGCACATGTGCGTCTGAACGCAGAACCTGTGCGTCTGAACGCACATCAGCGACAGCTCCAACTTCAAAACGTCGTAACTTCTTCGTCCGATCTCCGATTTGGCTCGTGATCTATCGTTGTAAAGCTCTTGAAGTATACTTTCATTTGCCGCCTGTCTCACTCCAAAATTCATTGTATAACTCAAGATATGATCGAAATAGTGGAGACTGGTCATTCTAGCTTCTCCAACTTTGCGTCTCTTTACTCCGCTTTAGCTCCCGTTGCTTCCGAAGTTCGTTTCATGCCTAAAATCAACCACTAAGCATCCGTTCCTGTCAAGAAAACATGAATAACCATACCAAGCGATTATATATGTCATTTAACATCAATTTATGCACAAAAACGCCCGGATTTCTCAATTAAGCTCAAACTCATCTTTTTCATACTACGGAGGCTTTGTCGGCTAAAACGTGCTCAATCATATGGAAACTCAACTTATTAAATTCTAAGATAAACTCACAGATAACTCATAAATGAGAGTTATCACCATCTGAATGGTGTTTCACTTGATAAATCCATTTACAGCCAATAGTAGACTGCCCTAAAGGCAAACACTCAAAATGCCAGGTTTTGTTATGCATGAGAGCCTGTAATTCTTGCTGCATAGCCACTTGCCAGTGAGGAGAATACACAACTTCCTTGTATGTTTTTGGTTCAGTAACAGTTGAAGTAGCAACTAAAAAGGCTTGTGTTGAGCAGAGACATTGTCATAAGACAAATAGAAAATCAAATCATGACAAGTGCTGCTGACTGTATGACAAGTCTTGTTGTTCAATTGATAATCCTGCAAATAAGATGGCAATTGTCTAGGTCTAGTGGAGTGTCTAAATATGGGAGTTGGCACAGAAGATGCAAGTTCGGAATTAGGAGAAAGCACAAGTGATTCAGAAGAAACAGTTAGAAGAGGAGAAGAAGAGAAGTCTGTATGGCTAGCATCTTTGTTGACAGTGTCAAAAACAGGGGTATTAAGAGAAAGTACATGATTAGGCAGATGTGTTGGTGTTTCTGAAACATGAGGCACACATGTAGCAGATAATGGAAATATGTCTTCATAGAATATGACATTTCTGCTAACTGAAATAGTGTGAGAAGCTAGGTCATAGACCTTATAGCCCTTGATTCCAAATGGATAGCCAACAAATACACATTTTGAAGCTCTAGGAGAGAACTTATTTCTGCCTTGTAAGAGTGTAGAAACATAACAAAGACAACCAAAAGTTTTCAGGTTATCATAAGAAGGTGCACTCTGGTAAAGTAATTCATATGGAGTCTTGTTATGTAAAGAAGTAGATAATGTTCTATTTATAAGATAGGCAGCAGTTAAAACACATTCACCCAAAAGAGACAAAGGTACATTAAATTGAAATCTAAGTGCTCTAGACACATTTATGAGGTTTAGATGTTTCTTTTCAATAACTGAATTTTGTTGAGGGTTTCAACACAAGAGTGTTGTTGAATAATACCATGTTTAGCAAAGAAATCATGTAACTCATACTCAGGAGCATTATCACTCCTAATGGTTTTGATTTTGTAGCCAAATTGTGTATGGATCAAAGCATAGAAAGCATGTATAAGAGAATTGACTTCAGTTTTGAACCTCATAAGGTAAATCGAGGTGACCCTACTGAAATCATCAACAATGGTAAGAAAATACCTATAGCCACCATGAGACATGACCTTGTAAGGTCCCCAAGTATCATAGTGAATTAGATGAAAAAGACAATGAGATGTGGAGGTGGAGATAGGAAATGAAAGTCTTTTCTGTTTGGCTAGGTGACAGGTGTCACAAGGAGAGGTAGGTGACACATTGACCTTGAGATGAGGGAATATGGTGTGTAACTGTTGATCAGATAAATGACCCAATCAATGGTTCCATAAAGTAGAAGTAATCACAGAAGCGCATGCGTTGACATGTGCAGAAGAAGATAGTAGATACAACCCATCTTGTTTGACACCTTTTCCCAACACATTTGTTTTTGTGTGATCATGAATAATGCAGCCATCATTAGAGTAATGAACACTACAGTTAGGAGAGGAAATCAACTTTGAAATAGAGATCAAGTTGAATTTGAAATAAGGAACACAAAGAACACTCAGCAATGTCAAACAAGAGTTGACTGATACCGTTCCTATATGTGTCACAGGAACATAAACCCCATTAGGCTGATGAACATGGACATGGAAAACAGGAGTAGCTGTTTGAAATTGAGCAAGAGAAGAACACATGTGGTCAGTGCCCCCACTATCAAGAATCCAAGAACACATAGTGAATGAGGATGCATCTGACAAAAGAGATGTAAAGGTAAAATTATTGAAAACTCCACTAGACATATAAAACTTAGCCATAGCAGAGAAACTTGTGCTGAATGGTGATTCTGCCATAGGAGAGGAAACACCTGTAGAGCCCTCCAAGGTGTGGGATGATCCATAAGAAGAAGCTGAGCTGGTAGGGGATACAGTCATCTTATCTCCAAGAAGTCTCATAATCTGAGCACATTCATTATGTGTGTGAGAGAAATTCTGTCCTGGCCCCCTTGATGCTGCATAGGAACTTCTGAAATGCTATGAGAAGTGCCAAGCACATTTTTGACTCTGGTAATATTTGGAAAAGAGGACTGGCCTTGAAAATTGATGTGAGAATGACCTTGAGAATTAGTATTGAAGTTCTTCTTGAACTTAAAACTAGGTGGATATCCATGGAGCTTTTAGCACTTTTCTTTTGTATGCCCTGGCCAACCACAATATGTGCATTGTGGTCTTCCTTTGTTGGTATATTTGTGAAAATTATTTGACACTTGTGCAGCAAGAACAGGTTGATCATGAGATGGAGATGGATGATGTGTCAACAATGCCATATTCTGAGAAGTGGAAGCATGATGATTAGTTATTTCTGACTGTCTTTCCTGTTGAATTACTTTGAAGAAGATATCCAACAAATCAGGTAAGGGCTCAGTAAGGAGGATCTGATCTCTCACAATAGAGTAATTATCATTAAATCCCATTAGAAACTGCAGAATGCAATCTTGCTCATGACTTTTCACTATAGAATGAACAATTTGACAACTGCAGTTCTTTGAAACACCACATACACAACTAGGAATTGTTTTGTAGTTGGACAGCTCATCCCACAGGGGCTTCAATTTTGTAAAGTTAGTAGTAACACTGAGATCACCTTGACGAAGATCAGCAATAAGAGTATATAGCTGGAAGATGCGAGGCAAATTTTTCTGAGAATACCTTGCTTTGAGATCATTCCAAATAGCTAAAGCAGTTTCATGATAAACAATACTTGCAGAGATATCTTTCGGAACTGAATTGAGCAACCAGGAAATCACCATATTATCACAACGAATCCATAATTCATGTAATGGATCTGTAATTGCTGGTTCCTGAAGAGAGCCAGTTATAAACCCAAATTTGTTCTTCACCTTAAGAGAAACTAAAATTGAGCTACTCCAGGTGTTATAGTTTTCACCAGTTAAAACTTGTGAGACGAGGACGATACATGAAGACTCAGAGTGACTAGGAAAGTAAGGCGACACAGAATTGATGTTGAGCGATCTCGTTCCCTGAGATCCAGATGGGGACTCCTCTGTGACGGACATGATCAGAGATCAAATCTGGACGATGATCGATACAATACTAGTGACGACGAGCGAAGAATCGCCGGAGAAGACGATCACCATAACACGGTGATGAGAGGCTCTGATACCATATTGGAAATCAGAGAGGGAAGATTCAAAAATGTAAAAGAGGGAAAAATTCTCATTACCAAAAACAGATGAACATTACATGAATTATACCTATATGCTATATTGCATACAAGTCCTTCATCTAAGACATGATACTGCAACTATCCAAACTAACACTTTGACAAAATTACAATTACTTATCCTATAAATACTTATAAAGCTAATATAAGGTCTGAAGGGTAAGAACATTACATGCCATCAGTTTCTCACATCCATGATCAACAAATATGTCTATTTAATAAAGTACTGTTGGAGAGATATGATCCACGGCAAATACGAAGAACAAGATAATGAACCACCGAATGAAATAGACATTTGGACATGTAAGGCGCAAATAAGATGAAACATACCTTATGTCGTATCAGTGAATGCAATCGACGATGGAGTAGCGCCGTGGAGTACTACCCACTACAACAAATATGACATTTGTTGACAGTTTTTTTGTCGACACACAGTTTTATGTCGATAGTTACGCGATTAGTCGACAATATTTTTGTCTAATCTTAATAATTTTGTCTACACACAGTTTTATGTCGACAGTTTTATGTCTAATCTTAATAATTTTAATAAAAGTATATATCTAAATGAAAGTATTCATTTCATACGAAATATGCCTACATAAATCTCTTAAATTTTCTTACTGATTCTAACATTGAACAATTCCTAAAAACAAAGAAATACCTACCAACTCAGTACTTCAACTATAGTGTTAGTGTATATTTTTTTGATGTGACATTGTACATTCTAAGTTACGAATATATGTTTAAATTAAATATCTCTATATCTATAGATCTTTTTTAAGTTACAAATCAAAAGGGCGTAGAGGAGTACTCCTTGCTACACTCCATGAATATATTCTTATTGATTAAGATTATTGGAAACACCTAATTTAAACCGATCAAATTTTGTAGCTCCGGAATGACTTCTGTAAATTATCAATTTTATCAGTTAAATTTTACGTTTTGATTTCAGAAAATTATGATTTTTTTTCTCTTAATTCCTGACTTACTGATTTTCCTTTAACTATATACTCATGATTTTATAATATTATTTTAATAGAAAAACGTATCAAAACTTGACAACTACATGTTCTCCATCTTCGTTTGTATGTTTTAAATTTTACTATATCTCAAAAATTTTTTTTTAATTGAATTTGATAAGAGTAGAATAGTAGTACGCCAAATAAACAATCTCATCTTAATTTCACATTCAAACTGAAATACTATGTTCACAAAAATGAGACATTATTTTCTCATCTAAGTTTATGTCTCATCTTTACAAACTCAGAGAAACATATTGAGGTGTCTGTTGAAATATGTTTTTCCCTCACTTATCAAAGTTAACAAAGGAATCAAATTCCGTAAGATGTAAACCAGTATAAAGGAACATCAGAAAGTCCAATTATAAATTTAAGTCTATGAAGTAAAAGAAGATGTAACAGAGTTGTCTCACGCGCCATTGGCGCGGGGTTACGTCTAGTCTATATAACAAATGAGGAAGGGTTTTTGAACAGTATTTTCGTGAGAGACATTTTTGACCGTTGGATGTGAGAATTTGTGAAGTGAAGCAATTTAGATCGTTGGATGTCAGAAATAGAAGCCATCGGGTCGAAGGACACCTCCACCTGCCTCAGTTTTGAATTCCCTTCACTTTCCTCTCTCTATCATCTCCCTCTGTCTCTCTATTCCAGTGCGACCACGACAAGATCTCCCTCTCTCTCGCTCGGCCGGCCGAATTACCTCACACGTCGGAGACACCCTCGGACACCTCCACCTTCAAAACCACCCCAAAACTCTCAATGGCTCAGAGAAGTTTTGAATTTCAAAACTCTCAAAACTCCTTGCCGTTCTCCTTCCTCTTGCATCTCTCCCCTACCAGTCGATTATCTCTCTCAATCCAAAGCTGTTCAGGGAAGGACATGTACATCGCACGCTTCCACCATCAGTCTGAGTTACCGAAGTTCGATCTCAGTGCCGGTACTCTTCTCTCCGATCTAGGGTTTCGACTCTTCATCCATCCATCTCCTCTGTCCACTCTCTGGACTTAAACATCGGTAAGTCCTCTCTTCCCCACGGCGTTCTCTAATGCCCATATGTTGTCACCGGTCTGGTTTTGAAATCGTATTTAGGGATTTAGGTTCTGTAATCAGTGATGGGAATTATGAATTTGCATGTTATTTAAATCTGATTTCGGGTAAACCTCAAAGTAATTTCACCTCTGACTTCCTCAATATTAGTAACGGGTTATTGGTTTCAGTTGCAGGTTATTGGTGGTGCGACACGAAAGTATGTTATTGGAAGATGAAGCAAGGAACGAGGGGTGGAGAGGGGCAGAGCCTTCACGAGCTGTTGTGGCGTTTCTTTGATCACTTTCCTCTTTCCACAAATTAGCCTTCCTGCACTCATCTCAGTTACTGCTGTTTTGGTAGTTACCCCCTCCATCATACCTTATGAGTGCACATTTTCTAAAATGGATGTTATAATTCATGGTGTATGTTAAGGATCAAGTACACATTGACGCCCCATACCTCGCTTGGGAAACCACAACGACTAGCCAGGTATTGTTTATTCATCGAATCCGTTTAACATTTTTCCTTCTAGAAAAAAATATATTAGCTATTGACATCATGATGTGCTGGCCTTGCTTCGGTAATATGCTTCCCTTTAGTTGGTCTCCCATGCAATACCGGCTATCCTTCGAGGGAAAATAATGCCTATATTTAAGTTATCTTTATTTGCTTTGAGTACTCAAGGGTACAATTTTGCAGTTTTTTCACTACGCTAATCTAAGTTAATCTTTTAGAAGCGCACATGGTTCTTTCTCCGGTCTATATCCCTCCATCCCGCTCGCTCTGCTCTTCCAGTCTCTCTCTCACACCTGTGGCGACAATGATGATGGCTTAAACATGAGGTAAATACATCTCACCCTTCTCTCTCCCTCCTACGTTATTAGCGTCCAATACTATAATGGGTTCTAGTTTCAATCTGTACCATAAGAAATTTTCCCAGGTCTATACATCAGGGGAGGGGCTGTTGCTTTGCACTTTGGACCATTTTTCTTCTATGGGTAATTTAAAATTGCCTAATTTCTCGAATAGCCTAATTTCTCGAAATAAGCCATGGAATGAAAATTGATGGGGGAACTTTTTTGCAGGTTCCTATCATTTAAAATTGCTGACACATGGGGGGTTATATTATAACCACCACAAATTTACCAATAAATTCAACTCAATGTAAGTGGAGTTACTTATGTATAAGGAGATTGATCGGAGATTTTCTTTATGAACTCAAACTTAGTTGTAGTTTCAAATGATGACATATATACTACTTGCTCTTCGTTGGATGGCCTAGATTTAGAATTGCTTTCACTTAAATTTATGCATTTAAACTCTCTACCAGGATTTTCTTTATTTTTTAGGCAGTTTCAATACATTTCCCTCTCTTAATCAGGTTCTAGACAATGATGTCGAATCACTGAATCTTCAAATTGGGGTGTCATGGGACAGATCACAGTCGGGTAATGCCCCGATTTCCCTCTCTTTGATTGTTTCTTTTTCCCCCTTTCCAGTCATATTTCTTTTTCTCCCTTTCCAGTGGTAGAAGCGGAGTATGAATCTGGGAATTTTCTATTCTGGAACGAAGGCTCAGGTATTGGATTTCCTTCTCGCTGCGACTAGAGATTGATGTTTCTCAGGTTGTAGGTTCGTCGCCTCTGCCGCTCCCTTCTCCCTCCCACGGCCAGCAGGAAGACCTACCTCCACATGTCCCGTCTATCACCAATGGCTCGGCTAAGGTATGTTCTTTTTCCCGAAGTCGTTATTCTTCCAGTTTCGATCTTCTTAGTCCGTTGCTGCTGAAACAGAAGAAAATAAAAGATTTCATTATGTTTTTGATACTATTTTATGATTTCGGTGGAGAGGCTATATGTTTTTGATAGTGTATTTCAATCTCCTTGTTCTCCAAGGTGAATCTATCATTGGCATAAGGATATGCAATCCACCTAAATTGAATTGTTGATGGCCTCCATAACACAATTATATGAAACTGTGAAACGAAGAGAACTCATTGGTATATTCACTTTTGATCCAATCAATTTGATAGTGTCAATGTAGTAGTATCCCCCCCATTGTCCCTTAGATTGCTTAGTAGGCATGGATAGGCATATATGTTGTCCGTTAACAGTGACGTTGTTGGGTTGCGCACTTCATGAACAATGCTCTTTTATTAACCATTGTGAAAGGATGGCCTAGGTGGAAGTGAATGTCAAAGATTCAGTAAAAGGATTGAAGACGCCAAAGTATGGAGTAAGTAGATATTTCTGAACAACAATCTCAGCAAATCATAGCATACAATTATACAATTGTCAGGTTCTGATAACTATGAAGTCAAATAAGTTTTACTTGCTAGGATATCAATTTATTTGCCCATAACTGACTTCAAATGTTTCATGATTGAGGGATCAATATGACACATTCAATTGAAGTTGTGATACAACTAACTGGCTTTGCTTGCTCAAGTTAGATCAGATGTCTTACCTGATCTAAATGCCAGTTAATTGGTCTCAGTAGGATTAGGGTGCACATCCCCCACCATAGTCTGTGCTTGATGAGTATAAATGAATAAATGATGGCGTTACGGTGTTAAAGTGGGTTGTCTTGTAATGTTGATGGGGTAGGGAACAGTGTCACTATTACATAAATAATAGATGTATCTATTAGGGACGATACAAGTAGACACTTCATCTTTTTACTCCTCAGGGCCATAAGGGGCTAATATCGTAGGCGATATTCATTGTTGTTGAACCATTCAGTCACAATCTTATGATTATTTTTTTCATTATTTGCAGGTTTTAGCGTCGCTTGCATAGGTTCAGGGCATCGAAGGACCCACTGGCCGGTGATTCTGGACAGTTCATGATATAACACGTAGTAGCTGTTTTAATTCTGGGCACTTGATAGGTCTAGATGTAATAGTTTTTGAACTTGAAACACAAGCTACTTGTTTTGTTGACTTAATACTGTTTTGATTTGTACGACTCTTGAATTAGAGTGACCGTACTGGACGGTCACTAACACGGCTAAGGATGCAAACTTGTTAAAAAATTCCACTGTTGAAGGGTTGATATTTGATTTCAGCACAGTTGTGCATATATGTTTGAGTATGTTTAGATGGTGCATATATGGTTGATCTTGGATTTCAGCAAAGATCTGCATATATGTAAAAATCTCCATTATTTTTTTTATTTGGTCGTGATACAAGCGACAAACATGTGTGTCGCCAGGAAGATGTTAAAGTGAGAAACATATCTACTGTTGACAAATATTTTTGTCACCTATGTACATAAAAGACAAAATTTACTTGTCGGTAGTTATACTAGAGACATAAAAGGTTTGTTGTTAGATTTAAACTGTCGACAAAAATTGATGTCGCCTTTTTTTTTCCTGCCGACGTAATTGAGATTTGTCGGCCTTAATACTAACGACCGACTTGTAGTGACCATTTTCCGTCAAAAAATTATTTGTCGATAGAATTTCTACCGACATATTTGGCCTTTCTAGCGACAATTTTTGCTGTCAACGGAGGCAGAATTTGTTGTAGTGACCGTTCTTGTACGCATAACATAATGTTTATTTAGCTACTAAGAAGACAGTGTGCGACGATGAGGAATGACAATTTTTTCTCATTTTTATGGAAGGCAGGACTATTAGGACTCTTTTTGCGGGTAGGTTTTTGGTGTCTAAATTGGTTGTTTTGTAATTAAAAATTAAGGTATGGGGTAGTAAGGTTATAACACGTTAGGAACTTATGAACAATGTGAACCCTGCCAGCTTTTAAATAGTAAAGATTTCAACTATAATTAGGTGCATAAAATATCAAATACATGTTCGTATTGTATGTAAATATGATATTCAAACAAATTGATATTGAAATTTAGTAATGTTGTCAAATGTGTTTTCGATTTTAAACACTGTTTTTCAGCACATTCAAAAAAGTTTGTTGATTATGTTTTTAAACCTTTTTTCAGCATGTTTTTTTTCTTGCTTTAAAATGGATACCAAACAAGCTCTAAGTGTAGGTACATGATAAGGAGGTCTCTGGCATGCAATGACTTCAAAAACAGTCGCTAAAAATAGTAATTGCATCAGTTCTATGAAATATGGGTTGTGATTGGAAGTGCAACTTGTATTTTGGTGGTAGCTAGGATGGAGATTTTATGACCATTCTTGGCTAGTTTGTCGGACAAGGTGATATATGTTTTAATTGGGACAAAGTCGAGGAGTCTTTGTGTAATAATTTTCAAGTACCTAACAGCTACTTATGCAAGTTGTAATTATGTTAGGTGCAAATGATTCACATTTCGGCTCCATTTGGTTGGTGGTAAAACATTTTCCCGTAAAATGTTGTCTGTTGTTTTGGTTTTTTGGTGCTCTTTGGTTGGAAGTAAAATATTTTCGTGTAAAATGTTTTCCCCCAAAAGATGCAAAATGTTTTACACATTCCAAATCCGTAAGCCATTTTCCGGAGAGTGAAGGCGCACAACAACTCATACTAACACCTCCACCACCAATAACCACTACTATAGCCTACGTCTACCACGACCCATCACCGCCACCCATCACTACCACTACCATCACGGCCCACTGTTTTGGCAACTGTCAGCCAAACACAAAAAAATAATTGCAGAGAGAACTTGTTCGCACAAAATATTTTACGCGTACAATATTTTCCCATGTAAAACATTTTACTGCAAACCAAACAGAGCTTTACTGTTTTGTTATTCGTTCACCTTCCTTTTCCCTCTCCCGTCAGTTCTTTTTCACTGTGTCATTATGATTCATGATGAATCTTGAATTTATACATGGTATCACAACCATTGTGAAGCTTGTTCATTGATCTTGTTCCTCTAATGCAACAATCTCCATTTAGCATCTCCCTCAGTTGATGTCGACTTCACTTTTTTCATCCTCTCCAACGGCGACCCCAATTCCTTCAGGATTACAGTTCTTCATCTCTAATCTCAAGAACATGGAAAAAATTCTTCTCGATGGAGTTACATCCTTTGTAAAGCTCGGATGCATTCAATTTTGCCCGCCAATGATCTAATTGATCACGTCCTTTTTAAAATCATATCTTAGCTTATAAACCCTAGTTCTGCAGATTCATCTTTGTGTGCAATAAGGTTTCCAAAGTGATGGTAGTGAAAAAAATTTTGCTCCAATGTTTTCACGGGTAAGGAGGACCTCCAGTGTGTGCAGTGCAGTTTTAGTATTCTGCTAGTTTAATGCAAGCGAATTGACGTTTGTGTAAATCTGCGTAAACCCTGAGGTAAAGTTGGTGTTCATGTTCTGTAACATGGCCATTACATCAGCATGTCGTTACATGGCTGCTGGACTGGTTTGTCCTTATATGCTGGGGGTTTGTGCTTGAATCCTAGTGCATAGACAGCAGCTGTGGGATCTCCATATGGGAATCGTGGACGTTCTCTTGTTCCTGGTCTGTACCGATTATTATTCCACTTTTGCTGCACAAAGTTAGCGTCTTCCATCCTTATCCCATTCATGGTTGTCTCCAGATCTGGTTTATCGACTTCTTCTGTTGGTTTTGGATGCCCTAGAGGCAATCTGTTTAGTATGAACGATAGTTTCTAGAATAATCATTGTATTGTTTATTGAGATATTTAATATAATGAAGTCCTTAGATTGCAATTGTGTTGTTTATCTTAAATATTCCTAGTCCACTATATTGGTTAATGGGACGATCAACTATAGACTAGTATGTGCGTAGATGATATGGGGATATCAATTCTAACACATGGGTATGCATTAGGAGTAATGACATATTGGATAGACCTACCACGAGAAGGCTACATTTGATTAAGTCAACGTCACAAGCGCTTCTCGTTGTGCTAATGGTGTTGTAATCCTTAGACTTGAAGTCACTGGATTCTCTAGTTGTAAAATATCATGCTTTGATATTATCAAACGTTCCACCGTAACTGGGTAACTATAAAGATAACGATCAGGCATGATTGGAAGCAAGCTTAGAGGAGCCAGTGATGTAGACAGGATTTGTCCCTCCTACATAATAGGAGTAAATATCCACGACCACTCGAGGGGTAGAGCTTATGGAATGTCTGACCAGACTCAGATAAATCAATATGGAGATATTGATGTTATCTGCATGAATAAGTTAATTCCCAGGATCGAGAAACTATGGATTGGATATACGAGTGTGACGAATATGTCTCGTGTCCAAACCGGATATAGAGACAAAGGGATAATACAACATGGTAACATTGGGCACAAGGATTGTCAGGATCACTGACTATTTCTATTAGTTGGGTAGCATAGATGTGTTGCTAGACACCGCTCTATGTTTGTAATGGTTACTACCAACTAAGTAGAAACCTATGGGGTCACACACCGTATGGATCAAACTGGATATGGGTATTAATTTTTTGGCCTAATTAATAGAAGGATCATAGCGCAACCACAAGCAAAGTTGGGACTAATTTGCAAGTGGACTAATCCATGTAAGGACATAATTAGTATTGGGGCTTTTATGTAGTTAATAAAGAGTTATTACTGAAAGTCTGTAATGTAGATGTAAACAGGTATATTAATACTCCCTCTGTTTCATCAGATACTTCAAAAACTTTTTCGGCACGGGGATTAAGAAACGATGGAAAAACCCATACAGCCCCTGTGACTCACCTGTTTACCCCTGATCTTAATACACTCTCTCTCATCTGGTTACCCATTAACAAGAACAACAAGAACAACTTAAACAACAAGAACAGTTTCCATCACATTCGCAGCAAGAATAACAATAACAGCAAGAACAACAACAAAATTGTTCACTAATTTTTAAATCTCTGAATAAAAATCCCCCCTTCCAGGAAGAAATTATAAGTCTTCAGTAGGCAAAAGGAATTCGTAAATTTAGGGTTCCAAAGAAATCTCCCAATACAAAACCTGGGTTCAAGTGAGAACAGATCGAGTTGAACATTTGAGTTCTGCACCGAAACTTCTTCTACTAAGTCTGGTAATACCCATCTTGATCATCAACAAGATAATCACTTACTGAAACAGTAAAAGCATTATTATTATCATGCCTTTGTCCTTCACTATGGATCGGTGGCGGCGACTGTGGATCGATGGAAGAAGATGGGGATAACCCCCGATCTACTTCTCTCTGTCTCTGTGTTCTTCACCTTCTTCTTCCTCCCACGGTACTACATGGTGGCGGCGGCGGACTTGAGGAGATCTGACTCGATGGAAGACAGAGAGACGGAGGCGACGCCGGCGAGGAGGCGATGGCGAGGCGATGGAGATTCGATGGCGACGTCCTCTTCATCGATCTCCTATTTTCGGTCTCTCTCGTTCTCTTGTCTGAAGATGGAGATGAGAGAAGAGGGAGAGTGTTGGGTTGGCGATGGAGAGGCAGAGGATGGGAAGGAGAAGATGGAAGAACATGAGAGAGAGAGAGTGGATAAGGAATGAGGGGATAACATTTCAGATTAGGTTTTTACGTTTTGTTTGGGTGGGATGTGTTTGGGTTAGGTATAATTGGGCCTGATTAATGAGGTTTATTTACTAATCTGATTAATTATGTTCAATTATAAATTATTGTGTTGTTTTCATGAAGGGTATGATGGTATTTTTGATGGGGATAAGTTTCCTTTTTTGGAAAATTTGAAGAATCTGGCGAAACACCCAAAAAGGAAATTTTGAAGAATCTGGCGAAACGGAGGGAGTACTCTAGAAGGGAGGGGGTGAATAGAGTATGCTAGCTTTTGCCAAAACACATGTTTTTGAAATTTCAGTATAGCAAACAGTTGATATCTCAAAGCTTTGAAAAGAATTTGAGAAGCTTAAAGATATAGCAGTTGAATATAGAGGCTTTAAATCTTTGATACTTGGAAAGCTCCAAAGCTTTGAAACTCCCAATATAAACCGTATGTAAAATCAGCAAAAGTAAATAGCAAGAACACCGAGATTTATAGATTTCAGTCACAATTGGACCTAGTCTCTGCCTGAGGGATCTAATCCCTCCAGGATTCAAACACAACTTCTTATTAATCACCCACATTTTGCCCTAGATCTCAAGCCTAAGTGAGCTACCTTACACTTATATAGTTACAGGCACAACTTGTTGAAACAATAAAAACCTCTTGTTGTTCACTTGAACAACCAAACTACTAAGTTTAGTGAGGTTTTAGATATGAAGAATAAATAATACATTTGAGTACAGGAAGAAGAATTCAGAAAGGATAAGTTGTTTAAAGCCTGGAAGAGTTCTTCTGAAATTGAATGATCTTCAGTCTGCTCGAGGTGAATTCCTGAATGATTTGAAAAGTTGTATGAGCTTGATTTTCCCAGTAAGTTGCTATCTTCAAAACCACGACCTATGTGTCTCATATAATTCTCTGCAATTCAAATTTAAGTAGCTGAACTCAGTCTTCAACTGACTTGAGAGATTTTAATAACAAAATTCCTAAAATATCTCCTATCTGATAAGCTCCTGTCAACAGCTTAATTTGAATGTATTGGTGATCTGTTTATGGACGTTGTAGTGTCCAACAAACATGCAAATACTCAGCAAACAAGATCAAACAAATAACAATACAATCTAGCAAAAAGATCTGCTTGAAACAAAAGCTAGCAGTTAATGAGAAAACTATGCTAGAATTGTCTGCTGACAGTTCTGAGTTAACAAGCATATTCAATCTCATGAATATATCAAGTAACTTGAAAGTGTGAGTATGCATGTGTTAAATCAGATAAGATACTCTAGAAGGGGGGAGTTGAATAGAGTATGCCAACTTTTTCAAAACTTCTCAGGAAGATGAAAACTTGTGCAAACAATGAAGTTCAAGGCCTTGAAAACTAGTTCAAGCCCTTGGAGAAGATGCAGACAGTATAAAGGAAGTATGCATTTATCAAGGCCTTAAAAACAAGTTCAAACCCTTGAAAAACAGACAGTTGTGTATGCTGTAAAAAAATATGAAAAAGAATGAACTGTAAATGCAAGTGACAAGTGATTTATAGAGTTCATTCCACTTGGACCTACGTCTCTACCTTAGGGATTAGATACCCGCAGGATTTTCAACTCAATTCTTATTAATCAAAATCTAAGCCCTAGAACTCAAGCCCATAGAGTTCCCTTACTCTGTTACAGCTTGTGGTTTTCCCTAACCTGTCTAGTACCTGCTCTAGATAACTGATTAACTAAGAATTCTCCATTGTTCACCTTGAAAAATCCTTGAGAATAGATTTAGAGAGAACTATAGAAATAATCTACCAATACAGCTCAATAGTACACTTAGAATGAAAAACTGCAGTGAAGAATGCAGTGAATTTTGTGGAATGGATTGAGAGTTTGATGTTCTTCTTTAGTGCTTTGTCAATCCAGAAACTTGTCTCTTGCTTTTTCCCGTTGAGTCTCTTATTTTTTTGCTTCAAAGTGAGCTCCATTTATACCGGTTGAAACTCTGAAAATCTTCCCAGATTTTTAGTGTAGGCAACAAGTTTGATTCTCTTTAACAGCTTTCTCCAACGGATAGTTGATCACAATCTTCAGAGATATTTTTGTGATCTTGTCTATAAACAATCAAAGAAGCTGTCATAAGTCTCTGATTGATCACAAGATCAAAGTGTCCAACTATTTCCAAAACTGCAAAAATTCAGTTTAGGAAACAATCCTGCAAAATTGCAAAACAAAATTTCCTGCAATATATAAGTCAAACAGATGATATTCTATGATCAAAACATGTTAGAATAATTTGTCTTTAATCATCTAATAACAGTGAATCAAACGTACGAAAGATATAAAGGGAATCAACTCAGAGAGTTTGCAGAAAACTCCCCCTGAGAGTGTTCACAAAGGTTAAGCAGTTTCAGGACTTTGAATCCAGTTTCAAGGCCTTGAGCCTATGAGACTAATTAAAGGCTTTGAAAGCTGTTTCAAAGCCTTGAAATAGCTGAACTATTTCAAGCCTTGCACAACCTGATCTTACATAACTAATATAGAGTCCACAATAATAGACAGTAATCAGCATGTATAAAGATCTAAGTATCATTGAATCCATCTGCATACAGAAAGATGGTTAGTAGAAATTAGCAGTAAAGAGTAACTAGAATATCTCAAAGCTTTGAAGCTCTGCATGTTAACTTCACAAGAATAACACATTGTATTTTCAATCCAACTTAGTCCTGCCATGATCAAATTAGACCATAGATTGCTGAATGTAATTATATAACTAAACCATCATCATAAAAATATAACCAAAACCTGCACAAAACAGTTAGATAATTCAGCATATAGGAACTGCTACAGTTACTCAAAGCTTTGAAGCTTTGGTACTTAGCACTTTCTTATGCTTGTGTTTATGGATTTCATCATCAAGGAGCTAAGCTCTCTTCTTGTATTTTCATAACATAATGTCCATGAGCTTCAGACTTATCAATCTCCCCCTTGATGAAAGAAAAAACACATTATCTGGATATTGATATCCTACAACTTACAATCAGTAGTAAAAATATGAATAACATAAATTCAAATACCACAGAATTGCATAGAAAACATCTACCAGATCCATAATTTATTACAAACCATAAAACTAGATACTAAACAATCTTCAAAACATAAAACTACTAAAAGCATAAAACACATAACACATAATCTTCTCCCCCTTTTTGACTTTCATCAAAAGAGTAGAAGAAATGTAGGATCTGTTCAGAGTTTTGTTTTAAGGAAAATAATAATAATAACCTAAACTTCAGGACTGAGATGAGTAGAAAGAATAGAGAGAATAGGTTCAAGGCTTTGAAAATCATGTGGACTTTGATGTTCCCTTGCCTTTGCCCTGAGTCTCCTCTTGTTCTTCTTCTGGGACTTTTGCATCTTCAGCCTGTCCCTAAGCTTGTTCTCCTTGTTCTTGAGCTTTCTTTCCATGAGCTTCCTCATCCTGCACCTTTTCAACAACCTCATCAACCAACTTGTTCAGATCAGCAGTTTCATTTTCAGTTTTTTCTGCAGCAGCTTCCTCATCATCTTCCTCCTCTTCAGGTTGGTCAAATAGATCATTTGATGTCAGAAAAACAGGAATACCTTTCTTCTTCTTCTTCTTCTTCTTCTTCTTCTTCTGTTTCTTGAGAGGTTCTCCCATAACTTCCTCTGAATCAATGCTGGCATCTCTAATCTCTGAAGAAGACACTTTCTCCAGATCCAAACCTTTGATGATCAGGTCAAGCTTGTTAAGAACCAAACCTTTGAACTTAGTAAGGTCATTGGAAAATTCAAACAAACCTTGTCTCAAATCCTCCACACCATCTTCCAGAACCTCAACCCTATCAATAATCTGTGAGAAATCCAGATTACCAGGTACCTTAGGGGTTGAAGCAGCTCTAGGTTTGATAAACTCCTTTTACTTAAGCTCCTTAACATTCAACTCTGAATAGAACTTCCACTTTCCCTTAGCAGTATACACAAACCAATCCTTTGAAGGGATGCTTCATCAACTACCCCAAAACCAGTAGTAATCTTCTATTGATCCTTCAAAGACATTCCAAAATGTATGAAAAAAAATGGTAGAACATTGGCATAGGATAGAGAATGGTTCCTAGTCCTAGTCCCACAGTAGATCAGGTGTTCCATCACCACAGTAGGAAGGTCTACCTCAAACCCTTGACAGATCAGATACATCAAGATTAAAACATTGTCTGTTACCAATTATTTGGAGTATTCTCTAGGGACCACACACCTCATAATGATAGAAAATAGGATTTTGGCTTCACAGTTAAACACAGAATGTGTTAACTGTTTGGGCTCATAAGTGGTTCCCTCCAAGAAAAACATGGCTTTGGCTTTCTCTAGGATTTCTTTATTGTATGGATAGTCACCAACCTTATACTTCCTAGGCACTCCCAAAACTTTGGAGAACACCATGTGATTTAACCTAATATCCACTCCAGCCACTCTTGAAGTTAGGATGTATCTATCACTATCATCAAGCTCTTGAACCAGATTCAAATAGAGCAATCTGGTTAACCTAGGGTAAGCTTTAGAAGGTGGGTTCAACATACTTCCAACAGATGAGTTTTTTAATCTCTTAATGTAATCTAAGTCTAAAATCTCAATAAATCAGAACTGATCAGATTACAAAAAGACACTTTAGATAATGCATACCCATCCATCCATACCTTATTGACCTCAGAATTAACAAACCAAGATTCATGCAAGAGATTCTTACCAAAGTTTTTAGCTTTCTTGGTTTTCGCTTTACTGTGCTTAACCCTCTTCTTCTCAGGAGTTTCTTCACCTTTCTTTTGTGGAGTTGCTTCTATTTTCTTGTCATCAGCCTTCTTATCTTTTGAAGATGGTACATTCTTCTTTTCCTTCTCAGCAATCACTGCTTTCTTCTTCTTACTTGACTCTTCCTCCTGAACCTTATTCCCTTTTCTTTCACCACTTCCTCTGTTGCAGATTCTGAATCTTACCCAGCCCTTGCTTCTTTTTGAACTTCCTTCCCTTTCTTCGTCGTCTTTGTAGGAGGAGAAGTCGAACACTAGTCGTGTCCTCTGAGTCTGATCCATGAATGGTGATCTTCCTGTTAGCCTTTCTCTTCACCCTCTTGTTAGAGGTCTGACCTAGCTGCTTAATCCTTTCTGATTTTCGCTCCATTTGGTTTACGGTTTGAGAGAAATTGATAGAATGGGGGAGAGAGAGAGAGAGAGATAGAGACGAAGAGTTAGAGGTAGAGAATGAGAGAAAATAAGTCATGAAGCTGACTTAAGTATGTAGATGAATTTGACTAAAAGTAGAAGATTTGCATGCAAAAAGATTTAAGAAGATTTTCAAAATATTTGTAGATATTTCGATCAAATCTCCGAACATTTGAAAATATTCTGTAATTATCTAAAAAGATGTCACAAAATTTTTCATGATCCAATTTTTAAAGATAATGAAAATCCACTCATCCAAGCAGTAAAACAGTAGTTCACAGCTTTGAGAAGTTTCAGACTAATACATAAACTTCAAAGCTTTGAGCCATATTTTCAAGGCTCTAGAAAATATAATCTCAAGGCTTTGAAATCATACAGATAATACACAGAGTAACTAATTACTCCACCTAAACCAATGCATCCTTGTTTAACATACCCAATCCAAGCCTTAGGGATGCAAACCTCTCATCTGGCAGTGGTTTAGTGAAAATATCAGCTATTTGCTTAGAAGTAGAGATAAAAGATAGAACAATATCACCTTTTTCTGTGTGATCTCTAAGAAAATGTTGTCTCACATCTATGTACTTTGTCCTTGAATGCTGGACTGGATTCTTAGATATGGAAATGGCACTTGTATTGTCACAGTTGATAGGGAAATTTCTGAAATCATATCCAAGATCCCTTAGCTTCTGTGCAATCCATAAAACCTGTGAACAATAAGCTCCAGCTGCAATATAATTTGCTTCTGCAGTTGAAAGAGCTACTGAATTTTGTTTCTTTGAATGTCAACTAATCAGTGAAGATCCAAGAAATTGGCAGCATCCAGAAGTACTATTTCTGTCTACTTTGTATCCTGCAAAGTCTGCATCTGAATATCCACTCAACAAAAAGTTAGACCTTCTTGGATACCAAATCCCCAAGTCTTTGGTTCCATTCAAATATCTGAAAATCCTTTTTACAGCAATTAAATGAATTTCTTTAGGATCAGCCTGAAACCTTGCACACATGCACACACTAAACATAATATCTGGTCTACTAGCAGTTAGATACAAAAGTGAACCAATCATACCTCTGTATTCTTTCTGATTTACACTCTTACCAGTTGTGTCCTTGTCTAAAGACAGTGATGAACTCATAGGAGTCTTTACAACCTTGAACTGTGACATTTTAAACCTGTTTAACAAGTCCATGGTGTACTTTACTTGATGCACAAAAAGTCCTTTCTTCATTTGATGTACATGAAGTCCAAGAAAGAAATTCAGTTCTCCCATCAAGCTCATTTCAAATTCCCTGCACATTAGACTTGAAAACTCTTTTGAAATAGCATCATTAGTAGCACCAAATATAATATCATCTACATATCTGAACAACTAACATATCTTTTTCCTGATTCTTGATAAAAAAGAGTTTTATCAACCAGACCTCTCTTAAAACCATTTTCCAATAAAAACTTTGAGAGTCTGTCATACCAAGCCCTTGGAGCTTGCTTAAGTCCATATAAGGCTTTGTATAGTTTGTAAATATAATCAGGAAAGGTGTCATTTTCAAAACCTGGTGGTTGAGAAACAAATACTTCTTCTTGTAAATAACCATTCAGAATAGCACATTTGGCATCCATTTGGAAAAGTTTTATGTGATTATGTGATGCAAATGCAAGAAGTATTCTATTAGCTTCCAACCTTACAACAGGGGCAAATGTTTCCTCATAATCAATACCTTCCTCTTGATTGTATCCCTGTGCAACCAGTCTTGTTTTGTTTCTCACAACCTTAGCTTATTCATCAAGCTTATTTCTGAACCCCCATCTTGTTCCAATCGCTGATTGATCCTTTGGTCTAGGAACCAAATTCCAAACCTTGTTTCTTTCAAACTCATTCAGCTCATTCTGCATTGCAATGATCAAGTATGCATCTTCTAGTGCTTCTTTTGCATTTTTGGGCTCAATGAGTGATACAAAGGCACTGAATGCACACAGATCTCTCAATTGACCTCTTGTCTGGGTTCCAGTTGTTGGATCTGATATAATATTCTCAGCAGGATGATCTAAGAGATATTTGAACTTCTTTCTGGGTGTCCAAGTGTATGGACCTTCAAGACTTTGAGTTCTTGATACAGAAGAAGGAGCATCATATTTTCTGTTAATCTCAGTCTCAAGGCTATGAGATTTTGGCTCAGCAGGGGGTTCAAGGCCTTGAGATTCTTCTGAAGGTTTCTGGTGCTTAGTTTTGCTCTTGCTGACTTTCTCAAGATCTTCATCAGCTTCATATTTATTCAAAATAAGATCTGCAAAACCTTCACTCAGAGAATCATCAGTACTTTCATTAAAACAACATGAATACTCTCCTCTACAATCTTAGATCTTTTATTTCAACCTTGTAAGCTTTGCTGGTTTGAGAATAACCAAGGAACACACCTTCATCACTTCTAGCATCAAACTTACCGAAGAATAATCAGGTTGTCACATTTGTCTTGCTATAAAATAAAATCATTGAGTGCATTTATGTTCATCCGGAAAAAAGACTTGAGATAGTACGCGTGCCCTTAATACTAAAGATATTGTATATTCTTTTTCTGAGAAGTTTTGTAAGCCGTCAAGCCAGCTTGCGCTCATCTTGACTAATCCACGAGAGCATGTAGTATACCCACGATTTCTGCATATGGCCAATAAATAAAAGGGTGGGCCCAGGATTGTAGAAATTTTACTTTAGAAAATATAATAATAAAATACAATTTGACAAATTTTAGTTTAAATCTCAAAAGGAAATCATTGTGTAACAGTTGAATATGCTATGAAACTTTTGTGTTTGGTAAGAATCAGAATAAGAATTCATTTGCATGATCTAGCTAACATCCTGAAGTTTAGGCCTGAGGCAACATGATTCTACATATACTCACTTGTACATGCATCTTAATCTTTCTGAAATGTAGCTTTCTACGTATTTGGGATCCTCACATGTATTTGGACTATGTACTGTTTGTTTTGGTGAGAGGCTCGTTAGCAGGTCGTTTCTTTAGCAAAAATGTAACACTGGTCCAGAGGTTAATCAAACTACGGGTTTTGGATTGAGGTACATTTTTCACATTTCATTTTTTTAGAGATGTTCGCGGGAATTTTATTTATTGAATTTGGTTGTCTCTAAAAATATATCAGTATTTCATGGTATCGGAAAGGCTCTGTTCATATTTGGTGTGGCAACTTTGGTTTCCAATTTGGAGATGTCTCCATTGTTACAATATTGTTTCTTATTTTCGTTATTCATTTTTAGTATTGAAGTGACTAATAAGATTCCCACATGCAAAGCATGTGCACCTTACTAGTTTAGATAAGTTGTATGAATATACCAAAACTAAACCTTTCATTTTTCCGTGTTGTGGTTTTTAAAGTTGACGGCTCTCTCATATTACGGACACCTAATTCAAGAACCAAAAGCGTTGACAAGACCCAAAACCCCTCGCTACTTAATTTTTGTAAAAGTCAATGAAGAAGCTAACAAATCAGTTTCACCAATATAGCCAACCCACCAAATACATCAAAGCACACATCACACAAATTCTCAGATCTTGTCCAGTTGCTCACACATCGGAGATTCCTCGCCTTCCCTAACAATTCTGACCCAATCTCGTCAATTTTTGTTTACTCTGAGAAAACTGCAAGCCATTTTCATAACCCAACAATTACAGTGTCACTGTAATACGATGACTGATTCGAATAAATTTTTGACTTTTTCTTGATGTAAACTAGCGATGAAACAGAGGTAAACAGTGGATGGAGGGAAAAACCTTACAAATGAGTGCTAGCTCAAATAGTAGAGCTTTTAAAAACATCTGCATATCATGAGTTCAAACCAGGTAAACGACAAACAGTTAAGTCTCAAAAGAAAAAGAAAAAAAGAACAAACGTTGTTTTATTAATCATAACAAAATCTTAAAGTACTCGTAGTAGCTAGATTGACAGATGATATTGGCCTGATGAGTCTAATAAAAGAACACACATAACACCAAACTGATGAATTAATGATCAGCTAGGTTAGACGTCTTGCAAACAAAGGAGAGAAGATCTCCATTTGATGTTTCCTCAAGACAATTCCGACCTCTAGTCCTCCATTACCATTTCTCGAGTCCGATATGAAGAAGAATGAACTGTGAGCAATGCATGGCATGTCCACCTTTCTCGGTTTTCCCCAACCAAAATCCACATTGTAAACTTCAAACCTAGGGGAGCCTGCAACTGTAGTTAGTAAACCTTTGGGTGAATTTAGTAATTCTGGATTCCAAACTCCTGGCCCTAGTAAGACTGCAGCTCCTCCATCTTTCAAACGCTGGATTTCTTCGCCTATCGCCTTAGCTGCCATGGCAACTCCATCTTCTTTTACAAGGTCATTAAAATTTAGGGCTACAAAGCGTTGTACAACACAATTCCCAAAGTATGTTGATGGTAGAGGAGGTTGAAGATGACCTCTAACATCGATGCTGATGGAGAATTGGAATTCCTGGTCTTCCTCAATCATCATCCTTGCCATGTTATTCTTCGACTTCACCAAGCAGTGCCATATATGGGCAACCGTAGCTGTAAATGTTGACAGAGGAGGAGAATGTACTTGTACATTGTGATCTAATAATTCCCATTGGTTCTTGATCAATGCTTTGATACTATCAATTTCTTCACGGGTCAAAGTAAACGTTTTACGGACTAAATCAGGGAATAGACTTCTGGGATTGAACAACATGAGGCTTCTGTTGTTGGGTCCATCTTTGTCCAACAACGCGTCTACGTACCGTGTCCCCACATTTGTTGTGTCGTAGATATTTGATCGGTCGTAAGATGGAGGAGGAAGAGTATTCAACGGTGGCTCTTCTTTACTCATGATCATCTTGTTGTCCTCTACAATGTTTCTGTACAAACTCAGTTAACAAATAATAATCAATTAGTTGAAGTTATGCAAATTGTAGTTGAAATAATCATTTGATGATATTACTTTATTTCTTGGAAAATGGAAAATGTACATTTTCACATGAGACATAAGGAAAGCAGACTTGGCAGTTTTTTACGGTTACCAAAACGACTATTAAAGAATGGTTTTTCGTCTGTTGTGAATTCAAGTTCAAATGAATGAGAGGAAGCTGGTAGTATGAATGTTGTATCGTAGAAGTAATTAATTGCCTGCTTCTCTGCCTCAGCTACCTTAGCTTATGCTCTTGCCCCCTTGTCCCGAACTCTCCTCCCTTATCTTACCGTTGCAACCCAGGCTCTTGCTAACACATGGCATCTCAAGCTTTGACCGACCCTTATACTAGACTACTCAATTACAATTATGATAGGCATGGGGAGGTAGGGACATTTATGGTACGTTTGGTTTTCTAGTATTAGCGGTATTAGCTGTTGGAAATTGGATGTTAAATCCATAGAGAAATGGAGGTGCTCTTGGTAGCTTGAAGAAGCTTGAAACCAAGAGGGTCATTTGTCCCACATTGTTGCTCAAAGTGGTGGTAGGTGGGTATATTTGGTTTCACACACAAGGGTAGTGTACAACTACTAAGGTGTATGGAGAGCCATGGGTGTTATTGTGTGCCCCGCGCACACACACGCGCGCGCCGCTGCCGCCTCGCCTCGCCACGCCTCGACTCGGGTCGGGTCGAAGGGCGATTTGGGCGAAATGTCTCGGCGTACCCGGCGTGAGGTTATGCTACAGCTAATTTTTATTACTCACTAGTATTTAATGGGTGATTAATTCAAATTAACTGTTTTGACCGTTTTATTGTGGGACTAATGATCATTAAACGGATTGATTGTCAATCAATTGGATTGATCAGTTTTACCAAACTGATGGATTAATCTAATTGAATATAATCAACTGTTTTGAGATTGCCTTGTATGTTTTCTCTCTGGTTCATTCTCAACTCGAAATTCTCTGCTTTCTCTGGCGAACTGAGGTGCAAGTCGAAGTGATCTTCATCGCTGATGTAACGAAGAAGAAGATCAGAGCTGTTTTATCCTGGAAGGATCATCGCCGGATCCCAACACAGCGTAAGTGGGGGCGATAATTTCTTCAAGAGCAGTCAGGCCTTCTTCGCAAGACCTGGCGACTCAGCTGCATTCGTGTATTACTTGTTCCATCATGAACAGAGGTATGAACTGTTCCTTCTTTTCTTTCGTACAGTATCTAATTTCATTATTATTATTCGCCTTCATGATTTGCTTTCTCTATGTTCTTGGTCATGTTCTGTTAATCAAATTTGCCCTACTAAAATCATTATTTTTAGTTTGTTTTACCAACATTAGCTAGGATTAGACTAAATATAGTCCAGGTATTAGTTAATACTATGTTTGGTTGTTCTGGACTAATTTTAATACCAGTACTAAATAGTGAAAAGATGGTGTTTAATACCCCAAATTAGTACCCTCTTACATGAGGGTATTATCTGGATTGGACTATTTATACCTTAATACTGAATTAATATTGTACGAAACCAAACACATTATTAGTTATAACTCAGCTAATTCAATCCAATCTTATCCTTAAAATTTAGTCCAGTCCAATCCAGTACAGATAGTCCGGAAAACCAAACGTGTCGTTACTTCTTTCAATTGGCCTTGCTTGGCTTTTCTGCAAAACCGGACAGGACCGGTGAACCGGTGACTGGTTGGGTCCGATCATCACACCGTAAATGCAGGAACTGGTCAAAATCGGTAAAGAACTGACCGATTTTGTGTTCCAACCGGTGAACCGGTCGGCCAAAAACCGGCCGGTTTTTTCGGAAATTCCGCTTCTGGGTCGAGTATGGGAACCGAAAGTGGAAGCAGGTAGGTGGCGATGGTGATAGAGGCGGTTGACTCTGGTGTGTTTGCGGTATGACTCTGGTGTGTTTTCCGTTCGGGTAGATAGAGATGTTAGGGAATTGTGACATGGTGCATAATGAGCACCAAGAGGTTAGAGAATTAGGTTAGGGTGTTTTTGGTGCACAAAAGGGTAATGAAAAATACAGAAGGCACCCCTCAACTTTAGGAAAAGATAGGAATACGTGAATAACATTAGAAAATAATAGTAACAATGTGATCAAAATGTTTGCTATTTTGATATTTTTTTCAAGCTTTTTATTAGTTGTGTTATTTATTTATATAAAATAATTAATTATATTTTATTGACCATAGGCAATTTATATATTTATATAATATTATAAAAAGACGTGTGGTCCAGCCGGTCTTACTGGCCCTGCTGTGAACTAGTGTCTCACTGGTTCGATGGCTGGTCCGATTCTGAAAACATTGGTTTTGACTTTTTTTCATATCGGCTTTCTTCTATAGGTTTATCTATATATTTAGATACCTAGGGTAAGGGCTAGACATTTTGTGATGATAAAAACAAATGCATCACTTTATCGTGCACATAGAGGACAACTTTATTGAGATTAGAATTTTACGGACATTTTGGTCATCGAGCATAGTGCATTACTCCGCAACAACTCTTTTGTGTTCATATTTCACTAGTACCCCTAATATTAGAAATGTTCTGGTTTAGCTTAAAAGCTAATTTAATCTTGAATGTTTAGATAGGGTAAATTGAGATTATTGGTAATTTTTTTAGAGGGCTCCTATGCTTTACCATTTTGTCACATTTCTATTTCACCTCCTATGTGTTATGATATGATGATAATTGATAATAATTTATGTTTATATCTTTATCAAATTATACACCAATTAAATAACTCAACAGAAGCGGTGAAATTTAATGGCGAAGAAAAAGTTGTGACGTTTAGTATTTTCTATTTTTTATTATCAAAATCACGATATTTTTACAATTTGGAACACTGAAAATCAGGAATCCTCCCCTCCCCACTGTCCAGAATTCCGACGAAAAATCCCAAATTCCCACAATATTCGGAATCCTCCAAAAAAAACATCAGAATTCTCTCACATAATCCGGTATCCTCAAAAAAATCTGGAATCCTCTCCAAAAATCCGGAATACTCTTTTTTGCATGGAATTCCTATTTTTGGAAAAGGTTTGACTTATTTCTCAGATTATTGACTTTAATCTAACTCTCGATTTCATCGGATCCAAACTACTAGCCCAATATACTGGTGCTCCTAATAACCTTGGAAGATAATAATAATAATAATAATAATAATAATAATAATAATAATAATAATAATAATAATAATAATAATAATAATAATAATAATAATAATAATAATAATAATAAGGCTTAATTACTTAATGCATACCCCCTGTTTACCGAAACTATCACTTTGCAACCCCCAGTTCTAAAACTAGCTGATTGCATCCCCTATTTGTAAAAAATATGTCAATGTGCAACTGAGAACGAAATTCCATCGCAAAATTAACGTACTCGGAGGGAATTATCTTAAACAATGTGATGCGATTGTATCATAGACGATGTGAATTTTATGAAAATACCTTCGTTGTGTTTGAATTTGATGGTTGAAATTCGTTCCCAGTTGCACATTGACGTATTTTTTAGAAATGGGGGATGCAGTCAGCTAATTTCAGAACTTGGGGTTACAATGTGATAGTTTTGATAAACTGCGGGTATGCATTGAGTAATTAAGCCTAATAATAATAATAATAATAATAATAATAATAATAATAATAATAATGTTATGTAACCTGCAAGTAGTAGCCCAATCGTGGATGAACAAGGAAATTGACTTTCCATCCGCCACAGCGTGATGAACCGTGTAACCAATCGAGTAGCCTTGGCCACCAAAGAATGTGACCTGCAAAGCCAACGCCGGCGTCTCGACGTGAGTCGATAACAGTTGTGGCACCAACGGGAAGATGTTTTCCACTAGGAAAACACGGTTCTCGTCCGTGAAATGATGAAACACAGCCTCAGGAGGAGCCTCTGCAACTGTGAGGGGAACTCCTCCGTCGCCCTCAACGTACTGGATGATTGGTTTGTCATGCTCCGGCGGCCAGGTGACTTTTCCGGCGAGGGGGCGGTATCGTTGGAGAGTGAGGGAGAGGGAGTGTTTGAGATTCGAAAGGATTGTAGTGGCGGCTTCGACGACAGATGTGTTCTCGTAGAAGAATAGACGTTGAGTTGGTGGTGATCTCACAAACATACAGTCAAAGTGTGTGAGTGGAAGAGAAATTTGGGTGGTGGTGGTGGTGGTGGTGGTTGTTGACGGAGGAGGAAGAGCAGGAACCACCTTACAAACCTCTGTCACCTTCACTTTTAAAGAATTGTGTGAAGTAGCCATCATCAAATTTAGCTTCGAAATGAGTCATTCACCCTACAGCCCACATCTCATTTATAGACGAAACTTATTAATTTATTTAGGCTTAATTACTTAATGGTACCCTCCAGTATAGCGAAATTATCACTTTGCACTGCCCACTATCAAAACTTGCTGATAATGTTCCCTATTTGTAATAAATCAGTCCCTTTCAAACTGGGAAGAAAAATCATCCAAACGACCTCTATGTCAAAAGGGTAAATATGTCTTCTGTTAAATGAAGAAAAAGAAAAAAGAAAAAAGAAAAAAGAAAAAGAAGAAGAAGATAAGGTTCATCTCCATCTCTATAGCCTTTCGAAATCTGTCGCGTCTCTTCACTGTTCCTGTTCACTTCTCCCTATCTTCTTCTTCTCCTTCTTCTCCGTCCTTGCACAGGGTCGCTCATTCAACAAATTCCCGAGATCGATCCGAGCCCCAAACCATGCTCTATCCTCTCAAATCGAACCCTCTTAATCTTGCTTAGGGGCCATTGGGATTTGCTGCCGAAAATTGTGGGTGTGCTCTGGGTTTCGGGTCGAGTTCTAGTGTTTGAGGTCTCTGGTTGCAGGTAGGGCTAATAAGGATGATCGATTCTCTCTGTCCTAGGTTGTGTACACTTGGGGGTTGGACGAATGTTATTGGGTTTTGAATTTAGTGGTTTGTAGCCATCGTAGTGCTCAGGAGCTTCGAATTGAGGAAAAACTTGGGTGTTTTCTGGGTTTTGATGGCTCCATGGTGGTGGTGTTTAGATGGGTTTGGGGCAATGGTGGGTGGATTGCTTGGGCTAGAACTGGTTTCAAAACTTGGGTGTTTTCGTTTCTCTCTGGGTTTCAAGATCAGAAATCGCTATTTAGCCTCCTCTCCTTCGTCCTCTTCCTGATCTTCTTCTAATTCTTCGGCCCTCTTTGGCCACCGACGCGGTGTAGTTTGGAGTCTCAATCTCTGCATTTTCTCCGGTATGTCCTTCTTTCCCCGTCCCTTGCATTGCTTAGATTTTATTAATTTGCCGCAAAAATGTTCATGAGTTGTCTGCACTTATGGTACTTTTAATGGTAGAATTGAAATTGGGCAGTTGTGGGTGGCCGGATTCTGGGTCCATGTGGCGGCGATGTGGTTGGATGGCCTGTTTCTGGGTTCATGTGGTGGTGGCAATGGTGGTTGTGGTGGTGAATGTTATGAGCTCACTTGATGATCTTAGTGTTCTTCAACGGAAGCAATTGACAATTCTGCCCTCATCACAAAAGGACATCAAAGTCAACTAACAGCTTATTCCGTTAAGTCATTGACGGAAATGTTTTCCCAGTTTGAAAGCGACTGATTTATTGCAAATGGGGAACATTATCAGCAAGTTTTAATGGTGAGTAGTGCAAAGTGATAGTTTCGCTATATTGGAGGGTACCATTAAGTAATTAAGCCATTTATTTATTATCTTCTCTTATAGTAGTAGTACTTCAGTTATATGCATCCTCCGTCCCAGTTAATTGTTTAAAATGACAATCGGATATTATTTAGCCCCAGCAATTTGATAAGCAAAACACTTTTAGATTTTGATAATGTTTGCATCTATTCTATAAAATTATACGTTTTAATTAATTTATGGCTTTTCAGTCTGTAAATTATCCAGTCCTTAAATCTCACCTACTAACCACTTAACTACTCACTACTACTTGACTACCCACTACATGAAAAATTTACGCTCTCTCTCGGATTAATTTACGTACCTCATTAAAAGTGTGTAAGAACATGACTTGATGGATATCACATAAAATTACCGAGGACACCATTTTCATCTTCTTCTCCAGCAAAATTGATTATGAAACGTGTTTTTTAGATAGTGCCCTCGAGCACGGGCAATCCCCTAGAGATCTTATAGTGTAAAATTTACTCTACATTACCATGCAAAAATTATCAATTTCTAGAAGTGTTTTTCTAACGAAAATGGTAGGCCTAAATAATACCAAACTATCATTTTAAGCAATTGGCTGGGACGTTGAGAGTACATCTTTACGCCGTGTTGCCTGCTCATAGTTTTATTTCACAGGTTCATAGCTGTATTTTTTTTCTAAAGAAGGTCCACATCAGTTATTGATTTACTTTTTTTGGAAGAAATTTATTGATTAGAAAGAAATTTATTGATTTAAAAGTGATGATAGCCAATAATATATTTGTACGTATTTTTTAGTATTCTTAATTACACCCGTCATATTAGGCCCCTGTCCAAGCACAAAACTGTTCACAAACAATTTGTACTCAACTTGCCAGAAACTCAGTTTGTATTCATTTCAAAATATAAAAAACAATCTGAAACACAAAATTTTGTTCGATAATAAACAACAAACAAAATCTCTCTCCCTCGTTTGTTCGTGAACAGCTGTCATTTAGATATCTCATGCGTAAGTCTACAAGTAAAAAGGCGAGCTTTAAAAATTTGTAAGTGAAAATAATTTAAACTTATAAGTTTTGATGTGCTTTACTATTGATCTATGGTACATTCGAAACTAATCAACGAGAAAAAAATTATTGTAAAACATAGATATTAAAAGATTGACACATAATTTCATAACAATTTTTTGTTAATCGATGTCTTGATAGCACACTGGAATTCTAATCCAGTTCGAATAATATTTAATCAAACGGAGTCAGACAGCCCAAGGAAAATTAAGCTCGAGTACGTGTTGCGCTCTGTTTGTTCACAACCCTAGATCATTAACTGGTCACAATCCCGTGCGGTTCACAATCCCGTGCAGTTTACAGACTGATGGGTGGTGTAATTTCTGTGAAAAGATAGGGGTATTTTGATCTTTCTGCCATAATCTACGTGCCCAGCCGCCGTGGGAACTAAGAGCTAGGACAGACTGGTACGGTGGTTCAATGACAACATATGCACTGAACTGTTTGCTGATACATATGCACCGAACTTACCACTTGGAAGGTACAGTTTACATACACATAAAAAAAAAAAAAAAAAAAAAAAAAAAAAAAAAGTGCTTCATTCTACTAATCCATGTGCCAGGTTCCTTCATTTTTTTTCTGAAACCCTAAAAGCTAAATTAAGTTTTAATAAAAAAACGAAAAAGCCAGAGCATCCAACATGCTCTATATTATGTTATAAATGATTTCATTTTCTTTGGTTCCATCTTATTTTTGAAAGGTTCTTTGCTCTCCTTTTTTTGGTCATTTGAATATGTATAAGTTCCGTTGGTTCTGTCTTTTGGTCATTTGTTTTTAGCATATGTGTTTCGACGGTAAGTTATGTAGAACTGGAAGATAAAACCTATTGCTAAGATCGTTTCTCCTTAAAGAAAGAAACTAAAGATCTCACATCAATGAAGTAAAATAAAATTGTTCTTATTTCAGGCACGATGCAAACATATTCTCTTCTTGAATTTTCCCTCATCATGCACACTGCTCTAAAAAACACACTGCCATATTAAGAAGCCAGTTCTTAATTTGAGAGTTATTCCTTTAGTTTATGTATCACTTCGTATTAATTTGGCAATCTTGCAATAGGACAGAGAACTTCTACAACATTAAGAAGTGACTCTTAAACTATCTTGTAGAATAGGATAGCTAAGCTTCTACGATCTCTTAGCTACTTGAATGATAAGTGTCCGGTTGCTGGTACGGAAATTTACAAATCACTTAATAAAGATCACAACAAAAAACTAAGGCTTAATTACTTGATGCATACCTCCAGTATAGTAAAACTATCACATTGCATTACCCACTTTCAAAACTTGCTGAAAATATACCCCTTTTGCAATTAACTACTCAATGTGCAACAGGTAAAAAAAATTCGTCAACACTTAACGGAATAACTTGTTACTTGACTTTGATGTCCTTTTGTTCAAGGGTAAAACTATAAATTGACTTTTATCTATGAACATTAAGAACAATATAACAATCACAACCACCACCGCAGCCATTATACCCAGAATCCCCATCGTAAACCCAGATTCCGGCGAACTATTCCTCTGCCGCCACCACCATCTACTCCACCATGATTACTGCTGATGTTCCACCATCACCACCATGAAAATCCATATTGCAACAGCTTGAATACCGCCAAAAACAACACTACAACCACCATCATTCCAGAATTCGGTCATCTCTCTGTGAACACGACAAATTCTAACCAAGATTCGCAACCACTGTCTCTCTACTCTCCGATTAATTGCCACATAAACAAACAATTATCTGACCACAAAAAGCCACTACCACCACTCTCGAATCAAAACCCACGAGGCACAGATGTACCCATAACTAATCCTTCTCTTTTCTCCATTAGCACCGACCAAGAAATTGGGGATTACACAATGAGAGGAGAAAACGAAGATCCAAACCGGTAGATGTGAAATAGATCTCACCAGGATCAAACCCCCAAAATCTGGGCTGAAACGGAGCATTCCCTACCGTTGAATCTCGCCGAACAGCCGGCGATTGCTCGTCCAGAAAACGTTAGCGCCGAGCCTCTGTTTTTGAGTTCTTCACCAAACTATCTCTCTTTCTAACTCTCACCCTCTCATTAGCCATACGAAAACATTCACAGAATATGATGATAACACCTCTCAGCTGCGTATTCAAGCAAGAAGAACACCAAGTCCACTATCTGCTTCCAATCTTCATCTTTAACCTTAATTTTTCTTTTATTTCTTTTTATCCCCTGGTCACATCAGGTTATAAAATTATTTCTTTTTATAATTTTACATTTTTTAGTGTTATTTTAATTTTTCATCATTGACAAATTTACCCTTCTTATGGTGACGACATTTGGATGGAAAATTTTACTAGTTGCACATTGACTAGTTTATTGCAAATGAAGTATATTTTCAGCAAGTTTTGAAAGTGGGTAATGCAATGTGATAGTTTCGCTATACTGGAGGTATGCATTAAGTAATTAAGCCAAAAACTAATACAATTGAAGATGAAATAAGGGATGCGATCATTAGATAAATGTCTTACCCGTTAGCAAAGCAGAGTAGACACTTGTTAATTAAAGCTAAAATAAACATAATACCTGTCGAATATTGATCTGATGATAACAAACCTTCAAACAATGAATATGCACACTAAACAAAAACTCATGTGGAAAGCTCCCATTGCAATAGAGAAAAGCTAAAAATGAAAGAATTAGGCAAAATTGCACCGGATGTCAAAACCGGCAAGTGGGTATCCAAATTTTCAAATCGTGCACCACGGGTACCCAAATTTTTAAAATCGTGCACCGTAGGTACCCAACACTAACTGCCATTAACTTTCCATCCAAATTGGACGGAAAAGTATAAAAAGACTATTGTACCCATTATTTTCACCTCTTTTTTTATAATACAACTGCTACTAACGAATCTAAAAAAATTAAAAAATAATAATAATTTAATAATTTGATATATCTAAGATAATGCAATAAATTTCATCAAAATTACATATTTTTACATCATTTCAAGATATGAAGTATGTTTTTATTAACATATATCCGTCAATCTTAAAGTCTGTAACTTTTTTTTAAAACAAAAATATCAAAATTTCATAATCTCAAAATGGAAAGTTAACGGAAGGGTACATGTGAAATTATCAAAGATACTTGTATGTTATTCTTTTATTAAAAAATCATGTGAAATTATGAAATTTTGATATTTTTTAAAAAAAATCTTAAAAAAAGTTAAAATAATTTAAGATTGACGGATATATGTTAAGAAAAATAATCTCAACATTTCATAATTTCACATATATATATTTTTAATAAAACAATAACATACAAGTATCTTTGATAATATTACATGTACCCTCCCGTTATTTTTCCATTTTGAGATTATGAAATTTTGATATTTTTTTAAAAAAAAGTTAAAAGACTCTAATATTGACGGATATATGTTAATAAACACATATTTCATATCTTGAAATTATTGTTAATTTTTTTAGATTCGTTAGTAGCAGTTGTATTCAAAAAAAAGTTTGAGACGGGTACAATAGTCATTTTATATTTTTCCATCCAATTTGGATGGAAAGTTAATGGAAAATTAACGGCAGTTAACGTTGGGTACCTCCGATGCACGATTTTGAAAATTTGGGTACCCGTCGTTCACGATTTGAAAATTTGAGTACCCACTTGCCGGTTTTGGCAAAATATGAGTACATCTGGTGCAATTTTGCCAAAGAATTAAGCATCAGTTTTATGTGAACGCACATTAATGATGAGGAAGGTAAAAAATAAAATGTCTTCTTGTCGCTAAAGTGCCAACGTTGCTATAGGCTATTGATGGACAAACGGTCCGAGAGACTTCTCCCATATAGAGTTGCACAGTTTCACATTTATGTATTAGACTTTTTATTGAGAGTGCTTTGAAGCTAACGAAGAGTCTGTTGGAGGCTAAACTTGATTTAGCCCAATAAATAAAATGTTCAAGTTGTATTCATTAGTTAGTAGTCCAAATGGTTGTAGCCAAATTGTATTAGTAAGCCCAAACTAATAATTTGTCTAGATTCATTGTATGTAGTAGGAGATTTCTAGAGAAGAAGTTGTGTGGAATGATGTAGAAAGTGTCCTAGATATTTTTGGTGGAAGAAGTTTGTGGAAGGAATGATGCTAGGAATATTCCTTCCACATCCACCTATAAATAGCTTTGTACTCTAGCATTATGTAAGTCATCAAGTGAGTCTTCTATTAAGTGTACTAGTAAGTGTCATAGAGAGTCTCTCCTATGAAGTCTTCTATTAAGACTTCTATACATTAGTATCTTGTTGTCCTCCACCATTTTGTACTAAGCAAATCAATTGAAGTTCTTCCACATATTGTCCTACTTTCTCACTCAACGAGTTCCATCACTTCCCTCTTCCACCAAACTAACCCACCAAACACTTAGCCTACTAACCTCTTGCTAAAAACCAACAAAGTGGTATCAGAGCTTCCCACATCCAACAAAGTGGTATCAGAGCCAAGTCGATAGCAATATGGCGAATGTCCCTCACGTCCAATGTCCTCGCCTCACCAAGGACAACTACGACACATGGGCCATGCGCATGAAAGTCATCCTAGGCTCACATGGGGCTTGGGATGTTGTGGAGAAAGGTTTCGAGGAGCCGCGAGAAGATTGGAGTCCAACTCAAAAGAAGGCGTTTGAGGAGGTACGTATGAAGGACCAACAAGCTCTTTCTCTCATCTATTCATCTTTAGATGATAGTATGCTTGAGAAAATTTCTAGTGCCACTACCTCCAAGAGAGCATGGGAGATTCTCCAAAACTCTCAAAAGGGTGTTGAGAGAGTCAAAAAGGTACGGCTCCAAATCCTTAGAGGTGAGTTTGAATCTCTTCACATGAATAATTCGGAAACAATTTCGGATTATTTTTCTCGGGTTTTGGAAATTTCTAATAAAATAAAGAGACATGGGGATGAAAGTTTAAGTGACAAATATATTGTTGAGAAAATATTACGCTCTTTACGTTGTGATTTTGAGCATGTTGTCGTAGCCATTGAAGAATGTAAAGATGTTAGCAAGTTGTCCATTGATGAACTTATGGGCTCGCTACAAGCTCATGAGGAAAGAATGAAGAGGAGGAAAGAAGAGTCCATGGTGCTACAAAGCAACCTAAGTTGGAGGAGAAACTATATCAATGAAGAATGGCGAGGAGGACGTGGACATGGAGCATATCAAAAAGGAGGAAGAGACGCAAAAGGATATGACAATCCATATTATCAAGAAGAGATGGGCCAAAATTCCCACTCACCAAGGGAAGGTGGAAGGCAAAGGTATGACAAATCTCACGTGTTATGTTACAAATGTTATGATTTTGGTCATTACGCTTCCGAGTGTAGAAGTAACACTAACCATGTGCACAAGAAAGGGAATTTTGTTGAAAGAAGTCAAGGGAGAGATCATATGTTGTTGATGGCTCACCAAGAGCATGTTGTTGAAGTTGAGGAGATTACAAAATCTCCAAATGAAACATGGATGAAACTTGACCCCATTGTGTCAAGTAAAGATTCGATCATTCTCACCAACAACGACAAGCTTGATGAGAAGCATGAAGACCAAGGAGACATTGACGTAGAAGAGAAGCAAGATTGCATCGAGAAGGAGGATGTTGAGGCATGTGAGGATCAAGAGAATTGTGTCATGGAAGACAAAAATGAAGAGCCGACATTAAATACTCAAGATGAAGAAGGCCATCAAGACGATGGAGGACACATAGTGAAGGAGGTCCAAGAATATAATCGACAAGAGGTAACGTCTACCCAATCTAATTATCTTCTTATTGAAGTAAATGAGGAAATGGTAGACAATCATTGTATGGTTGAGAAAGTAGAAAATGAATTCAAGTTATCTCATGAATCGCATCATGGAGAAGGGAAAAGAAACTCTTTGCTACTTGGATTGGAGAATTCTACATTTGACACCGGATGGGTGAACATGGGGAAATTCGTTGATGCGGGTGAAGAAGTTCCAATGAAGGAGATTAAGTCTCAAATTAAGGAGACTAGAAACCTTGGCCAATTCAAGGAATTTCTCAAGAGTGTCAAGAAGCGTAAGATCATAAAGAAGAAGAAGTTCAAGATTCTCACTTCCACAGAGATGGCTTTGAAGACCACCGCAATTGAAGGCGATGGAGCTCACAAGAAGATTTAATTTCACCCCTTCAATCTAAAATGCTAAATCAAGTTTAAGAGGGGGTGTTGGAGGCTAAACTTGATTTAGCCCAATAAATAAAATGTTCAAGTTGTATTCATTAGTTAGTAGTCCAAATGGTTGTAGCCAAATTGTATTAGTAAGCCCAAACTAATAATTTGTCTAGATTCATTGTATGTAGTAGGAGATTTCTAGAGAAGAAGTTGTGTGGAATGATGTAGAAAGTGTCCTAGATTTTTTGGTGGAAGAAGTTTGTGGAAGGAATGATGCTAGGAATATTCCTTCCACATCCACCTATAAATAGCTTTGTACTCTAGCATTATGTAAGTCATCAAGTGAGTCTTCTATTAAGTGTACTAGTAAGTGTCATAGAGAGTCTCTCCTATGAAGTCTTCTATTAAGACTTCTATACATTAGTATCTTGTTGTCCTCCACCATTTTGTACTAAGCAAATCAATTGAAGTTCTTCCACATATTGTCCTACTTTCTCACTCAACGAGTTCCATCACTTCCCTCTTCCACCAAACTAACCCACCAAACACTTAGCCTACTAACCTCTTGCTAAAAACCAACAAAGTGGTATCAGAGCTTCCCACATCCAACAGAGTCAAGGGTGATCTCAGTATCCAGTTATCCACTGTATTTTGGCTAGTTTTTGTTTTGGATGCTTATATTGGTGGAGAAAAACTACATTGAGCCATATTCGTTGAATTAGAAATATAGTACTTCATAGAAAAATGAACAATTTGGTCAAATATTTCTAGTTCAATATATGAAAGGTCATAATTATGTATATTCCCAAAGCATTACTTGTCACTTAAAATTACATGGTAAGATTTAATTGGCACACATATTTCACATGTATTCACTTGGACAAAAATATTGACAAATAGCATAAAAAAAATTGTTCTCAAATTACATGTGGCTAATAGAGAAGGCTCTTCCTTTGCTTATATATATATATATATATATATATATATATATATATATATATATATATATATATATATATATATGGCATACAATGTGTATAGATTGAAGACACAAATAGGCATTGGTTATTAAACTTGATCAATGAAAACACACGAATTGGGATTATTTTAGAGCATCGTTTGCCTTGTGTTGTGTTAGTTATGGTGTATCTTAGCTGCTAAACCAATGGGAAATAATGAAATCGATTGGGAAGCATTTCGTGTCGAGAATCAAGATTACAAGCATATTTCATCTTCTTTTTACACAGACTATTGCACTGTGTGTGACAAAAAGAATGCTGAACTGGAGATGAGGAATGTTCCTGAAACACGGGTAATGAGGCTCTCTGTCATGCAGTGAATGAAAAGGTCTACTTCTCTGAGAAAAGTAATTGCATCAGTTTAATGAGATCTGGGTGGTGATTGAAATGGTGCAACTTGTGTTTTGGTGGAAGGTACTGTAGGACGGATATTTTGTTATCTTTCTTGGCTAGTTTGTAGGACAAGTTGTCCAAAGGCAAACCACAAATATATAACTGTTTCATATATTTCTTCCATCTGGAATTTTTGAATCGTATCTGAGTCAGTTTGACTAAGTGATCTAAATCGCACAACAATGCAATATTTTAATATTTTTTCATCGTGTTATACAGTAACTTTTACTCTACAACACAATGAAACGATTATACATAATTGCATCATTTTGTTATTTAAATCACCGGATCAAAATAACTCAATAAATAGAGGTAAAAGTCAGAATAGGAAGAAAGACAAGAGACAAAGTGACATTCATTTTCCTCCATTGCCGTGAAACATGGGTAAGGAGCCTCTCTGTTAGGCAATGAATGAGAAGGACCACTTGAAAAATAAATTCATCAGTTCTAGTACTATAATGTATCATTACACATTTTTCTAAAGTAGATTTATATTAATTTCGAGTCTTTTTGTAGTGTCCGATGGACCTTGCAGACAATGTTAATATTGATATTGAAGAAAGCAACACCAGGGGCGGAGCCATGTAGGGGCACTGGGGGCACGTGCCCCCCTAAAATTTTCCGAAAACACCAGATAGCCTCTAATATGTAAAAAAATTAACAGTGTCCGTTTAAAAATATAATAGTGCCCCACTTCTTTGAATTGGCGTGTCTAGCATAGATGGTAAAACGAGCGCCTTAAAACCTCTGGGTCGAAGGTTCGATCGGAAGCGCGCTCCCTTAATTTTTTGCCACAAAAACTTAAAAACAAAAATATATGTCCTGAATGAGACTCGAACCCGCGTGACAGTGAATTCTTTACCAATGTGCCAGATAACCTATACAGTCTTGGAAGATATTTATTTTTCATTTAACTTATAAGCAAGAGTACAAATAGTAGCCAAATTGTCCCCCCCCCCCCCCCCCCTCGCTAAATTCCTGGCTCCGCCACTGAGCAACACCTCTCCAACACACAATTTTAGTCATTACTGTAAGTTCGTTGGAAATTTGGTGACCTTCATAGATATTTTGGAAGATTTATCAGACCGTTTTAATGTTCGATTTATGCACTATGACTTAGTGTGAGCATTCGAAGATTTCCAGATTACTGTCGGGCTCATGCTTAGTACTGGATTTCTTTGCCGACTTTCTTTGCATTTTCGTCTTCCACTCATTGATTGCTTATCACTACGTGATTGCGGACCCCATGTACAAAGAAACTTAGAGAGTGATATAGTTACATGAAAGTTAGGCTAAATTGCGCCGGAGATACTTATATTTTGCAAAATCGAGTAAGCGGATATCTAAATTTCAAAATCGAGTACCACAGGTCTCAAATTTTAAATTTTCGAGCAAGTGGGATATTCGTCCATTAACTTTCGGTTAATATTGGATGGAAAAATATAAAAAGACTTACAATTCTCTACCCCTTATTTTCACCTCCAATTTTTTTTAAAATACAAGTTTTTTTAAAAAATCTAAAAAAATTTCACCTCCAATTTTTTTTAAAATACAAGTTTTTTTAAAAAATCTAAAAAAAAAGTTTTAAAAAACAATTTAATTTAATAATTTGATATATGTAAGATATTGCAATATAGTTTATCAAAGTTACATATTTCTACATCATTTATGAAATATGTTTTTATTAACACATATCCGTTAATCTTAAAGTCTTTCTCCAGGTAGGCTTCGTTCAATTCTCGTTCCTTCCTCGGGAAAATCCGCTTATTCCAGTTCTCTTACAACTTTTCTCAACAGTGTTTAAAAAAAAATCTCAAATTTCATAATTTCACATGTATTTCTTAAGAAAAAAAATAACATACAAGTATCTTTGTATACATTTTATACAATAGTCTCTTTTATATTTGCATGAAAAATACAAATCATTACAATAATAATAAAAAAAAACTACTCAAGATTGTCATGAGTTAACTTTTGTGTCAGTTGTTAAAATGCACAAATATACTTGTATGATATTGTTTTATTAAAAAAATACATGTGAAGTGGTGAAGTTTTGATATTTTTTTTAAAAAACTGTTAAAAAAAAGTTAAAGACTTTAAGAATGACGGGTATGTGTTAGTAAAAACATATTTCATATATTGAAATGATGTAAAAATATGTAATTTTGATGAAATATATTGCATTATCTTGAATATATCAAATTATTATATTAAAATTTTATTTTCTTTTTTATTTTCTTTAAGATTTTTTCATGAAACTTGTATTTTAAAAAATATTGGAGGTGAAAATAAGGGGTACAATAAGTTTTTTTTTATATATTTTTCCGTCCAATATTAACGGAAAGTTAACGAAATGGTACCCACTTGTTCGAAAATCCAAAATTTGGTTTCTGTGGTGCTCGATTTTGAAATTTGGAACCCACTTGCTCGATTTTGCAAAATATGGGTACCTGCTCTGCAATTTATCCTGGAAGTTAATGTTAGCAGATTTATCTTTTCTACTAATTATCGAAATGGTGTTCTGTGTGGATTTTTACAAAATGATTATGGAGATTGTTAGGGCCAGTTTGGAAATGCTTCTGCTGCCAGCACAATTCCTTTCTGACAGCAGAAGCAGTTTTAGTGTGTTTGATAAAATAATTTTTATTTTTTCGAACAGTTTCTGCTGCCCCATAACAGTTTTCATGAAGCAAGGGGGAGATGCTTTTGCAGAAAGTCCCTTTGAATAATTTATCTACAACCGATTTTAACCTTAAAATTTTTAAAAATCAATAGTTATCTTTATGGAAATGACACGTGTCATATATATTTTTATTTTATCCTCTCATAACAAGTTCACAGTTGATTGTACCAAACACAAAATTACTATCTCCATATTTTACAGCAACTTTTGAATAATTTTTATCAAATAACATTTTATCAAGAATTCACAGTGTTTTCACACATCAACTTTCTAACACCGTCACAACATTTCCAAACTAGCCCTTAGATGGTGACATAGATTATCATATTTGGATGAGAACTTCGATCTAGCTTTGTGCATGTCTGGTCTTCTAGCTTTAGTGTTACTTTTTTATTAGTTTTTTTTTTTTTTTTAGAAAATTGTAACTACATTATTAAAAGTGAATTGGCAGTAAATAAAACTTATGATAAATAATCAAAATTACAGTACCGTAATTACATATATTTATACACAATAACAAGTTTCAATTGCCCTATAAGTAATAATAATCCATTTTTTAGAATCGAATAATACTCTTTTTTTAGAATAACGAATAATACTCTTTTAAAAGGTCACAGTGGTTGTCTGCAAAGACTTGATCTCGCTGTATGAACTTCGAGAAATCTTGCAAGAAGGATGGGACTTAATGGCCAATTTTGACGCTATGGAAGTGAAGTATGTTTGTCGTCAGGGAAATATCCTAGCCCACACCTTCGCATGTAGAGGTTTAGTGGAAGGAGATACTAGTTTTTACTCTATAACGCCCTCTTCGACTATTGATGTAATTCATAATGATTTTTCAGGTGTAACTAACCCTTAATAAGATTTCACAACTTCTTCTAAATAAAGGAGTAATACTCCTTTAAAGATTAACAATACAATAGATTACAATAACCAATTGTCTATTAATTGAGGAATAAAAAGATAATGATGATTTCTAAAAAAAATAAAAGAAAAAGTAATGATGAAGTTCCATTAGGGATGCAAGTTCAAACCGGAAAAACCGTAATCCGAACCGAACCGGGCGGTTTGGTTTGGTTCCGTCTGGTTTGGAGGCTATTACGGTTTGATCCAGGTTTGCAAAAGTCTCAAACCGTATAATACGGTTCGATCCAGCTTTGCAAAAATCTCAACCCGTGTAAACCGAACCGTTTATGTAGCACACTAGGTTATACAACTGCCACACTTGATAACTTCTACACATATGATGTAATATTTGCTACTTTAGTTTTAAAGAAAATGACATTAAAAGTTTAACGAATAATTAATTCTAGATGAATTATTAAGAAATTTAAGTGAAATAATATATTTCTAGAACACCGCAGTTTAAAACCAAACCAAACCGGTCCTTCACGGTTCGATTATGTTCTATTCGGTTTGGAGCCATGAACGGTTCATATTAGGTTTATGTTTTTCTCAAACCGTTACATGCGGTTCGATTTGGATGGGTGTCGAAACCGGACTGAAAACCGAACCGTTTTCAACCCTAAGCTCCATAACAAAATCGGAACTTCTCCGTCCATCAACTTGGACTCTTCCGTTAGGTAAGTAGAGTTCAAAATGGTTACAAATTTTTACTATTTTTTTTTTGTCTTCATTCCATCCAATAATGGCATAGTTTGGCAAAGATAGATTATTGGATAGATTATTGAATCAGTGGTTGAGATGATGTGTATTTGTCTCTCTCTCCTCATCTCAACCACACATTGAATAATCTATCTAATAATTTATCTTTGCCAAACTAGGTCAATGTTTCGACATGTGACCCCACCTATAAGAGCTCTAAAAGTGTGTTTACAGTTTTCCGCTTTATTATTGTGGTCCTTTGTCGACCCCGCGCTTTTACTTTCCACAACACAGGAAGTCTACAAACAACTCATGGCATGTTTCACGTGTTTCACGTGTTTCACGTGTTCGATCTTTCTGCCTCTGCAAGTCTACAAACAACTCATGGCATCCGCAAACAGAACAGAACGTGAACCATATTTTGGTTGATCTTTCCTCTACTAGGCAAAGCATTTCCTATATCTTTGTTTTGTTTGTCAATTTGTCTAGTCCAAGAGTTGTGTCATCTTTTAATACGACACCATTATTTTCATTATATTTTCTATGCATACTCACATGTTCTCTCATTGTAAAAAGTGTTAGTTTTTTTCATAACATTGTACATCTCTCTTAAGATTTAATGTTAGGGAAAAATTAACACAAATTTGTATCATATCGTTAGTTAAATTAGTCGGTTAAACATGACCCCTAAAATCAAATGATGGGAAAGAGAAGAATGATCAGAGTGGTATTTTGTGTTAAGATAAGTGTCTTGAAGAGGGAAGTCGAACAACGGAGCAACAAGAGTCAAAGAAAGCCAAGGTTCAAACTTTGTTCTCGTGTGAACAGATTTCTGTTCGTGCGAACAAGTTCTCGTGCAAACAGATTTCTCTTCGTGCGAAGGTGTCCTTGCGAACAGAACGTGTGTTCATGCGAACAACATCCTCGGGCGGCAAATAAGGATGGAAACATTTCCTTATGGCCTCGGGTCATTTTTGGGAGTATAAAAGAGTCCTTTGCGAGAGTAAAGGTCTTTCTTGCCCGTGGACGTGGTTAGCTCGATTTGAGCTAGCGAACCACGTTAAATTGTGTGTTTTCATCTTTTCTTGACAATTCGTGAGGTAAGAGCGATCGTGAGTTGCATAACAAACTGGTATCAGAGCCTGGTTAAGATCAATCCACCAAGAACGATGTCCAGATTGACAGGTTCACCGGAGGGAATAGCTTCAGTCTGTGGAAGATCAAGATGGAGGCCTTGCTTGAATCGCAGGGATTATGGGCACCTTTGACCACAGACAAGAGAGGTATTGATGTCAATACATCGAGTACAAAGGTGTTGGAGGAGAAGGCACACGCAACGATTATGCTGTGCTTATCGGATGACGTGATCATCGAGGTCGCAGATCAGAAGCAAGCAGCAGGGCTTTGGCTCACGTTAGAGGGTCTAAATATGACGAAGAGTCTCACTAGAAAGTTGATGCTAAAGCAAAGGCTCTTCACTTTGCGGATGCTCGAAGGTACGACTCTTAAAGACCATCTTGATCAATTGAACACAATTCTTCTTGATTTGCGTAATATTGGCGAGAAGGTGGGTGATGAGGATGTCGCACTGTTGTTATTGATCTCGTTACCTCCATCGTATGAGAACTTCGTTCAGTCATTCATTGTGAACAAGGATGACTTATCTCTAGAGGAGGTCAGATCGGCGCTCCATGCTAGAGAATTGCGCCATAAGGGTGCAGGCATAGGTACAGAGGATCCATGCTTCCGGGTTGATGGCAACGGGGGAAGGCAAGAAGGGTAAGAAGAACAAGAAGAAGCAGTTCTCCGGTTCTAAGTTACCCAAGGATGTCTCTGCCTACTGCAAGGAGAAAGGGCACTTGAAGAAGGATTGCCCTAAACGAGGACAACATAGACAGAATGGCTCTGCGGCTGTGGTAGATAAGGGAAATTCATCTGGGGATGATTTCGTTCTACTGGCGGATGATGTCACGCATTCACCCGATGCGTGGTTTCTTGACTCTGGGGCTTCTTATCACATCTGTTCTAACAGGGAGCTATTTTCAAGCTACAACCGTGCAGATGGATGATCCGTTCATATGACAAACGGAGCAATTTGCAAGGTCGTAGCAAAAGGTTCAGTTAGATTCAAGACAAAGGATGGGAAGACATTCACTTTGAAGGATGTTAGACACGCACCGCTTTTCACAAAGAATCTGATTTCTTTGAGTCTACTTGACAGCAAGGTGACAACGTAAATCTATGTGCTTTTTCGCAAGTGTACGATCAAGTAATATAGACTACGTATTTGTGACTCTGATTATCGAACCCACGAGAATAGGACGAGTTTTAATCTTGGAAATCAGAAATAGATGCAAAGCTGTAAAAAGGATGAATAGTTGTGTGTGATTTACTTAAATTAAACTGTAATAAACAAAAGCAGTGATTAAAGAAATTATTTTCGATGCAGATTTTATGGGAATTTTTCTAAGTATGAAAACTGATGAATTAAAGATCCAGGTTCCAGGATCCCCTAGGGTTACTACTCAGCTTATATGACTTACTTTGATTTCAGAAACACACAGCGGTATTGTTTATGCCAGCATTCAAATGATACAATCTCCTCTCGGTCTCATGCGTCTATCACTCTCCTACAGATTTTCGGATCCCCTAGGTTCACCTCAATCTGCAGGTTTGTTCTAAGTTTGCTAGGGTTACAGGTTGTCCTCTCGGTCTCCCCCTAAACTTCTAACAGTTGGTCTAATGCTTCTGGGCTAGTCTCCTGATTCTCTTCACCTCTGAGTCCATCAAGGCAGGGTACTAAATCCTGTCTTCTCTTCCTAACTCTCACTGGCCACTCTCGCGCACCAGATCCTGTCTGTAGCACTCCCTGGTGATCAGGCCATTCATGCATAAGTATAAAATCAAAGACAGAATAATAAATTATCCAATACCGTATTAAGACTTCAAACTAGTCATTTATCTGAGAATCAAAACAAACCATGTCGCTGAATTCATAAACCCTAGGTTCACCGAGAACCTAGGTAAAAGGTTTAGCTAGAGTATATTATTAAAAACACTGTTTCATAAAAGAAAGAAGAAAGATCAAACGAGTTATGGCTGAATACTGAAAACTGCTCCAATCTCTGCTCTGCTCCAAACTGACGGCTCTGGTACTGTCTTCTGTGATGATGAGTGTAACCTAATTCTGTGCTGGGACACCTCCTTTTATACTGCCACAGTCTCTAAAACTGATGCCTGAAATTCCTGTTCTGCCCCTGTCTAAACCCGTACTGGAAGCTTCTGGAAAACCTGACGTGCGTCTGAACGCAGCCTCCCTGCGTCTGAACGCACACGTGCGTCTAAACACACATCACCTGCGTCTGGACGCACAACCTGATGTTGACTTTTGCCTTTCCTCGCTGACTTCCTGGATTGTGAGTTTGAACGCACAATGTGCGTTTGAACGCAACTGATGCCTGAAATTCCTGTTCAAACGCACAATGTGCGTTTGAACCCTTGCATACTGCCTTGCAGACCCTGTTTTTGCGTACTTCAATTTCATACTTCCCCATCCAACAGATTCATGCTATATACCAGAAGACTCAACTATTCAACTGACTCAGATAAAGAATATACAAAACTGACATATGACAAAACAAAGATTATTTGGTTGAGATTGGGCAATCTCTAGAATTAAAACTGATGCGTCCTTCAATGTTCATTCTACCTCTAGGAAGTACCGGTTAACAGGCGATTGGTGAGCCTGTTTGTTCCTCAGGGTGGAAAATAAGTGCGGGCTTCCCTTAATGTTACTTTCGTCTGTGTCCTGAGCAAATCCCTAGATATCCTACCTTCCGAGCTATTTACCATCAGGGGATCCTAAGTTTAAACATGTAGGATTTTTGTATGTATCAGGTAAGGCCAATCCTACTTGTTATGACATCTCACTGTTCCCAACTCACACCCCTCACCAAGTCCCCGAAACTGTCCAGAACAACTAAGTCCCTGTATCTCAATATCCCGAAATCTTTGTGCTGATTCGCCGTTCTCGGCCACAATTGTGAAGTAGTATGTAACTAAACACTGTTCCCTACTCAGTTCTATTTGTAGGGTTTTGATTCATGGATCGCGCAAACGGAAGCATAATCAAACAAATAACCATGCAAAACCCTCCAAGGATCACAAGTCTAGATGCATAACGATAGTAAAGGTAAGAAATCATAAACACACCTTTGGGTTCTCCTTGATGACTTCAAACGCGAATAGTGTCACGTTCTCTATGGTTGATCCACGCCTAGAGTTGTTCCTAGATCTCCAATCACCTTGGTGCTAGCCCGGATTGAAAGGAGGGTGAAGAAATCACGCAAAACGAGACACCAAAAGGGGTTCGGCACCCTTGTGGCGTCGGGGACAAGGGGGCGGCGGCAAGGGGGCGGCGTCCCTCTTGTGGCTTGCTCTCTCTCTCCTTTGTTCTCTCCTACTCTTGTTATGTTCTCTCTAGAGCATAAAAGTGTGTAGGGAAGGAAGGAGGAGGGTCCTTTATATAGTCCAACAACTCCTTGTTAACTACCTAAAGGACTTATTCTAGTCCTACTAGAATTCAATTTAGTCCCTTCCTTGCAAATTAGTCCCTACTAAGTTTGCAAGGGTTTGCAAAGTGATCCTTCTAATTAATTAATCCAATTAATTAATTCCATAATCTAGTACAACTCTATATAGCGTGTGACCCCATAGGTTCTATCTAGTTGGTAGCAACTCTTTGCTAATATGGAGCGGTTTCTAGCAAAACATCCATTCTAGCCAACTAATAGAATAGTCATCTAGACAACCTTGTACAAGTAATTGTCTCATCCCTTTGCCTCCATATCCGGATTGGACACGAGACATACAAGTCACACTCGTATATCCAATCCCTAGTTTCTCGATCCATGGAATAGCCTTATTCGTGCAAATAACATCAATATCCCATATATTGATTTATTTGAGTCTGGCCAGACATTCTATAAGCACTATCCTCGAGTGGCCTTGGATATTCGCTCCCGTTATGTGGGAGGGGCAAATCCTCTCTACGTCCACTACGATCTCTAAGCTTGCTTCTCATTGTATCCAGTACACGCCTTTATAACTACCCAGTTACGGTGTAGCGTTTAACGCTACCAAGATCACAATGATCCACAACTAGAATATCTAGTGACTTCAAGTCTAAGGATGACAATACCATTGTACCCGAGAAGCACTTGTGACTCAACATAACGTGTATGTAGCCTTCTCGGTAATGGGTCAATCCAGTGCAACATTCCGTAATGCACACCTATGTGTTGGATCGTGATATCTCCATATCAATCCAACCCCATACTAGTCTATAGATGATTGTCCCATTTAATCATTATACTTGACTAGGGATATTTAAGATAAACAACACGATTGTAAATCTAAGGACTTCATTATATTAAATATCCAATAAATAATAAATGAATTTCTAGCCAATTACAAATTCATACTAAACTAGATTGCCTCTAGGGCATCTATTCCAACAGTCTCCCACTTGCACTAGAGCCAATCTGGCGCATCTCGTATGCCCATACTCCTAGTGTGCCCTTCATGCTTCCACTGCGTGAGAGGCTTCGTAAGCGGGTCTGACAGATTATCATCTGTAGGAATCTTGCATATCCGAACGTCTCCTCTATCGATAATATCTCGAATCAGATGGAACTTCCTGAGCACGTGTTTGGACTTCTGGTGCGATCTTGGTTCCTTTGATTGCGCGATCGCCCCAGTGTTGTCACAGAACAACTCCACTGGATCCGCAATGCTAGGGACCACACCAAGTTCAGAAACAAACTTTCTGATCCAAACAGCCTCCTTTGCTGCGCCATTTGCAGCAATGTACTCAGCCTCTGTTGTAGAATCAGCTACCGTCTCTTGCTTGGAACTCTTCCAGCTCACCGCTGCTCCATTCAGGCAAAACACATATCCCGACTGTGATCTAAAGTCATCTCTATCGGTTTGGAAGCTTGCATCAGTTTAACCCCTTACATGCAACTCTTCCTCACCGCCAAACATCAAGAAAGCATCCTTAGTTCTTCTCAAGTACTTTAGGATGTTCTTGACAGCAATCCAGTGACTCTCACCTGGATTGGATTGGTATCTGCTTGTCATACTCAAGGCATATGACACATCTGGTCTAGTACATAACATGGCGTACATGATGGATCCTATGGCCGAGGCATAGGGAATCCTACTCATGCGTTCCTTCTCAATCTCATTGGAAGGACAACCACTCTTCGAAAGAGTGATTCCATGTGACATGGGCAAGAATCCCTTCTTGGAATCTTGCATGTTGAACCGTTTCAACACCTTGTCAATATATGTACTTTGACTTAGGCCTAGCAACCTCTTAGATCTATCTCTATAGATCTTTATACCGAGTATATAGGCTGCTTCCCCTAAGTCTTTCATTGAGAAACACTTTCCTAGCCAATCTTTCACAGATTGCAGCATGGGAATGTTGTTTCCAATGAGTAGTATGTCATCCACATACAAGACCAGAAAAGCTACAGAGCTCCCACTAACCTTCTTGTAGACACAAGATTCATCTTCGTTTCTGATGAAGCCAAACTCTTTGACCACTTCATCAAAACGTCGATTCCAACTCCTAGAAGCTTGCTTCAATCCATAAATGGATCGTTGCAGCTTACAGACTTTGTTGGCTTGCTTTGGATCCTCAAAACCCTCTGGCTGTATCATATACACGTCCTCGAGGAGATTCCCATAAAGAAACGCTGTTTTGACATCCATCTGCCAAATCTCATAGTCGTAGTATGCTGCAATCGCAAGTAGGATTCGGATGGATTTGGTCATAGCGACTGGTGAAAAGGTTTCATCATAGTCAATACCATGAATCTGTCTGAATCCTTTAGCCACCAATCGGCCCTTATAGGTAATCACATTACCATCCATGTCGATCTTCTTCTTGAAGACCCACTTGCACCCTATGGGCCGCGCCCCATCAGGTGGTTCCACCAAAGTCCATACTTTGTTGGTATACATGGATTCCATCTCGGATCTCATGGCCTCAAGCCACTTCTGCGAGTCTGGGCCATTCATGGCCTCCTCATAGGTAGTAGGCTCATCATCTATGAGCATCGTGTCACCGGAATCAGTTACGAGAAGTCCGTACCTCTCGGGTTCCTGGCGCACTCTACTAGATCTACGAAGCTCTTGTGTTACCTGAACAGGTGGATCCACAACTGCTTGTGATTCCTGCTCATGTTCCATAATCGGTTCAGTAATTTGTGGTTCTTGAACTTCTTCAAGTTCTACATTCCTCCCACTTGCTTCTTTAGAGACAAACTCTCTTTCTAGAAACACGCCGGTCCGAGCAACAAACACTTTGTTCTCGGTTGGATTGTAGAAGTAGTATCCCTTAGTTTCCTTAGGGTACCCCACAAATTTACACTTATCCGATTTAGGCCCTAGCTTGTCTGATTGTAAACGTTTTACATAGACATCGCAGCCCCAAATCCTCATGAACGACAGTGTGGGACGCCTCCCACTCCACATCTCATATGGTGTCTTCATGACTGATTTAGATGGAACACGGTTAATGGTAAAAGCTGCACTTAATAGAGCGTTGCCCCAAAACGATAATGGAAGATCGGTTTGACACATCATAGACCGAACCATATCCAATAGGGTTCGATTCCTCCTCTCGGGCACGCCATTCCATTGTGGCGTTCCGGGTGGAGTGAGTTGGGACACGATCCCACACTCTCTAAGATAGTCGTCAAACTCTTGGCTCAAGTATTCTCCTCTACGATCCGATCGTAGAGCCTTGATACTTTTGCCAAGTTGCTTCTCTACTTCATTCTTGAATTCTTTGAACACTTCAAAGGATTCGGATTTTGCCCTCATAAGGTACACAAATCCATATCTACTGTAATCATCAGTAAACGTAATGAAGTAGACATAACCACCCCTGGCAGGCGTGGCAAATGGCCCACACACATCGGTATGTATGAGCGCCAATTGCTCACTAGTCCTCTCACCTTTCTTATTGAAAGGGGACTTTGTCATTTTTCCCAATAAACAAGCCTCACATGTCTCATATGATTCAAAATCAAATGAGTCTAGCAATCCATCCTTATGGAGTCTAGATACACGTTTCTCATTTATGTGGCCTAAACGACAATGCCATAAATAAGCAGGATTTAAATCATTTATTTTAATCCGCTTGGTATTAATGTTGTAGACAGGATTACTTAGATCAAGGACATAAAGTCCATTAAATAATTGCGCACTAAAATAGTGAATATTATTCAAATAAAAGGAACAACAATTGTTCTTTATTGAAATAATAAAACCTTCCTTGTCCAAACAAGAAATAGAAATAATGTTTCTGCTCATAGCAGGCACAAAATAGCAATTATTTAATTCTAAAACTAATCCTGAGGGCAGAGATAGCTCGCAAACGCCTATGGCCAACGCAGCAACCTTTGCTCCATTCCCAACGCGCAGATCTACCTCCCCTTTAGCCAATCTTTTACTTCTCTTTAGATCCTGCATATTTCGACAAATATGAGATCCACATCCAGTATCTAATACCCATGATGTAGAGACAGTTAAATTGACATCTACAACAAAAATACCTGGTGGTGGTGGAATCACTATTCCAAGCCGCTTGTCCTCCAGATATTTTGGGCAGTTCCTCCTCCAGTGTCCAGGTTGACTACAGTAGTGACATTCACCCTTAGTCACGACCTTGGCAATCCCACCAACAGGCTTAAGGGCTTGTTCCTTGGACTTAGCAACTGACTTGCCTTTGCCCTTGGAGGAAGAGGCAAACTTTTTACCCTTTCCTTTATGCACCATCATAATGGCCTTGCCCTTACCCTTGTTGATGCTCTGTTCAGCCGTCCTCAACATGTTGAGCAAATCTGGCAGTGGTTTAACGATCTCGTTCATGTTATAGTTCATAATGAACTGTCCATAACTCTCGGGCAACGATTGCAACACGAGATCGGTTGCCAACTCTTGGCCGACCGGGAACCCAAGCCTGGCGAGATTCTCCAAGTACCCGATCATTCGGAGTACATGGGGTCCCACCGGGTTCCCTTCTGCCAGATGACATTTGAACAGTGCCTTTGAGACCTCATACCTCTCTACCCTCGCCTGCTCTTGGAAGAGCTGCTTTAGATGTTCGATCATATCGACAGCATTCATGTTCTCATGTTGCTTCTGAAGCTCAGAGGTCATGGTGCAAAGCATTAGGCAGGCCGCATCATTAGCGTCATCAACACGCTTTTGATACGCCTTTAAGGCAGCAGGTGTCTGATTCTCTGGACCTTCTGGAACTTGCTCCTCTATTGCGTACAGCTTTTTCTCTTGCTTGAGAACAATTCTCAAGTTTCTGTACCAATCGAGAAAGTTGGTTCCTGAGAGCTTGTCCTTCTCAAGGACAGATCGTAGGTGTTGGAATTGTGCCCTAGAGGCAATCAATTAATTGTGACATTTATGGATTTACGATTCATTATGTTATCGATATGGAGATATGTTAACATGAATGAAGTCCTTAGAATATAAGTGTTATATTCTTAAATATCCCTAGTCAATTATAATGATTAATAGGACAATCATCTATAGACTAGTATGGGGTTGGATTGATATGGAGATATCATGATCCAACACATGGGTATGCATTAGGAGTAATGGCATACTGGATTGACCCATCTCCGAGAAGGCTACATACATGTTATGTTAAGTCACAAGCGCTTCTCGCGGTGCAACGGTATTGTCATCCTTAGACTTGAAGTCACTAGATATTCTAGTTGTGGATTATTGTGATCTTGGTAGCGTTAAACGCTACACCGTAACTGGGTAGTTATAAAGGCGTGTACTGGATACAATAAGAAGCAAGCTTAGAGATCGTAGTGGACGTAGATAGAATTTGTCCCTCCCACATAACGGGAGCAAATATCCTAGGCCACTCGAGGGATAGTGCTTATAAAATGTCTGGCCAGACTCAAATAAATCAATATAGGATATTGATGTTATTTGCACGAATAAGGCTATTCCCAGGATCGAGAAACTATGGATTGGATATACGAGTGTGACTTGTATGTCTCATGTCCAATCCGGATATTGGGACAAAGGGATGAGACAATTACTTGCACAAGGTTTGTCATGATGACTATTCTATTTGTTGGCTAGAATGGATGTCTTGCTAGAGGCCGCTCCATATTAGTAAATTGTTACTACCAACTAAATAGAACCTATGGGGTCACACGCCATATAGGGGTGAACTAGACATGGGAAATAATTAATTAATATGATTAATTAATTAAAAGGATCAAATCGCAACAACTTGCTAACTTAGTAGGACTAATATGCAAGTTGGACTAATCCATGTATAGACATGATTAGGATTTGCCAAGGTGGCCTAATTCATGTAGGGACATGATTAGGATTAATTTGCAAATAGAACTAATCCATGTATTGACATGATAAGGACTATTTTGCAAAAGGGACTAATCCGAACTTGAGTAGGATTATGAGGGGTTCTTTATGTAGTAGGACAAGGAGTTGTTGGACTATATAAAGAACACTCCTAGCTTATTTTTCTCTCTACACACCCACACATCTATTTGATAGAAGAAAGGAGAGAACAAAGCAAGGAGAGAGCAAGTCCCATAGAGGGCCGAAACCCCTAGGGATTGCCGCCCCCTACCCGTCGGCCTAAAGGTGCCGCCCCACCTTTGGCACTCCATTGTTGGCGATTTCTTCTTCCTCCTCCATTCTTCCTAGCTAGCACATGGATTTGGAGGATCTAGATCTCACCTCTAGGCGTGGATCAACCGTAGAGACGTGACACTATTCGCGTTTGAAGTCATCAAGGAGAACCCAAAGGTGTGTTTATGATTTCTAACCCTTACCATCGTTATGTCTCTTGACTTGTGATCCTTGGAGGGTTTTGCATGGTTTTATGTTTGATTATGCTTCCGTTGCGCAATCCATGAATCAAAACCCTACAGTGGTATCAGAGCCACAGGTCGTAGAGCATAAACGTGGTTTATGTGTTACGTTTTAGTTGTTTTACACCTTAAATTGATTATTTATCGCGTAAAACAAGACAAATCAAGCATGTGATGCAATTTGTCAATAATTAATCATAACAAGATCCAATTTTTGCATTGGATGCATGAATTGGTGAGTTTGAGAAATTTTAGGATCTTAGATCTAGGGTTTGGGCATCCTTGGGGAAGAAGGAGTTCTTTCCATACAAGGAAACAACCAAACTTGGGCACCAAGCAAGGGAGTTGTTTTGGTAACAACTCCCAAAGGAGGTTCGGCCCCCTAGGGGACCGCCCCTCCTTGCTTGCCGCCCAAGCAAGGCCGCCCTAGGGGCCGGGGCAGCCCTAGCCCGCGGCCTAGCCGCGTGGGCTAGGGGCCCGGCCGGCCCTAGGGCCTTGTGGTTCATCTTTTTGGGCCCGGGCAATTGGATTGTTGGGCCCATGGACCGTTTTAACCCTAGAACATCCTAAAATCAATTAAAATTGACCAAGCGCGTTAAAATTGGATTTTAACTGTTTATGTGCAATTCGCATGGTGATTGGATATGGCCTTAGGATGTGGTTTGATGTGGATGTTTAATTTTTGTGGTTTGGTTTACGGCCTGCGAGCTGATCAATTAATTGTAATAATTAATTAGGGTTTTATGGCCTGCGTGCCATTTTTTTTCTCAACTTGTGAGATTTATTTTATTTAGTATAGAAGTTAGCTAGTGCTAGATAAAGTAGATTGTTAGCCAAGATTGGAGAAAAGAAGCCCAAAGCCAAAGAAGCCACAAAAGATGGAGCATGGAGCATGGAGCATTCCACAAGACTATGAAGGATGGACCAAAAGATCAAGACGCATGGAGATGTGTTTGTTTTAGGGTTCATAGATAATTCCATTGGCTTGGAATTATCTTAGTCTAGAAAAGGCCATATCCACATCACGTTTAATTTCTGTTTTGTGGTTGTTTATTTTATTGTCTTATTATTGTGTGGTTGGTGTATGGATGATGCATGCAATTAGGATAATAAGATAATTAGACAACCCGGATCTATTATTTGGAGTTGTGCCCAAACTCAAATAGATAGATCAGTTGATATTGATCAACAAAAGCAATTAAAATTGAATTCAAAATCCCTCAAAATTCAAATATTGTGTTCTTGCCTTCTCGTTATTTAAACACTCATGATCATCATTATTTATCAAGTTCGTGCGTGCCAAAGCATGGCGACTTGGTTCATAATGATGGAATGCGATGGCACGTAACAATGTGCAATTGTTTAGGTAAGAGGTTGAACACAACTAGGCTATTAATTTGATTAAGAAACCTAGAGGCAATCAATTGGGATTATCCATATGGATGGATAAATAAGGAGTTATTTGCCCGATTGAACCAAGAGTTGCATATGGGATGCAATTGGAATTGTTCCTACCTAAGAAGTAGTCGAATTATGGGTGACTTGCCAAAGCAAGCTCATAAGGAGATGAAAAAGATGGATCTTGGCCCACTAGAAAATATAAGGATATTTTTCGCATTAATATCTTGAGGGTTATTAATCCGTAGTAAAATAGTGGGAGCTATATTTGACAATTTAAATCCTTGTTGAATATAGTTAAACGTCACAAACTTTGCATAATCCTATCATGTTGAATACCCATGGCATTAAACAAATAAAAACGCGACTCTATCTATTTCCTAGACTGGTATAAAACTGAGAATTGTTCTCAAATAAAAGGGAAATTGTTGTACATCGTAGAACATAAAGTTCTCTTCCACCGACTACCAAAAACACACCAAAACCTATGAAAGGAACACCAAAGAATGGTTCTTTGGTTATGACTTGTCTCATGCTAGCTGCCATGAACTCTGAGCTTTGGAAGCAAGAAGAGAGACATGGAGAAGTATGATATGATCATACATTGAAAGAAGCTCTTTCAAAAGAGGGAGCTAGACATGAAAGGTTTGAAGTGATGCTCCACTTTGGGTTATGCAAATATACTAATTCAATATGATTGAAACATTAGTAAATATGCATTATCTATGAGATAGATAAAGAATAAAAGGTTATTCACCCAAGTGGACCAAGAATTGCATTGGATGCAATTATAGTTTTGTTTTAAAAGTTGATTTACTCAATATGATTGAAAAATCACTAAAACAAAACACTAATAATGGGCATGGGCAAAGCTGTTAATAGTTAACAGCATGGGTAAGGGCAAATGGTTTGCGCCAACCCCATGGGTATAAAGCAAGCCTGTTGCTAAAAACCAAGTTGCCTTAGAGTTCCATAGATGGTGTAGAGGAAGAGAAACTACCCAAAGTACCTGGAAGTAAATAATAAAGGAATTATGAATTCCAATATAGGTATTTTGTTATAGAAATCAATGTGTCTATCTTATCATCATAAGTATATGATACTAGATGAGGATCTCACATTTATAGAAATGTGGTGGATCTCAAGAGACGAAGACAATTGGATAAGGAAGAAATAATCCTACACGTGGGGCTATGAAGCAAAGGGTTGCTGAATAAGCCGTGGGGAATTATTTCTACCTTTAAGAAATTGTTCATGAATTAGACAAAAGCGATAATGTCCCTACTATGAGTAGGACCATTATCAATAGTTTCTTGTTTGGACAAGAAATCTCCTTATCATAATAAAAGGACAAATGTTGTTCCATTTATTATGGTATGCGTTATTGTAATGCAATTTTGTCTAAGTGGATTCTATATCCATGATCATGATAATTTCATCTATAACATTAACACCTAGAGGTTTGCATATAATGATATGAACTTCACTTATCTTTAGCATTATCGTTTAGGCCTCATAAATAAGAAATACATACCTAGAACCCCATGAGGATGGATTTCTAGAACTCATTTGATTATTGAATCATATGAGACATGTAAGACTTATTAGGCAAAGATATGATCTTTTGGGAATCATACATATCGATGTATGAAGGCCACTAAGCATAAATGCTAAAGATGGTTTTCAGTACTTCATCATATTTACTGATGGGATCAGAGAAAATATGGATTTGTGTATCTTATGAAGAAACAAATCAGAATCCTTTGAATTGTTCAAGGTATTCAGGAATGAAGTAGAGAACCAGCTTGGTAAAAGTATTAGGGCTCTACGATTGGATCATAGAGGAAAGTACTTGAGCCAAGAGTTTGACAAGAATCTATGGGAGTATTGGATATGATCTAAAACTCGCTCCACCTAGCACGCCACATGGGTTTGGCGTGTCTAGGAGGAGATTTCGAACCTTATAGGACACGGTTCGGTCCATGATGAGTCAAACAGAACTTCCAGTTTACTTTTGGGGCTATGTTCTAATTACAGCAAATTTCGCCCCTAACCTTGTTCCATCAAAAATGAAATATGAATAACGCCATATGAGATATGGACTAGGAATAGTCCTAGTATGTCATTCATAAAGATTTGGGGTTATATAGTTTATGTAAAAGGTTTACAAATAAACTTGGACCCAAGTCGGATAAATGTTTTGTGGGATATCCTGAAAAGGATATTATTTCTACAACCCAATCGAGAACAAACTGTTTGTTGCTCAAACCACATTGTTTCTAGGTAGAGATTGTCTCTAAAAGAAACAGTGGGAGGACAGTAGAACTTGAAGGAGTTCGAGAACCACACTAGAACATTGATCCTCTTGATGGAACATGAGTAGGATCACAAGGTGTTGTGGAGAAACCTACTCAGAAAAAAAAAAAAAAAAAAAACAACACAAGAACCTCGTAGGTCAGGTAGGATATATCGAGGGACTAGAGAAATAAGGATTTCTCACAACCAGTGATATATTGCTCATCGAGATGAGCCTACAACCTATGAAATGACCACGTGTGGCCATACTCTCAGAAATGGCTTGGAGCCATGAGATACGATATGGAATCCATGTATACCAACAAAGTATAGACTTTGGTGAAACCACCTGAAGGGTAGGACCCATAGGGTGCAAGTGGGTTATGAGGAAACCAACATGGATGGTAATATGATTACCTTTAAGGGAAAATTGGCAGGAAAGGGATTTCATGTGAGTTCATAGTATAGACTATGACGAAATCTTTCCCCAATTGTGATGCTTAAATCCATTCGCATCTTGCTTGTAGCAATCTATTTGTAGATTGGATCAAGCTTCTAAGAGTTGAACTCTTCAAATGAATGATGTAATCAAAGGAGTTTGGTTCCATCAAAATTGAAGATGAGACTTGTGTTTACAAGAAGGTTAGTGGGAGCATAGTTATTTTTCTGGTCTTGTATGTGGAGACATACTTAATCATTGGGAATGTTGCCCCTACTTGGCAGTCTTACATAGATTGACTAGGGAGTTGACTTTCTAATGGTAGACTTAAGCGAAGCAACTTGTGAAGATCTATTGAGGTAGATCAAGATGGTTGTATAGCTTAGGTCATAGTACATAAATTGACAAAGGTGTTGAAATGGTTCAACGTGAAAAGAATATTGATTCTTACCCATGTCACATGGAATTAGTCTTTGGAAGGCTAATTGTCTTACCAATTAGATTGGGAATGGACCGTATGAATTAGATTCACGAGATACGCTATGAGATGTACTAGGCCAGACGTGTCATATGGTATGACACAAAGATACCAGTCAAATCCGGGTGAGAGTCACGGGATTAATTATCAAGATTATCCTTTAGTACTTGAGAAGCACTAAGGATGAATTTTTGATAAATAGATAATATGAAGAGTTTACTGTAAGGGGTTACAGTGATGCGAACTTCAAATCTGAAAGAAGATTCAGATTATAAGTCGAGTTTTATGTTCTGTCTTAGTGGGAGCGACTGTGAGCTGGAAAGGTTCCAGGCAAGATTCAGTCACTGATTCTAACACAGAGGACTGAGTAAATTAATGCATAAGATGCATTTACTCAGAATATTCAATCTCAATCAAATTGTTGATGGAGGAGATGTGAATATTTGCAAGGTACCAGCATATGTCTCGTCCCTACGCAGTGTAAGCGTGGAGGGCCGCGCTAGATCAATAGGCATATGATGCAGGAGATTGACTCTAGTGCAAGTGGGAGACTGTTGGAATTGTGCCCTAGAGGCAATCAATTAATTGTGACATTTATGGATTTACGATTCATTATGTTATCGATATGGAGATATGTTAACATGAATGAAGTCCTTAGAATATAAGTGTTATATTCTTAAATATCCCTAGTCAATTATAATGATTAATAGGAAAATCATCTATAGACTAGTATGGGGTTGGATTGATATGGAGATATCATGATCCAACACATGGGTATGCATTAGGAGTAATGGCATACTGGATTGACCCATCTCCGAGAAGGCTACATACATGTTATGTTAAGTCACAAGCGCTTCTCGCGGTGCAACGGTATTGTCATCCTTAGACTTGAAGTCACTAGATATTCTAGTTGTGGATTATTGTGATCTTGGTAGCGTTAAACGCTACACCGTAACTGGGTAGTTATAAAGGCGTGTACTGGATACAATAAGAAGCAAGCTTAGAGATCGTAGTGGACGTAGATAGAATTTGTCCCTCCCACATAACGGGAGCAAATATCCTAGGCCACTCGAGGGATAGTGCTTATAAAATGTCTGGCCAGACTCAAATAAATCAATATAGGATATTGATGTTATTTGCACGAATAAGGCTATTCCCAGGATCGAGAAACTATGGATTGGATATACGAGTGTGACTTGTATGTCTCGTGTCCAATCCGGATATTGGGACAAAGGGATGAGACAATTACTTGCACAAGGTTTGTCATGATGACTATTCTATTTGTTGGCTAGAATGGATGTCTTGCTAGAGGCCGCTCCATATTAGTAAATTGTTACTACCAACTAAATAGAACCTATGGGGTCACACGCCATATAGGGGTGAACTAGACATGGGAAATAATTAATTAATATGATTAATTAATTAAAAGGATCAAATCGCAACAACTTGCTAACTTAGTAGGACTAATATGCAAGTTGGACTAATCCATGTATAGACATGATTAGGATTTGCCAAGGTGGCCTAATTCATGTAGGGACATGATTAGGATTAATTTGCAAATAGAACTAATCCATGTATTGACATGATAAGGACTATTTTGCAAAAGGGACTAATCCGAACTTGAGTAGGATTATGAGGGGTTCTTTATGTAGTAGGACAAGGAGTTGTTGGACTATATAAAGAACACTCCTAGCTTATTTTTCTCTCTACACACCCACACATCTATTTGATAGAAGAAAGGAGAGAACAAAGCAAGGAGAGAGCAAGTCCCATAGAGGGCCGAAACCCCTAGGGATTGCCGCCCCCTACCCGTCGGCCTAAAGGTGCCGCCCCACCTTTGGCACTCCATTGTTGGCGATTTCTTCTTCCTCCTCCATTCTTCCTAGCTAGCACATGGATTTGGAGGATCTAGATCTCACCTCTAGGCGTGGATCAACCGTAGAGACGTGACACTATTCGCGTTTGAAGTCATCAAGGAGAACCCAAAGGTGTGTTTATGATTTCTAACCCTTACCATCGTTATGTCTCTTGACTTGTGATCCTTGGAGGGTTTTGCATGGTTTTATGTTTGATTATGCTTCCGTTGCGCAATCCATGAATCAAAACCCTACAGTAGGGAATGTTGTGAACTCGATGAGTTGTTTGCCATTTGGAATTCTACAAAAAGGAAAATACGCAAGTTTTAGTATTTGTGAATTTTGACTATATTTAATAATGGCTAGTTTATTAAATATAGCTCCCACTATTTTACTACGGATTAATAACCCTCAAGATATTAATGCGGAAAATATCCTTATATTTTCTAGTGGGCCAAGATCCATCTTTTTCATCTCCTTATGAGCTTGCTTTGGCAAGTCACCCATAATTCGATTACTTCTTAGGTAGGAACGATTCCAATTGCATCCCATATGCAACTCTTGGTTCAACCGGGCAAATAACTCCTTATTTATCCATCCATATGGATAATCCCAATTGATTGCCTCTAGGTTTCTTAATCAAATTAATAGCCTAGTTGTGTTCAACCTCTTATCTAAACAATTGCACATTGTTACGTGCCATCGCATTCCATCATTATGAACCAAGTCGCCATGCTTTGGCACGCACGAACTTGATAAATAATGATGATAATGAGTGTTTAAATAACGAGAAGGCAAGAACACAATATTTTAAAATTTGAGGGATTTTCAATTCAATTTTAATTATTTTGTTGATCAATATCAACTAATCTATCTATTTGAGTTTGGGCACAACTCCAAATAATAGATCCGGGTTGTCTAATTATCTTATTATCCTAATTGCATGCATCATCCATACACCAACCACACAAATAATAAGACAATAAATAAACACCCACAAAACAGAAATTAAACGTGATGTGGATATGGCCTTTTCTAGACTAAGATAATTCCAAGCCAATGGAATTATCTATGAACCCTAAACAAACACACATCTCCATGCGTCTTGATCTTTTGGTCCATCCTTCATAGTCATGTGGTGTGCTCCATGCTCCATGCTCCATCTTTTGTGGCTCCTTTTGGCTTTGGGCTTCTTTTCTCCAATCTTGGCTAACAATCTACTTTATCTAGCACTAGCTAATATCTATATAAAATAAATCTCACAAGTTGAGAAAAAAATGGCACGCAGGCCACAAAACCCTAATTAATTATTACAATTAATTGATCGGCTCGCAGGCCGTAAAACCAAACCACAAAATTAAACATCCACATCAAACCACATCCTAAGGCCATATCCAATCACCATGCGATTTGCACATAAACAGTTAAAATCCAATTTTAACGCGCTTGGTCAATTTTAATTGATATTAGGATTTCTAGGGTTAAAACGGTCCATGGGCCCAACAATCCAATTGCCCGGGCCCAAATAAGTGAACCACAAAGCCCTAGGGTCGGCCCGGCCCAAAACCCGCAAGCTAGGCCCGCGGGTTAGGGCCGCCCGCCCCCTTAGGGCGCCAAGCTTGGGCGGCAAGCAAGGGGGGCGGCTCCCTAGGGGCCGAACCTTCCTTGTGGAGGTTGTTTCCAAAACAACCTCCTTGCTTGGAGCCCAAGTTTGGTTGTTTCCTTGTTGTGGGAGAACTCCTTCTTCCCCAAGGATGCCCAAACCCTAGATCTAAGATCCTAAAATTTCTCAAACTCACCAATTCATGCATCCAATGCAATAATTGGGTCTTGTTATGATTAATTCTTTGACAAATTGCATCCAATGCTTGATTTGTCTTGTTTTACGCGATAAACAACAAATTAAGGTGTAAAACAACAAGAATGTAACACATAAACTACGTTTATGCTCTATGACCTGTGGCTCTGATACCACTGTAGGGTTTTGATTCATGGATCGCGCAAACGGAAGCATAATCAAACAAATAACCATGCAAAACCCTCCAAGGATCACAAGTCTAGATGCATAACGATAGTAAAGGTAAGAAATCATAAACACACCTTTGGGTTCTCCTTGATGACTTCAAACGCGAATAGTGTCACGTTCTCTATGGTTGATCCATGCCTAGAGTTGTTCCTAGATCTCCAATCACCTTGGTGCTAGCCCGGATTGAAAGGAGGGTGAAGAAATCACGCAAAACGAGACACCAAAAGGGGTTCGGCACCCTTGTGGCGTCGGGGACAAGGGGGCGGCGGCAAGGGGGCGGCGTCCCTCTTGTGGCTTGCTCTCTCTCTCCTTTGTTCTCTCCTACTCTTGTTATGTTCTCTCTAGAGCATAAAAGTGTGTAGGGAAGGAAGGAGGAGGGTCCTTTATATAGTCCAACAACTCCTTGTTAACTACCTAAAGGACTTATTCTAGTCCTACTAGAATTCAATTTAGTCCCTTCCTTGCAAATTAGTCCCTACTAAGTTTGCAAGGGTTTGCAAAGTGATCCTTCTAATTAATTAATCCAATTAATTAATTCCATAATCTAGTACAACTCTATATAGCGTGTGACCCCATAGGTTCTATCTAGTTGGTAGCAACTCTTTGCTAATATGGAGCGATTTCTAGCAAAACATCCATTCTAGCCAACTAATAGAATAGTCATCTAGACAACCTTGTACAAGTAATTGTCTCATCCCTTTGCCTCCATATCCGGATTGGACACGAGACATACAAGTCACACTCGTATATCCAATCCCTAGTTTCTCGATCCATGGAATAGCCTTATTCGTGCAAATAACATCAATATCCCATATATTGATTTATTTGAGTCTGGCCAGACATTCTATAAGCACTATCCTCGAGTGGCCTTGGATATTCGCTCCCGTTATGTGGGAGGGGCAAATCCTCTCTACGTCCACTACGATCTCTAAGCTTGCTTCTCATTGTATCCAGTACACGCCTTTATAACTACCCAGTTACGGTGTAGCGTTTAACGCTACCAAGATCACAATGATCCACAACTAGAATATCTAGTGACTTCAAGTCTAAGGATGACAATACCATTGTACCCGAGAAGCACTTGTGACTCAACATAACGTGTATGTAGCCTTCTCGGTAATGGGTCAATCCAGTGCAACATTCCGTAATGCACACCTATGTGTTGGATCGTGATATCTCCATATCAATCCAACCCCATACTAGTCTATAGATGATTGTCCCATTTAATCATTATACTTGACTAGGGATATTTAAGATAAACAACACGATTGTAAATCTAAGGACTTCATTATATTAAATATCCAATAAATAATAAATGAATTTCTAGCCAATTACAAATTCATACTAAACTAGATTGCCTCTAGGGCATCTATTCCAACACTATTTTATTAACTAAAACTGAAAATAACTTAAAACAATGAATATATTTTTTTTATTTTTTTTTATTAAACACGAAAATACAAACAAATGCAAACTAACTAAGCTGGGAAGTGCAATAATTCAATCTGTGGGGTATGAAGAGTATCAACTTGCCAGAAATACCCCCACATTAGTCGTTAAGTGCTGATCCTTGTTGTTCAGAAAATAACGTGCTGTCCCACCTAGCCTCCTCATCACAAAATATGTGGAAATAGGCACGACCACCGGTTAAACATGACAAGCCCGAACCCCTAATATGTGCGGAAGAGATATCACGCACGCGACTACTCCTCCTGTGATCACTGTGTAATGTAGTGATTCACCTCCTGCAAATTAATGCTGTCGCCTCTAACTCACCCTGTCACACCCTCAAGCTGTCCAAAACTGATCTGAATTGAAGTTCTCGTTCATCTAAAACCCTCCCAGACTCACTCCCTCTGTCATAACGCGTAGTACTAACCAACTAAACAAGTGATGCAAGTCACAAGGAAGGCTTCCTAGGCTACAGTGGCTGTGAATGAAGGGGTAAACGGCTGCAAATGTTCTAACTATTTGGACCTAAGGCTGAGAAACAGGACGTGAGGTCCGTTATAAGCCAAACACTCCACTGAAAAATGCAGTGACCGTGCTGGCGCCCGTAGGCAGGTTGTCGACTACCTATGTGACGGTGGTGTGGTAACTAGTCGGATTCCTAACTCAGGCTACAACGTACCGGAGAATTATGGGTTGCACTGGATCTAACCATCCACAAAGAAACAAAACTCCTACACCTCCATGTCAATTTTTCTTCCTGTTGGAGATTTACTTACTGAATTCTTCCCAGTTTATAATCCTATTAATTGCCCTTTCTCAAAAGATTTACAGTTTTTTTTTAATGCAAGGTCAGAAGAGTCGGTGGGTCGACTCAAAAGAAAAAACGTGCTGACTCAAAAATCAAAATAAAATAAAAATAAACTGAACAAAAATACGCTGACATGGCTATGTAGGAGGACACGATTCCCCACCCCCACACTAGAGGTGGCACGTCCTCGCGACTCTACTAATCTGGTCTGTAACTAGAATCTGTGTTCTCCGGAGTAGACTGGTCAGTCGGCTCAGGAGACGGTTCAGGAGTCTGCCTCCCTCGGGATCTCTTCCTCGCAGCCTGTCTTGCTGCTGCTACGGTACCAGCGTGGATGGCACCAGGATGGGCACTGCTGGCCCCTGGGTGTGCGTGCTGTCTGGGTGGGTACTGGGTACCCGGTCTTCCAGGGTCACCGACACTTTCTGCTTATTCGGGACTTGGGGTGGGGTCATGGCCAGAGAAGCTGTCATAGGGCATGCTATCCTCCATTGTCCAACTGGGACAGTTATCACTGGAATAGTGGTCCGGGAAATTAAATTTCTTACCACGCATGTTGCTCTGAATCTCATTGGGGGCAGACTCATGAGCTCGCACGGCAGCGGTGTTAGCATGGTAGATGTGCTTCTGGGTCTTGAATAGCTTTCCAAGACCCCTGGCCATTTTTTTGACCGTCCTCACCAGGTAGTTATGCATTTTTTCTTGGGCCTTAATTTTCTTTCTAACCCTCTCCTCATGCTCAGTCCTCTCCAGGCGCCCAAAAGAACTGCGCCTGGCCCCTCTACTGGACTGCTCGTGGTCATACTCGGTCTGCCTGGGTTCACTGGAACTGGCAGATCGGGGCAGTCGAAGGGGACCTGGTAAAGCTGGCAAACCACCATCACCCGGTGGTGGCGGTGGTGGCATGCCATCACCCCCACCATGAGGGGGGTGCACCATCATCATCATAATCATCTACTTGGACATAATCTGGAGGCCCATGCAGAGCCTCTTCCAAAGCACATCTCATCTTTCGGTACTTTCGTACCTGAACCGGTCGGATATCTCTCAGCTCGCCAGGAATTGGCACCGAATAGTCTTGTGCCATTTTGGTCTGCATCCTCAAAAAATCCAAACCCTTCTTACTGTTGGACTCCCTCCTTTCCCTAAAAAACTCACAGATAATTTATGGGAGGCTAACTAGTTCACGGGTCATCAAACAGTACACTAAAAGTGCGACATTATAGTCCATCCGAGTCATGTGCTTAATGCCCACGATCCGATTGTTGACCCACTCAGTCCACCAGCTCGCCTCTCGAATCAAGTAGGTAGCAGAGAGTTTCCTATAGGAAGGACTCCACTCGGGGTAATACCAAGCAGCGCATGGTACACCCGCACACAGGGTTTGGAGGATCTAGTCACTACGCTGCTCAGAGGGGTGACGCCTGAGTTCCTGAAACTGACAATCGTCCAACACCAACTCCAGACCTAAACTCTCTCGGATACTTTTTGGGGTGATCCTAATCCAAGTCTTCCTGCAGTAAATCCATTCTATGGACTGGGCCTCACTGTTCATGCACTGCTGGAGATTACTGAAAATCTCCTTAGCAAGCATAGAACTGACCTGTAGGTTGGTAAACCCGGTGAATAAGTCCCCAAAATGATCATTCCCAGTAAAGTTGAACAGGTTCTCCCCCATAGACACAAGATTACGAGGAAAAATTCTCTCAGCCGGTATGTCATACCTAATCTTTTTGTCCTGCAAAAAGAAACGGTGGTCTTCCATATTGACAAACCTATGGTCACAGAAATGGTCGCCCATAAAAAGCTGGCAGTCTATGATGTTCAAGGGTGCAATGGCCCTATCTGGCCTCATATCAGGTCTGTCCTCATCCATCGCAGTAACCAAAAAAACAGAAAAAATAAATCTGCAAAGAGAGAGAAAAAACAGAACCTGGATACCCGGAGTAAATCTTACGGGTATAGATCCGAAAACTGTCTCTGAAGGAGATCTGGAAATGTTTGATTTTTCGAGTGTGATCACCCCCACACTGTTTCTGGCAGTCTGGCGGTCCTGCGGTAGTGGCCGGAGTTGACTGGCGGCTGACTGCTGCTGGTGGCTGGCTAGGGCAGAGAGAATTTTCTAGAGATAGGGTTGAAAACTGTTTGACTGAAGTGAAAATGGGTCACTTTCAGCCGTACAGTATATATAGGCAAACTTTAGAAATTGAAGAATGGCCCCTGGAGTTCAAAATTTTTCAAAACTTTTCAAAATTTTCTGATCCCGCTCATTGTGCGTTTGAACGCACACCCTGCGTTTGAACGCAGTGCTTCATTTTCTAGAAACTTTTTGAATATTGATGGTGTACGTTTGAACGCACATCTTGCGTTTGAACGCACAACTAGTGACTTTTGGATTTTTTGGGCTGGTGATGATGTGTGTTTTAACGCATATGCTCTGCGTATGAACGCAGCTCTTCAGTTCTTAATGTTCTGCACATTTCTGATGATGTGCGTTTGAATGAAGATTCTGCGTTTGAACGCACATCTTCTCTCTAAAAAATTTCTGGGACTAAGTCTGCTGCGTTTGGACGCACATGTTGCGTTGGAACGCATGTTCTTTCTCCTCAAAATTTTCTTTCCAAGTCTTATGCGTTGGGACGCATGGCGTGTGTTTGAACGCACATGTGTTAGCCTGAAAATTTTCTGATTTTGGTGTGCGTTTGAACGCACATGTGTCATCATTTTTTTCAGGAGTTCCTGCGTTTGAACGCAACCCTTCTGTGTTTAAACGTGCATCTGCGTTTGAACGTAGGTCTTCTGCGTTTGAACGCACGACTCCAACTGCTCACTGTTCCCCTTTTCTCAACTTTTGCTGACGTGGCCTTGTGCGTTTGGACGCAGAGCTGCGTTTAAACGCATACTTATGTGTTTGAATGCACATGTCCAATTTTGAAAAAAATTCTCCTGTTCTCCTGAAACACTAAATTCAGCATTAAACCCCTCTTCTCACTTTTCTCTCTTATTATGAACATTTTATTTAAATAATAAGTAACTGAATTTAAAAACAACTACTCTACATTGGGTTGCCTCCCAACCAGCGCTTGTGATTTACAGTCGACAGCCCGACTTTGTTACCTCAGTTTTGGTCAGGGTATCTAGGTAGATCGCCTCTACCTCTATTATCTCCTGAGGATCTCTGTATGGCTTGATTCTGTTCCCATTCACCTTAAAACTGTATTGTCCCTCGGGTTTTCCAGCTCCACTATTCCCCAGGATGTAAAATCTTTCACAATAAATGGTCTAGACCATCTTGAGCGCAGCTTCCCTGGATAGAAATTCATCCTTGAGTTGTAAAGGAGAACCTTCTGCCCAATTTCTATCTTCTTTGGTAGTATACGGTTGTCATGACATTTTTTCGTTTTCTCTTTTTAGATTTTGGCACTCTCATAAGCTGTTTTACGGAATTCCTCCAATTCGAGAAGTGTCATCTTCTTCTTTTCTCCAGATAAACTGTGATCCATATTGAGCTGCTTGATTGCCTAGTATGCTCTGTGCTCTAATTCTACTGGTAGGTGACAAGCTTTACAAAAAACCAGCTGATATGGGGACATTCCCAACGGGGTTTTGTAAGCAGTTCTGTACGCCCAGAGTGCATCATCAAGCTTTAAGGACCAGTCTTTCTGTCCAGGATTCACAGTCTTTTCCATTATGCTCTTTATTTCCCTGCTTGACACCTCTGCTTGCCCGTTTGTCTGAGGGTAGTAAGGCAGTGATACCTTATGGATAGACACCCCATACTGCTTTAAGACTTTGGCAAAGACTTTGTTAATAAAATGAGAGCCTTCATCACTGACCATGGCTCTTGGTGTTCCAAACCTGGTAAAAATGTTGCATTTGAGAACTCGCTCTACTATTGCTGCATCATTCTTCTGACAGGCCATAGCTTCCACCCATTTTGACACATAATCTACGGCCAGCAGGGTATAAAGATTTCCTAGAGAAAAAGGAAAAGGACCCATGAAATCTATACCCCAAACATCGAAAGGTTTGACCTCTTGCCACAGTGTCATGGGCATCTCATTTCGCTGGGAAATATTTCCTGTGCGCTGGCAGCGGTCACAACTTTGTGCATAATCATGGAAATCCTTGAAAACAGTTGGCCAGAAAAATCCTGATTGCAGTACTTTGTGAGCTGTTCTGGGGCCGCTGAATTGTACCCCACACTGTGCTGAGTGACAGTGCTGAATTACTTCCAGAATCTCGTGACATGGGATACAACGTCCAAGAATGTTATCTGCCCTTTGTTTAAACATGTAAGGATCGTCCTAGAAATAGTGTATGCATTCTGAAATAAACTTCTTTTTCTGCCAAGGGGTGATGTCTTCGGGAAGTGCACCACTAACCAAATAATTGGCTATGGCGTAATACCAGGGTTGTCTGTTGGTCTTGACCTTCATAATATGCTCGTCAGGGAATTTCTCTTGAATCGGCACTTATTCCTTCGTTGGATTCTCCAGGCGAGAAAGGTGATCAGCTACCACATTTTCAACTCCCTTTTTGTCCCTGATTTCAACATCGAATTCCTGCATCAGCAGAATCCAACGCAGCAAACGCGACTTTGCATCCTTTTTCTCCAGCAAGTACTTAAGTGCACTGTGATCAGTGAAGATAATGACTTCTGACCCTACCAGGTAAGATCTGAATTTGTCCAGAGCAAAAACTACCTCCAGCAGCTCTTTTTCTGTAGTTCCATAATTAATTTGTGCTTCATGCAAAACCCTGCTGGCATAATAAATTACACTGCACACCTTATCCTTCTGCTGCCCCAGAACTGCTCCCACCGCATAGTCATTGGCGTCGCACATAAGTTCGAATGGAAGTGACCAATCGGGAGTCGTGATAATTGGTGCGGTTGTTAGCCGATCTTTGAGTACGTCAAAAGCCTCTTTGCAGGCTTCGTCGAATTCGAATGGCACATCTTTTCCCAGAAAATTACATAATGGCTTTGTAATTTTGGAAAAGTCTTTGATAAATCTTCTGTAAAACCTTGCATGGCCCAAAAAACCCTTGATTGCCTTAACTGTGGTTGGATATGGCAGCTGATTGACCACCTCTATTTTTTCTTTGTCTACTTCTAAGACCTTGCTAGAAATCCTGTGTCCCAACACTATTCCTTCAGTAACCATGAAGTGGCATTTCTCCCAGTTGAGTACCAGGTTAGTGTTTCTGCAGCGAATCAGAACTCTGTCCAGATGGTATAAACAGTCATTGAAGCTGTCTCCAAACACTGAAAAATCATCCTTGAAGACTTCCAGATTTTTCTCAATCATATCAGAAAATATGGCCATCATACATCGCTGGAATGTCGCTGGAGCGTTACATAGTCCGAATGGCATGCGTCTAAAGGCAAACGTACCATATGGGAAAGTGAACCTCGTCTTTTCTTGATCTTCCGGATTAATGTAGATCTAGTTGTATCCGAAGTACCCGTCAAGAAAACAGTAATAAGCATGGTGAGCAATTCTGTCCAACATCTGGTCCATGAATGGTAGTGGAAAGTGGTATTTCAGTGTTGCGTCGTTCAGCTTCCGATAATCCATACAGATTCGCCAGCCTAATACAGTGCGCTGGGTGATCTGCTCCTGATCAACATTCTGGAACACTGTGATACACCCCCCCCCTTTTTTGGTACACACTGGACAAGACTAACCCAAGTGCTGTCTAATATGGGGTATATGATCCCTGCTTCTTGCCACTTCATGACCTCCTTGCGTACAACGTCTTTCATGATTAGATTCAGTCTCCGTTGAGGTTTAACGACTGGCTTCTTTCCCTCTTCGATCCTTATCTTGTGCATGCAGTAGTCGGGACTGATTCCCTTAAGATCAGCAATTGTCCATCCAATAGCTTCTTTATGCTCTCTCAGCACTTCCAGCAGCTTTTGTTCCTGTTCCTGAGATAGAAGAGACGAAACAATTACTGGAAGAGTATTATTTTGACCAATATATGCATACCTGAGGTGGTCCGGTAGTTGCTTCAGCTCCAGCACTGGTGGTTTCTGGAGTGATGGAACCAAGGCCATTTTCTGTGCGCCTTCTTCATCTTTATATAAGGTGGTCCAGCTTTCCGTTCTCATGGCCTGCTCAGCTTGGTGCTCCTCCGTTTCCTCTGGGTATATGTCCTCAAGTTCTGCCCATAGTTCATCAATCTCTTCACTTTCCAGATTGTCATCAATTACCTCCACAGCAAAACAGTTTTCATGACCATAGTAATCTGGGAGATGGAGAGACTTGAAAACATTGAATTTTACTTTTTCTTCGTTAATTTCCATAGATAGCTCTCCACTCTTGCAGTTGATAATGGCTTCACCAGCTGCTAGGAATGGTCTGCCCAGAATAAGCGGGACCTCCCCTGCCACCATATCCAGTATCAAAAAATCTGCTGGAAAAATTAGCTCCCCAACTTTCACCAGGATATCTTCAATGACTCCATAAGCAGGTTTTACGGATCTGTCAGCCTTTGAAGCATAATTCTGGTTGGCCTGGGTTCTCTGACCCCTAGACTTTTGAAGATGGTCAGTGGCATCAGGTTAATGCTGACTCGTAAGTCACACAGGGCCTTTCCTGTGTAGGCGCTGCCTAGGGTTGCCGGGATAACAAAACTGCCCGGGTCCTTCTTCTTCAGTGGTAGCCCGCTTTTTACACAACTGCTCGCTTCTGCCGTCAGATTTACTGTTTCGAAGTCACTCATTTGTCTTCTTCCATACAGTATGTCCTTGAGGAATTTAGCATAAGTAGGCATTTTGGCTAATGCTTCGGCAAATGGTATATTGATCTGTAATTGCTTGAATACCTCGAGAAATCTGGCGTAGTCTGTGCTGTCATCTCTGTTGTGTGTCTTCAAAGGGTAACGCACCTCCTTAGAAATTGGCACTGTTTCTAGTTTACCGTTATCAGTCTGCCCTGCATCCTGTCCGAACGGGCCCTTTGGCTGGGGGCAGGCAGTTGAACTGTTTTTCCTGTCAAAAACTTCGTGTTCAATATTCTTTGACTTTTCTGCATGTGCATGACTGGGATACGGCGGATCCTGTGGTGCAATTCCACTCCAAGTTGTGGTGGCATTGATCTGAGCGCGTTGATTATTCACTGTGTTTGATGGTAAATTCCCTGGAATTCTTTCTGCCTAATTATGTGCAAGATGACCATTCTGTACTTCCAGGTTGCGGATTGCAATTTTCATCTGACTTACGTCAGTAGTAAGTGAATCAATCTGCGATAATTTGGCCTCCCATTGCTTATTAAATTTTTCCATGTAGGTCTCAAAATGCTGTATTGATAGGTTAAGCTGTGGTTGTGCTGCTGATGCTTGTTGTTGATAACTCTCTTTTAGGAGTTATTAATATACTTTCTTAGTACTTGTAATAGGCTTATTTCACATGATTTATATGTTATATTTGCACAAATATGTGAATTTGACTATTTCTAAGCCTAAGAGTGAAAAGTTGTGTTTCTAGCTTATTTGTGCATGTTTTCTCTCATATTTGCTATGATAATTGCACGGGTTGTTTAGTGTTGTGTATCTCAGGTAAAATAGGTGCAATGGAGCTTATGAGATGCTTGGATATGCTTGGAATGGAGCTAGATGAAGAGGTGAAAAGAAAACGCAAAGACGAAGAGAAGTTGGAAAAGTCACACAGGACCAGCCTGCACTCTTTTCGATTCCCAGGAAAATCTACAAAGAATTTTGAAGCAAGGCTTGCGGCATTGGAAAGTAGACATCTGTAGCTTTCCAACGGTATATGGTAGGCCCGAATACGAGTCCGTATGAGGGAGATACAGCCCGCGCAAAATCAGCAAAGAATTCTGTCCGGGAATTACAAAGTAGAGGGGCTGAAGTGCAATTTCGGCATATTTTCATTAAAAAGCGTGCCCAGCTGGTAAAAAACGGGGATAACGACCTGAGAGAGAGATATTCACGCATCTTTGAAGCCTTGGGAGCTAGGGAAGAAGGGAGACAAAGCTTGGAGCTTGGAAGATCATCAACATTGAAGATTCAAGCGTTTGATCATCTTTTCTTCTTCTATTCTTCATGAACTTCATTATTTTGTTTATGTTGAACCATATTATGTCTACCTAAACTTCTCAAGCTAGGTGATTGATGGAAAACTAGGGTTTGTTGGATGATTTTCCGGATTTTGGACTTGATGCATGCGTTTGCTTAAAGTTTATGAATGTTCTAGTTATCTTACATATTCTTGTACTTCATTCTAAGTATTCTTGGCTTGATCACCCTTAGGATACTAGTCGTTGAGATTGTTGCACGAAAGTGAACTCTTTGATACATGTTAAAGAATATTGTAGGTAATCTTGTAGTTTCTTGAGACCGAGAGGAGATAGAAACTTGATTAATCGTGTGAGGGTAGTTTCAATTGATTTTTGCTAGAACTTAGTGAATTCGGTGGACCGATAGGACCCGGTGAACAAGTCTAGGAAATCAATTAGATTGTAGTGTTAGACGGAGGTGGACCGAGAGGACCCGAAATCTATTATTTACACAAATTCACGTGAGATCGAGAGAAGATCGTGATGAGTATTACCCGATATAACTAGAACGTGAGTAGAGTGTTTCAAGCATAACCCGGAAATCGTTAACAACCCTAGGGATCATCAATTACCTAGTTCTTCTTTATTAATTGTATTACATCACAATTTATCTTCGTTAAAAGTGAAAATTCTCTAAAAATATTTAGTTAGTTGTCATTTAGTTTAAGTCACTTGTTTGTGGGTGACGAACCTTCAAATCCAAACCCTTCTTACCGGTTACATAGATATCTCGTAATTACTTTCTAGTTAACTAATAATCGTAAATTCCCTTGGGTTCGATACTCGGAGTCGTAAAATACTCCACTTACTACTTGACCGTATACTTGCGTTTAAGCGCGTAAAGAATTCGCGTCAAGTTTTTGGCGCCGTTGCCGGGGACTTTAACGGTTTATTAGTTTAGTAGAAATTGATTTAGGATATCTCTTTTACTTTTTGTTTAATTAGCTACTTGTTTTCTCACTTGTATCTGAGTCTGGTTTTCAGGTCATCAGTGTATGTCCAGGATCCCTAGAGAACTTGTGCCCCCACTTGAAGACCCAGAGCAGTTATTCAGAGATCAGAGGAGAAGACAGAAACAGAGCACTATGGGTGATCAATTGACCAACGCGCAGCTCAATGAGAAAATGGAAGAGTTGGCGAAACTGTTGAATGATCGCAACGCCCAGACACCGTACAACAAGTCTGGGCAGGCTATTGTGGAGAAATTCCAAACGTCCACGTATGGACACAATCCGTCAATTGTAGTGCCAGACATACAGGCTGAGCATTTTGATCTCAAGCCAGCTACGATCCAGACAGTCACCAATCAGTTCCAGTTTTATGGGAACAAGGATAAGGATCCCAACGATTTCATTGGGAAGTTCAATGCTTACATCAAGACTGTGAAGTATAAGAACGTGACTCCAGAGGCATTGAAACTTATTCTATTTCCCTATTGTTTGAAAGGTGCAGCTGAGAAGTGGCTTGAGTCGAGAGCTCCGGATTCAATCACTACATGGGCTCAATGTGTGGATGAATTCATGGCAAAGTTTTACCCAGTTCAGCGGGTGATTCAGTTACAAGGTGATATCCTTGGCTTTCAGCAGCAGGCCCATGAGACCGTGGTAGAGGCGTGGGATAGATTTATGCATTTGATCAGGAAGTGCCCAAATCACGATTTTGGGGACTACAAAATTTTGCAGGTCTTCTACCATGGCTTAGAACGCCATAACCAGGAGCTGGTTAACAGAGAAGCTGGAGGCAATTTTCTGTACTCTGTTGACAAGGAAGGAGCATATGCACTTATGAAACAGCTAGCCAAGCAGGATACGCAGTTTTATGATTCTAGAAGACTTTCGGCATTGCCTGAGGCTAGAGATGATGAATGGAAGACTGGGATCAGCAAGATGGTGTCAGATTTAGCCAAGCATGTGTATCGGGATAAAAAGCCAGTTGCAAGAGTAGAGGAGCAGGAATTTGATTCAGCCTTTGCCCAGATTGCAAGTGAAGATGTGAACTTTGTGGGGGCACAAGGACAGCGGCAGAATTGGAACCAAGGGAACTACAGACCAGGCACAAGAGATCATTCAGGTTTCAGGTATGGGGATCAGTCTGGAGCTATATACGCACCTGGGTTTCAGCACATGCCACAAGCACCAGTGTCGCAGGCTCCACCACCGGCTGTTGTAGCGCCAAACCCAGAGATTTCTGTACTCACTAAGGCGTTGACACAGCTGAGTAACAACATGAACGATATGACCACGACGGTCAATGCTATGTCTTCTGATTTGCAGGCTACGAAGACTTCTCTTCGTGCACTAGAGGTTCAAGTTGGGCAAATTGCAACGCAATTATCTGCTAGAGCACCTGGTTCTCTACCGTCTGACACAGAGAATGTGCGCCAGGTAAATGCCATTACCACTCGCAGCGGGGTTTCGTTGACTGATCCACCATACCCGAGCCATGCAAGAGCTGAAGCGTCAAAAGCTAAGGAGCACGAGGTCTTCGATTCTGAGAAGACACCTGTCATGGTCCCCCAATCAAAGGGCATGACTCCACATGATGAGGAAAATTCCAATGAGGTATTACCACCACCCTCTTCTTCTAAAGATGTACCTTTTCCATTGAAAACTAGAAAGAAGAAGGATGACTCTGAGGAGTACAGGAGATTTCTCAATATTTTCTCCAAACTGCACATAAACATTCCGTTGATTGAAGCGCTGCAGAAAATGCCTAAGTATGCGCGGTTTATCAAGGATGCAATCTATGGGAGAAAAGCTATGGATAACTTTCAGACAGTGAAACTGAATGAGCAGGTGAGTTCATGTGTCTTGCATGGGCTACCCAAGAAGAAGAAAGATCCAGGTAGTTTTGTGATTGAGGCTACACTTGGTGGGGCATATACAGGCAGGGCTCTATGTGATTTGGGGGCGAGTGTCAACCTGATGCCGCTTTCAGTATTTAAAAAGCTAGGTGTGGGGGAGCCTAGTAAAACCTGGATCAATCTTCAGTTCGCAGATAAGTCGTCCAAGAAGGCCATTGGGGTGGTAGAAGACTTACTTGTGAGGGTTGGTAGTTTGATCATGCCAGCTGATTTTGTGATCCTTGACATGCCAGTTGGTGACGTTCCGATCATTCTTGGTAGGCCCTTTCTGGCTACTGGTCGGACTTTAATTGATGTGGAGAATGGAGAGTTGATCATGAGGGTCAACGATACTGTTGAGACCTTTTCTGGTTTTCAAACCGACTCCTCAGTACACTTATGAGGTGAAGCCAGACTTGCCATTTCCTGTGAAAGTTGTGCGTGGAATTTCAGAGCTGACACAAGGAGATCCGCCAGATCCTAAGGGTAAAGAATCGAGTGTGCAGGCGCACGAGGTAGTCATGAGTATCCAGCGCCAGAAGTTGGATGCGACACGACCTGCCAAACCACCTTTCTGAGCTTCATGAGGTAACTGGGTCGGGCCGTCGACCGTAAATTACAAGCGCTTGTTGGGAGGCAACCCAACGTATTTTTATGCTTTAGCGTAGAATGTGTATTTTTAAATACTGTCGTGTGTGTTTTTAATACCGTTTTGTTATCTGAGGGGTGAGAGAGTGAGAATCTGACATTTCAATTGAGTCGTGGCAGGAATACAGGTTGGAGACGCAGTCCTGACTCCCCTTCTTGATGCGTGCAAAGAGGAAACGAAGAAATATCGAGAAAGCGACGTAACGATCACGGACTTTGAGGTCATAAAATTCTGAGTTTACTCCAGAAAATTTGGAGTCACTTGTGCAAAATCAAAACGGGCGCGAGACGAGCTTTCCAACGCTATATTACACGCACGCATCGGAGTTCGGGGTAGCAAATTTGAAAAAAAAAAAAAAAAAACCGTTGCTGGAGTCAGGGGTGTTCGTGTGAACACCCCCTTTGTTCGCACGAACAGGAGCCCCCAAAAAAACCCACTGTTAGATATTAAGAACAACCAACTTTGTTCATGTGAACGGGGGTAAAGTGGGAATTTCAATAATTTTCGAGGGTGAGAAAAGGAAATTTGGGTAAAGTTTGAGTTTCATCGGGCTATACAGGGGCTTGTTCTTCCTCTTTCGAACACAGCACCCTCAAGCCCTCAAATCTCTCTGCAAGCTCGTCTGAATCTCCGGCGATTCAACCGATTTCTGGCGAGTTCACGGCGGCCTCTTGAATCTCCGGCGACTTCTCTCACTCCGGCGACCCAGCAGGTCCCGGTACTCCCTCTTCCCGTCGGGTTCAAGTCTCAAAAGACCACCCACACCGCCGGCCCAAATTCCGGCGGTTTCGAGGTGGTTCTCAGGCCGGTCGTCCCTCCGGCGGTCTCTCCTTTCACTCCGGCGATTCCAGCAGCGGCAGCACCACCCTTCTCTCTCTCCCCGACGGACGCCGACCTCCACCAGGCCAATTTCGGCCATTAAACCAGGCAGAAAAAGCTGAACGCCCAATTGAAGCCCCAGCCCTTCTTCTCCGAACACCAATACGACCGTTGCTGCTTTGTTTTGTTGTCCCGAATCAGTCACCTTCAGCACTAATTACAGGAATTTGAAGCTGCTTCCAACGTCAGGTTTCCTCCTCTTCGGTTTGCCATCAATTTGGGAATCGAATCTCAATCCTCTTTTTCTCTGCTTTGAATTGAAAACCCAGCAAGGTTATGCTAAACCACGGATAGCCCTCGGTTTCTCCCTCTCCGTTCTGGGATTCATGTAATTACACCAAACAGCTCACTGAAGATCGGATTCCATCAATTCAGCAACTCCGACAGTGGGGCTGATAGCTAATTCCCATAATTTGGAAGTTCAAGATATTTGGGGAATTATTTGATGTGTGTTGGAATGAATAAGAAGAAAAAAGAATGTGTGGTTTCATAAGAAAAATCGATACAGAGAGGGTCAAACAAGAAAATGATATTGCTCAAAATTGATGGGGGTCTAAAGCACCACTGTTCTCGTGTTGATTCAAGTTGCAAATTGAGAATTATGAAGCTTATGCTGGAGTATAAACTGGTCACGCTAGAGTTGCTAACATGGTTGTGAATATCATCGAATGAGGTGGAGAGTTTGCAGGGCATGCAGCAACTATTTTCAACTAAATAATTTTTCACTTGTTATTACTACTGGCGGATCCCCAGGAATGGAGATGATTATGCAGCAGCTGATATGGTTTCGCCGAGTTGGAAATTGGATGAAGATATCGACCCCGGTGTGCTACTCGCGCACTCGACCGTTACGGGAGCTCACTTCACGAGCTTGGGGATTCTTCGCTCTATTTTCGTCAGCAGCAACAGATCAATCGACCCCAGTGTGTTTCACACACTCGACCGCAAGGGAGCGTGCATTGTTCCGCACAATGTTTGCTTGGGGATTGTTCTTGCTAATTCAGTCAGCACTTATTGGATTTCGTCCCCGACTTTGTGTCGGTTGTGAGTTTCTTTTCTCTCTCTTTACTTACCGTTTAGGCACATCGTACTTGCTCTAGGATTTTATTTTTAGAATTCTAGGGAATTACTTGAGTACTTGCTTAATTTCGGTACACACAACTCGTTCACGTGCACGTAGCTTGAATTATCTCTACAATTTATTGTAGCTACCTTCTTGTGTCGTGGCTTTGACCCTGAGTAGAATCACCGCCCACGCATTTGAATGCCAAGTCCTCTGTTTTATCTCTAAATTCGTTGAGGACAACGAAGCGCTCAAGTGTGGGGGGATTTTTCGCTATTGACTAGCCAGTCAGTGTTTGCATCGCCATGTCTGCATATAGTTGTTCGTGTCGTATTGTGTCTATTTATGTGGTCAGTGTCGTGATATTGTGATAGTATGTTATATTGTTGTGTTAGTCGTGTATATACTTGTTTGTGTTTGTGTTTGATATTGCACGTTTTCTTATTTGAGTCTACCTACCCTGTCGAATGTCTTGTGTAGTTTCGTTCGTGTCGGCTTGCATGTAGTGTAGGAACTATATGGAAAAAAAATAGAAAAATATTAAAATATTAAATAAAAAATAAAATAAATTCAAAAATTCAAAAAAAAAATAAAAAGAGAAAATCTTGAGAAAAGGGCAATCAAAAGAGGCTAAAGTTTGATAAATCGCGAAGTGTGAGGATTTTAGGCGTAGAGCATGATTTGCGACCGAGAGTGACGACGTGAGTTCCCCCTAGTAGGTATAGAGAGACTTTCTTTACGGGAGTGCCTACCTATTTTTAACACTTACGTGATTTTCAAAACTCAAAGTGTGTGCCTATTTTCTTACAAGAGCTGAGTTAGGTGTGAGCTAAACAAGCCGAACATCCATGTGTACGTCTTAGGTAGTCGCCAACCCGCCTCGTAGTGGCACACGAAACAGCAGTGCGAGGACGCGTATTAGAGCACTCACTGCTTTTAGAACTCACCTTGTAGGACCATTAGACACCCCAATTTGAACCTTGGATTCTTTGCTAGCCTTCGGACCTAGGGTGACGATTCTTGGCCTTCAACACAAATTGATTAGAATCACCACTTTAGTGCGTCACGAGGGGGTTGTGTAGTTGAGGGGGTTCGATGAGGGAGTGATTATACAATTCGTTGAGTTCTACATCTCGCTTGCACTTCATTGATTATCTACGAGGGGATGCGAGGGTGAGTGAGTAGGCTTGCGCACTTCGGTGTGGCGGTGTTCCATGCCACTACATCATGGACACAGTTGTGGAGAGCCGTGAGTGCGTGAATCTAACGCACGAAATTGGGTTGGGAGAACTTAATTGGTGGATCGTGCTAGGTACCGGATGTGATTACTTTGGTGTAGGAGGATCGGTTGGATTAGGCACGAGATACATTCATATTCGGGACTACTTGAGAGGGGATATGGTTACATTCGAGTGTGGGGGTGTCGACTTTCGACTTCGGACATTGAGTGTGAGCTTGCGACGACTCCACTCCCACACATGTACTTCATTGATTTTGCGGCTTGGATTTGACATGGCCTTTGATTGAGTTAGGAGGAGATGATATTTTATGTGATATTCATTCATCGATTTACGTGTTTCCTTCTCCTAGCATATGTGATTGTTATTTGAAGACCACTCGGATATTATTGTTGGATTTTGATGGTATTTTGAGAGAATTGTGAAATAAAAAAAAAAAGAAAAGAAAACGAAAGAAAAAAAAAATATTAAAAAAAAAATGAGAGAAAAAGAAGAAAAAGGAGAGATTAAATAAAGTTGAGTTGGAATTGAATTAAAACGAGTGGTGGAGCTATTTCGACGAACGACGGTTCATGTTTCATGCTCGACGAACGACGATGGCCACGGAGATCACTAGTGTACCGGGGTTTGAGGGAATTGAGGGCCGGAGGTGATGAGCTTTGGGTTTTGGTTCCTATCATCGTGGTGAGGGTGTGTGAGATGTGGGATTTGATGTGAGAATGTGACGCTTAGGACTTGATTTCGACGAGATTATCTATATGTCCCTAAGCCTCATCATGTGAAAACCATTAGCGGATTAGGAGCTCGGACCTTGGATGTGGCTTTGCCTAGCGTAGTCTCTTATTTCGTGGCACACGCGAAGAGGTAGCGTACTCTTGTACTTAGTAAAGTTAGGCTTTCTATACTAACTAGGGGAGAGTCGCGGTGTCGAGTTTAGTTTCAACTCATGCTTTGTTCCTAGGATTCTCATCACTTCATGATAATCGATTTAAGCTAATGGAGATTGCCCGATCTCAACCAAAAAGATAAAAAGTGTATTTTGTGTATATATGTGTTTGTGTAGGATCGAGTCGTAGTTTGCATTTGCATCATATTGTTGCATTGTCGAGTCTTGTGTCGGTTGCGTCTTGAGTCGGCTAGTAAATAGTGGTTTTACTCGGGACGAGCAAAAAGTAAGTGTGGGGGTATTTGATAACTCTCTTTTAGGAGTTATTAATATACTTTCTTAGTACTTGTAATAGGCTTATTTCACATGATTTATATGTTATATTTGCACAAATATGTGAATTTGACTATTTCTAAGCCTAAGAGTGAAAAGTTGTGTTTCTAGCTTATTTGTGCATGTTTTCTCTCATATTTGCTATGATAATTGCACGGGTTGTTTAGTGTTGTGTATCTCAGGTAAAATAGGTGCAATGGAGCTTATGAGATGCTTGGATATGCTTGGAATGGAGCTAGATGAAGAGGTGAAAAGAAAACGCAAAGACGAAGAGAAGTTGGAAAAGTCACACAGGACCAGCCTACACTCTTTTCGATGCCCAGGAAAATCTACAAATAATTTTGAAGCAAGGCTTGCGGCATTGGAAAGTAGACATCCGTAGCTTTCCAACGGTATATGGTAGGCCCGAAGACGAGTCCGTATGAGGGAGATACAGCCCGCGCAAAATCAGCAAAGAATTCTGTCCGGGAATTACAAAGTAGAGGGGCTGAAGTGCAATTTCGGCATATTTTCATTAAAAAGCGTGCCCAGCTGGTAAAAAACGGGGAGAACGACCTAAGAGAGAGATATTCACGCATCTTTGAAGCCTTGGGAGCTAGGGAAGAAGGGAGACAAAGCTTGGAGCTTGGAAGATCATCAACATTGAAGATTCAAGCGTTTGATCATCTTTTCTTCTTCTATTCTTCATGAACTTCATTATTTTGTTTATGTTGAACCATATTATGTCTAGCTAAACTTCTCAAGCTAGGTGATTGATGGAAAACTAGGGTTTGTTGGATGATTTTCCGGATTTTGGACTTGATGCATGCGTTTGCTTAAACTTTATGAATGTTCTAGTTATCTTACATATTCTTGTACTTCATTCTAAGTATTCTTGGCTTGATCACCCTTAGGATACTAGTCGTTGAGATTGTTGCACGAAAGTGAACTCTTTGATACATGTTAAAGAATATTGTAGGTAATCTTGTAGTTTCTTGAGACCGAGAGGAGATAGAAACTTGATTAATCGTGTGAGGGTAGTTTCAATTGATTTTTGCTAGAACTTAGTGAATTCGGTGGACCGATAGGACCCGGTGAACAAGTCTAGGAAATCAATTAGATTGTAGTGTTAGACGGAGGTGGACCGAGAGGACCCGAAATCTATTATTTACACAAATTCACGTGAGATCGAGAGAAGATCGTGATGAGTATTACCCGATATAACTAGAACGTGAGTAGAGTGTTTCAAGCATAACCCGGAAATCGTTAACAACCCTAGGGATCATCAATTACCTAGTTCTTCTTTATTAATTGTATTACATCACAATTTATCTTCGTTAAAAGTGAAAATTCTCTAAAAATATTTAGTTAGTTGTCATTTAGTTTAAGTCACTTGTTTGTGGGTGACGAACCTTCAAATCCAAACCCTTCTTACCGGTTACATAGATATCTCGTAATTACTTTCTAGTTAACTAATAATCGTAAATTCCCTTGGGTTCGATACTCGGAGTCGTAAAATACTCCACTTACTACTTGACCGTATACTTGCGTTTAAGCGCGTAAAGAATTCGCGTCAGCTGTGCAGGTGCCGCCTGCTGTGTCTGTGGCCTATGCTGAAACTCTGGTGCATAGACTGCTGCATTAGGGTTTCCTTACCGGAACCTAGGATGGTCACGTGTTCCTGGTCTGTGGCAGCTTGGATCCCAATGTTGCTGAACATAGTTGGCATCCTCAGTCCGAAGCTCCTGAATTGCTGCATCCAAATCTGGTTCGTCCACTGCTGCTACAGTTTTCTTCTCTGTATATACCTTTTTGACTAAGTCTTAAACCACTTTTGTCAGATTATCAATTCTATCATCGGCTACTGGTTCTTCTAGTGTTGTGAGCCTGCTGTCATCAAACAGGCGAGTGTCTTGTTTGGCTAGTTGTTTCATCAGTTCATAGGCTCCATCTCTAACTACATGGTACAGAAAATTACCCCCAGCTTCCTTGTCAATTATGTCGGCATTCTCAATGTCCAGAGCATGGTAAAATACTTGCAGAATCTTCGCGTCCCCGAAGCCGTGATTGGGGCATCTTTTAACAAGTCTCATCAACCTGTACCATGCGTCTTCCACCGTCTCGCCCATCTTCTGTTTAAAGGATAAGATATCGCTTTGAAGTTTGATAACACGAGAAGCGGGGTAGAATTTTGCCAAATATTCAGCGACAGACCCTTCCCAGGGTTTGATGGATCTTGGTGGTCTGGATTCTAGCCAGTCTTTCGCTGTTCCGAACAAAAAGTATGGGAACAAGATCAATTTTAGCGTATTTGCTTCAACTCCTCTGTATTTGATCTTGTTGCAGTAATCTTCGAACTTCCCGAGGAAGTCGTTTGGGTCTTCGTCTGCTTTCCCATTGAACGGACAATGGGTCTAGGCAGTTTGGATAGTGGATGATTTCAGATCGAAGTGCTCTGCTGTTATTGGTGGCACTACGATGGCTGGTTGATATCCTCCGGTAGGAACTTCGAAGTTTTCCACTAACGCCCTCCCAGATCTGTTGTAAGTCCTCTGATTGTTCCGGGCAGCAAAGCTTGCTGCTATCAGCTCCTCAATATAAAGAGACATATGGGCTGGAGTGCGTTGCTCCTATCCTGTTGGTGTATCTGGTTCTGTTGGCGTATTTTCTCCGTGCTCAGACATCTTGGCTCGGTGTCTGCGGTTTTGCTCTCTGAAAAGTTTTTCTGGATCTTCGAGTGGTGGCACCAGTTCGCGAGGTAATCTGGGCATACACTAAAATGGCCTGAAAATCAGAGTTCAAGAGTAATGATATAAGAGAAAATAAAAATAAAAGTAAAATAAAAAACATTGAAATTATTCTGATTCCTAAGAGAAACCGTCACCGTTCCCCGGCAACGACGCCAAAAACTTGACAGCGTAAATCTATGTGCTTTTTCGCAAGTGTACGATCAAGTAATATAGAGTATGTATTTGTGACTCTGATTATCGAACCCACGAGAACATGACGAGTTTTAATCTTGGAAATCAGAAATAGATGCAAAGCTGTAAAAAGAAGGAATAGTTGTGTGTGATTTACTTAAATTAAACTGTAATAAACAAAAGCAGTGATTAAAGAAATTGTTTTTGATGCAGATTTTCTGGGAATTTTTCTAAGTATGCAAACTGATGAATTAATGATCCAGGTTCCAGGATCCCCTAGGTTTACTACTCAGCTTATATGACTTACTTTGATTTCAGAAACACACAGCGGTATTGTATATGCCAGCATACCAATGATACAATCTCCTCTCGGTCTCATGCATCTATCACTCTCCTGCAGATTTTCGGATCCCCTAGGTTTACCTCAATCTGCAGGTTTGTTCTAAGTCTGCTAGGGTTACAGGTTCTCCTCTCGGTCTCCCCCTAAACTTCTAACAGTTGGTCTAATGCTTCTGGGCTAGTCCCCTGATTCTCTTCACCTCTCAGTCCATCAAGGCAGGGTACTAAATCCTATCTTCTCTTCCTAACTCTCACCGGCCACTCTCGCGCACCAGATCCTGTCTATAGCACTCCCGGGTGATCAGGCCATTCATGCATAAGTATAAAATCAAAGACAGAATAATAAACTATCCAATACCGTATTAAGACTTCAAACTAGTCATTTATCTAAGAATCAAAACAAAACATGTCGCTGAATTCATAAACCCTAGGTTCATTGAGAACCTAGGTAAAAGGTTTAGCTAGCGTACATTATTAAAAACACTGTTTCATAAAAGAAAGAAGAAAGATCAAACGAGTTATGGCTGAATACTGAAAACTGCTCCAGTCTCTGCTCTGCTCCAAACTGACGGCTCTGGTACTGTCTTCTGTGATGATGAGTGTAAACTAATTCTGTGTTGGGACGCCTCCTTTTATACGGCCACAGTCTCTAAAACTGATGCCTGAAATTCCTGTTCTGCCCCTGTCTAAACCCGTCCTGGAAGCTTCTGGAAAACCTGACGTGCGTCTGAACGCAGCCTCCCTGCGTCTGAACGCACACGTGCGTCTAAACGCACATCACCTGCGTCTGGACGCACAACCTGATGTTGACTTTTGACTATCCTCGCTGACTTCCTGGATTGTGCGTTTGAACGCACAATGTGCGTTTGAACGCACCACTTGGTCTTCTTGTTGATTTTTCGCCTGTCTCTGACCTTCACCATTTTGAAGTCTCCTGCGTTCAAACGCAGGGTGTGCGTCTGAACGCACATCATTGGTCATTTTTTTTCTATTTTCTTCTGTCTTTCTCTGCTGCTAACAGTTGTGCGTTTGAACGCACGGTGTGCGTTTGAACGCACATCCTTAGCTTTTTCTGCGTCTTTTTCTGCTTTGACTCCTTGATACGCTGTTTCCAGTCCAAGCATCTCTCATGCATTTCTCGGTACCTGTTCCCTGCACATAACAACACGTTCCCGCGATCATATCCAATAAACAAAATTATCCATGAAATTACTCAAATATATCAATTATGCTCTCAGCGTCTTTGTCTCGTATCAAGTGGTAAACTGACTGAAAATAGGCCAAAATCAATCACAACAGGGTCAGAACCAATGGTAAAAAGGTGTCCCAAACTAACTCCATTTACAAGCTATCACAAGGGTTTCAGTTTCAAAGGTGAAGGTGGAGGATTATGCGTCTACAAGGAATCGGATGTGCTACTCAAGGGGGTCAAGGATGGGACGTTGTATGTGCTACAAGGTTCAACTATCACAGGGTCTGTCAGAGTTGCCTCAGCCGAGGTTAAGGAAGATGATCTAACTAAGCCGTGGCATATGAGACTCGGTCATATGAATGAACGTGGAATGCAGGAAATTCACAAGAAGGGGTATCTCACCGGGCATGTGCCCAAGAGCCTAGGGTTTTGTGAGCACTGCGTGTATGGGAAGCTACAAAGTAGCAATTTCCCTAAGGCAGTTCATAGTAGGAAAGGCACTCTTGATTATATCCATTCAGATTGATGGAGTCCATCTCGAGTTGAGGCTATTGGCGGGTATAATTATTTTCTGAGCATCATAGACGATTACTCCAAGATGACTTGGATATTCGTGATAAAGCACAAGAGTGAAGCCTTCGCAAGATTCAAGGAGTGGAAGACGCTAGTAGAGAATCAGGTGGAAAGAAAATGAAGTGGCTGCGCACGGACAACGGCCTAGATTTCAGTTCATCGGAGTTTGATGGATTCTACAAGGATCATGGTATTTCACGCCATCGCACCGGTCGGCACACACCGCAGCAGAACGGTGTGGCCGAGAGAATGAATCAAACACTTCTAGAGAAAGCAACGTGCATGCTTTTGGATGCAGGTCTTTCTAAAAGTTTTTGGGGAGAGGCAGTTTTCATGGCATGCTATCTCATAAATCAGAGCCCGCTCACAGGTATAGGATGCAAGATTCCTATGGAAGTCTGGTCCGGTAGAGAAGTGGATTACTCGGATTTGAGAGTCCTTGGTTGTGTTGCCTATTATCACGTTGATGATGGCAAAATAGAACCAAGAGCTAAGAAGGGAGTATTCATGGGTTTTAGAATAGGTGTGAAGGGATACAAGATATGTGCAGACAACAAGATTACAATTAGCAGAAGCGTGGTCTTCAATGAGAGTCCTATGTTGAAGAAATCCGTGGAGGTGGAGCTTGGAGATGCAGAGAAGAAGGTGGAGGGAGAGTCGGATCCTACTGATCCTAAGGATTCCGAAATCCCTACACCGCTGCAAGAAACTGAAGAGGAAGAAGCAGAAGAGTCTGATAGTGAGGATGCGTCTGCACTAGAGGAACCAGTTCATCAAAGTATTTCTGAAGGAAGACCGAGGAGATTCCTAAACCCTCCGGAAAGATACAGAGATGATGGTATGGTGGGATATGCATTACAGGTAGCGGAAGAGGTAGAGGATGAGTCATCCTCCTACAAGGCCGCTATATCTAGTTCTGAGTCAGCACAATGGATTCCCGCGATGGGAGAAGAGATGAAGTCTCTTAGCAAGTGATGCGCAAACTAACGTGCTATCGCAAGTGTACGAATCTTGTAGTACCGGGTGCAATTAGACTCGGATTATCGTTCCCACGAGGACTATTATGGGTTTACTCACGTTGTCAGTTTCGGTTTTCCAAGAGTAGTAACCAGGAGGAGTAGGTTGTGATTATAATGACTAAACTAAAAAACATAAATTAAAAACGTAAATATTTTTTGTGACGTTTTCTGAAATAAGCTGATTTGGTTGTAACGATAATAGATGAAGACTAGGCTCCAGGATCCTCTAGGGTTTCTACAGATTCCAGTTTTACGTTCGTTTATGAAAACACTCAGCAGTTTCGGTATCTGTGCAACGTACCAGTTGTGCAGTGACTTTTCAGCTTCCACACGTAATCCCGATCCTGCAGACTTTCGGATTCTTGTTAAGCTGCCTAAGTCTGCAGTCTCGGTCTAATCCTGTTAGGGTTTCTAACCTCTCCGAATGGCCCGGGTCAAATTCTCTAACAGTTGGTCTCACGTTTTTCTATGCTAGCCCTATCTCCCTTTCTCTGGTCGGTCTATCAGGGTAAGGTACTAAATCCCGGTTTTTCTTCCTAACCCTAACTTGACGTTTTCACCTACAAGCTCGGGTCTATAGCAATCCTGGGTGATCAATCCTATCATGCATATATGATAATAATCAAACCAGAATAACAGATACAACTTGCTGAATTAAGACAATCATCATGAATCCATAAACGTAGTAATCATAAAATCTGAGTACGAAACCCTAGGTTCACCGAGAACCTAGGTGAAAATTTTAGCTACGACTAGACATAGTACAAAACGTAGTTTCTGAATATAAAGAGAGAGAACGAAATCAAACTAAGTCTTCGAATCTCGAATCGCGCTTTCGTGCTCTCCGTGAATGCTCCGACTTGTCCTTCGGTTGTGCTGTGAATTGTGCTGTGTCTTCGTGATCCTTCAAAACGAGTCTGGACGAGTCTTTAAATAGTGCTGTTTCCTGAAAACGCTTGTGCTCGAAATTACGGAATATGCCATCGGTCCACCGACTTTGACCAAAAGTCAAAACTGGCTGCGTATATACGCAGGGGTTGCGTATATACGCAACCAGGGCCCAACCAAGATCCCCCCACCACCCCACTGCCTGCGTATATACGCAGGTGCTGCGTATATACGCAGGGCCTGCGTATATACGCAGGCCGTGGGCTAGGTGGGGCCCACTTGGTCCTCTGGTGGGCCAGGTCTGGTCCCCTGGGTCCCACTCTTCTGCCTGATACTCCCGGCTTGCCTCTTCGGTGTACTTCTGCTTTTCCGTGTTTCCGTCGTGTCCCGGTCTTGTGCACGTTTCCCGAGACGGTCCCGGCTTGGTCCCGGCACGCTTCCCGATGCACCTCCTGAACCTGTTCCTGAAAAGGCAACACGAACAAAAACCCGCGATCATATCCAAATATAGCAAGAAATAAGCAGAAATCTTGCAAGTACAAATAAACGTCTCGTTCTAGATTCTCGGGGCATTCTAAGGCATTTTCCGGCAAAAACCGCTAATTCCGACACAAATACTCGTGAAATCAGGCTAAAAGATAACCCCTAATTGGGCGTTATCAAATACCCCCGCACTAAACATTGCTCGTCCCGAGCAATCCTGCCAACTCTAGCCTGCATTTCTGTCCTCGTGACTGACTCTGCAAATACCCTACCGTTGCATACACTTTCGACCCGAACCTTTCAACCGGACGACTCGATAGAAAAACTGACTCAGATAGAATATACACAGACTCAAACGACTCAAAACAGACTAGTGACAAAAATATTTTTGGCGAGATCGGGCAACCTCAAAAACATAAACAGTGTGTCCTCGTGATCTCATCCTTTTCAGAATTTACTTCCCTGCAAGCGATCGGTAAGTATGAACAGATTTATATGGTGGATTTAAGCACTGGACCGAAGTACTATTACTTTGGTTATCAAACTGAGCAAATCCCTAGCTAACTTACCATCCGAGCTGTTTCCGAAAGGATCTATGTCTAATCAGGTAGGATAGATATATGTATCAAGGTACGGCGTAATCCTACATGTTATGACATTCTCACAATTTACCAAACTCACACCCCTCACCGAGATCCCGAAAAACTGTCTGAAACACCTAAGTTCCTGCTTTCCCAATTCTCCTGTCCCCCGGTGTGTCTTCGCCGTGCTCGCGGCCACAAATGTGAAGCGGTGCAAAACGTCTCGAAAATTGTGCCACTCACTCAGCTTTTTATTTAAATAACAAGAACACAAAACAAACTAAAAACTAGATCATAATAATTTTTCTTTTCTTTTTCTTTTTCTTTTTTTTTTATTTTTTTTTTCTTTTTCTTTTTTTTTTCTTTTTTTTTTTTTATAACACAACTATATACACACGTACACAAATATGAACAATACGAAAACTGGCTAAAGCTGAGTGAGTGAGAATAAATCTCTGTCGTGGGGTACGTAAAATGTCCTCATGTGAAGTACCCCCACACTAATCCTGAAGCGCTGATCCTGTAGTCGAAATAATACTGTGCAGTTCCACCGAACCTCCTCATCACCAAAGATGTAAAAAAACGGCACAACCACCAATTGACCCTACAACCCCCCGGAACCCCGGTTTGTGCGAAGATGCTCGCACGCGACTAACTCCTCCTGTGGTCACCATGTAGTGAAGTGATCCACCTCCGCAAATTAATGCACTGTCGCCTCTCACTCACCCTGTCCTTCCCTCGAAAAACGTGTCAAACTCGAAACTGTCCAAAACTGATAACTCATGAAGCTCCCCTATCTAAAACCTGCCCCTACTCACTCCCTCCGTCATAACACGTAGAATAGCCAACTATCGACTGATGAGGTCTCAAAGAAGGCTGCCTAGGCTAAAGTGGCTACGAAGAAAGAGGGTACACGGCTTCGAACAGGTTGACTAATTGGACCTAGGGGTAAGAAACAGGACGTGAGGTCCCTTGATAGCCAGTCACTCCACCGAAAAATGCGATGACCGTGACGGCGCCCGTGGGCGGGTTGTCGACTACCTATGTGACGGTGGTGTAGCAACTAGTCGGATTCTTCGCTCAGTTGATAACTACTTGCGGATTCCAAAGGTCACTGGCTCTCACCTATCTACTATACCTCGGTGCAAGTTTTCGTCTCTTTCAAAGGATTCAAACTCAATTTCTTCACTGTTTTCGTTATCTCGATTGCCCTTTCTCAAAATTTTCTGATTTTAAACCCTTTCTTTTTTTTTTTTTTTTTGAAAAATAATTTATACTTGCTGTTTGCGTATATACGCAGGTCCTGCGTATATACCCAACCAGCAGCATAAAAAATTTTTAATTTTTCAATTTTTCAATTTTTTTTTTTTTTTAAATATATACAATGCATGGCTAGAATGATTATGGTGGGTTGACTCAAATAACGAAAATATGCAGACTCAGAAATAAAAATAAAAATAAAAATAAATACGAAAAAACGTGCAGACCGGGTTAATGCAGACACGACTACCACCCCCCCACTAAGAGGTGGCATGCCCTCATGGCACTCACTCGTCCGGAAAAAATTTCGGGTCTGACCCGGTCTCGGACGTACCGGAAATGCTACCCGGTGAGCTGCTCTCTGAATCAGTCCTAAATACCGGCTGGCGTGCCCGTGTACGGGGCCGGTAATCCGAGGACTGCGACTCGGACCCAGTCCAACTGCTAGGTGGCTGGGACCGCAAAGTCGTCCTGCCACTGGATTGCTGGTGAGAACGGGCCCCAGTCTGCTGGGTACAGGTCCCAGTCTGTCGGGTACGGATCCCAGCCTGACGACCCGTAGGCTGCCGGGATCTTGTCCCAGGCTGCCGTCTCTCCTGTCTGGCAGGTGGCGGTGATGGCTGAGTCGGTGGTGGTGGCTGGGTCGGGGGTGGCGGAGCAGACGTGTACTTGCTAGAGTCCCCGTCATCCGACCATCCCTCGGTAAAGCTACTGGAGTAGGTGGGCGGAAAATACAGCGGGAGTGGCGGGTCTCGGCCTGCGTGCCGAGCCGCATCCCGCTGCTCCTCTCGAATACTCGCTAGGGCAGCCTGGGTGTCCTTGGTGACCTTCCGCTGAGTCCTGCGGATATGCGTCACCGCTCTCCAGATCTTGCCCACTCCCTCTAACACCTTCTCTCCAATGGACTTGCGTCCACCCCGACAGCCCTCAAATCTCTCATCCACTCGGGGCAATCTACGGGGCCGGGCCGGTCTAGCTCGTGGGGCCGGGTTGGCCCGTGGGGCCGGCTGCTCTCTCTGATGGGCAGGCTGAGGCTGGGCATTCCTCTCAGTCCCCTGCCTACTCGACTCGGGACGCTCACTCTCTCGAGTAGTACGGCATCGCCGAAGTCCGGCCGGTGCCTGGCGACTGACTGGTCGCTCCTGAATCGAACGCCTCCTAGGGGCAGGGGCTGGGGCAGGTGTAGGAGCCGGGTCCTCCTCCATAAAGTCGTCATCCTCATCGAGGTCAACAACTGGCGGAGGCGGGCCCGGGTGACGAGTAATAAGCTTCCTATAAGGCCGTAGCAAAGGAAGCTCTAAGTCACCCTGTAAATCATCCATTGGAACCTCGTACTCCCGCGCAAGTTTGGCAATGAGGTTGGCGTACCCCAATCCCTTCTTGCTACCAGAGCAGTTCCGCTCCATCATATACACCCAAATCCGACGAGGAATGTCAACATCTCGTCCCAGCACAAGGCAATAGACTAAGAGTACGTACTCGAAGTCAAGGTAGGTGAAGTGTTTAATACCTACAACCCTGTTCACTACCCACTCGGCCCACCACCGTGGCGGGCCGGCAACAAAACGAGAATGCAATTTCTTGCCTATCTCGCCTGGCCCCTCTCTCTCGAAATGGGCACCCGGGTGCCCCCCAGTCACAACCCGCAAAAGCTCAGCATCGCTCGGCGGGTAATCTGCACACTCGGCATATGCGCACGAGATGTGGCGCATCGGAATCTGATACGCTTGGCGGATGGTATCCGCCGTGAGCAATATAAACGTACGCCTCATATAGACCCAACGGACATCCCCATTGGCTTCCCCCTCCCCCTTGTGCATGAGGTTCGCGTAGAACTCACGCACCAAGTCAGTATCGGACAAGTCCGGGAACCCCGCTAGGGACGTCCCGAAAATGTCCGGTCGACTCGCATAAGCGGCCATCTCTGGCGGCATGTAAGTATGATCGACCTCAAACTGGTAGTCTACGGGAATGCTATGACTCATTTTGGTCCCGGTCATAAAGTAATATTGGGCATGATGGTTGACGAACCTAAAACTGTCAAACAGCAAAGGGGTAAGCTCTTCCGCCTCATAATCAGTAGGGATGTCATCTCGGTTATGGTCTAAGATGGGCACATGAAACTCCATAACAGCCTAAAATTTCGAAAAACGTGCCGACTCGGGAAATAGAGCAAAACGTGAAACGTGCACAAAAATAGTGTGTCGCAATACGTAGTCCACCTAAGATCTACCAGAGGTCCACACGGCAAGTGCCGCTCCAAATGCAAAATTACCGAAAAATAACAGGCCCGGCTACGGGCCGTGCCCAAAACGGAAAATAAAGCGAGGGATGAGATTTTCGACCTTCCCTAAACAGGGGTGAAGACCGGAGATTCTGCCCAGAAAGTCGCCGGAAAACCGCCGGTGGTCGCCGGAAAAGTCGCCGGAAAAGTCAACTGCCCGGAATTGAATTCCGAGCCCACCAAATCGAAGCCCTCGATCTCCTCGTTCACGTTCCCTTCTACGGATTTTGCTATTTCTTGCTCTAACACATTCGAATCTGCACTTTTCCTCAAGAACACCTCACTTTTTGATGGAACTTGCCCCCTCGATTTTCGCTTGTTTCCGGATTTTGATGGATGAATCTTGCTCCTTGCGACGAGGGGATTCCAGAAATGTGCCCGGATTTTGATTTGGAGGTCCGAGTCAAAATTTTTGTTCTTCAAGTGAGAGGAAATGGAGGTAGAGAGAGAAAGGGAGGTGCCAACAATGGCAAACCCGTCCCCCCCCCTTGTGCTATAACCTAATTTGGTCAAAATGACCAAAATACCCCTGGGGTTTTGAAAAAAATTCGATTTCTTTTTTCTTTCCTGTTTACGTATATACGCAGTACCGCGTATATACCCAACCAGAAAACAACCAAAAAAAGTAAAAAAAATTTCACTTTTGCCCCACGGGTTGCGTATATACGCAGGGGCTGCGTATATACGCAGCCCGAGGGCAAAAGTGGAATTTTTTTTTTTCAAAGTTTCTCTCTCCCCCTGCTTTCCTGATCTTGGCTGTTTTGGATGATTCTGTTTCTCTTACGGGTCATCAAAATAGACCGGGTCTATTTTGACGACTTCGGCGGTCTCGAGATACGGCTTGATCCGGTTCCCGTTCACCCTGAAACTGGAGTTGTCTTTTGGATTTTCCAGCTCGAATGCCCCCCAGGCAAAAATCTGTTTGATGATGAACGGTCCCGACCAACGAGACCTCAGCTTTCCCGGAAAGAACCGCATCCGGGTATTGTAGAGAAGCACTTTGTCGCCTTCGTTAAACTGCTTTGGCGTGATACGGTGATCATGCCACTTCTTTGTCTTCTCTTTGTAGATTTTGGCGCTCTCGAAAGCCGTTCTGCGGAATTCTTCCAATTCCAGCAGTGCCATCTTCCTCTTATCCCCTGCTAGATTCTGGTCCAAGTTCAGCAGTTTGATGGCCCAATACGCCTTGTGCTCCAGTTCCACCGGTAAGTGGCACGCTTTCCCAAAAACGAGCTGGTACGGTGACATTCCCAGCGGTGTTTTCAAAGCTGTCCTGTAGGCCCAAAGCGCATCGTCTAGTCTGATGGACCAATCCTTTCGGCCGAGATTCACTGTTTTCTCGAGTATGCTCTTGATCTCTCGATTCGACACCTCGGCTTGCCGGTTCGTCTGCGGATGGTACGGTAACGAGACTTTATGAACTGACACGCCGTACTGTTTCAGAACTTTCGCAAAAACTCGATTGATAAAGTGAGAGCCCTCGTCGCTGATCATTGCCCTGGGAGTCCCGAAACGAGTGAAAACGTTGCGTTTCAGAAAACGCTCAACGGTAGCTGCATCGTTTTTCTGACACGCGATCGCCTCGATCCACTTTGTCACATAATCTACTGCCAGCAGAATGTAAAGATTCCCCATCGAAGACGGGAACGGACCCATGAAGTCAATCCCCCAGACATCGAATGGCTCTACCTCCTGCCACACGGTCATCGGCATCTCGTCCCGGTGTGACGTGTTTCCTGTCCTCTGGCACCTATCGCATCCCTGCACATAGTCGTGACAGTCTTTGAAGATTGTCGGCCAGAAAAACCCGGACTGCAGTATTTTATGCGCTGTTCGCGTTCCCCCAAAATGACCCCCACACTGTGATGAGTGGCAGTGTCGGATCACGTTCCAGGCCTCATGGGTCGGGATACACCTTCTCAGGATGTTGTCGGCCCCTTGTTTGAACAAGTACGGGTCGTCCCAGAAATACTGTCGACTTTCGGCAATGAACTTTTTCCGCTGCGACGGGGTGAGATCCTCGGGAAGCGTGCCAGTTACCAAGTAATTGGCTATGGCATAGTACCACGGTCTCCCGATCTTGACTGCCATGATGTGCTCGTCCGGGAAGTTTTCCTTGATCGGCACCGGGTCCACCTTCACGTTCTCAAGTCTGGATAGGTGATCCGCTACCACGTTCTCAACTCCCTTCTTGTCCCGGATTTCCACATCGAATTCCTGCATCAGTAGTACCCACCTCAATAGTCTCGGTTTTGCGTCCTTCTTGTCCAGCAGGTATTTCAGAGCACTATGGTCGGTAAAAATGATAACTTTTGACCCGACCAAATAGGGCCTGAATTTGTCCAGGGCGTACACCACGGCCAGCAGTTCCTTCTCTGTCGTGCCATAGTTCAGCTGGGCATCGTTGAGTACCCGGCTTGCATAATAAATGACGTGGCATACCTTATCCTTTCGCTGTCCCAAAACTGCCCCGACTGCGTAGTCGCTGGCGTCACACATCAGCTCAAACGGGAGTGACCAATCTGGCGTGGTTATAATCGGGGCTGTGGTCAGCTTCTCTTTCAAGTGGTCAAAAGCTTGCCGACATGCTGCATCGAAATCAAAGGGTACGTCTTTTCCGAGTAACGCACAAAGTGGCTTTGTGATCTTGGAAAAGTCCTTGATGAATCTTCGGTAAAATCCTGCATGTCCCAGAAAACTTTTGATCGCCTTTACGTTCGTCGGGTAAGGAAGCTGCTTTATCACCTCGATCTTAGCCCTGTCCACCTCGAGTCCCTTGCTGGAAATTCTGTGACCCAGCACGATCCCCTCGGTGACCATAAAGTGACACTTTTCCCAATTGAGCACCAAATTCGCCTTCTTGCATCGGATCAAAACCTGGCCCAAATGGAATAGGCAGTCATCGAAACTGTCCCCGAAGAGTGAAAGTCGTCCATGAAGACCTCCAGATTTTTCTCGATCATGTCGGAAAAAATCGCCATCATACATCTCTGAAACGTGGCTGGGGCGTTACACATCCCGAACGGCATGCGCCGAAATGCGAACGTACCGTACGGGCAGGTAAACGTCGTCTTTTCCTGATCTTCCGGGGCTATGCAAATCTGGTTGTACCCGGAGTACCCGTCCAGAAAACAGTAGTAGGCATGATGGGCGAGCCGGTCCAGCATCTGGTCCATGAATGGAAGCGGGAAGTGGTCCTTCAGTGTTGCATCGTTTAGCCTCCGATAGTCCATGCAGATTCGCCAGCCCGTAACGGTGCGCTGCGCAATCTGCTCCTGATCATTATTCTGCACCACCGTAATACCCCCCTTCTTGGGCACGCACTGGACCGGGCTGATCCACGTGCTGTCCGATATGGGGTAGATGATTCCCGCTTCCAGCCACTTCATGACCTCTTTTCGCACAACGTCCTTCATGTTCGGGTTCAGTCTCCACTGGGGCTGAATCACCGGTTTCTTGCCTTCTTCAATTCGGATCTTGTGCATGCAGTAGGAGGGGCTGATCCGCTTGATATCTGCAATCGTCCAGGCGATTGCTTCCTTATGCTCTCGCAATACTTCCAGCAGTTTCTGCTCCTGTTCCTGAGATAAACGAGACGAAACAATTACGGGCAGAGTACTATTTTCACCAATATACGCATACCTGAGATGGCTCGGGAGCGGTTTCAGCTCCAGTGCGGGTGGTTCCTTGAGTAACGGGACCAGAATCATCTTTTGCCCGCCGTCTTCGTCCCGGTGCAAAGTGGTCCAGTCTTCGGCTCTCATGGCGTGCTCGCACCGAGTCTTCTCCTTTTCTTCCCCGTACATGCTGTCAATCTCTTCCCACAATTGGTCCATCTCCTCGTTTTCCCAGCCTTCGTCCACCACATCGATAGCAAAGATGTCCTCGTGGTCGTAGTAGTTTGGCAGTTGCAGATTTTTGAAAACGTTGAATTTCACTTTTTCCTCGTTAATCTGCATGGTCAGCTCCCCGCTCTTACAGTTTATCATAGCTTCGCCTGTGGCCAAAAACGGCCTGCCGAGTATGAGCGGTACCTCCCCTGCCTCCATGTCCAGGATGACGAAATCTGCCGGAAAAATAAGCTCGCCGACCTTGACCAGAATGTCCTCGATAACACCGTAGGCCTGTTTTACGGACCTGTCTGCCATCTGCAGCATGATTCTGGTGGGTCGGGGTTCACCGACTTTCAAACTTTTGAAAATCGTTCATGGCATCAGGTTGATGCTGGCCCCTAGGTCACATAGAGCCTTTCCTGTGTAAGCGTTACCTAGGGTGACCGGTATCACGAAACTGCCAGGATCCTTTCTCTTCCTCGGTAGCCCATTCTTCACACAATTGCTCACTTCTGCCGTCAGGTTTATGGTCTCGAAATCGCTCATTCGCCTCCTCCCATACAAGATGTCCTTGAGGAATTTGGCGTAAGTGGGCATCTTAGCCAAAGCCTCAGCAAAAGGTATGTTAATCTGCAGCTGCTTGAACATCTCGAGAAACCTGGCGTAGTCCTTGCTGTCATCCCTCTTTCGTGTTCGCAAGGGGTATGGGACCTCCTTGGAGACGGGTACAGTTTCTGCACCTGTATCGTTCTGCACTGCATCCTGCTCAACCGAGCCCTTCGGCTGGGGGCGATCGACTGTGCTGTTATCCTGGCCTGACAAGTTGCGTTCCACTTCTTTCGAATTTTCTGCACGTGCGTGGCTGGGATACGGTGGATCCTGCAGTGCCAATCCACTCCGAGTGGAGATAGCATTGATCTGAGCCCGTGGATTATTACTGTGTTCGAGGGTAGGTTTCCTGGCTGTCTCTCTGTTAGCTGTTGTGCTAACTGCCCCACCTGCACTTCCAAAGCGCGCAGTGACGTTTTGGTTGTCTGCATATCTGCCGTCAAAGTATCCATGTGCTTGAACCGGGACTCCATAGTCTGGAACATGGACTTGATCTCTTTCATCTGAGCGTCGTACTGCTGTGCTGACGGGACTGACTGAGCCTGCTGGGCCGGGGCAGCCTGCTGGGCTGGTGGCCTGTGCTGGAATCCCGGTGCATAAACTGCTGCATTCGGGTTTCCGTACCGAAACCCGGGATGGTCTCTCGTGCCCGGTCGGTACCGGCTCGGGTCCCACTGCTGCTGTACGTAGTTGGTATCTTCAGTCCTTAGCTCCTCAATGGCTGTGTCCAGATCCGGTTCCTCGACTGCTGCAACAGTCTTCTTATCCGAGTAGACTTTCTTGATCAAGTCGTGAACGATCTTGGCCAGATTGTCTATCCGGTCATCTTCTGCAGGTTCGGCTCTGGCCGCCATCCTGCGATCGTCAAACAGTCGGGTGTCCTGCTTGGCCAACTGCTTCATCAGGTCATACGCACCTTCTTTGTCCACGTGATACAAGAAGTTTCCCCCGGCCTCTCTGTCAATCCTGTCGGCGTTCTCCCTGTCTAGGGCATGGTAGAAAACCTGCAGGATTTTTGCGTCTCCAAAACCGTGGTTCGGGCACCGTTTGACCAATCTCATTAGCCTGTCCCATGCGTCCACCACCGTCTCCCCCATCTTCTGTCTGAATGACAGTATCTCGCTCTGTAACTGTATGACTCGGGAGGCGGGATAGAACTTTGCTAGAAAATCCGTGACACACTCCTCCCATGTGGTGATGGATCGGGGTGGTCGGGATTCAAGCCAGTCCTTGGCTACTCCATAAAGACAGTACGGAAATAAGATCAACATGAGCGCCTCTGCTTCTACCCCCTTGTATCTGACCTTGTTGCAGTAATCTTCGAATTTCCCGATGAAATCGTTCGGGTCTTCGTCGACCCTGCCATGAAACGGGCAGAGAGTTTGTACCGTCTGGATGGTGGACGGTTTGATGTCAAAGTGCTCTGCGGTGATCTCGGGCACCACAATGGCTCGCTCATGCCCCCCGGTGGGGACTTCAAAATTTTCCACCAACGCCTTCCCAGATCGGTTATATGTTCTCTGGTTGCTTCGGGCAGCAAGTCCCGCTGTGACAAGCTCCTCAATGTACCGAGCCATCTGGGCTGGGGTACGTGTCTCTCGTTCCTGTACACCGGCTTCGGTGTTCGTGGGTGGATCTCTCTCGTTGGTTGCCATCCTGTTTTCTCGGTTTCTGCGGTTCTGTTCGGTATACAGCTTTTCCGGGTTGTCGAGTGGTGTCACCAAATCGCGAGGCAATCTGGGCATCAACTAAACAGTCCTGAAACGCAGATTCGAAAACGCAGTGAGATAAAAAGAAAAATAACAAAACTGAAAATAAATAAAAACTCAGAAAACTAATTCTGACTACTAAATAGACCCTAAAAGTCCCCGGCAACGGCGCCAAAAACTTGATGCGCAAACTAACGTGCTATCGCAAGTGTACGAATCTTGTAGTACCGGGTGCAATTAGACTCGGATTATCGTTCCCACGAGGACTATTATGGGTTTACTCACGTTGTCAGTTTCGGTTTTCCAAGAGTAGTAACCAGGAGGAGTAGGTTGTGATTATAATGACTAAACTAAAAAACATAAATTAAAAACGTAAATATTTTTTGTGACGTTTTCTGAAATAAGCTGATTTGGTTGTAACGATAATAGATGAAGACTAGGCTCCAGGATCCTCTAGGGTTTCTACAGATTCCAGTTTTACGTTCGTTTATGAAAACACTCAGCAGTTTCGGTATCTGTGCAACGTACCAGTTGTGCAGTGACTTTTCAGCTTCCACACGTAATCCCGATCCTGCAGACTTTCGGATTCTTGTTAAGCTGCCTAAGTCTGCAGTCTCGGTCTAATCCTGTTAGGGTTTCTAACCTCTCCGAATGGCCCGGGTCAAATTCTCTAACAGTTGGTCTCACGTTTTTCTATGCTAGCCCTATCTCCCTTTCTTTGGTCGGTCTATCAGGGTAAGGTACTAAATCCCGGTTTTTCTTCCTAACCCTAACTTGACGTTTTCACCTACAAGCTCGGGTCTATAGCAATCCTGGGTGATCAATCCTATCATGCATATATGATAATAATCAAACCAGAATAACAGATACAACTTGCTGAATTAAGACAATCATCATGAATCCATAAACGTAGTAATCATAAAATCTGAGTACGAAACCCTAGGTTCACCGAGAACCTAGGTGAAAAGTTTAGCTACGACTAGACATAGTACAAAACGTAGTTTCTGAATATAAAGAGAGAGAACGAAATCAAACTAAGTCTTCGAATCTCGAATCGCGCTTTCGTGCTCTCCGTGAATGCTCCGACTTGTCCTTCGGTTGTGCTGTGAATTGTGCTGTGTCTTCGTGATCCTTCAAAACGAGTCTGGACGAGTCTTTAAATAGTGCTGTTTCCTGAAAACGCTTGTGCTCGAAATTACGGAATATGCCATCGGTCCACCGACTTTGACCAAAAGTCAAAACTGGCTGCGTATATACGCAGGGGTTGCGTATATACGCAGGGGTTGCGTAACCAAGATCCCCCCACCACCCCACTGCCTGCGTATATACGCAGGCCGTGGGCTAGGTGGGGCCCACTTGGTCCTCTGGTGGGCCAGGTCTGGTCCCCTGGGTCCCACTCTTCTGCCTGATACTCCCGGCTTGCCTCTTCGGTGTACTTCTGCTTTTCCGTGTTTCCGTCGTGTCCCGGTCTTGTGCACGTTTCCCGAGACGGTCCCGGCTTGGTCCCGGCACGCTTCCCGATGCACCTCCCGAACCTGTTCCTGAAAAGGCAACACGAACAAAAACCCGCGATCATATCCAAATATAGCAAGAAATAAGAAGAAATAAGCAGAAATCCAGCAAGTACAAATAAACGTCTCGTTCTAGATTCCCGGGGCATTCTAAGGCATTTTCCGGCAAAAACCGCTAATTCCGACACAAATACTCGTGAAATCAGGCTAAAAGATAACCCCTAATTGGGCGTTATCAGCAAGAAACTTGGGAGCTTGTTAAATTGCCTACGAGAAGTAAGATAGTCAGCTGCAAGTGGGTTTTCAGAAGAAATGAAGGAATTACATCTGGAGAGGGCGTCAGGTATAAAGCAAGGCTAGTTGCAAAAGGGTTCCGTCAGAAAGAGGGAGTTGACTACAATGAGATCTTCTCACCGGTGGTTAGACATACTTCTATCCGGGTGTTACTAGCTTTAGTGGCACACCACGACCTAGAGCTTGGGCAATTGGATGTCAAGACAGCTTTCCTACATGGAGAATTTGAAGAAGGGATTAACATGAGCCAACTGGAAGGGTTCCAAGTTCCCGAAAAAGAGAACCACGTGTGCAAGCTAAAGAGACCTCTCTACGGACTTAAGCAGTCGCCGAGGCAATGGTACAAGAGGTTTGACAGCTTCATGATGAAGATTGGTTACCACAAGTGCGAGTATGATTGCTGCGTGTATCACAAAGATTTGAAGAGTGGATCACGTATTTACCTAGTTCTGTATGTGGTGATATTCTGATTGCAACTCGAGATATCAAGGACATCAGAGAACTGAAGAGGTCCCTTTGCACGAAATTCGAGATGAAGGATCTGTGAGCTTCTCGGAAGATATTGGGAGTTGAGATCTATAGAGACAGTAAGAAGAAAAAGCATTTCTTGTCACAGCAAGGATACATCAAGAAGATCTTGGCAAGATTCGGGATGTTATCTTCAAAAGCTATAGATACTCCTATGGCAACTAACAGCTTGCTAGGAATGTACACCATTCAGACTGAGGAGGAGAAGGAGTACATGTCCATGGTTTCATATGCTAGTGCAGTTGGAAGTCTCATATATGCTATGGTTTGTACTAGACCGAACATAGCATTAGTTGTTAGTGTGGTTAGTCGTTTCATGGCTCATCCGAGTAGGGACCATTGACATGCGGTGAAGCGGATATTCAGGTACCTTAAGGGTACGTCAGACATTGGCCTATGTTATGGGGCTAGTGGAAACATCTTGGTAGTTGAGTTCTCGGATGCGGACTATGCAGTAGGACTGCAACTCGGGCGGGCTGGACGGGTTGGCACCCCTATCCAAGCCCGAACCCGAGTTCTGTCATGGCTGCCCAGGCCCAACCCGACCCGAGTTAAGAGCATTGTCAACCCGTCCGAGCCCAAATTCGTATAAATCAATCCTAGTTCGGGTTGAATTCGGACTAGTACATTAAAATTAATATCTTCTTAAAAACACAAGAGTATAATTAATTGTTGGTGAAAAACATATCAACTAGTTGAAGAACAAAACAATGATTAATACCATCACTAATACTTGAAAGAAAAGTAGCATATTCATGTTAGAGTTGCTACATAATTCTTTCAAAATATAGTATTTATACGTAGTGGTCATGCAAATCGGGCAATTCAGGTTAGCACGTCGTTCGATATTTGTGCCCAAGCCCGAACCTAATTGCAAATCGGGCTGAGAATTCTTGTCCAAGCCCGTCCAAATTACCAAAACTATGTGTCCGGTATCTATTTACGTTCGGAGTGGGCTCGGGTTGGTCGGGTTCAACCCGTCCAAGTTGCACCCCTACTATGCAGGGAATATTGATAGTAGAAAATCAATTACAGGCTATGTGTTTGCTCTGGGAGCATCTGTTGTGAATTGGAAGGCTACGGTACAGCCGACGGTGACTTTGTCCACCACGGAGGAGGCAATTTGTCTTAAGGGAATGGCCAATGATCTAGGGCTACATCAAGATCAGTCGGTAGTCTACTGTGATAGCTTGTGTGCAATTTGCTTGACTAAGGATCAGGTTCATCATGAAAGGACCAAGCATATTGACGTCTGGTATCATTTTTTGAGAAGTGAGAGCAAGTTCAAGGTAATGAAGGTGAGGCCTGCTGACAACCCCACGGATATGTTCACCAAGTCGGTTCCAAGGAGCAAGTTCCAGCATTGTTTGCAATTGCTCAGCATTATGAGCCAGTGAGCCCTTAGGGGCATGTCGGACCCGGCGTGGTCCAGTGAGTCTCCGTGACGGGAGACATTGGGAGGCGAGAAGACAAGCTTTGTTCGAAAGGAGGAGGAAGACTTTGTTGCAGACGAGATACTTCAAGTCAAGGTGGAGATTTGTTAAGATAAGTGCCTTGAAGAGGGAAGTCGAACGATGGAGCAACAAGAGTCAAAGAAAGCCAACGTTCAGACTTTATTCTCGTGTGAACAAATTTCTGTTCGTGCAAACGTATTCTTGCGAACAGGACGTGTGTTCATGCGAACAACATCCTGAGGCGGCAAATAAGGATGGAAACCTTTCCTTATGACCTAGGGTCGGTTTTGGGGAATATAAAAGAGTCCTTTGGAATCCTAGAATTGTATGTAAACATCTTTGTACGTTTTCTTCAGTTGAATAAAGGTCTTTCTTGTCCGTGGACGTAGTTAGCTCGATTGAGCTAGCAAACCACATTAAATTGTGCGTTTGCATCTTTTCTTGAAAATTCGTGAGGTGAGAGCAATCGTGAGTTGCATAACATTTTGAAATTTCAAACGTCAGCTCATTATGTGACGGAATGAGTATTATTACAAGATGGTTGCTATATTTCACCCTTTCATTTCAACTTATATGTGAAGGAATGATTGTTAGTAGGGGAAAATATACTTTCACCCGCTCTACTTTCATTGATAGATACTTTCAGACCTTCAGTGTGCCAAACTTCAAAATATTTACCCCACATATTGTTACATTGTTAGTCCGAGATCGGGAACCGTCACTAATAATAATTTTAGGACGAGTTTACTCTCATGTTACGAAAATTGTAGGCATTATCTAATGGTATATTAGATTTTTTTTTTTTTTTTTTTTTTGCAAAGAATGGTATATTAGACTTTTTGCATGATATGCGCTTTTTTTTAGAAAGATATGTGATTGAATTAGTCTCTAAAATTGATTTCAGTGACAGACCGTACTCCCAGACTATGGGCATCAGAGTTCAGAGAGTGTAAATTACGTGAAGTTTGATACACTGAAGGGTGAAAGTGTCCTTCAATAAAACTAGAAGGGATGAAAATGATTTTTACACTTGTTGGTAACAATTTAACGTAAATTTTTTTCTATAATCATAACACGAATCAAAATCATCTGCGTACGTAGTAAAATTAAAGAATGAGGAAAAGAGTGTGACGTTCCCCAACTTTAATTATTCAACGCAACCACTATAGGTTTTGGACAAATTCGTGAGAGTTCTCTAAATAAAGGTAAATTTATATTACCAAATATAATTCCGATAACCGTACGAAGTTTAAATTTCTCCACAAGCACCACTTTCAACTACTGTTGTGGTGCTCTTGGGTTGGACCGCAAATAAAGTGAGTTAAAGGAATACCACATATGGAGATAGATGGGTGAGCAACTATTAAGAAGTTGAAGAACACTGTATAGAGAGAGAGAGATAGGGAGAGAGAGAGATGGGTGATTCAATTGGAGACGAAGATCAGCAGAAGCTCCTACTTGATCATCCTCCAAAGTCCAGAAAGGGTGGTCACATTTCCATACCCATCATTTTAGGTACTTGAACTAATTTTATCAAAAATTAGAAAACATTTTATTTGATCAAAATGTTCAGATTCATTTGATTTTTTTACAGTGAATGATGCATGTGAGAGGGTAGCAAGCATTGGACTAGCCCCAAACATGGTGTTCTATTTGATGAATGAATATCATCTGGAAGCTGCTTCTGCCTCTATCATAATTTCAGTTTGGTTAGCTTTGTCAACTGGTTTAGCCATTGTTGGAGCTTTTCTTGCTGATTCTTGCTTGGGTCGCTTTCGGGTCATTGCTCTCGGGTCAATCTCTAGCCTCAGTGTAAGTCCTCATTGCTCTAATACAAGTTCGGATAGATATTTTTTGTTTGGTATTTAATTTTCATTTTTTGGAAATGAGGATAAAGGATAAAAACAAAAAAAAACACACGAGAAAGTACTAACAGTCCTAACAATACTCATTTTAACCACACATTATAAAAAAACAAAAAACACACGAGAAAGTACTAAGGGTGAGTTTGGGAATGCTTTTGCTGCCAGCACAGCTGCTTTCCGGCAGCAGAAGCAGTTTTAGTGTGTTTCATAAAAATAAAATTTCTGCTTTTCCGGACAGTTTCTGCTGTTCTACAGCAGTTTCAGGAAGCAAGGAGGAAGATGATTTTCCAGAAAGTGCTTTTGATTAATTTATCTACAACCGATTTTGACGTTACAAATTTTAAAAATATTAATAGTTATCTTTCCGAAAATGACACGTGTCATATATTTTTGTAATTTTACTCTCTCACAGCAACTTCACAGTTGATTTTACCAAACAAAAAATTACTAAATTAATATTTCACAGCAGCTTCTACGTGATATTTACCAAACAATATTTTTTCAAGAATTTACAGCAGCTTTCTATAGTGTTTTCACACAGAAGCTTTCTACCACCGCCACAGCATTCCCAAACTAGCCCTAACAGTCCTAACTACTTCTATGTTTAGAAAAAAAAAAAAAAAAAAACTACTTCTATGAAATATATGGGTTGCTGAAACTTCTTATCAGTGCCCACTTTATTGGTGTTAGCTCACAGTGTAAGGTGCAGGTTTGGTATCACAAAAATCCATAACACCGGTGTTATGACGAATCACCTCACGAACAATATGCGCATAAAGAAAAACATGAGTATTTTACATGGTTCGCTAGCGAAAAGTTTGCTAACTACGTCCACGGCAAAACATCACAAATTTATTTCACAACAGGAACAATTACACCTTTTTACATATAAAAGTAGGAACCCAATAGATCCTTATATACTACTAAGAACACCCCCCCCCCCCCCCAAGGAGGTCACACATGTGCCCGTCCCAAAGTTTTCATCTTTGACTCGGAAACGAATTTTGTGGCTACCTTAATTACTTGCCGCCATAGAATTCTAGTCAAAGGACGAAGCATATCGATGTCAGGTATCATTTTCTGAAAAACGAGAGCATAATCAAGGTGAAGAAGGTTGGGACAACTGACAACCCGCGGATATGTTCACGAAGCTAGTTCTGGAGAGCAAGCTCCAGCATTATATGGAATTGCTCAACATTCTGAGTTGGTGAGGCTCTTAGGGGCATGTCGGATCCAGTGGGGGTCCAGTGAGTCTCTGTGAAGGGAGATATTGGGTGCGGAGGAGTCAAGTTTTATTTGCGAGAAGAGGAGATGTTGTTGCTGCGTGAGAGAATTCAATCCAAGGTGGAGATTTGTTGGATTTGTGCCTTGAATAAGTTGAAGAAATTATCAAGAGCAACAACAGGGACCAAAGGACCCAAGATGGAGAGCAAAGAAGCAAAATTGGATGTTTTCAGAGGTCCCACGACCTCTGAGGGAGGTCGCACGACCTGGTGGAAAATATCTGAAGCATCAGGATTTTTGGAGGAGGTCGCAGGACCTGGATGGGAGGTCGTAGGACCTGGACAGATCCTTGCAATCTTTGACATTGTTTCCTAATCTATCTAGGACGACCCTAGGTTGGTTCTAAGCAATATAAATAGGTTCCTAAGCGTTTAGAACAAGTATGTACTTTCTTGTAATAATTCCTCTTGATAAATAAAGGTCTCTCTTCGCCGTGGACGTAGTTAGCTCGATTTGGGCCAGCAAACCGCGTAAACTTGGTGTTTTGTCGGTTATTTCATCGTTCGTGAGGCGTGAGTGTTATAACATCCTCTATGTAATACTATCAGCTCCTCCATTAAGAGTGTTAGCAAATTACATCTAGCTCCCAGTGGGGTGCTTTGTAATAGGACAAAAACCCTTAGGGGGGTTAGCTGCAAACAAGCTAGAAGTTTTATCTATACATAGAGACAACTTCCTACTGAATAAAACACACTTACACTTACGTATTAGTAGAGACAGAGGATTAAATCACTTTATTCTCTAGGAACCTTAGCCTCTATCCCTAACTTGCATCCAAAGGTGGAGCGTGGTGTGAACCATAGTGTTCGTCCTAGATATTCGCACTAGGCTGCTGGGAGCAAGACGGAAGTGCGGAAAAGAAACAAGAACGATCATCATCCGCTGCAATCGCTCAGGAAAAGAGGTAAATGCGAGAATCTCCCGCTTTAGTTTCGTGTTTAGATCTATGCATGTTTAGATCTGTTTTCGCTTGAAAGAGTTTTGCATTACCTTCGAAACAAATCTTTCGGAAACCCAGTTGAACAGCTAGCTGCACTCCTACTTTTGTCGCGACGGCTTCAGTCTCTCTTGGTCCCCCGCCTATCGGGTCGGCAAGAACTCTTGCCGCTAAGAAGCCACCATTGTTATCCCTTAGAATGACACCTCCACCCAAATCATCTGAATGTGGAGAGAACACGCCATCGAAGTTAAGCCTTGATGTACCCCATGAGGAGGCCTCTACCAACCAAACTCGATCTATAGCCAGAAAATTATCTGTATTTTTATCGTTCACTATCCACCATTTCTATCTCTTCCAATATTGTCTCACATCTTTACATAGTTGCCACTCGTTCTTGGGGTTACCGTTGAAGATTAAGGTGTTCCGCAAGTTCCATATTTCCTAAAACAGAATACAAATTCTGCTGCGATCCTTGAGTTGGCTTGACATATGAGATTTGCAATCTAGTATTTGTGCCCCAGTATTCATGTCCAACAAGTTGGGACTGAATTCCATCATACTGATCCATAGTTTTCTCATGCTAGTGCCCTGTGAAAACAAGTAAGATTCGGTCTCTCCCTTGTCCCGACACATCGATTTTTGACTTGGATGTTTCTTCGTTGGAGATTATTTGTAGTCGGAAAAGTTTCATGGAGACAACGCCAAAAAAGTGCATTATTTTTTAGGGATCTTAATTTCAACAAAATATCAAAAAAATCAACCATGGATCAATGCGTGAAATGCCAACATTCTCTTCTAACGCCTACTGAGCCAAATATAACCCGACGTAACTGAGTTAGTTCCCTTTGTCCTCAAAATGCCACGAAATTCGGTCTGATCTTGGATTCACGGGGAGAGAGATAGTCGATATGGCATAGAAATCCATGACCCAAAGGAAGTTGCGAAGCAAGCTAATGTTCCATGACCGATCACAGTCAACAAATGAACCCACTAGGGGTCTTGTCGTAAGGGTTGGCGTGATTACCTTAAATCCGGGGTCGCTTGGAATCTACGGATCTGCAAGCGAGGTTGAGGCACCATCTCCAATACTCCACCTTGTACCAAGCTTCAGCAACTTCCTTCCATGGAGAACGCTTCTCCATGCAAAGGACGGTGAGTGTCCCAGCTCGGAGTTTCAAAAGTTTGATTTAGCAAAATATTTTTCTTTAAAAATTCTTCTCAGCAGAGAGTTAGGGTGTTGAACTATCCTCCATGCTTTTTTTGCTAATAAAGCTTGATTTAAAGCCCGCGTGTTCTTGAAATCGAGGCCTCCTTTTTTCTAGGAAGCTGTATTTTTTCCATGCTTACCAGCTAATCCCTTTTTCCTTATATGGCTTAGACGACCAAAATTTTCTTATAAGATCTTTCATTTTATCGCAAATGCCATCACGCGACAGAAAGCAGCTCATTGCATATGTTGGAAGAGGTTTAGACACAACCTTAATAAGCACCTCTTTACAAGAAACAGATTGTGACTTCACCTTCTATCCTTTAAGCTTTCCACTAAGGTTTTCAATCAAAGAGTTGAAAGTGATCGCTTTGTTACGCCCCGTCATAGTTAGCAACCCCAGGTACTTATCACACTATTCCACTTCATGGACTCCAATTGCAGCAAGGATAGATGTCCTAAACGCTGTCTGCACACTTGGAGAGAAGACCAAGCTGATTTCTCCAGATTAACTTGTTGGCCTGAAGCTTTTCCACGGTCGCTAATAATTTGTCGCAAGTGATTCATTTTCTCCAGTGTGACACCTGTAAAAAATAGAGAATCATTAGAAAAAGGAGGCGGGGTACTATTAGTCCTCCCCTTGTTGCCGATACACCCTGAAACCTATCCTCCCTAACTGGAATTGTAACAACCCGTGATAAAAACTCACGGCAGATGAGAAACATGTAAGAGGAAATAAGACACCTCAGCTTAAATACCCTCTCATGGATCACCTTTCCCACAGTCGCACCATTTCTAATGAAAGAATATCTCACTGTAGAAATACAATTTTGGATCAAAGCTACAAAGTTTGGGTCGAACCCAATACTGACAATCGCTTCTTTGATGAACTGTCATTCAACCATGTCATATGCTTTGCTCATATTAACTTTAAGAGAAATGAATCATTTCTTACAATTCTTTCTCATTTTGAGGGAGTGTATCACCTTAAAATATGTAATGAGTCGTCCTAGCACAAGAGCGCTTTAGCTTTCTGCTATTAAATTTGGGTGAAGCTTTATTAAACTGTTTGCTGCAGTCTTTACCATTATTTAAAATAAGACTGAACAAAGACCAATGGGGCGATACTTGCTCGCCTACGTGGCTGCTTCGTCTTCGAGATTAAAGATATAACCGTCATGTTGAAACTTTCCAAATTGGCTCCATTGTAAAGGACATCTGACCCTTTCTCTGTCACTGATTCCGCTAACATATCCCTTAGATTTCTGAAAGAACCCTACATAAAATTTGTCCAAGCCTGGCGCTTTGTCAGGCACCATCTGAAACAAGGCTGATTTGATTTCTTCAGCCAAGTACTCTTTTTCCATAATGTCCCTTTCCATTACCGAAATCTTACTCTCCATGGCTTGTAGAATGGGTTCCATATCCTCAATATTTAGTTGACTTGAATAGCGAAGAGAAATGATTTTCTAATACCTTGTTAATTTTCTCATTTTCTAAAATCGAACACACCAACTTCATCTTCTATTCCCTGAAAACTGTTCCGCGCTCTGCGAATCGTCGCTTTCTGATGGAACAATCTAGTGTTTTGGTCGCTATGCTTAAGCCAATCCGTGCATGACCGTTGCGCCCAAATTATTTCTTCCCTTCTTAAAAGAGCGTCAGTAGATCATCCACCTCCATGGGTATCTCTCTCGACTGAGGGATCCCCTGTAGAACTTGAACCCTTGATCTAATTTTCTTTGCCCACTGCCTACCGTTTTGGAATACGGTTTTATTCCACACGGTATATTGACCGGCCAAGTTCGTTGTAGTTGGTCGGTAGAGCCCAAACGCCGCTCCTGCCAACAATCACGGACTACTTATTTGAAACCGTGTGTTTGGACCCCATTTTTCATACTAGAACCTCATTTATCTCTTGTCGTCTTTTGCTTCTAATCTAACAGAATAGACACATGATCCGAGTTTTGATTACTTAGCACCCAAGCTCCTTGAAATCTATCCATACAAGGAGGGTTTGCAACAACTCTATCAAGTCTTTCTCATATATTGTTTTCGTCCGCTTGATTATTAGTCCACGTATAAGGATTCACTGAGAACTCTAAATCATTAAGATCAAGTTCATTGAGGACATATCTAATTTGAGATAAGTGACTATAGCTTGCACCTATACCTTCATCCTTCCCCACGAAATTCGTCACTGCGTTAAAATCACTTGAGACACAACATGGACAAGCATGTTGAGGGAATATCCACCTAAGAAGCTCCCAAGAGTGATGTCTATCATCTTTCTCCGAATCTCCATAAAAACCTATAAATCTCCATATAAAATTGTTAACTTCCTCCGTAGTAGTTTCATCAATATAGCGATGATTGGAGCTATTAATTTGGACTTACATACTATCTTTCCAAAGAAAAAATAAAACCCCCACGTCTACCTCTACTTGCTACAACAACTTGCATAACCTATTTTAGATAGAAGTTTCCCCATCTCGCTTTTTCTTGATTTTGTTTCAACAAAAAATCAAGTCGGTAACATGTCTCCTCACTAAGTTGCGAAGCTAAAGGAACATGCTTGGTTTCCCGAGACCCACCACGTTCCAACTAAGGAGAATCATTATGCTTGATGGGGGTGCACCGCGCTTGCCGTCATTGACGCATACGGATCTTTAAGGCATCGTTTTCCTGATTTGTTTCTTGCTCGATGATCATCGCCATGCCACCACCTCCGCTCCCCTTACTTTACCATTGCCTCTTCCTCTCACTGCACCTCCTCCAGCCAATAAAGTGATTTTCTCTCCCTGTTTGGCCTTTGGGTTTGGGTTGAGCATCGTTTCACTAAACTTGCAGTTTGCTCTGTTTGCCTTTTCTTGCTGAGAGCAGCTACAATAATCTGTTTCCCCCGGAGTCCGAAAATCTTGCATGATCCGTTGCGTAATTCTTGGTACCCAAAGGATTGTTGAAGACTGCGATTTCAGTTTGTTCATTATCGGCCTCTACATCCATGTCCTCCTCCCACACGCTACCGATCAAATTCAAAGACCCCATTCGGTTGAAGACTGCCTTCATGATTCGAGTCCTTACTCTCACCCAAGGTTGATTTTCTGGGGTGCGAGGGGAACCTGTCATTCTTCTCTGCTGTGAAAACAGTTTTTTTCCTCGGTGGGGGTCGAAAGTCAACCACGACCATAACCCGGTTGTTTGTCTCCTTCTCCGCATTAGTTTTTATGTTGCAACTTTCGCTATAGTGTGTTAAATACCCTCACCATTCGCACACATTCGGCATACGCTCGTATTGATAATCCATCGACACTTCGTCCTCAAGAACCTTGAAGTGAACTCCTCGAAGAAGAGGTTTGTTGATTTTCGTTGAAACCCTGGCTCTTACATAATTTCTACCCTCTCTAGATCTCACCTTTGGATCATCATTGAGAACCTTACCCACTATGTTCGCATCTTTACGTATATCTTCCGCTGACCAGTGGAATATTGGTAGCTTTTTTATTTGCAACCACACAACCACCTCCTTGAAAGTAATTTTGTCAAGGTAAGCCCTAGCTTCCCATGACTTCAACAGAAGAAGATTATCGTCAAAAGCTCAAGGACCGCCGATGGAAATTCAATGACAAATTGATGGAAATTCAATAACAAACTGAATATTAGTGACCCCATAAGTAGAAATATCCTTACCCTCTCTCTAGATCTTTCGAAATAACTCTTTTATGGCCCATACATTGAAAGCAATAGGGAAGATAAAAGACCCTACCATGCATAATCCAAGCTTCTAAATAGCTCGCTTGCAGTGATCATCGTCAAAATCCTCTATCGCTTCCTCCTATGGGCGCATTACTGGCGCCGGTAACTTGTTGTCCGCCATCGAAGCCTTGACGAAGCCTTTTTGCGACTATTCCACTCCGACAAGTTCGGAGCAAAGTGTTCCCCTAAGATTTTTTTTATGATAATATTAAACATCTTCCCCCTAAAAAAGAAAAACACTCTAAATGGACATAAAAGTTACAGATTGAATGAACAACATTTGTGAGAGAGGAACACATGTCAACTAGGGCCCACTCCAATTACAGAAAAACTTTGACAAATCAATCCTCAATAAACTAATAACCTTGCCAAAAATAATTTTCTTGGGTCCCGTCTTGGGTAAAGGGACGTAATGAATGTTCGATAAACAAATTACCTTGCTGGTCCTAATAGTATCCATTTATCTAGATTTTACTGTACGTTCATGCATCAATTCTTCTATTAAGTTGTTATTTGGTGCATTGAAAGTACTACTCATCTTGGTTTACGAGAGAGATGCCTTAAATTAAGGGTATTAAATTTCGATTCTTAATTTCATGGCATGGATCTTTCTTGATTTCATGGTATAATTTTAGGGTTTAAACTTTATAATTTTTTTTTTGTGAGGAAAAAGACGAATCACTACAACGGAAAAACAGGGAAAAAACACCCAACTAACCAATTCCTCTATCCTGCTCTAAAAACTTCAGGAGCCATGTGGGCTCTCCATCCCAAACGATAAGGCCGACTGTTTCCATTGAAAAGGAGGCCACCTGGTGCGCTGCATGGTTGCCAGCTCGCGGCGTTCATCTCGAGGACTTCACATCAACAGATTTCAACGCTTCCCTTGTTGTTTCTCTCAAATCACCGATCAAAGAGAGGTATTCCCACTCCTTGCCATTAATTAGCCTTTGTAGAATTCGAGCGATTGCAGACGAATCGCCTTCCAAGATGACCCTCTAAAGCCCCTTTTGTCTAATCAATTCCATAGCAATCAACGCTGCTCGTAGCTCCGCCTCTTTAGCAGAAGAGAACCGTGAAATATTTTTCTTCGCCGTTGCTACTGTCCTTCCTTCTTTATCCCGAATAACCACTCATGTGGAGGCCTTCCTCGTTGATGGATTCCAGCTTCCGTCGTAGTTTGCCTTGAGAAAGTCCGTCGGCGGTGGCGACCAGTGGACTAGTCCCTGATCTCCTTTTTCAGGTACTGTCTTTCTTTCCTCCCAAGCTTCTTCTATTTCATCCAACCGTTGAATGATTTGTCGGGGCTCGATTGATAGTCAGGTTCCACATTCTGGAATTTCTTCTGGTTTCTCAAACCCCAAATTGTCCATAGGGAGAGGCTGAACAGGGACATATGTGATTTTGACTTTTTATGGAACTGAGCTAAGATCCAATCTTGTAGAGACCCATTTTTACTTTCAGCATACCATTTTCCTCCCATAACTTGTTCCCATAAAGGTTGGAGTTTTTTGCAATCTCGGAGCAAGTGAAGAGTTGTTTCTTCGGTTTTTTTTACAGAAAACACAAGCCTGATCTGTTTTTATTCCTCTCTTTCTCAGGTTCTTCCCCGAGGCGATGCTGTTGAACTATGCTCTCCATACAAAATGTTTGACTTTTTTGGGGATCTTTAGCTTCCATACTTCACTAATTGGGTTGCTCTCAGCTGTTGATGTCCCTTCCGCAGTTACTTTTGCACTTCTCATTGCTAGATTATACCCTGTCTTTACACAATACACTTCGTCCTCAGCCAAGTGCCACACAAGTTGGTTTGTTCTACTTTTATCAGGCACATCACTTGCAGACGTGTGGGATTCTTTCATATTTGAAGTCCAACCACACTCGTTCTCCTTTGGCGTTCACATAGACTCCCCGGGGAAGAGCATCAAAGATTGGCATACGAACCCTAACACGGACAAAGTTCTTCATCCCTTCACTATCAACTCTCGGGTCCGACTCCAGAATTTCTCCCACGTCCTGCACTGCCTTCCTTCCTGCTTCCTCCGTTGCTAGGCGAATGGGGAGATGGTGGACTTGAACCCAGACATCCATCGTATCAAACTTTGGATTTTTGGTTTCGTCCCCCAGCTTCCATGGCTTAAGCATCAGCATGGCTCCCTCAAAAACCCATGGACCACCGGATGTGATCCTGTCCATCAATGGCTTATTGGGAAACTTGAGCAGGAAAGTGTTTCTGTTAACCGAATAAAAATTGACTTGATCACCTTTAGTCCAGATCCGCAAAAAAAAAAAGACTTCATAGGTTTAGGGTTAATCTCCTCTCCTGTTAGAAACTTTTCTATGAGGCACCAATCAAACCCCTCTTATGCCTTTGAGCAAAACTCATCGTCGAAATCGATCTCCGCCGTTTCCTTCGCCGTCAGCCTGAGGGATTCAAACGCCGCCGCCGTTTCTTCCATTGCTTAGGGTTTCACGCCGCCCTCCGCGTTTTAGGGTTTAGATTTTAAGTTGTAGGGTTTCTATTTGAGGTTTCTATAATGTAGGTTTAATATTAAAGGGCCGCTATGCTTCACTTTTTTTTCCATTGTAATTCACTTGCTACATGTATCAAGATTTGATTGCTGATAATAATTTATTTGACAGTTTTTCAAAATCATACAACAATTAGAAAACTCCACATAAGCGATGAAACTCAGGGGGTATGAAAACGCAGCGGTGACGTTTAGCATTTCCCATATTATTATTGAATAGAGTTAGATCCAACAACAACAGTCTGTGTTTGTTATACCTAATAATTACTCATAATTTTCTTTCTCACAATAGTTTAGAATGTTATTCCTCTCTTTTGAGGAAAGTTGTTTTTTTTTACATTGCAAATCTACTTAAGTTGGTGCCAAAAAAAAAGATGAGAGTTTTAATGCAATAACACCCTTGGTGGGTTTGTCTCACTTTTTGTTTCAGAGTCTTTGTTCGTTTAACATTGCAAATCTAACTTGATGCAAAAAAGATGTCTTTTTGCAACTAAATATCGCTATAACAATCATTTTCATGCTTTTGTCAGGGAACAATGCTTATTTGGTTAACTGCCATGCTTCCGCAATTGAGACCCCCAACTTGCGAAAAGTCTAGTAATGGTTGCAACCCTCCTGAAATCGACCAACTGTTCCTGCTATTCAGTTCTTTTGCACTAATTTCAATGGGAGCTGGTTGCATTAGACCGTGTTCTATCGCATTCGGTATGGACCAAGTGGACAAGGAACAAAACCCTAATGGCCAAAGGGTTGTCGAGCGCTACATCAACTGGTACAACAGTTTCATTGCACTTGGAATGGCTTTCACACTCACTGTCATCTTGTATATTCAAGAAAACACAAGCTGGAAAGTTGGTTTCGCAGTGAGTGCCGTTGCCATGGCTTTCTCTACTCCAGTTTTCTTACTTGCATCTTCTCTTTATGTCAAAGTGAAAGCTGGCAAGAGCTTGCTTACCGGCTTTGTCCAAGTACTAGTGGTAGCGTTGAAGAACAAGAAGGTCAGGCTCCCTCCGATTGATCGCTCATCCGGTGTTTGTTACTATCAAGGCGATCAGACCAATGTACTTGCTCCAACGGACAACTTAAGGTAATTTCTATTATAAAAACACACATAAATGTTTGTTTATTTAATGAGTAGTTTAGTAAGAAAAATCATCTAAAACATCACAGATGCCTTAAATAAATTAGCTAAATAATAAAGATTTTTTGGAGAAATGCTACGGTGTCACTCATGCAGGGGCTTCAAATGCTCTGCCACTGAACTCTCACCCATTTGCAAATAATAAAGAATTACAAAGCCCAACATATGATCTTGTATACAGAATACATCACATAATATGTGTTTTTGTTCTTAGTTAAATGTTAGTTCTTAAGATTTAACAGATTTAAATCACAAAACAAATGTGCTGAACCAAACAAACTTTTATCAAAAATGATGATTTTCATCGAACTCGTGATTTTTTTTTTGGTTAGGTTCACAATCTTGTTGTTTCCTTTTAGGTGTTTAAACAAGGCTTGCATAATTAAGAATCCAGTTAAGGATTTGAACCCGGACGGATCAATCTCGGATCCTTGGAGTCTCTGCACCGTTGAACAAGTGGAATCGCTGAAAACTGTTGTGCGTGTATTTCCAATTTGGTCCGCATCCATTATCTTCCAGGCATCAGCGTCGCCGGGCGCTTACGCAACACTCCAAGGAAAAACCATGTATAGGAAAATAACACCATGGTTTGAGATCCCAGCTGCCTCTGGGGGAGTGATTTGTATAGCATCCTTTTTCCTATGCGCTTGCATCTACGAAGGTGTGATGATCCCCTTGTTAGTAAGATGCACAGGCCAAAACCGGGGCACAAGTCCCAAATCACGGATGGTAGTGGGAATAATAAGCATAAGTATGGCCATGGCCATCTCTGCAGTGGTGGAAACCGCTAGACGTAATGTGGCTATCAAACAAGGGGCAGAGGTGGACGTTGAGGTAGGATTGGACATTTCATATTTGTGGCTGATACCGCAATATGTTCTTAATGGAGTAGGAACTTTCCTTTTCGACAATGGTTTAACTGAGTATTTGTATACTCAATTCAACAACAAAATGGGCAGCATCGCAATGGCTCTTTATATACTCTCGTCTTCCGCTGGTAACCTATTTTCTAGCATTCTGGTTGACATTGTGGATGGGGTCACTGGTGGTGGTGGAGAGACAAGTTGGTTAGCCAGCAACATCAACAAAGGCCATCTCGACTACTTCTACTGGTTACTTGGTTTCTTGAGTTTGATTAATTTAGTTTACTTCTACATATGTTGGTGGTGGTTTGGGACTAGTACCGATGGGACGACTAGAGGTAATCTCGCTCAGAACTCGGAAGAACAAGAAGGATCGTAGTAGATGAAATTAACAAACAGGGCCTTTGCTCTATCCGCCATAGCTCTCACTCTGTATTATCTTTGCATTCATTAGTGTTTTTGTGTTGTGAGTTGTTAGACTATAGGGGTTATTGTGCAAATAATGAAAATATAGCAGGAGGGAAAATTAGTTAGTAAACACTATTAATGGTGTATTTTGTTTCTGTTACAATTAATGATGAATGAATCTCTTCCCTCTTCTTCAGCTCATCTTCTTCCTCACCTCCTTCTTCTTCTTCGTCCATCTTCATAATTCATCATGGTATCAGAGCCTAAAAGGCTCATCGCCGGCTAAATTTGCTGTTGCCGACTGCATCTTCTTCATCGCCGTCCTCGCCGTTCCTCGTTGATGCTTCAATCGCCGGAATCGGCCATTTCCAGACCTAGGGCTTCTAATCGCTTCGTCTACGTCTCCGACAGTGATTTCCTTCATTATTACTGCAATTTCTAGGCTTCGGACACAGGTTTATCTCTCCATTCTTGTTCTCTGCATCTTATTAATGGCGGATCTCTTCGTTTCTGTTACTGAGTCAGTATTCGAGTTCATCTGCCGAGTTTTGCCGAGTTAGATGCTGAGACTACCGAGTTTTGCCGAGTTGTACTGAGTTCACCGATTACTCATTGGTTTGTGCCGAGTTTTGCCGAGTTGCAGTATATTTCTTCTAGTTCTTGCTTTAATTACTATGGATTCATCACTTCCAGCTGGATTACTGTTCTTGATATCTAATCTGAGGTCTCTCATTCAATTGAAATTGGATAACTCCAATTATATGCTGTGGAAAGCTCAGTTAGAAGCTGTATTACAGGCTAATGATTTGCAAGATTTTGTAACCACTTCTCCACCTTCAGAAACCTGCATTGCTGCTGATGGTTCTGTAACACCTAATTCTTCTTATGCTATCTGGAAACATATTGATCAACATCTCAAAACATGTCTCATTGCTTCCATTTCTCCTACTGTATTGCCTCTTATATTGCATCTGCCTACCTCCTATGCTATCTGGACAAGTTTGGCTCAAAGATTTACTTCTCTATCAAGATCACATGTTCATCAAATCAAAGCTCAATTGATCAGTCTCTCAAAAGGCTCTAGGACAATGCTGGCTTATCTAGACCATGTCAAGAACCTAGTGGATCAACTACTTCAAGTCCAAGAACATGTTAATGATGAAGATCTAGTACTTTTTATTCTTCAAGGCCTACCTGCTGCTTATGATCATATCAAGTCTAATCTTAGACTCAGAGCTGGCACTCTAACTGTTAATGAACTCTCTGCTGTTTTAATCTCTGAAGACCTTCATCTCAATCATACCACTACTGTTCAGCCACATTCTCAGTCATCTTCAACTACAAGCTCTCAACTCCAACCATCTGATTTTCTATCAGCCTATGCAGCATATAGACCACCTCAAGGAAGAGGTAGAGGTCAGTTCTTTAGAGGAGGATCTTCTGGTTATTCAAGAGGCAATTATCAACACAACTCTCAGTCTGGCAGAGGTTACAGACCTTGGTCAAATGCTAGCAAGTTCTCTGGTCATCAACCCCAAACTGAAGTCTACTGTCAAATTTGTGGCAAAAGCAGACATACAGCTCTTGATTGTTGGTATAGAACTGATACTACTACATATAGTAGTACAAGACCTCAGTCACAACACTCAGTCCACAAACAACCTCATGCTACATATCAAGCTCAATTTGGACATGCATCTTCAGCTCCAAATTCTCCTATAAGCAGTTCTGGATCATCATATCAACCTCAGCTCACTGCTCTTTCCAGCCATTTTCCTCAGGACTCAGGTTTGAATTGTCGGATTCTTGATTCAGGTGCCAATATACATGTTACTCATGACACCTCACTTATGCATTCTATTATGCCTTATCATGGTGTGCAAAATATGACAGTTGGAAATGGATCTAAACTTCCTATTTCTCACCTTGGTGATGGTATTCTTCCAACTCCATATGGTACTTTTAACCTCCTAAACACACTTCTTGTTCCTAAAATACACTCTAATCTTTTATCCATCTCTAAATTCACACATGACAATAATTGTCTTCTTGTTTTCTCTGCCAAGAACTTCCAAATCAGGGATTTGAACAACAAATTACTCTATCAGGGCCCGTGTAAGGATGGTCTTTATACTATACCTACAACACTGGTTAGTTTCAATACCAATTTTTCTACTGATCATAATGTGTCCCATTCTACTGATCCACATGCTATGTCTGTTGCAGCTTCTCCATCTGCTTCAACACACTTGTGGCATCATAGATTGGGCCACCCCTCTTCTCATGTGCTGTCTCAGCTATCTAGTACTCTACCAGTGAAAGCTACAACATGTTCTCCTCTCTGTATCTCTTGTGAAATTGCCAAATCACATAAACTTGAATTTCATGTCTCTCTTTCACACACTACTGCACCATTTCAACTTGTTCACTCAGATGTATGGGGTCCCTCTCCTGTAGCCTCTTGTTCTAAATATCAATATTACATTTTGTTCATTGATGATTACACAAGGTTTTGCTGGTTGTATCCTCTTCTTACAAAAGATAAAGCCTATGCTGCTTATGTTCATTTTACTAAACTAGTACACACACAGTTTCAAGCCACCATAAAGGTGTTCATATCAGACAATGGTACTGAATATTTAAACACTACTTTTGGTGTTTATCTTCAAAATCAGGGCACCATTCATCAAACTAGTTGTCCCTACACTCCTCAACAAAATGGGAGAGTAGAAAGGATACATAGATACCTTATTGAAACTGCATTAGCTCTTCTGCATCATGCCTCTCTGCCACCCAAATATTGGCTAGAAGCTGTAGCTACTGCAAACTTTCTTATTAATATTCTTCCTAAGAAAACTCTTCAATACAAGTCTTCTTATCAACTTTTATATAATCAATCACCCTCTTATCACTCTCTAAAAGTGTTTGGATGTCTATGTTTTCCTTGGTTACAGCCCTATACCAAACATAAGCTTCAACAAAGATCTAAACCTTGTGTTTTCTTAGGGTACTGTCCCAATACAAAGGGCTATAAGTGTCTTGATCCTACCACATCTACTGTCTACATGTCTAGACATGTTAGATTCTTTGAAAGTGAGTTTCCATTTCTTAAACTCACTAATCCCTCTACTCATACAATCCCTGATCTCCTCAAAACTTCTTACATAAGTTCTTGGCTTCAATTTCCACCCATATTTACCACTTCTTCATCACCTTCCCCTCTTTCAAACACAGCTGCCCCATCCAATCCTCTACCACCATCCACTCCTCTTCCACCATCACCACAATCACCATCATCACCTTCTTTATTACCATCACCACAATCACCAACCAATTCCTTTTCTTCTTCTCCTATACCTATTCCCTTATCTACTACTCATATGATGCACACCAGATCCAAGTCAGGCATTCAAAAACCTAATCCAAGGTACCAAATAAATACTTGTTCCAACAATCCCCTAGCTGAACCTACTTCTTATATAGAAGCTATGCAATGCTCTCACTGGCTCTCAGCCATGACTGAAGAGTATACTGCTCTCATTAAGCAAAATACATGGTCCCTGGTTCCTCTACCTGCTTCTAGGAAACATATTGGTTGCAAATGGGTGTTTAAAGTGAAGAAAAACACAGATGGTTCAGTTTTCAGATATAAGGCCAGATTGGTTGCTAAAGGATTCCATCAGAAATATGGACTGGATTATGAAGAGACTTTTAGTCCAGTTGCCAGACAACAGACTGTAAGAATTGTTCTATCTATAGCATTGACTAAGTCCTGGGGTATCAGACAACTTGATGTGAGTAATGCTTTTCTTCATGGTCATCTTACTGAGGAAGTGTACATGGAACAACCACCTGGGTTTGTTCAGCACCCTGAGCTGGTTTGTAAGCTACATAAATCTCTCTATGGTCTAAAACAAGCTCCTAGAGAGTGGTATAATCTCCTCTCCTCTTATCTTCTCAGTACTGGCTTCAAACTCAGCTTGGCTGATGCTTCTTTGTTTGTCCTTAGACAGAACTCTCTTACTGTAGTAGTTCTCATCTATGTGGATGACATTCTCATTACTGGGAGTGATGACACCTATATTGATACTCTTGTGCAACATATGTCTACTACTTTTGCTATGAAGGATCTTGGCTCAATGTCCTACTTCCTGGGAATTCAAATCAGCTCTCATATGCAAGGATTTCATCTCCAACAAGCTAAATATGCTTCTGATCTACTTGCTAGAGCTGGAATGACAGATTGCAAGCCTTGTATATCCCCTATTTCACCCAAATCAGTGTTGTCCTCAGCTGACTATGAACCTTTTAAAGATGTACATCAATATAGAAGTCTTGTGGGTGCTCTTCAATACCTCACTGTCACAAGACCAGATATTCAATTTGCTGTTAACAAAGCTTGTCAGCATCTTCATAATCCCAGGCAGTGTGATAACATGGGGGTGAAAAGAATTATGAGATACATCAAGGGTACATTACATGTTGGACTTCAGTTCTCTGCTGGTAATTTTGATATAAATGCATATTCAGATGCTGACTGGGCAGGTGATCATTAGGACAGAAGAAGTACTACTGGATTCTGCATATTTCTTGGTCCTAATCTCATCTCCTGGGGTTCAAAGAAACAGCATACAGTGGCAAGAAGCTCAACTGAAGCAGAATACAGAGCCATGGCCACTACTGCTGCTTAAGTAAAATGGCTGACCTACATTCTAGCTGATCTGGGTATCTCTATGTCTCAAAAACCACAGTTGTGGTGTGATAATGTGTCTGCTCTTATGCTCAGCACAAATCCAGTTTTTCATGAGAAAAGCAAGCACATTGAGTGTGATTTTCACTTCATCAGAGAGCAAGTCTCCAGAAAACAACTTCAGGTTGCACACATTGCATCCAAGCTTCAACTAGCTGATGTTCTCACAAAGGCATTGCCCATAGCTGCTTTTCAGAATGTTCTACCTCATCTATGTTTGTGTTCTTTCACTCCAGTTCAGTCTTTCAAAAATCATTAGTCTAGAGACCTTGTTTTGAGGGGGGATGTTAGACTATAGGGGTTATTGTGCAAATAATGAAAATATAGCAGGAGGGAAAATTAGTTAGTAAACACTATTAATGGTGTATTTTGTTTCTGTTACAATTAATGATGAATGAATCTCTTCCCTCTTCTTCAGCTCATCTTCTTCCTCACCTCCTTCTTCTTCTTCGTCCATCTTCATAATTCATCATGAGTGTGCGATTGTTGTAAGAATATTTGTAGTATCATTTTTTTTATCTTGAAAGATACGTTTTGTTGTCGCCTCATAAAATTTGAATACAAGTAGTCAGTACCAACGAATGTCAGAAATTGGTGAGACCAAACGCCACAGAACTAGCTCGTTGTTTCCCTCCAAAAAATCTGGATGATAAAACACATGTGAAATACGACCAACACTCTATTACGGTAAATAATTTTGAAAGAATAAAAAGCCTGTAGAATGTATATAAGTCTCACTTAATTACAGCTTATGCCTACCCGATTAATGAGAACGCCATGATTAATTGAGAAAGTATCTTTGGGAACTTATATTTCTTTTTAGACGTTTTTGGGTTTTTTGAGACGGTTGAGAACTTATATTTCAGTCCACTATCTCTTAGAAATTAACATGTTTTGCAAAGATTAATATTGATTATGTTATTTGAATACTCCGATTTACCAAATAATCTCCTCAAAATACTTCGTCGTGTTGGTAAAAAATGCAGGACAAATAAAAGCAGACATACATAGTGAGTATTACCTTTACAAAAAGAAAATTACCTAAAAAAGCATCAATAGGGTCACAAACTAAGTCACCTAGAGCGGGAGCGAAGCGGGAGCGCGAACTGGAGGGGGAGCGGGAAAACGTCTAATTTTAGAAGGATTGCATTTGAGAGCGTCGCGAGAGCGTCTATATATAATATTTATTTAACATAATTTTATGAAGAAAACTAATATTTTCATATGATAAAGTGATTTACACATGAGAATATTTTTTATTAAAGGTTTTGTAAGTATTCATTTGTCAAATATGTTGCTTCAATAAGGAAGGATAACGTTTAAATAGTTGAATTATCAGACTGACACGTAATTAATTGAGATTAATAATCAAGTATAGTCAACTAATGGTAAATTGGCTTTAAAAAGTAATTCGCCTATGAAAGCGAGCTCTCTATTTTCTGGAGCGCCATTAGAGCGATGTTTGGTCTCGAAAGCGCCAGAGCGAGGTTTGGGAGCGGGAGCGATGCCCCTTCGAGAGGTTTTAGGTGACTAAGGTCACAAACTTAACAAGAAAATTAGACCAGACCGATTTAATTAGAGCCGCTCCCCCAGCCTTATTTAAAAGAAGCCCCTTCCAATCTCATCTAGAGTTGATTTTGTCTACCGTGTTTGAGATAGAGATCAAACTTTTATCTTCGGAATCGATAAACGTAATTATGATATTGTCAAAATATAAATGTTACTTAGTGTCATTGCAAGGAGTACATTTGGCAACACAAAAATATGACAGGCTCACGAATTCGGTGTTTGACTTTTTAAATTAGTATTTTTTTTTTTTGAGGAATGGAATTGTATTAAAAACTCAGGAAGAAACCTGGAGGCTAGCAATTACATCATTGTCTACTATTGTTTGGAGCCAACCCGGAGGGTTATCAGTCCAAAAACTATCTGGCACATTGGATTTTCTGAAATCTGCTAGCAGATGAGCTGCTGTGTTTTGGGTTCTGTTTACATACCTCAGCTTCCAGCTTTCAACACTTTGAAGCTTCATCAAAATCTCTTCAATAATGTCCTCAACTTCTGTATAATCCTTAGAGTCTTGTCCTTCTCTCCTTCTGTTAATTTCTTCGTATAGACATTTGGCATCACCTTCAAAACTGACTGCTGAAAAACCCAGATAAATAGCAAGTTCCACACCTAGTAAAAGGGCCCGAGCTTCGGCTTCTCTTGCGGAGTTGCATTGACCAGTGTTTTTGGCTTGGCCAGCCAATAAAGCACCGTCACTGTTTCTGAGAATAGCTCCTGCCGTCGACGAGTTCGAGATGTGATCCCAGCTACCATCCACGTTCATTTTCACCCAGCCTACTTCTGGACATCGCCACTTTGAACCTGACCGAGAGCCTTTCGTGTCATTTTTTGTGTGCACTTGGGCTTCATCATACTCCTTTACCCGTTGGAAAATGTCTTAAGCTGCTATCTGAAAGTTGAATTCGACCCCATTAAAGCGCTTATTATTTCGAGCTAACCAGAGTGAGTATATTGCAGTGAAGATTAACTCCAGGTCCTTGGGGGTATTTGTGTGAATCTTATTCTCCAGCCATGGTCCGAACAAATCATCAGATTCAGTGATAAAGTTCTCATCAAACAAAGAATTCCACACTTGTCTTGCTCCCTTGCAGTTTAGAAACAAATGGGTTAAATTTTCTTCGCTATTGCCACACCAAACACATCTGTTGTCAACTTCAATGCCTCTTCTTTGAAGTGCACTGCATGTTGGGAGTCCATTACACAAACCTCTCCAAATAGTGTGGCTGATTTTCTTCGGCACTTTAATACTCCATAAAATGTCGTAAGTCTTTGGAATAGAAGTTGAGCTACCTTCGTTTGAAGCAGTGCTCCTTGCCGCCTGATAGCCACTACGCACGGAGTAGATACCATTTTCATTATACTTCCAAACCAACTTGTCAGGCTTCCCTATGGTTGGTAGTCTAATCTTCTCAATTGTGTTGACATTCATATCCCATAAAAATTGATTTAACTTTGTTGTATTCCAGGTCCTTTCTTCCCCATTGATGAAATCAGAGACTTTCAAATCAGTGTTTGGAGGAAGTGTTGTAATAATCTTACCAGTCCCATAGCTTGGTAACCACTGTTCCCGAATGCCGATTCTTGTCCCATTGCCAACTTTCCATCGCAGTCCCTCCTTGAGAATAGCCCGACCTGCAATTATGCTTCGCCACGCGAAGGATGGGCCAGACCCCAACTGAGCATCCATGAAATTTGATTGGGGAAAGTACTTCTCCTTGATCACTCTGCTACAAAGGGAATCACTATCATGGATTTGCCGCCAACCTTGTTTTGCTAGTAGAGCCTTGTTGAAACTTTTTAGATCCTTGAATTGAAGGCCTCCTTTTGTTTTCGTTTGCTGAAGCTTGCTCCAAGCTATCCAATTAATCCCCGTGTCTTTAGTGCCTTTACTCCACCGAAATTTCCGAATCACTCTCTCCATCTTCTCACATACTCCATCTGGGAGTTTGAAACAAGTCATGGCATAGGTTGGGAGCGCTTGAGCGACGACCTTGATCATAACTTCCTTTCCAGCCGAAGAGAGATTTCGTTCCTTCCAACCTTTGAGTTTATTGATTAAACGTTCAACGAGCTTGTTGAAAGTAACACTTTTGTTCCTCCCCATCGTGGTCGGAAGCCCTAAGTATTGATCGTGGTCTGTAACCGCCGGAATTCCTGCTGCTTGTAACACACTATTCCGAGTTGCTTCAGACACGTTCGGAGAGAAGGCGATAGCTGACTTCTCAAGATTGATCTGTTGACCCGAGGCTCTTTCGTACCTTTGCAGGATTTCCGTCAGCGTATTAATGTTCTCTGTATCGGCCTGAGAAAAAAACATGGAATCGTCAGCAAAAAATAAATGGGAGACCACTGGTCCTCCCTGAGATGCTGTGACTCCAGCTAGTCTCCCTTCCTCCACCGCCTCAGAAATAGCTCTGGATAACATTTCACTGCACAGGAGGAAAAGATACGGAGACAACGGACATCCTTGTCGGATACCCCTTTCTGGTTCAAATCGTTCCATTGGAGCTCCATTGCGAAGTACTGAAAAAGAAACTGAACTAACACAGTCAAGGATTAGTGTTCTGATTCGGATTCCAAAGCCAAGATGAAACAGGACTTCCTTAAGGAACTTCCACTCTACTCTGTGGTACGCTTTGCTCATATCAACCTTCATAGTTAAGAATCCCTTCTTTCCCTTCTTTCGGGTCTTAAGCGAATGGATTACCTCGAAAGCAGTGAGGATGTTGTCAGAAATCAAACGCCCTGGCACAAATGCACTTTGATTTTCTGATATTAGCTTGGGAAGCACACTTTTCAAGCGATTAGCAATACATTTAGCAACAATTTTGTAAAGAACCGTGCATAAACTGATAGGGCGATACTCACTAGGCTTCCGCGGTTGCTTCGTCTTCGGAATGAGAGCGATCAACGTATGATTGAAATCTTTGACTGACTGGCCATCATTCAGGATCTTTAGTATCTCTTCAGTGACTTCTTCCCCAACTATGCCCCAATGTTTTTGAAAGAAACCCGCGTTGTAGCCATCAATGCCTGGTGCTTTATCCGGCGCCATTTGGAATAAGGATGATTGTACCTCGTCCGCAGTGAATAGTGCATCTAGCCGCACCTGATCTTGGGTTGTAATATATTCAGCCGAGTATGACAACATGGGTGCAATGTCATCCATATCTGGGTTAGTCGATTTGAACAAGCTGGTGAAGTATCTTGTCAAAACTTGGCTTATCTTGTCTTCATGTGTTTCCCATAATCCATTGTGATCTTCAATTCCCTGGAAGTTATTGCGAGACTGACGAATAGTAGACTTTAAGTGAAAAAATAGAGTGTTTTTGTCACCTTGTTTCAGCCATTCGACACGAGATCTTTGTTTCCACATTATTTCCTCCCTTCTTTGGAGCTCGTTGTAATCTCTTGCTATCATTATTTTCTCCTCAAGTACCTCTTCAGTCTGATCGAGGCTATCGAGAAATCTTCTCCTCTCTCGAAGCCGGTTACACTGCTTCGTTACTGACCCAAACGTATTCTTGTTCCAAACCGTGCACTTTGTGGACAATTTGCGAAGCTTGTCCCAATATCTACCTTGTCCGACCCATGATTCCTTCACCATAGAACCGAAACTAGGGTGAGTTTCCCACATAAGCTCGTACTGAAACTGTCTTCTTCTCCTCCATTCCATCTTTTGTTGTTTCCATTCGACTAGAATCGGAATGTGATCCGAATTGGGCCACCATAGGTGTGTGACCCGAGCTCCTTGGAATAAGTCCATCCAAGGTATATTAGCAACAGCTCTATCAAGTCGTTCACGAATATTCCCCTCGCTACTCTGATTATTGTTCCACGTGAAGGAGTTACCTTGATAGCCAAGGTCAATAAGGCCAACATCATTTAGAGCATCCCGAAATCGCACAAGGTGACTGAAATTAATACCCACACCTCCGTTCTTCTCAGCGTATGAGGCAATAGCATTGAAATCGCCTACGACGCACCACAGAACGTTTGGTTGGGGAGACAATCTTCGAATCAACTCCCACGAATTAACTCGTTCATTACGATTCGGATCTCCGTAGAAGCCGGTGAACTTCCAGCCTTGACTATCATCTTCTCCTTTTACCATAGAATCAATAGCAAAAAACGAACTGTATGTAACACTAACTTGCATACTATCCTTCCATAACAATGCTAGACCACCGCTTCTACCTCTGGAATCAACTGCGAATCCATTGTAAAAGCCAAGTCTAGTAATACTCTGCTCCATCTCAGATTGTGACAATTTAGTCTCCATTAAGAAGACTAAATCTGGGGATTTTTGCTTCACGAGATCGCGAAGCGATAGGAACGTAGCGGGGTTCCCCAACCCCCGTACGTTCCAGCTCAATAGACTCATTGGGTTGGGCGGGGCTGCATCGCAGCCGCCGCCAAATCTAGATTGAGTGACCTCGAAACATTCTTCTCCAATCGCGTATTCTCCTTTCCAGTCACTGTGTCTGACATATTCTGCTGTGGTGGGGAATCATCTTCTACTACTGCTGTTTTGGCTGGCTGGGGAGGGGGGCTAAAGTTCATCATGTGACCTTTCCTTTTCGTCGAGTCATTTTTAATTGTTTGGACCTGTGTCTGTATTGCTGAAGCATTGTAGCGGTTGATCTTGTCTTGTATACCACCATGTGGTTGTGGTGGCAATTTCTTTGAGAGTGTCACATGCAGAGTGCTAGCAGTTTCTTTAGTCAGCATCTTTCCTTCATTGTTTGCCTTTACAGTGGGGTTAGCTTGGGTAATATCCATTGGGGCTTCAGTGTTGTTAACAACCTTGTCCACATCACTGCCTTGGGGAGACTTTGTGGTATCTTTGTGTTGGAATAGATGCCCTAGAGGCAATCTAGTTTAGTATGAATTTGTAATTGGCTAGAAATTCATTTATTATTTATTGGATATTTAATATAATGAAGTCCTTAGATTTACAATTGTGTTGTTTATCTTAAATATCCCTAGTCAAGTATAATGATTAAATGGGACAATCATCTATAGACTAGTATGGGGTTGGATTGATATGGAGATATCACGATCCAACACATAGGTGTGCATTACGGAATGTTGCACTGGATTGACCCATCACCGAGAAGGCTACATACACGTTATGTTGAGTCACAAGTGCTTCTCGGGTACAATGGTATTGTCATCCTTAGACTTGAAGTCACTAGATATTCTAGTTGTGGATCATTGTGATCTTGGTAGCGTTAAACGCTACACCGTAACTGGGTAGTTATAAAGGCGTGTACTGGATACAATGAGAAGCAAGCTTAGAGATCGTAGTGGACGTAGAGAGGATTTGCCCCTCCCACATAACGGGAGCGAATATCCAAGGCCGCTCGAGGATAGTGCTTATAGAATGTCTGGCCAGACTCAAATAAATCAATATATGGGATATTGATGTTATTTGCACGAATAAGGCTATTCCATGGATCGAGAAACTAGGGATTGGATATACGAGTGTGACTTGTATGTCTCGTGTCCAATCCGGATATGGAGGCAAAGGGATGAGACAATTACTTGTACAAGGTTGTCTAGATGACTATTCTATTAGTTGGCTAGAATGGATGTTTTGCTAGAAACCGCTCCATATTAGCAAAGAGTTGCTACCAACTAGATAGAACCTATGGGGTCACACGCTATATAGAGTTGTACTAGATTATGGAATTAATTAATTGGATTAATTAATTAGAAGGATCACTTTGCAAACCCTTGCAAACTTAGTAGGGACTAATTTGCAAGGAAGGGACTAAATTGAATTCTAGTAGGACTAGAATAAGTCCTTTAGGTAGTTAACAAGGAGTTGTTGGACTATATAAAGGACCCTCCTCCTTCCTTCCCTACACACTTTTATGCTCTAGAGAGAACATAACAAGAGTAGGAGAGAACAAAGGAGAGAGAGAGCAAGCCACAAGAGGGACGCCGCCCCCTTGCCGCCGCCCCCTTGTCCCCGACGCCACAAGGGTGCCGAACCCCTTTTGGTGTCTCGTTTTGCGTGATTTCTTCACCCTCCTTTCAATCCGGGCTAGCACCAAGGTGATTGGAGATCTAGGAACAACTCTAGGCGTGGATCAACCATAGAGAACGTGACACTATTCGCGTTTGAAGTCATCAAGGAGAACCCAAAGGTGTGTTTATGATTTCTTACCTTTACTATCGTTATGCATCTAGACTTGTGATCCTTGGAGGGTTTTGCATGGTTATTTGTTTGATTATGCTTCCGTTTGCGCGATCCATGAATCAAAACCCTACAGTGGTATCAGAGCCACAGGTCATAGAGCATAAACGTAGTTTATGTGTTACATTCTTGTTGTTTTACACCTTAATTTGTTGTTTATCGCGTAAAACAAGACAAATCAAGCATTGGATGCAATTTGTCAAAGAATTAATCATAACAAGACCCAATTATTGCATTGGATGCATGAATTGGTGAGTTTGAGAAATTTTAGGATCTTAGATCTAGGGTTTGGGCATCCTTGGGGAAGAAGGAGTTCTCCCACAACAAGGAAACAACCAAACTTGGGCTCCAAGCAAGGAGGTTGTTTTGGAAACAACCTCCACAAGGAAGGTTCGGCCCCTAGGGAGCCGCCCCCCTTGCTTGCCGCCCAAGCTTGGCGCCCTAAGGGGGCGGGCGGCCCTAACCCGCGGGCCTAGCTTGCGGGTTTTGGGCCGGGCCGACCCTAGGGCTTTGTGGTTCACTTATTTGGGCCCGGGCAATTGGATTGTTGGGCCCATGGACCGTTTTAACCCTAGAAATCCTAAAATCAATTAAAATTGACCAAGCGCGTTAAAATTGGATTTTAACTGTTTATGTGCAAATCGCATGGTGATTGGATATGGCCTTAGGATGTGGTTTGATGTGGATGTTTAATTTTGTGGTTTGGTTTTACGGCCTGCGAGCCGATCAATTAATTGTAATAATTAATTAGGGTTTTATGGCCTGCGTGCCATTTTTTTTTTCTCAACTTGTGAGATTTATTTTATTTAGTATAGATATTAGCTAGTGCTAGATAAAGTAGATTGTTAGCCAAGATTGAAGAAAAGAAGCCCAAAGCCAAAAGGAGCCACAAAAGATGGAGCATGGAGCATGGAGCACACCACATGACTATGAAGGATGGACCAAAAGATCAAGACGCATGGAGATGTGTGTTTGTTTAGGGTTCATAGATAATTCCATTGGCTTGGAATTATCTTAGTCTAGAAAAGGCCATATCCACATCACGTTTAATTTCTGTTTTGTGGGTGTTTATTTATTGTCTTATTATTTGTGTGGTTGGTGTATGGGTGATGCATGCAATTAGGATAATAAGATAATTAGACAACCCGGATCTATTATTTGGAGTTGTGCCCAAACTCAAATAGATAGATTAGTTGATATTGATCAACAAAATAATTAAAATTGAATTGAAAATCCCTCAAATTTTAAAATATTGTGTTCTTGCCTTCTCGTTATTTAAACACTCATTATCATCATTATTTATCAAGTTCGTGCGTGCCAAAGCATGGCGACTTGGTTCATAATGATGGAATGCGATGGCACGTAACAATGTGCAATTGTTTAGATAAGAGGTTGAGCACGACTAGGCTATTAATTTGATTAAGAAACCTAGAGGCAATCAATTGGGATTATCCATATGGATGGATAAATAAGGAGTTATTTGCCCGATTGAACCAAGAGTTGCATATGGGATGCAATTGGAATTGTTCCTACCTAAGAAGTAATTGAATTATGGGTGACTTGCCAAAGCAAGCTCATAAGGAGATGAAAAAGATGGATCTTGGCCCACTAGAAAATATAAGGATATTTTCCGCATTAATATCTTGAGGGTTATTAATCCGTAGTAAAATAGTGGGAGCTATATTTAATAAACTAGCCATTATTAAATATAGTCAAAATTCACAAATACTAAAACTTGCGTATTTTCCTTTTTGTAGAATTCCAAATGGCAAACAACTCATCGAGTTCACAACATTCCCTACGATCTGTCCTTGAGAAGGACAAGCTCTCAGGAACCAACTTTCTCGATTGGTACAGAAACTTGAGAATTGTTCTCAAGCAAGAGAAAAAGCTGTACGCAATAGAGGAGCAAGTTCCAGAAGGTCCAGAGAATCAGACACCTGCTGCCTTAAAGGCGTATCAAAAGCGTGTTGATGACGCTAATGATGCGGCCTGCCTAATGCTTTGCACCATGACCTCTGAGCTTCAGAAGCAACATGAGAACATGAATGCTGTCGATATGATCGAACATCTAAAGCAGCTCTTCCAAGAGCAGGCGAGGGTAGAGAGGTATGAGGTCTCAAAGGCACTGTTCAAATGTCATCTGGCAGAAGGGAACCCGGTGGGACCCCATGTACTCCGAATGATCGGGTACTTGGAGAATCTCGCCAGGCTTGGGTTCCCGGTCGGCCAAGAGTTGGCAACCGATCTCGTGTTGAAATCGTTGCCCGAGAGTTATGGACAGTTCATTATGAACTATAACATGAACGAGATCGTTAAACCACTGCCAGATTTGCTCAACATGTTGAGGACGGCTGAACAGAGCATCAACAAGGGTAAGGGCAAGGCCATTATGATGGTGCATAAAGGAAAGGGTAAAAAGTTTGCCTCTTCCTCCAAGGGCAAAGGCAAGTCAGTTGCTAAGTCCAAGGAACAAGCCCTTAAGCCTGTTGGTGGGATTGCCAAGGTCGTGACTAAGGGTGAATGTCACTACTGTAGTCAACCTGGACACTGGAGGAGGAACTGCCCAAAATATCTGGAGGACAAGCGGCTTGGAATAGTGATTCCACCACCACCAGGTATTTTTGTTGTAGATGTCAATTTAACTGTCTCTACATCATGGGTATTAGATACTGGATGTGGATCTCATATTTGTTGAAATATGCAGGATCTAAAGAGAAGTAAAAGATTGGCTAAAGGGGAGGTAGATCTGCGCGTTGGGAATGGAGCAAAGGTTGCTGCGTTGGCCATAGGCGTTTGCGAGCTATCTCTGCCCTCAGGATTAGTTTTAGAATTAAATAATTGCTATTTTGTGCCTGCTATGAGCAGAAACATTATTTCTATTTCTTGTTTGTACAAGGAAGGTTTTATTATTTCAATAAAGAACAATTGTTGTTCCTTTTATTTGAATAATATTCACTATTTTAGTGCGCAATTATTTAATGGACTTTATGTCCTTGATCTAAGTAATCCTGTCTACAACATTAATACCAAGCGGATTAAAATAAATGATTTAAATCCTGCTTATTTATGGCATTGTCGTTTAGGCCACATAAATGAGAAACGTGTATCTAGACTCCATAAGGATGGATTGCTAGACTCATTTGATTTTGAATCATATGAGACATGTGAGGCTTGTTTATTGGGAAAAATGACAAAGTCCCCTTTCAATAAGAAAGGTGAGAGGACTAGTGAGCAATTGGCGCTCATACATACCGATGTGTGTGGGCCATTTGCCACGCCTGCCAGGGGTGGTTATGTCTACTTCATTAAGTTTACTGATGATTACAGTAGATATGGATTTGTGTACCTTATGAGGGCAAAATCCGAATCCTTTGAAGTGTTCAAAGAATTCAAGAATGAAGTAGAGAAGCAACTTGGCAAAAGTATCAAGGCTCTACGATCGGATCGTGGAGGAGAATACTTGAGCCAAGAGTTTGACGACTATCTTAGAGAGTGTGGGATCGTGTCCCAACTCACTCCACCCGGAACGCCACAATGGAATGGCGTGTCCGAGAGGAGGAATCGAACCCTATTGGATATGGTTCGGTCTATGATGTGTCAAACCGATCTTCCATTATCGTTTTGGGGCTACGCTCTATTAAGTGCAGCTTTTACCATTAACCGTGTTCCATCTAAATCAGTCATGAAGACACCATATGAGATGTGGAGTGGGAGGCGTCCCACACTGTCGTTCATGAGGATTTGGGGCTGCGATGTCTATGTAAAACGTTTACAATCAGACAAGCTAGGGCCTAAATCGGATAAGTGTAAATTTGTGGGGTACCCTAAGGAAACTAAGGGATACTACTTCTACAATCCAACCGAGAACAAAGTGTTTGTTGCTCGGACCGGCGTGTTTCTAGAAAGAGAGTTTGTCTCTAAAGAAGCAAGTGGGAAGAATGTAGAACTTGAAGAAGTTCAAGAACCACAAATTACTGAACCGATTATGGAACATGAACAGGAATCACAAGCAGTTGTGGATCCACCTGTTCAGGTAACACAAGAGCTTCGTAGATCTAGTAGAGTGCGCCAGGAACCCGAGAGATACGGACTTCTCGTAACTGATTCCGGTGACACGATGCTCATAGATGATGAGCCTACTACCTATGAGGAGGCCATGAATGGCCCAGACTCGCAGAAGTGGCTTGAGGCCATGAGATCCGAGATGGAATCCATGTATACCAACAAAGTATGGACTTTGGTGGAACCACCTGATGGGGCGCGGCCCATAGGGTGCAAGTGGGTCTTCAAGAAGAAGATCGACATGGATGGTAATGTGATTACCTATAAGGGCCGATTGGTGGCTAAAAGATTCAGACAGATTCATGGTATTGACTATGATGAAACCTTTTCACCAGTCGCTATGACCAAATCCATCCGAATCCTACTTGCGATTGCAGCATACTACGACTATGAGATTTGGCAGATGGATGTCAAAACAGCATTTCTTTATGGGAATCTCCTCGAGGACGTGTATATGATACAGCCAGAGGGTTTTGAGGATCCAAAGCAAGCCAACAAAGTCTGTAAGCTGCAACGATCCATTTATGGATTGAAGCAAGCTTCTAGGAGTTGGAATCGACGTTTTGATGAAGTGGTCAAAGAGTTTGGCTTCATCAGAAACGAAGATGAATCTTGTGTCTACAAGAAGGTTAGTGGGAGCTGTGTAGCTTTTCTGGTCTTGTATGTGGATGACATACTACTCATTGGAAACAACATTCCCATGCTGCAATCTGTGAAAGATTGGCTAGGAAAGTGTTTCTCAATGAAAGACTTAGGGGAAGCAGCCTATATACTCGGTATAAAGATCTATAGAGATAGATCTAAGAGGTTGCTAGGCCTAAGTCAAAGTACATATATTGACAAGGTGTTGAAACGGTTCAACATGCAAGATTCCAAGAAGGGATTCTTGCCCATGTCACATGGAATCACTCTTTCGAAGAGTGGTTGTCCTTCCAATGAGATTGAGAAGGAACGCATGAGTAGGATTCCCTATGCCTCGGCCATAGGATCCATCATGTACGCCATGTTATGTACTAGACCAGATGTGTCATATGCCTTGAGTATGACAAGCAGATACCAATCCAATCCAGGTGAGAGTCACTGGATTGCTGTCAAGAACATCCTAAAGTACTTGAGAAGAACTAAGGATGCTTTCTTGATGTTTGGCGGTGAGGAAGAGTTGCATGTAAGGGGTTACACTGATGCAAGCTTCCAAACCGATAGAGATGACTTTAGATCACAGTCGGGATATGTGTTTTGCCTGAATGGAGCAGCGGTGAGCTGGAAGAGTTCCAAGCAAGAGACGGTAGCTGATTCTACAACAGAGGCTGAGTACATTGCTGCAAATGGCGCAGCAAAGGAGGCTGTTTGGATCAGAAAGTTTGTTTCTGAACTTGGTGTGGTCCCTAGCATTGCGGATCCAGTGGAGTTGTTCTGTGACAACACTGGGGCGATCGCGCAATCAAAGGAACCGAGGTCACACCAGAAGTCCAAACACGTGCTCAGGAAGTTCCATCTGATTCGAGATATTATCGATAGAGGAGACGTTCGGATATGCAAGATTCCTACAGATGATAATCTGTCAGACCCGCTTACGAAGCCTCTCACGCAGTGGAAGCATGAAGGGCACACTAGGAGTATGGGCATACGAGATGCGCCAGATTGGCTCTAGTGCAAGTGGGAGACTGTTGGAATAGATGCCCTAGAGGCAATCTAATTTAGTATGAATTTGTAATTGGCTAGAAATTCATTTATTATTTATTGGATATTTAATATAATGAAGTCCTTAGATTTACAATTGTGTTGTTTATCTTAAATATCCCTAGTCAAGTATAATGATTAAATGGGACAATCATCTATAGACTAGTATGGGGTTGGATTGATATGGAGATATCACGATCCAACACATAGGTGTGCATTACGGAATGTTGCACTGGATTGACCCATCACCGAGAAGGCTACATACACGTTATGTTGAGTCACAAGTGCTTCTCGGGTACAATGGTATTGTCATCCTTAGACTTGAAGTCACTAGATATTCTAGTTGTGGATCATTGTGATCTTGGTAGCGTTAAACGCTACACCGTAACTGGGTAGTTATAAAGGCGTGTACTGGATACAATGAGAAGCAAGCTTAGAGATCGTAGTGGACGTAGAGAGGATTTGCCCCTCCCACATAACGGGAGCGAATATCCAAGGCCACTCGAGGATAGTGCTTATAGAATGTCTGGCCAGACTCAAATAAATCAATATATGGGATATTGATGTTATTTGCACGAATAAGGCTATTCCATGGATCGAGAAACTAGGGATTGGATATACGAGTGTGACTTGTATGTCTCGTGTCCAATCCGGATATGGAGGCAAAGGGATGAGACAATTACTTGTACAAGGTTGTCTAGATGACTATTCTATTAGTTGGCTAGAATGGATGTTTTGCTAGAAACCGCTCCATATTAGCAAAGAGTTGCTACCAACTAGATAGAACCTATGGGGTCACACGCTATATAGAGTTGTACTAGATTATGGAATTAATTAATTGGATTAATTAATTAGAAGGATCACTTTGCAAACCCTTGCAAACTTAGTAGGGACTAATTTGCAAGGAAGGGACTAAATTGAATTCTAGTAGGACTAGAATAAGTCCTTTAGGTAGTTAACAAGGAGTTGTTGGACTATATAAAGGACCCTCCTCCTTCCTTCCCTACACACTTTTATGCTCTAGAGAGAACATAACAAGAGTAGGAGAGAACAAAGGAGAGAGAGAGCAAGCCACAAGAGGGACGCCGCCCCCTTGCCGCCGCCCCCTTGTCCCCGACGCCACAAGGGTGCCGAACCCCTTTTGGTGTCTCAGTTTGCGTGATTTCTTCACCCTCCTTTCAATCCGGGCTAGCACCAAGGTGATTGGAGATCTAGGAACAACTCTAGGCGTGGATCAACCATAGAGAACGTGACACTATTCGCGTTTGAAGTCATCAAGGAGAACCCAAAGGTGTGTTTATGATTTCTTACCTTTACTATCGTTATGCATCTAGACTTGTGATCCTTGGAGGGTTTTGCATGGTTATTTGTTTGATTATGCTTCCGTTTGCGCGATCCATGAATCAAAACCCTACACTTTGCTCATGTTCTCCTCGCTGGATGGTTTATCAGCACCTTCAGACATTTTGTTTTCCCCACGGTTTTTTTTTGATGCAGCCTTGCGAAGGCTTTGAGGATGGCAGAGGAGATAGTCGCCGTAGCCCGCCTCCATCTCTTTCAGCAAATCTTCCGGGTAGACTCCACACTCATCACTAGTGTGTTTTATGCAACCACACCACCTGCAAACACACGGTAAGCGCTCGTATTTGAAGTCGATCCATATTTCTTCCCCCTTGACTACCAAGTGTACTCCTCTTGGAATAGGTTCACTGATAGACAGTCTTGCTCTTGCCCGGATGAAGTTGATGCCGTCCTCACTCTCGATACGTCCGTCCACATAAAGAGACTCCGACACAGAATCTACTATTAGCTTCCCAGTTTCCTTCTTCATCAGATGTAGCGGAATGTTACTTAACTGAATCCAAACTTCAAAGTTTGAAAACTCTACTGCTGTTGTAGGGTCACCCAAATTCCATGATTTCAACAGTAGTATATTCCCGTTGAAAGCCCAGGGACCTCCCGAGGCCACCCTTTCCATGCTAGCATGATCCGGGAAGACAAACAAAAAGGTGTTGTAATTGACTTCAATTATGTTTACCTCGTTTCCTTTGTTCCAGATCTTCCGAAAAACTGGCCTCATCGTCGACCCAACAACCTTCTCGTCTGAAACAAAGTAACCAATCAGTACGTGGCTGAAATCTTTCTCCGCTTCCCTGCAAAACTCTTCATCAAGCACTACAACAAATTCGGCCTCCGTTGACAAAAAAAATTGTCGCTAGAAAGGCCAAATATGTCGGTAGAAATTCTACCGACAAATTCTACCGACAAAAAAAATGGTCACTACAAGTCGGTCGTTAGTATTAAGGCCGACAAATCTCAATTACGTCGGCAGAAAAAAAAAAAGCGACAAAATTTTTTGTCGGCAGTTTAAATCTAACGACAAATTGTTTCTGTCTCTAGTTTAACTACCGACAAGTAATTTTGGTAGTTTATGTTCATAGGCGACAAATATTGTTTGTCACTAGTAGACATGCTTTCTCACTTTTACATCTTTCTGGCGACATACATGTTTGTCGCCTGAATCACGACGAAATAAAAAAAAATTATAGAGATTTTTACATATATGCAGATCTGAAAGTCAAGATCAACCATATATGCACCCAAAATATAAACATAAGCAAACATTTACATGCACTACTGTGCTGAAATCTAAGAACAAGCCTTCAACACTTGGTTTTTTTAACAAGTCTGCATACTTAGCTAGTTACCGTCCAGTACGGTCATTCTAATTAAAAAGTCGTACGAAGGAAAACAGTACTACTTAGTTAAGTTACAAAACACAAAACACTTTGTTTGCTGATTGTTTCAGTGTTCAAAAAGTTCATAAAACCCAAATTTGCTGATTGTTTCTACGATGTGTTGTACGATCTAACTGCATGTCCAGAATCACCGGCAAGTGGGTCCTTCGATGCCCTGAAGTTGTGCAATATGCAACCGACGCTAAAACCTGCAAACAATGAAATAAGTAATCACAAACTTGTGGCTGTATGGTTTAACACCAGTGAATATCGGCTACGATACACGTCAACAGCCTGCCTAGTTAGGTATGTACTCATGCTGTCGTTGAATATATGTTTTCACACATTGGACTAATTACACGTACCGCATACGGCATATAGGACAGCTAATGTACAAGTACAGTTTCATCTAAGAATACCTCCTTACATATGCAGATATCATACAGTACGTTGAACTAATTTCGGCACAAAATGTGTTGAATACAAAGCACAAAATGGTGGCTAGCACGACTAACATTCTGGAAAGAGAACTATTTCAAAATTTGCCTAGCAACCTAAGTTCATGTCAAATAAAGACCTGAAATACAGTTTCAGGTTGCTACCGTTTTCTGCGAACAGAGCACAACATGCATATGCATGATGTCAGACATCATATTTTTCAAAAAACGACTTTATTACGTATTGTGGAATTGAAGCAGCCTAGAACACTTATTTGAAAAGAAGCTGTATTCAATACGTAGTCAAAGAGACTTTAATTCCGACGTAATAAAAAAAAAATTGTAGAGACTTCAGCCATTGCAAAATTAACAATCCTGGAAATGGTGTGCTAGCATGGCTGACTCGTCGTACACATTCTCGAAGAGGAAGGCTTTTCAAATTGCCTAGAAACCTAAGATTAGGTCCTACAGTGGACGCATTCAATTGCAAGCCACAATCTACAGAACTGTGTAGCCCATTCGCATTCAGCAGCCATCTTAATTACCGTATTCAGTAGTGAATTTGGTAAAAGTACAGGCAATACAGGACACTATAATCGAATTTATTAAAAGTACGATAATTGTATACGTATAAAGTACAGGCACAACACGAAACTGGAATCGAATTTATTAATAGCACATGTGTTGTCTAAACTCAATTTCTTACGTACTAAAGGTACACTGTTGTCAAATATAAACTGGAATCGAATTCTTACAAGTAGCCAATTAACAGCAAATATTTGGTCTAATAATTTATACATTACAGGTACAGTCATTATTAAGCATGCTTGTTTCGTAACTGGTGAGGTTATGCATACACGTATATTATGTATATGGGCATATTGAAGTAATAACATGAAAGCATTCACGTCATTTAACGTATAAACATGTCATGTGTACATATATGGACAAGAAGTACACGCATTCATTATTTATCTTACCTCATTGACTTTCTGAAACGAAAGATTCGGACCCCTCCTCGGATTCCCTCTCAGATTCCTCCTCTGCATCTGTTTCACAATCCTCTTGAAGTTGCACGCCCTTCAAAATCAGTTTCTCGACATTGGATATCCTCTTCTCGAGGGCCTCATTACGCCTTTCCGCAGCCAATGCCCTTCGTCGTTCAGCTTCAGCTCTTCTTCTATATGCACTTGCCTTCTTTTCTGCTGCTTCAGCCCTTGCTAGCGATTCAGACACGCCGTCATCGTAAGTCCATGCAGTCTTTGGGACCTCACCTCCACCATAGCCAGCAACAACACCCGGCCTTCTTCCAAGTACCGCCTCCACAATCTCTTCTTCAGTTAGGTCATGATCCACGTCGTTGTCTCTCATTTCTTTCATTCGATTCTGTCATTTTACAACATTTCACTAAGTGTCAGATATAGGTTTGGAAAATAACATGTTTTCGTAAGAAATCAAAACCAAACTTACATATTTTTGCAAGGCTTCATGCGACAGCCAGACAGATGTGCCACTTTTGCAATGCGTGTTCTTGTAGTTTTCAATGAGTGAGGGTTCTTCCTACAAATTTATTTTCACTGAGTCTCACACGTATACGTGAATGCGTATTACTATAAACGGATGAGATCAAGTTAAACACATTACCATCTCGTGCAGTCGCTGTACAAATGTCTTCGAACCGGAACTGTGCAGATTCTTAACATGCTCTCGACTGGTAGTACCTCTTCTACTCTTAACCTGTGAATATATCGTAACAAAATTGTGAAAGGAACTCCATAACATAGAACATACATAAATTCTATACCAGTTATTATATCGGTTTTACCTTGCAGGGCTCGGACTGAAAGTACGAACACAAAATCTCCCAATCACTTTGGGTTACAAGCGGGGATGGATGACGCCTTGCTTCAGTATGGCTTTGGAAACTCTTGTAATGTCTATGCAGCTTGTATCTGTAGTCGCTGTATGCTCTGCTGCACATGGAATTAATGGCACGAACGATATGCTTCTTCGAAAAATCCAGATTAAACATCCCCTTAAACGATAAAATACAGACAGTCAATTAAAACATGCGCATTTAAATTACTAATTCACTTTCAAGTTAAATCCAAGAACTCAGAGAGAACTAATAAATAAATACATGGCAAATCATTGTAAACGTAAATAAACATGAACCATGCAATAGCTGCACTCACAAGTAGGTGATCGAAGATGGGTTTCCTGTGATGATCCTCCATTTTCTTCCATGACGGACATCTAGCCTGTGCATGCATGCGTACAGCAACACCAACCTCAGCCGTGAGCTCCAAACGGCCATCACCCACTGGTCTCCGCTTCCCCAGGGGAATGTACACATCGATCTTTCCTCCAATTTTTTTCGTCTTACTTCTGATACTTAGCCCACGCGTCACTCCTCGTCCAGTCCTAGTTGTTTGGGGAGCTACGTACGAGAGAAGAATTAATACATTTACGAAAGGCATCAAATTTGAAGTAAATAAAAATATTAATAACTCGTATGCAACCGTATTTAAGAATCAACATAACTTCTACGATACATACATTCGGCAGCGACGTTCTCAGCATGTCCCGCAGCAGGTGGTGGTGTTCGTTCCACTGTTCTGGATGTCAGACGACGCGACCTTCTAGACGAACCACAAGGCACCACATTCTACGATAAAACGTTAAATAAGACACAAGCAAACAGTAGCTCACTGTTGAAAAGAAATACGTTAAACTACTACTTACATCACCAGCAATCTCATCGTCTGACGGATCTAACCCTTCCATTTCAGCATCTCTGGCGGATTTGTTCCGAGCAGTTGTCCTGGGGTTTGATGCTGCATGTTTTCTTTTCAGCAACCTCCTAGGCGTCGATCGGTTCGATCTTCTTACAACATCCTGTCTCGTAACATGCACGACATTGTACCATAAATTACACACATTACCCGGGCACAAGATTAAGTTAAAAATTAAAAAAATAGTACTGTTACTTACAGCAGGGTCCATGTCATCGTCATAACGAATCGAGTCGACTTCAGCATTTGTACCATTGTTGTTCCTTGCAGTAGTCCTGGAATTTGACGATGTTTTTTTCCTGGTCAGCCTAGCAGGTGTTAACCGATGGGACCTTCTTTCAGGAACAACCCGTGTCGTAACCTGCGTCACAGTTTTAACAAAATTGCACAATAAAAAGTTAAGGAATGGACACACAGTTTGGAGATGATAATTAAGAAAAAAAAGGTAATATTTATACTTACATCAGGATCTACGTCATCCAAAGACAGATCCCACACTTCCCTTTCCACATCTGTTGTGGAGTTGTTACGAGGATTCGTCCTGGGATTCGACGCCGCTGCTGTTTTGTACACGTTCCTGTTTGGTCTCAATCGATGCGATCTTCTGATGCCAACATCCCTTCTCGTACCCTGCATCGCATATTTCATTTAGAAGCGAGCAACTACAACTTTTGCCAAGTATGTTGAACAATAAATTTTTCAGAAGCCGTATGAAAATTACCTCATCGCTGACATGGACATTTTCCTCTTCCATTTGCAGACTGGTAACCGTGTTCTTCCGAGACTTCTTCCTGGTTTGTGATGTTATGTTTGGTTCCTGGGAGTTTCTTCTACGAACTCTGCCCTCGGCACGTTGAGCTGCAGCTAGTCTCGCAACCAACAGTTCAGGTGGTAGCCGAAAGAATTCCTTCATGTCAAATACAGGACATTTGTAAGACAAGGTAAGGAATGAAATAGGATTGAATGCAGTAACAACATATGCATACGACAATAAAATCTTGAACATTACCTCATCGCTGTCATCATCGACGTTTTCCTCTTCCATTTGAACAGTGCTTGTAACGGTTTTCTTCCGAGATTTGTCGATGGAGTGTGTTCCCGCATTTTCTTTCTCCAGGGAGTTTCTGCTGTGAACTATTTGGTCACCACCCAACTCCTCAGGTACTGTAGGTGTTAGTCTCTGAGGCGTTGGTCGTATGGAGTCGTCTACTGCAACATCCTGTGGCATAACCTACGTCACATTTCGAACAAAGTGTTACACGTTTTAGCGTACAAATCAGCCAAAGTTTGAAAGCACTTGCAACTACCTGGCTACTTTCGGGTTCATTTTCCTCTAACCCTCCAATTTGAGGAGTCGCATCTTCCCTTGTGTCAGTAGTGTTAGCCCTGTCGGTTCTCAATCTAGGGGATCTTCTTATGCGCCTTTGGGAGTCAGTTACCTGTATGCGATATACACATATAGGATGTCATGTTATGAAAACTGTAAGAGACGGTCGTTTACATTTAACTTCAAACAACTACGTACCTCAGTGTCCACCAGTACTTCGTCTGTCCTCCCAACATGATTGGAGGTCTTTGTCCTCGTCGGAGTCGCCATTGTAGCTTGTGACTGCTGGTCCTCCAAGCAGACATCATTGCCAGCTGCATCTCCAGAAGGATGGTCAGTTGGAACAGTTGCAACCACATTTTCATTCTTTTTGCCCTTCTTTGCAGTGGACATTCCTGCGTGCACGCGGTCAATATAAATTACGAAACCATTACATATACGTTCTGAAAAGATCGAATTTGATTACCAAGTAGACCCATATTACCTTTATTGGCAGCCAACCATCCGGGGGGCAGTGACACTGCAGATTTCTTATTTGTTGTTGAAACAGCTCTCGGATTCTGGGAATTGCCAGGCTTTTTCTGCATTACAGATCGCGGCGATACTACACCGCAATAAATAAGGCAATCATAAGCATTTAGACCGCAGTACTGTAAGAACAATTATATCAAAAAAACCAATAAATACAAAATTTTGAAAAGTCGTACTGATTTCGTTGCGCTTGTTGCTGTTCCCTGCCTCCAAAACAGTTGCACTTGGGACAGATTGCGCCTCCTGGATATTACGTGCTGCTCCAGTAGGCGTGCGTCGAGGGGACTTTCTTGCACTAGTACGAGGGCCTGCATTCTGAGAACATGAACATACAAAATTAAGTCAACGCAGTTCAACATACGTTAATGCTTAATTACATTGTTTTGCTTAAATGCAGAACCCTTACCTCCACCGTAATATCCTTTTCAGGATCTTGGAGTCCACGTACGCTGCTCGTAGACTTCGAAGGAGTTAACCGGAGCGAGCGTCTGACCTTCGCATATGTTTCCATGGCCTGCAGTAATCTACAAATTCAAGTGTAACAAAATGCTATGCGAAATAAATTTCGGGTAAGAATGCATACAGACAATAACGTTAATTCGTCCGCAAATTGAAAAAAACTAACTACAATCCCAAATAACTGAAATCCAAGTAGCTGAAAAAATAATACCCAAAAAACAGAAATCCAAATAACCAAATACTAGTCAACAAAAATTATAGAAATGCAGTTATGTGAACTCCCCCAAATCTGTATCGTAATCGTCGTCGTCATCGCCATCATCATCATCACCTATGTGAGTACCGTCGCTGCTGTAGTCCTCACCACCTCCGTCATCACTGTCGTCGTCGTCATCGGCGGCGTCATCGTCATCGTCGTCATTCATATCTTCTTCTCCCTCACTTAGAAAAAAATTATCTTCAGCATCAAATTCAGTGACAGGACTCTTACCAGTCGAAAACGATTGTTGATATGCATCGGTCTCTATGTCACGATTACTTGTTTCTTCTTCGGTTTCAGAAATGTTGTACCAATTTCTAGGTTGAATCTTCTGAACTATTCTGTAGTTCTTACCTAGAATAACATCTGGGACATAGAACACTTGTTGAGCCTGCGACGCAAGTATATAAGGTTCCCCTTTATACCAAGTACGACTAACGTTCACGCTAGTGAAGTACTTATCTTTCCTAACTCCTGTCTTCGTATCTCCTGTATTAAACCAATTGCACTTAAAAATAAAAACACGATACCCTCCTACATATGTCAGCTCAATGATATCAGTTAAAACACCATAGAAATCAATTTCGGTTCCTTCATGGTCGGCTCGCACCAAAACACCAGAGTTCTGAGTCACTCGTCGTTCGTCACGTGCATTTGTGTGAAATCTCATGCCATTAATAACACATCCCGTATACCGTTTAATATGTCTATCAGGCCCACAAGCAAGCGAGTAAAGGTCATCAGTGGCCTCTACAGACATGTCAATTCGCTTTTTAACCATCTGACCAAACATATATATAAACGTTTCAGAACGTATTCAATATAAATTATATACTACAAAATGACAAGCTATGTAACAAGATCTCTTACAAGATTCTTAAACCAATCAGCAAACTCAAGCTGATGTGTTTTCTCGACATTCGAAGACTCCCGCAACTCAATTTCCTCAAGATGCTTACTGCGGCCATATGCATGTCAACAGTATTTAAACATTTGACTAAATTATTGACCAAGGTACATCAAGTTTTCCTAAGAAAAAAACTTACTTCATATATGTATCGATCTCTTCGCAGTTGTGTAAAACAAACCATCGAACAATCTCATATTCTGAAGGTGTCAGCCTTTCAACCTGTGAGGCACTCAAAGGCCGAACAGGACGAGAAAATATAGACAAGCTACTATTTCGGCTGATATTAACTCCATCATGGTTTCTGTCCGCACGATTATATCTTGTTTCAACGCCGTCAAGATACATCGAACAGAAATTTAAACATTCATTGTCGATGTATGCTTCGGCAATTGAACCTTCTGGTCGTGCCTTATTTCTCACATATTGCTTTAGCGTATATAGAAATCTGTTTACACAACGTATATATGAATGATAAATTTGTTGAGGGATGACATAATGCAAAAACCTCATTAATTACGAAAGGCCTAACCTTTCAATGGGATACATCCAGCGATATTGAACTGGTCCTCCATACATTACCTCTCGAGGAAGGTGGACTGGCAGGTGCATCATAACATCAAAGAACGAAGGAGGAAAAATCAACTCCAATTTACAGAGTATCAGAACGATATCCCTTTCTAATCCCTCCAAGCACTCGACCGTCAAAGTTCGCGAAGACAGTTCTTTGAAGAACATACTAAGGTCAGTTAATGCATCACAAATTTGTTTGCTCAAGTTCCCACGTATAGCAAGTGGCAGCAGCCGTTGTAACAGTACATGATAATCATGGCTTTTCATGCCAATTATCTTGTTATCATTGCTGCTCACACAACGAGATATATTTGACGCGTAACCGTCAGGGAATTTAATATTTTTTAACCATTCACAAATATTTTTCCTTCCACCGACATCTAGACAGTAGGGTGCATGGGGAATGACATCCCCATCACCCTCGTTGCGTACATGCAGCTCTTTCATAATACCCAGTTCCGCCAAATCTTTACGTGAGTTTTCAGTATCTTTTGTTTTCCCATCAATACTCATCAAAGTCCCAAGCACACTCTCACAAACATTTTTCTCTACATGCATGACATCCAAGTTATGTCTGATCTTAAGTGATTTCCAATAGCTCAATTCGAAAAAAATACTTCTTTTCCTCCAGTTTAATTCTTTGTCGGGCCGTTTTCTCTTCTTGTTAGTTAAAGTCTTTCCAAACTTCAAATCTGAAGGAAGTGACTTTAACTGATCAAGAACATCATCTCCAGATAACTCCTTCGGCTTAGGATTAAGCTCAAATTTACCATTAAATTTTTTATTCCGTCGCCATGGATGATTGAGTGGTAAGAACCGACGATGACCCATGTAAACCTGTTTCTTACTATGCTTCAATCTTATATGGTGAGTTTCCTTGTTGCACGGTGGACACGCTAATTTCCCTTTGGTACTCCATCCGGACAACATACCATATGCAGGGAAATCATTTATTGTCCACAATAGTGCAGCATGCAACATAAATCTTTCACCAGAATAAGCATCGTACGTTTCTATACCTACTTCCCACAAGTCTTTCAAGTCATCAATTAACGGACGGAAGAAAACATCAATATCATTTCCCGGTGAATGCGGCCCGGGTATTAATAGGGGCATAATAATAAACGGGTCTTTCATAACCTGTGTAGCCCCGACATTGTATATAACAAGCATTACAGGCCACATACTATACGTGCTACTCATATTACTGAAAGGATTAAAACCATCACTGGCTAATCCCAACCTAATATTACGAGGATCTTGAGCAAACCATTCATGTTCTTTGTCAAAATCTTGCCATTGCTTAGCATCAGCCGGGTGCGCAATGACATTGCTGTCATGCACACGCCGATCCTTGTGCCAACGCATATCCTTGGCAATGTTTTTAGACATGAACAATTTTTGAAGCCTGGGTTTCACAGGGAAGTATCTAAGAACCTTCCGAGGAATTTTCTTCCCATTGCGACATTCCTTCCACCTAGATTCCCTACAGTCAGAATTGGGACAGCGATCCAAATTCTCATTTTCCTTCCAATACAGAGCACAATTGTTTGGACATGCATGGATATTGACATAACCAAGCCCAAGTTCACGTAAAATGTTTTTAGCTTCATAAAACGACTTTGGTATAGTGTGACCTGGCGGCAGTAACTCTCTAAGAAGATCTAACACCATGTTCACCGATTTATTACTCCATTTACAAAGCGTCTTAATATGCAGCAACCGTATTATTAGTGACAGCTTAGAGAACTTCCGACACCCTGGGTATGCCTCACATTGTGCATCGCTTAACAGCTTAGCAAATGTATCACCCTCCCCGTTTTTTAAATGTGTTCCATCGGATGATATATCATCCCCAACATTACCAGCAAACCTACCCTCTTGTAAGTCCCCTATCAAGCCCTCCACGTCAACGCGTGTCTCGGGTATGTCATCTACACAGTCACCGGACACATTCACGGCAACCTCACCTAATCCGTAACCCTCCCCATGAAATACCCAATTCACATAGCCTTCCAGCATCCCATTCTGATGCAGATGCTCTCTTACATCAGTAAGAGATCTGAAGGTTACGTTAACACACCTAGAACATGGACAACGTATCCTATTCATTCCATCAGCATGACGACTCGCAAACTTAATGAAGTTTGAAACACCATTAACATATTCGTCACACCATTTATCATTCAACCCAATCCAACTTCGATCCATCACTACCTACACGTCATATATATATAACTATCAATACTTTTATTAAAAAAAAAAACAAAAATAACAGAAACAGTTATGTCACCGTGAACAAATTAAAGTTGACAGTTGAACAAACGCATGATTTTCAAACAAGACAAGCACGAGTAACGAGACTATGCAGTACATTATCCGTTACTGCATAACAAAGTCATTATTTTCAATTCATAACATTCTGTAAACACAAACACGTAAATATAACACTACACTAAAGCAGCAACAAACAAGCACGTATCGGTTCGTACTCATACAACTACAGCACATGAAACAAGACAACCGCGTATCGAATGCTTTATTACGTAAAGTTATCGATAGCAGCAATGCAGATACGAAACAATACTGACAGTAAATACTTTGAAGATGAAATACCATGTCAATTTCTACAGGACACAGACAGATGAAACGAAAAGAAGTCACATGCGAAAATAACAAATGCAGATAGAATAATAATAAATGTAAAGTAACATACTAACAGAATGGAGGGCCGAAATTTAGAACGAGAACAGGCAGCCAAGTACTTGACAGTCCGACAAACTTCAATCGCCTCAAGCTTTACAGTCACCACCTGCAAAAAATAACTTCAACTGCTCAGAGCTGACAATACAGACATAAAGTAATATTAACCGCAATAAGACTCTGTAACAAAAAACACGTAATGATATGCACAACAGGTAATCCTATATGCAGTGCACCAAACATAAATACTTGTACGTATGCGTCTATTAGCTTGTGCTATATGCATAAGAGGTAATCCTATATGAACAATTGAAATGTTTAATTATCTGTGTATATTCTGAGTTTGATCGTAACAGTTTCGCACTTAATTTAATCATTCCAAATCACTGTAGTATCAACTTCAAGTTCACATAAGTACTTCTACGTATGCGTTAATCACATTCTCCTTTTTCTTTTTATGCTTTCAGATCTCGATAACCTTGGACTGGTTTTAGCCAACAATGATTTTGTATGTCCTGCGATTCATTCATGAATCTATCAATTGGTACATGAAATTAGATTGATTGATAGTTAGTACTACAGTGCTTTTCTGATTTCTGTTTACAGGGAGCAATTGAACTGTTTAAAGACATGTGTATATCACTATATATGCAGAGGAAGTCGATATCTCACTGTTGCAGGTTGCTAAGTAAATCAGGACATGTTTACGCAAATACAGTACACATTCCAGAAACAATAACCATAAACAAGGGAGAATTAAGCATAACCTTTCAGACCAATCAAAGCTGGAATGTAACGACCCATTCAATCAGCAAACCCTAGAACATGAACATACAGGACAGAACAAATTTAAAGAGGCCAAACCCTAAAACAGAAATTACCCATCTGAAGAAACCCTAGAACATGAACACATACATGTCTGAAGAAATTGTAAGACGACTAACCCTAGAACATGAACCAATCCGCAGAAAACCCTAGAACTTTCAATGGAAGACCAAATCACACACACATACGTCTCATAAATCACTAGCAGATGGAAGAAGACAACATAATCAGACACATCAACACAGAATCGAACATGCAAATCAACACACAGATGGAACAAGACAAGAAATTGAAAGATGCCATCACAGAGATGGAACAAGAACATCAAACGAAAGAAGAAGAAGAAGAAGATGAAATAGTCGATTACAGAGAGATCAAAGAAGAAGAAGATGAAACAGTCCCATACCTGGAAGAGGCGTTCACAGCAACTCCGGCGAAGATTAAAGAGGCGTTCACAGCAATCTACGGCGAAGATTGTTGAAGGATTCGATCGATTGAGAGACTGGGAAGACCGATTCGATCGATTGAGGGTGAGAGAGGGTGAGAGAGTTCTGAGAGAGACGGAATTGGGAGAGTCGTGTGAATGTGAGAGAGGTGAGAGACTTCTGCATAACCTCGTAAAACGTGTGGGGGGAATTAATTTTTTATTCCCTCCTTACAATTTGGGAGTGCGGGAAAAATTAATAAGTTACCCTCCAAATTTTTAAAGCAGGAGTTGACAAAAAAAAATGTCACTATGTAAGTAATGTCAAAATCGGGTAAATAATCACATTATATTGACCACATTATTGAGAATGATAAAATAATAACTAAAAGGTCGACAAAAAATATCATGAGCATCGACAAATTCTGATATTGTCGATTAATCGCGTAACCATCGACATAAAATCGTCTGTCGACAAAAAAACTGTCAACAAATGTCATATTTGTTGTAGTGAAGGATGACTTTCTGCTTCTCCTTCTGCGTATACTCAGTACTGGCCATGATTTGTCGCGTTGATCACCGGAGTTTTTGTCGACCTATTGATTAACGAGATTGATTTATGAGCGCCGCAAGCAAACCCTAGAAACGCCTTGAAAAACTGCCTCCGAAAGATACGGGGGTGGTTAGTTGGTTTCCTTTAACAATCATAAACTTGTACTCACGGACAAGGATGATTAACCCAGCCAAATTGTGAACCGGGTACCTTGACACTAACACTAACAAGGTGAAAAACCCATACCCACGGTGCTTCAGAAACTCAAGCGGGGTAATTTCGGAGCGCGACAAATTGCTAATTTTGGACGGCGCCCTTTATTATACCTTCCTGCTAATGAGGTCTTGTGAATAGTTCCAGTATCAGGTAACTTAAGGCTTCTGATTATTTCCTTTTTAGGATGCACATTGAATTCTTTTATTTAGGGTATTTTGTGCTCAAACCCAGTATTGTTTAATGGTTCTTGCAAAATTAGCTTAATGAAGCCATTTGCGTCTCTGAAACTAAAACAATAAGTTCCTTAGCTTAAACACTTCCCCCTAGAAAAGAAATGTGAATTTCAATAAACTAAAACATTAAAGCGACGACATCTTGTTTTTTTATTGCAAATCAGCAAATAATAAACTCACGCAATTTTTGAAATTGAGTCGCCAATCACGCCCTCAATGAAGCGATCAATATAGGTGTATGATGAACCACCCTTCGCTACGGCCATCCTACTTTTCTTGCTCAGATCCTTCAGCTTCTGCTTGATCAAGTTGTCATCAGAGTCGCTAACCTCCTCTAACTGCTTTATAGCTTTTTCTATTTCCTCCGCAGTTATCAGATAATTCCCCTTAGCACCAGGATTCTTCTTGTAATCTAGCTTGAGCTCGACCGAAATTCCCATCTCTCTTACCAATTCAAAAGCACTACTCTGGTGCTCTGCGACATGTGGCCATGTAATCACAGGCACCCCCAACCAGATGCTTTCTAATGTCGAATTCCATCCGCAGTGAGAAACGAATCCTCTCGTTGCAGGATGGGACAACACTACTGTCTGTGGGGCCCAACTTATCACCTTTCCAATTTTTGCAGTCTTTTCCAAAAACCCTTTGGGTAGAACTTCAGCGAAGTACTCATATTCGCTGGGCGTCTCTGAATGTCCATTTAGTAGAGGTTGACGTAGGGACCACAAAAACCGTGTCCCGCTGTTTTCTAAAGCACGCGCAATCTCAGTCACTTGTTCGGCGTCAAAGGTTCCCATACTCCCAAAGCAGATAAACACTACGGATGTGTTTGGTTGATTGTCCAACCAGCTAATGATGACGTCGGATTTAGCGGCATGGATGTCATCGGATGCAGCGTCTTCGGAGAAGATCATGGGCCAAACCGGGTAAATCGGAGGGATCTCATCCTTCTGTGACAAATACGTGATCGCATGGGATTGCAGCTCGAAAAATGTGTTGACGAGAATGCCCTTGGAACCTTTGCATTTGGCAACCCAGGACATGAACGTTTCGGACCAATCACCACCCGTGAACTCCACAGGTAATACCTTGCCCGGAACCGAGTTGATGAAACCGGGAACAACCAACTCGGCTTCCGAGTCCTTGAACTGACTCAGGTCCCGTTCCAGCGCGTGGAACGCGAGGCAGAGGAACCCCGCCCCGCAAGTAGACATGACGTAGCTTGGGACGCCGATCTCGTCGGCTAGGTCGATCATCGGCGCGCAGAACAGGTCGATCACGACCCCGGCCAGGCGAGTCGACTCGGGCCGAGTCGACTCGGCAAGGAAGTCTCTGATCTGAGGCTTGTGATAGTTGAGAATGCCTGGCAAGCTCATAACCACCGGCTTGGCGCCGTCCAGTCCTTCGCGAGAGAGATTGACGTAGGTGATCCGATCATGGGACTCCGAGGAGGCAATGCTGTTGGGGAATGTCATGAAGAGGATGGTGACGGATAGGCGGCGTTCTCGTCCGACGAGGAGCTTGGCTAGCTCGACGGCGGCGAAGACGTGGCTGATTCCCGGTGACGGGATTATCACTAGATGGGCTGCTGCCATGGTATAAAATTGAACGTCCTATAAGATGATGAGGAAGGATATATTAATAGGCTACATTTACTTGGCCTTTGCATTATCATGTGATGGCATTTTTTTGGTAGGTGCCATATGTGGTGTCACAGGTGATAGACAGGAGTGTATTTTTTCTAGGGAGCTTGGCGCAACTGGGTAGGTAGCGTATGCGGTCGAGAGACCCGTTTACCAAAGTAACATGTACTCCATCTCAGTCCTCAAATTATAGTCTTGGTGAGCCCATGTTCTTAATTTTTAATTTTTTTTAAATTGTTTGTATTCATGTATGATGCTTTGGAAAGTGAAAAGTAAGAATGGTACATAGAGAAGTGAAGTGGAGTGGTGATTTTCCTCTGAGAAATGGAGGATGATTGGAGAAAGAACATCTCCACCTCTAACAAAATTGAGAAAAAATGAAGAATGGAAAATGATTTTTTTTTGGGTCAAACATGATTGAAGGCCTAAGAAATCTCGAACTTTTGGAGAATTGGAGAAATACATTTGAGGTTGGAGGCTAAGATCAAATTTACCAAATATAAAAAAATTGAGCATGATTGGAGCTTCTCCAGCCGACCATAAAATTTTTATTTTTGGTATAATATTAAAATAGTTTAGCCTCTAATCGAGAATCTTAAAATTTTAATCTCAAAAAAATAGAGATTAACAACTCAAATGATCATTTTCTCCATTTTTTAGTTACTAGGTTTGGTGCACATGCGTTGCACGTGAGTATTCGTTTATTTTATTTACGTTTATCTTATTTTTCACTAAATCAAAGTCAAAGATGCAGTGTATTAAAAAGAAAGTCAACTATATAGAGCTACAGCATCTCTACTACTAAAATGATTAAAAAGACATCACATTTGTTTTGTAAGGAGCATTAACATTAACAAAGGATAAACGCTCATACATCAAGAGAGCCACACGGACAAAAGGATAAACATTCAAAAGAACATCACATTGTTTTGCATCTTTTATGTTTCCTCTAATTTTGTGTTTTTCGAACTTTTGACGTTCTCACTCCATGAAATTTTAATGCACTCATAATTCTTTTGGAAGTTGCAACTTTTCATGAGTAAACCCCTTACTAAAACCAACTATGTTCTCTAAATTGACACAAATATAACTTTTAAATTTTAATTGTTACTCCTTCCATGTGCAAATATAGAGAAAACATGCTTCTTTCCATGTTTTGTTCCAACTAATGTGTTGACTGCTTTTCATTCGCTTAATCTCTTCTTCAAATATGAATATTTAAGAAAACCATTCGAGTTGAATAAGATGGTTGGAACCTGGCCTAGGGTCGGATAAATTTTATGGCCCCAAACCTTGGCACTGGTTTGTGACGGTTGTTCAGGTATACTTCAATGTTGGTTCCGCTCCAGCTTTGCGATATTGGTACGAGATGCATGTGGGTAAGACATAATTGCAAGACTCCACATTTTCTCTTCATAAAGTACCGAAACCAACATATTAGTTGTGCTCCCAAACACTGGAATCCGATTAACTCACTATATCTTTCTCAAACTGATTTGAAAAATAAATATCTAATTGTCTAAGCTTTATTCTTAACGGTGAGAACTTGATTAATAAAAAATAATATTTATGTAGAACATAGATGCATATTATGGAAACCGAACCTAAAAAAGAAAACTAAGTAGGATTGTTGACACTATAACATCGGGAATCCTTAAGCTAGTTTAAACCAATTTTGAATCCCCTTGGCTCAGATAATATACTTTTTTCTTTCCAATTTTAGCACTTTTTCCAGTATGTTACAAATAACCGACTCTATCAATTAGCTTTTTGAAGTCCGTCACGCTCAAGAAATATGTGTAGTTTCTTGTACCCGTCATCTGTCTACAATAATATGTTAACACGGTCAAGGTGAATATACAATACATTTGCTATGATCACTTGCACATGAAGCATTTTCTCACGATGCAAACTCTTATTTGATTGACATCCCAAACATATGCTTGCACATGACCATAGTAGATAGAACACAAAAGAAAAAATGTATGTAATCTTTATGTAGTCCCCCGTTAGTTGCATTGACACATGAATAAATTTGAAAATACACATGAAACAAATTGTATGAGCAAATTAATTACTACATTTCTTATGTCAAGTGTTCTTCATAATGTATGATAAAATTTAGTTCGTTATCAGATCGTTGTATTATTGCATCACTATGTGGGTGCAAGCGTTCGGAACATCAAAATATCACAACTTCTTTTTTCACACACAAGGGAGCATTGAAACAAAAACAGTTACACATGCCTCTAATCTTCTTGAACTTGCTAAAAACAGAACACATGCTGCTATCAAAAGTGTATTACTAATTTCTGTCAGATGAAAGATAGAGGAGAGGGACATCGTCTTCTTGGCAATTGGTTCTTGGCAATTGGTAAAAACTCAGCAATAACTAATAATAAAGTCATAGGTAATAACTCAGCAATAACTAAGTGAAGTGTATTATTGGCAATTGGTAAAAAGTAGAAAACTCTTCAACTGAAAAACACTTGAAATGGTTAAAAACTCCTAAGCCCTTCGCTCTTTTTAGTAGTAGAGATAAAGATGCCCATCTCCAAGCGGTCTCTATATCTTCAAAAGATATCTATTCTCCATTTTGACTCCCATATTTGATGAAAAAAATAGAGAATGGAGACTCACCTCCATTTCATTGATAAACGCTCACAGTAACTAATTAACACTATTTTAGCATATTAGGAAATTTTAAATATTTATATAGCATTTAATTATAATTACTAACGTTATTATTGGACACTCAGTAGTAATAATAATGTGTAACTGATAAATATAATTAACATACAATTAAGTCTAATTATCTTTGGTTATGAAAAAGAAAAGTGAAACAAACAAATATTTCTAAAATGAGAATGTTACACGAAATTGAAGTACATAGTGACATTAGGGAAAAATGCTAACAAAAGAGTAACACATAATAGATGAAAATAAAACTATTAGAAATCAAAGGTAATTTATTCATTGACCTTCTCTGAATATGAACACGTGCTCTCGAATCATTTACGTTGTACAAACTACAAACTGTGTTTCTTATGTATCAGTCTACTTCTCTTTTTGTCACTATTCACGATATAAAAATTACTAATCTTTGCATGGTCTTGTATATTAAACTATACTCTGCAACGCTGTGGAAAACTTGTCTAAATATTAAATTGTTTTGCTATCTAAATCATCGAGTCAAAGTAACCCTTAACAGGTTGAAAAAGTCAAAGCAAGACTATACAGAAGAAACGGAGGTAGTACATTATTAGTGAGTTCTTTAGGTAAACACCCGAGATCTGATAAATTAGAGTGAGCATCATGAACTTAAGAAATTGCTCGTTGCTCATCTATGTGGCATGATGAAATGAATGACGAAAACGAGTGACACACTTTTAATCATTTATCAAAATGTTGTATGTGTATAACTTCCTAATATTTATATTGTGTAGAGTTAATGTTTATGTTTCAATAAATTTTAATTCCTCTTTGTTATAAATTGTAAATAATTGTCTAATTGATTTTATGTTTGCTAATTCGCTCATAAAAATGCCTGGAAAAACATTTATATTTTTTGAGAAAATTTGGTGATAACCAGTGGAGACCTGAACTCTCTATAAATTGAGATTCGGCATTAATCTCCATCTCTCCATCAAAATGAATAGATAGAGTGGTAGCTCAAATGGTAGAGCGTCGGAAACCTCTGAGTGAGGTTAATTTAAAAAAAATAAATAGATAGAAATGTGGAGGTTGATTGGTAGGAGACCCCTCTATTACCACCAAATTAAAGTGGAGAGTGTAGAAAAATTGGAAATATCCATTTTCTGTTTCTCATTCAAATACTAATTAAGGCCACAAAATGACAATCAAATCAACATTAAACCCCAGAGATCCCAGGATTGCAACTTTCAAATTACTCCAAAATTAATATTATTGTTTAAAAACTAATATCAGTAAGTTTGCAATCTAGTACTGCCTGAATTTGAAAATACAACTGTAGTGAACTTATGAAGCGCAAATGATAAAACATTAAAGAGCACATAATTATTAATATTTGGCTTTATTAATAATTAAAGCTGCCATTTCATTTGTCTTAAATATATATACCGATCTGAAGCTGGATTAACATAAGTTAATTTCCATTCAAGAAATAATTAATACATTTAACCACCTCTTTACCTATAAAAAGCCAAGGAAAACTTGGCCAGTTAGTTCATCATCTTCCTCCAATCAGCTCCTAAAATCTTATTCGCAATGGGTGAACAAACCTTCCACATAGCAATGTTCCCTTGGTTTGCATTTGGCCACCTTAAGGTATACCTACATCTATCTAACAAACTAGCCCAGAATGGTCACAAAATCTCCTTGATTGCTCCCCCCAAAACACTCCAAAAATTGCACCCTTTCAATTTCCATCCAGACCTCATCTCATTCGTCCCAATCGCGATCCCCGACGTCAACGGTATCTCTCCCGGTCCCAAGACAAGCTCTGACATAAGATTGTCGCTAGGAACTCTACTAGCCACTGCATTGAATCAGACAGAAGAGAAAATTGAAAATCTCCTCCGCGACTTAAACGCGGATGTGGTTTTCTTTGATTTTGCCCATTGGATCCCCAAATTAGCCAGGAAGATAGGGATTAAGTCGATCTACTACAATGTCATTGGTCCCGCAACAGTGGGGTACACAATGTCCCCAGAAAGGTCACTCCTCGGTAGAGAAGTAAATGAAACCGACCTAATGAAGCCCCCAAGATGTTTTCCGGATCAAACAATCCACCTCCGGCCTTTCAAAGCAAGGGCTATTGCTGCAAGGATGAATATGGAATTCGGCGATAAGATATCATTTTATGAGCGACAAGTCATTGGCTTAACCCAATCGGACATGATTGCTTTCAAGGCATGTAGGGAAATCGAAGGGGCTTACTGTGACTACATAGAAGCCCAATTCGAAAAGCCTGTTTTGCTTACCGGACCATTTATACCCGATCCACCCACTTCCCCATTGGAAGAGAAATGGGATTCTTGGCTGAACAAATTCAAGGCTAGTTCTGTAGTTTACTGTGCATTCGGAACCGAATGCTTCTTAACAAAAGATCAGTTTCAAGAGCTCGTGTTGGGCCTAGAGCTCACTGGTCTTCCTTTTCTGGCAACACTGAAACCCCCAGCTGGATGTGAATCAGTTGAAGCAGCGTTGCCCGAAAATTTTGAGAGGACAAAAGAAAGAGGGATAGTACATAGCGGATGGGTCCAACAACAATTGGTGCTAGAACACCCATCAGTTGGTTGCTTTATTACCCATTGCGGGTCAAATTCTTTATCGGAAGCTCTTTTGAGCAAGTGCCGATTGGTTCTTTTACCAAATGTAGGAGATCAAGTCATCAACGCCAGGATAATGGGCGAACGACTAAAAGTTGGAGTGGAGGTTCAGAAAAGAGATGAAGACGGGTTTTTCACTAGGGAAGGTGTTTCTGAAGCTGTTAGGCTCGGGATGGATGAAGACAGTGCAGTTCGAAAAGAGGTTATATCCAACCATTCCAGGATTAGGAAGATTTTTCTGGATAAAGATTTGGAATCCTCTTACATTGAAAGTTTTGACAAGAAACTCGTAGAGCTTATTGGATTACCATAAGAATTTTTAGTTTCCCATATATCTGTTTTACTAAAAGATGGTTGTTAGGGATAGTTTGGGAATATTTTAGCGAATTAGGAAGTTCCAGTGCAAGAAGTGCAAGATCGAGTGTGAGAAAGCTGTTATGGAATTTCACACAAAAAGTATTTGGTAAATTTCATACATAATCTGCTGTGGAAAAGCATTTCGGCAATTGTTGTTGAAATGACAGTATTGAATACGATAGTTATGGCATGGATAAAATTGTCTATCAATGAGACTAGTAAAAAACATGTCTTGAAAAGCAAACCGTCCTCTAATTCTCAAAAGTTGTGGTAGTAAAGCAGTTGCTGTCTACAAAGTAGATGAATAACTTTTTTACTAAACGCACAAAAAATTTCTTTTAAAAACAACGCTCTAAAAAGCAAAAGCATAACCAAACTGACTCTTAATTTAATTTAGTATCTTACTAATCATCTGATAGCTTCAGCTTCAATACTTCCCAAAAGTATACTTCCCAAAAGTAAACTGACTAAACCTAAACAGAATCAGTAAATAAGGTTTTACCTTTTCATTCCCGGACATGAGTGTGCCTGAAGTATACAGTATACACCCTACTTGCTAAGTAAACAGAGAATGGGTGGAGTTCTCAGTACTGTGACATTAAGGAATTTCAATATCCCAATTCTTGCTTTTTTCAAGGCCATAACAGTTTGTGTGTGTGTGTGTGTGTGTTTTTTTTAAATCTGGTAACTACATGACCCCCATTCTGTTTGACGGGAAAAAAATACATACATAACAATAATAATTAAAAAATAATTAAATAAATAATAAATAACCGATTGTATATTTCCAATCTCAGTAACCTTCCTTGAGTCCTTCATAGCCTGATCTCAACGTCAAGGTCAACTTTCCTTATCCATATCCAGTTCTGAATAACACGTTGCCGGAAAATTTGTAAGAACTGAATAAAAAAAGAGGGATGCTACATGGAGGATGGGTCCCACAGCAGTTGATACTGGGACACCCTTCCGTTGGTTGTTTTATTACCCAATGCGGGTCCAATATTAATTCTTTATCGGAAGCTCTTTCTTTTTTTTTTTTTTTTTTTTTTTGAAACAAAGATCATCATCATCATTCATAAGCTAAAAGGTCCAAAGTACACAACAAACTACACTGGATAGACATCAAACAACCTAAACTAAACCATCCGAACATAACCACACCAAAAGAAACAACAGCTACATAAACGAAAACTACACCAAACTAAACAACTACAATGGATGATTATCCAGGAGGATTTCCTTAGCAGCTTTGTGAGCTTTATGGACCAGCAAGCGGGAGACTTTGGTGATCGAACAAAAAATAAGCTGCTTCACAGACTTTCTGATCCTAGCCACAACTGGCTCATCCTGAGCCGCAATCCTTCTGGTCCCCTGGAGATAATGGACAACAGTTAAGCAATCAGTGTTAACATTAATATAGCTAATATTAAAATGAAGCGCGAAATTAATAGCATGTTCCAAAGCCAGGAGCTCCGCTTGAAGAGCACTGGAAGCAAAAAACTTTTTTCCAACAATCCAGTCACGGCCATTAGCTCCAACAGTGTGGAGACCACAACTAGCTGAAGAATCCCCCGCATTCCAAGCTCCATCCACATAGATTTCTTTAATGTCTTGCGTTATTGGCTGACAATCCCTTGAGGAAATCAAGACTGAATCATGTGTTGAAGAACCAGGATCCGAGTAGAGATTTTCACTGGGGGCTTCCGTAGGGCTAGAAGCAAGAAGCACATTTTCATTTTGAATGCTTCTCTTTATCTCTTCAGGTTGGAAAGGTTTGTTGCTGAAGACTTTACCACAACGACCTCTCCAAATCGCCCATAGAATATGGATAGCATCTGTTCTTTTTTCAATGATGAAGCTCCAAATGATGGCCGCAAAATCGACATTATCACCAAAGTGGAACCCATGCTCTCTCCAAATTTGAGAAGTGACCTGACATTTGAAGAAGAGATGTTCCATAGTTTCTGAACTTTGGTCACAAAGAGGACAGGAGTCATTCTGAATACCAAATCTCGAACAAAGGAGAGCCATTGTGGGCAACTTAAGATAGGCACACTTCCACATGAAAATTTTCCATTTCTGAGGGATGTCAAGCCCCCAGATTTTGCCCCAGTTGAGATTACCATGGGCCGATGGGCTCACTGAGAAAAATAATCCTCCTGGAGCAGGGATACCTTTACTTAGGCTTTCAATGAGATTATATCCTGACTTTGAGGTGTATTCTCCTGTTCTGGTGAACGGCCAGATCCATTTATCTTGAGCATTAACCTCAGGGAGCTGAATCGCCAGAATCTTATTGGCAATGAAACCCGGAACATGTCTTCTAACAACATCCTCCCTCCAAGTCTGATAGTGGCCGCAAGAGTCGATCCAGGAGTTGACATTCCAGTCTTTACGTTCAGTGGGAAGATTGAGGAATTCCGAAAGTGAGGAATTAATTCCCGGAATCCATCGATCCTCAAAGATGTTTATGTCTTTTCCATTGCCAACTTGCAGCTGTGCACCCTTCTTGATGAGATCTCTCCCATAAAGGACACTCTTCCATGCCCAAGATGCATTGCTTGGGCTACTCACTTGCATGAAATTCTGTTTCCTGCAATATCTATGGAGAAGAATCTTGGGAGCCAACATGTTAGGATTCCTTAAAATACGCCAGGCTTTACTAGCAAGGAAAGCTTGGTTGGTCCAATTAAAGTTTCTAATCCCTAAACCCCCTTTGGATTTTGAAAGACTAATAGTATCATTCGAAATGGTTCGAAATGGAGTCTTCTTGTCGGGGTTCCACCAGAAGTTGAGAATTTGGTTAAAGATCTCCTTATTCAAGGTTACAGGAAGCTTGAAAGTGGAAGTAACATAGGTAGGCAAAGCAGAGAGGACAGATTTAGCAAGGGTAAGCCTACCCGCTGCATTGAGATACTTTCCTTTCCAGCCTTCCAATCTAGTGCTGACCGCATTTCTAGCAAACCTAAAAATGTCTTTCTTCTTACCTCCTGGGGCAATGGGGAGACCTAAATAAGTAGACTTTAGATCTTCCAGCTTAACTTCTAAGAAATTACTGAAAATCTCTCCAAGACCAGAGGGGGTATTGGGGCTGAGAAAGAGTGAAGATTTACTTTTGTTAATGTCTTGCCCCGAGACGCGACAAAAAGAATCAAGCCCACGACTAAGCGCAGCACAACTAGATAAAGTGGGCTGGAAGAAGATGAGGCAGTCATCTGCAAAGAAGAGATGAGAGAGCCTTATCCCTCCTTTACTCAGGCAAATCCCTTGGCATTCCCCTGAGTTATTTAGATGAGAGAGGTAAACCGAGAGGGCTTCCAGGTAAATGATAAACAAGTAAGGGGAGAGGGGGTCTCCCTGCCTGAGACCAGCCTTGGGGAAAACTCTTTTGCCCGGTTCCCCATTAACAAGAGCAGAAAAGGAGACCGTGGTAACACATTGAAGGAGCAGAGTAATCCAGCGCTCTGGGAATCCCATCCTACACAAGACTCTCTCCAGGAAATACCAATTGACCCTATCAAAAGCCTTGCTCATGTCAAGCTTAAGGGCCCCAAGATGAGTGTTCCCTTTGCGTTGACCTTTGATTTTTGTGAAAAACTCATTTGCAAGGAGGGAACTATCAGAGATAATCCTCCCCGGAACAAAAGCATTTTGATGTTCCGAGATGATAAAGGGAAGAACCTCCTTAAGCCTGTTGGCAAGAGTTTTGGAGATAATTTTATAGATAGAGGAACATAGGCTGATGGGTCTGAGGTCATTGGGAGATTTGGGCGGGGAGACTTTCGGAATAAGGGCAATGAAGGAATAGTTAAACTCTTTAAGCAGATGCCCATTGTTAAAGAAAGCAAGGACCGCCTCAACAATAGAAGGACCAATAATCTCCCAATTTTTATGAAAGAAGATACCAGGGAGCCCATCAGGACCAGGGGATTTATAAGGACCAAGAGAGAAAGCAGCTTTCTTGATTTCATCAGCAGTAAAAGGTTTGCACAGGAGGTCAATGTTTTCACTTCGAAGCATGGGAAAAGCAAGGTTCCACCCTTCCCATTGGTCAATGGTTGCCCTATTGATATTAGAAGATCTGATAGAGATAGACTCGAGGTGGGATGTTATAAGGTTTGAGAGTTGATCATGATTAGAAACCCACACCCCTGCAGAGTCTAAAAGGCCCTCAATCCTATTCCGAGATGTCCTCTTTCTACACGTTTTGTGAAAAAAACGCGTGTTTTTATCTCCCTCCTTAAGCCACTTAACTTTAGCTCTTTGAGCCCACAAAGTTTCTTCCTGGGAGAGGAGGTCATGCAGCTCTAACCTAAGATTTCTTTCACTAAGGGATTGGTCAGAGGATGGAAGCTGAGAGTGCACCGCCTCCAGCTTTGCTTGAATGGAAGATATACGCTTACTCAGGGAACCCACTCCATTCCGTTTCCAAGCAATGAGCCTTTTCCTCAGCATTTTGCATTTAGCCGCCAAGCGAAAGGAGGCAGAGCCAAAATGGTGATCGTTCCAAACTGAAGTTATAATTTCCTTACAGTCTGGATAGCGAAGCCAGAAAGCTTCAAAATGGAACCGTCTTCTCTTAGGAGGGGACGAGTTCTGAATGTAGAAGATACAAGGACCATGATCCGATCCCATAATTGGGAGATTCATGAGAAAAGATCCTCTAAACGAGTGGGCCCATTCAGTATTGTGAAAGCCCCTATCGAGTCTTTCAAAAGATGTGAAGGGTGGAGGTCGGTTATTTGTCCAAGTGAAATGAGCACCCCTATAGTGGATTTCTGAAAGGTCAAGCTTGCTAAGGAAATTGCTAAAGTAGCGCACCCCCGGAATCCATCTATCCGTCTTGTTCCATTTATCACTAGGATAAAGAACTTGATTAAAATCCCCGATGCAGAGGAGGGGTCCCGCAAGACTCGAGAGATGAGATTCAATAAAGGACCAAGTATCCTTTCTATGACAAAGATAGGGGGAACCATAGATGCAAGCCAGGTTAAAAGATCCCAAGTTACAAGTAACCGAACAAAGTATAAGGTTTTTGGAAGCAATGAGGGGAGTAACATTAATGTGGCTTTTCCATCCCACGCAAAGACCACCCGCCAGGCCAACGGAGTTAACACCACACGAGGAATGATAACCCCAAGACTTGAGAAAGGCACCCTGAACATTTAGTTTCTGAAAGGAAAAGTATGGAGAGACGATGATCAAGAGTCAATTTATGCGCTGCATGAACTGCCAGAGGGTGACCCAAACCTCTGCAGTTCCAGCTACCAACAATCATGGCGACCTCCGTGGTTGTTTAAGGTCAACCACGGAAACCCTAAAATGAGAGTAAGGGAAGAGAGTACCTTGTGAATCAAGAGTTGGATAACAACACCTCTTTTTGAGAGGTGATGTCCTTTCCAAAAGGTCATCTCCAGGCCCGCCCATAAGAACCTTCCTCTTGAGAGATCGGGGTGGTGAGGACGGGGGGGAGTCGAGGCCCTCTCTTGCAAGCAACTTACGGAATTCATCATCGAATCCGTATCGATTACCTGGGCCTCTACCGTTGAAGGGGATAGTCGCTTTAGCCACTTGGGGAAAGCATCCAAGAATCGAACGGCCAAACATTATTTTTTTAGCTGGCCTTTCAGGGCCCGAGCCCAAAGGGGGTGAGGTATTGGCCCTTTTTTTCCCCGCAGAAGAGTGGGTTTGGTCTTGAGGGTCTTTGGCAATCAACAGATTTGAATTAAGAGAGTTGCATGTGGTAAGGGGCTTGGATCGCCAAAGGCCCATACTAGAGATAGGTTCGGCAGTGAGGTGGGTTGGGAAGGGAGGATGATAGGTGGGCTGCGGTAAAAACTGGGTCAAGTTAGTGAGAAAAGAAAAGACCCAAATGGGTAAATAAACAAAAAGGCCCAAAGTGTGGTATTGGGTCATAAGAGCGCACCAACCCAAATAAAGCCCACTAGGCGTAGGACAGCTAAAAGTATCAGGTTGTTTGTCTCCAAAAAAGAAAGAAAAAAGGGAAAAAGAAAGATTATGATGAGATATGCAACAGAGGGAATCTAGGTGACAGCCGCCTAGTCTAAAAGGCAAAGAACTTTTTTTCCTATTTTTAAAATGCAAAAGCCAGCCACTAAAAGAAGCAGAATAATAAAATAAAGAGAGGGAACAATTAAAAAATAGAAGGAAGTTGAGAAGATCACGCAGGAGATCAATATCTAAAACATGATTAACATTATTAACAATATTAAATTCAAACGACCTAATCTGATTGGTATTGATAAAACAAAAAGTATGAGAGAGATTAGGGTTTGTAGTACCGTGCACCGTGGGGATTGTGTTGCAGCGGCGCTTTGCCATGCGCACTGTTTCTCCTCCTTCTCCCGATGCTTCTTCTGTTCCCGAGGGGCCTTCTCGCGCGTGTCCATCACGCTTGCGACTCGTCGGCCTTAGTTTCTCGCCTGTGTCGCCGGCGTTCAAGTTACCGACGACAACTCCATTGCCGCCGTCCTCCATGTTCTCCATATTCAAGACTTGGTTGTGAGAGCTCTTCCCAGCAGTGCTTTTCCCTTTCATCTTTCGTTTGATTAGCCTGATAATCTTCCCAGTTGTGTCGTCACTACTATGTTTTGAGGAGTCATCGCTGGTGGTTTTGTCATCCTCCCCATTTTCACCAAGAACTGGTAGATAAATGTTTCCATCACTATCTTTTGCGTACTCACGCTCACTTGACGTAGTGTCACTCAAAGTGATATAGTTGATCTTGCTAGTCGCTTCATCCCCCGTTTCAACAACTTGATGAACCCAACCGTATTTCATTTTTGCAAATCCAAATTTTGTTTCAATAATTTGACCAGCTGGGAAAACATGTCGAGATTCTTCCTCAGGCTCAGTTTCACTATCTTCAAACAACCTGTTGATCTCTTTTGCCCGAATTGTACCCTCATTAACTGGTTCTGGTTCCTCATTCACTGGCCCAGCATTCACTGGTTCCGGACCGACATCCATGTTCTGGATTTGTGTCCCTGAGTTGTTACCCTCATTGGCCGCCGGAGCTGCCTGAAGGGAGGCTCCCCCAGCTGCATTAGGTAGCGCTGGTGCCAGTCCAGGAGGAATAGGACTGCCTCTGTTGTGGTGCGATGAGCTAATATTAGTATCTCTTGGCGACAGACCCCCTGAAATTGCCACCCGTGGGGTAGCTTGGTTAGACAGAGATGGCCTAGGGTTTTTTCTTTCAAAGAATGTAAACCATGCTCCATGGTCCCCTTTCTTTTCCACAATGCGACGAATCGGGCAGTCCCAAACAACCTTAATCCTTGTTGATCGATTAATATTGGAGTTTGTCATGCCTCTTAAAGCACGGGAGAATAGTGGTAACTCCATGCATGCCACCGTGTTATATCCAGTAGCTTGTTGAGCCCTTTGTAGCCTCTCTTTGTAGCGAAGGAAGGCACTGTTAAGAGAGTACCTACACCTCCTCTCACTATGACCGATGTTTCCGCAGCGAAAACACACCCGAAAGACTTTGAAATAGTTGAACAGGACTTTAACCTCTTCTCCATTGTCCAAACGGAAGTTGAATCCAGGAAGTAGTGGATCAAAGATGTTAATTTTAACCTTAACTTTCATCTTGTCAAGGTGTTTTTCATCTGTGATGTCGTTTGCCTCATGCATGGCAAAGTCTTCACCTTGGTTCTCCGCAATTCCTTCCATGTATCGGAAGCTCTTTCGAGCAAGTGTCAATTGGTTCTTTACCGAATGTTGCAGATCAAGTCATTAACGCGACGATGATTGGTGGATGTCTCAAGGTCGGTGTGGAGGTTCTAGTGCAAGAAGTGTCGGATTCTACTGTGAGAAAACTGCTATGAAATTCCACACATAAATTATTTGGTAAACTTCACATGTAATTTGTTGTGGAAAAATATTTTGGCATAGTGTTCGGTAATTATTGTTTTAGACTTGCTTTAAATGTTCAATTGACAATATAAGATATGATAGAATATATTACATTATTAGATATGCAATTGTTAAGGAGGTGCCTTGAATTGTTGACTAGTCAAAAGGCAGCAAGAAGGAAGGAATTAGGAATCACTCTGGGCGACAAGCAATTAAGGCAGCCACAAAGTTGTTTCCATGTCAAAGATGGAAACTTTGGGCAGGCACATGTGTGACCTCCTTTTGGGATTTTTTTAGTAGTATATAAGGACCCTTTGGGTTCCTAGTTTCATATGCAATACAAGTTGTAATTGTTCCTCTTAAGTGAATAAAGAGTGTTTTTCCGCCGTGGAGGCAGTTAGCAAATATTTTGCTAGCGAACCACGTAAAATACTTGTGTTCTTCTTTTATTCGTTTTTCGTTCGTGGGTTGGTTTGTCATAACAAACTGGTATCAGAGCTCAGGTTTGGCGGTGTTTCAAGATCAAGATCAAGGCGGAGCAAAGCTAGGGTTTCACAACTTGGTGAAATCAAAGCTAGGGTTTTGCGATCTAGGTGGAGCACGCGACTAGAGTTCAAGATCCACCGAGAACGATGTCCGGATCGATGTTGAAGATCGACAGGTTCACAGGAGGGAACAGCTTCAGTCTGTGGAAGATAAAGATGGAGGCTTTGCTCAAATTGCATGGCTTGTGGGCACCTTTGACCGCGGACAAGGGAGGCATGAATGTTGCAACAACGGAGTTCAAGGCGATGGAGGAGAAGGCACACGCAACGATTATGATGTGCTTATCGGATGACGTGATCATCGAGATCGCAGATCAGAAGGAAGCAGCGAAGCTCTGGCTCAAGTTGGAGAGTCACTACATGACCAAGAGTCTCACTAGAAAGTTGATGCTAAAGCAAAGGCTCTTCACCCTGCGGATGCCCGAAGTACGGCTCTCAAGGACCATCTTGATCAATTGAACACAATTCTGTTAGATTTGCGTAATATTGGCGAGAAGGTGGAGGATGACGATGCTACACTTTTGTTATTGATCTCGTTACCTCCATCATATGAGAACTTCGTGCAGTCGTTCATTGTGAACAAGGACGACTTATCCCTAGAGGATGTGAGATCGACGCTCCATGCTAGGGAACTGCGCCATAAGGGTGCAGGCACAGGTATAGAGGACCATGCTTCCGGACTTATGGCAACGGGGAGAAGCAAGAAGGGTAAGAAGAACAAGAAGAAGCAGTTCTCAGGTTCTAAGTTACCCAAGGATGTCTGTGCCTTTTGCAAGGAAAAGGGGCACTGGAAGAGAGATTGCCCGAAACGAGGTCAACATGGGCAGAATGGATCCGCAGCCGTAGCTGAACAAGGTAACTCGTCTGAGGATAATTACGTTCTAATGGCGGATGTTGTCACGCACTCTCAGGATGCGTGGGTCCTTGATTCCGGAGCTTCCTATCATATTTGCTCTAACAGGGAGCTATTCTCGACGTACAACCAAACGGATGGAGGGTCTGTCTACATGGCAAACGGAGCCGTCTGTAAGGTGATTGGGAGCGGCTCAGTTAGATTGAAGACGAATGAAGGGAAGTTATGTACTTTAGAGCAAGTCAGACATGTACCACATATTAAGAAGAATCTGATCTCCTTGAGTCTACTCGACAACAAGGGATACAGTTTCAAAGGTGAAGGTGGAGATCTACAAGTCTGCAAGGGTTCTAAGGTGATTCTCAGGGGAGTCAAGAATGGGACTTTGTACATGTTGCAAGGTTCAACGATCACAGGTTCTGCTGGAGTTGTCTCAGCCGAGATTAAGGAAGCTGATCTAACTAAGCTGTGGCATGAGGCTCGGTCATATGAGTGAACGTGGAATGCAGGAACTTCACAAGAAAGTCTATCTCACCGGGCATGCGCCCAAGAGCCTAGGGTTTTGTGAGCACTGCGTGTATGGGAAGCTACAACGTAGCAAGTTCCCTAAGGCGGTTCATAGAACGAAAGGTACTCTTCATTATATCGATTCGGATTGCTGGGGTCCATCTCGAGTCGAGGCGATTGGAGGGTCCAGATACTTCCTAAGCATCATAGACGACTACTTCAAGATGACTTGGATATTCGTGATGAAGCACAAGAGTGAAGCCTTCGCAAGATTCAAGGAGTGGAAGACACTAGTAGAGAATCAAGTGGGAAAGAAGGTCAAGAGGCTGCGCACGGACAACGGCTTAGAGTTCTGTTCATCAGAGTTTGATGGATTCTGCAAGGATCAGGGAATAGCACGACATCGCACCGTTCGACACGCACCGCAGCAGAACGGTGTAGCCGAGAGAATGAATCAGACACTTTTAGCAAAAGCAAGGTGCATGCTTTCGAATGCAGGTATTTCTAGAGGTTTCTGGGGAGAGGCATTTTCCATGGCATGCTATCTCATAAATCGGAGCCCGCACACAGGTATAGGATGCAAGATTCCTATGGAAGTCTGGTCCGGTAATGCAGTGGATTACTCGGATTTAAGAGTTTTTGGTTGTGTTGCCTATTATCACGTTGATGATGGCAAACTAGAACTAAGAGCTAAGAAGGGAGTATTCATGGGTTTCGAAACATGTGTGAAGGGATACAAGATATGGGCGAACAACAAGATTATACTTAGCAGAAGTGTAATCTTTGATGAGACTCATATGTTGAAGAACTCCGTGAAGGTGGAGCTTGGAGGTGCAAAGAAGAAGGTGGAGGGAGAGTCGGATCCTACTGATCCTAAGGATTCCGAAATCCCTACACCGCTGCCAGAAGCAGAAGAGGAAGAAGCAGAAGAGTCTGATAGTGAGAATGCGTCTACACCAGAGGAATCGGTTCATCAAAGTATTGTTGAAGGAAGACCAAGGAGAGTCATAAAGCCTCCGGCGAAATACAGAGATGATGGTATGGTGGGATATGCATTACATGTAGCGGAAGAGGTAGAGGACGAGTCATCCTCCTACAAGGCCGCTATATCTAATTCTGAGTCAGCACAATGGATTGCCGCGATGAGAGAAGAGATGGAGTCTCTTAGCAAGAACTCGACTTGGGAGCTTGTTAAATTGCCAGCGGGAAGGAAGATAGTCAGTTGCAAGTGGGTTTTCAGAAGAAAGGAAAGAACTACATCTGGAGAGGGCGTCAAGTATAAGGCAAGGCTAGTTGCAAGAGGGTTCAGTCAGAAAGAGGGAGTTGACTACAACGAGATCTTCTCACCAGTGGTCAGACATACTTCTATCCGGGGTGTTACTAGCTTTAGTGGCACACCACGACCTAGAGCTTGAGAAATTGGATGTCAAAACAGCTTTCCTACATGGAGAGTTGGAAGAGGAGATATATATGAGCCAACCGGAAGGGTTCCAAGTTCCCGGAAGAGAGAACCACATGTGCAAGCTGAAGAGATCTCTCTACGGACTTAAGCAGTCACCGAGGCAATGGTACAAGAGGTTTAACAGCTTCATGTTGAAGATTGGTTACCACAAGTAAGAGTATGATTGTTGCGTGTATCACAAAGAGTTGCATGGTGGATCATGTATTTACCTAGTTCTATATGTGGATGATATTCTGATTGCAACTCGAAATATCAAGGACATTAGAGAACTGAATAGGTCCCTTAGCGCGGAATTCGAGATGAAGGATCTGGGAGCTACTCGGAAGATATTAGGAGTTGAGATCTATAGAGACAGGAAGAAGAAGAAGCTTTTCTTGTCACAGCAGGGATACATCAAGAAGTTCTTGGCAAGATTCGGGATGTTATTAGCTAAAGCTATAGATACTCCTATGGAAACTAATAGCAAGCTAGGAATGTACACCGTTCATACCGAGGAGGAGAAGGAGTACATGTCCAAGGTTCCATATGCTAGCGCCGTTGGAAGTCTCATGTATGCTATGGTCTACACTCGACCGAACTTAGAATTCGCTGTTAGTGTGGTTAGTCTTTTTTATGGCTCATCCGGGTAGGGACCATTGGCAGGCGGTGAAGCGCATATTCAGGTACCTTAAGGGTACGTTAGACATTGGCCTATGCTATGGGGCTAGTGAAGACATCTTGGTAGCTGGTTTATCGGATGCGGACTATGCAGGGGATATTGACTGTAGAAGATCAATGACATGCTATGTATTTGCTCTGGGAGCATCTGTTGTGAGTTGGAAGGCTACGCTACAGCTGACGGTGACTTTGTCCACCACGGCGGCGGAGTACATGGCTCTAACGGAAGCAGCAAATGAGGCAATTTGGCTTAAGGGAATGGTCAATGATCTAAGGCTACATCAAGATAAGGCGATAGTCTACCGTGATAGCTTGAGTGCAATTTGCTTGACTAAGGACCAGGTTCATCATGAGAGGACCAAGCATATTGACGTCAGGTATCATTTTCTGAGAAGTGAAAGCAGGATCAAGGTGATGAAGGTGGGGACTGCTGACAACCCCGCGGATATGTTCACCAAGCCGGTTCCGGAGAGCAAGTTCCAGCATTGTCTGGAATTGCTCAACATCTTGAGCCAGTGAGGCCCTTAGGGGTATGTCGGACCCGGTGGGGATCCAGTGAGTCTCTGTGACAAGAGACAATTGGGTTCGGAGAAGACGTAGCTTTATTTACGAGAAGAGGAGCAGCTGCTATTGACGAGAGAATTCAAGTCAAGGTGGAGATTTGTTAAGGCGGTGCCTTGAATTGTTGACTAGTCAAAAGACAGCAAGAAGGAAGGAATTAGGAATCACTTTGGGCGGCAAGCAATTAAGGCAGCCACAAAGTTGTTTCCATGTCAAAGATGGAAACTTTGGGCAGGCACATGTGTGACCTCCTTTTGGGGTTTTTTTAGTAGTATATAAGGACCCTTTGGGTTCCTAGTTTCATATGCAATACAAGTTGTAATTGTTCCTCTTAAGTGAATAAAGAGTGCTTTTCCGCCGTGGAGGTAGTTAGCAAATATTTTGCTAGCGAACCACGTAAATACTCGTGTTCTTCTTTTATTCGTTCTTCGTTCGTGAGGTGGTTTGTCATAACAGCAATTTTGAATCTATTGCCATGACATGGATAAAAAGGTATATCAACAAAATTATCAAAAAGCATATCTCGAAAAGCAACATCTCTTCTTGAAAGTTGATGGGGAGAGAAAAAGTAATCTAGAAAGCAAATAAACAAAATTTTACCAAACACATGAAACACTGTTTTTTTGCATCAAAAAGCATCCCACTGAGATACCAATCAAACTCCTAATTTAATTTAGTATGTTTCTAATCATCTGATAGCCTCAACTTTAATACTGCCCAAAAGTAAGCTGACTAAGCCAAATGAAGGTTTTACCTTTCTGTTCCTGGAGCTGAGCGTGCCTTCAGTATACAGTATACACCCTACTTCTCATCCATTGGAATGTTGTTCCAGCATGATCTCTCAGCATTTGCTTTGGAAGCTGTTGCTCCTTTTACCATTCATCAAGCAGCTTCGATTTGCCTGGCAGGACATAGAAGGGAAATGTAATTATTTAAAGGTTTCAATAATAGCCTTAATTTTGTGTCCGGATAAGAACTGCTTCTCTGAATTCGACAATAATTTCCTTGAAAATCTCCCTACGACATATCTAGACAAAAATATTTAGTTACCACCTTTAGATATGCTCCAACATGGGCACTATTTGCTACTCACTTATTAGAAAATAGATATTGGGTGGAGTTCTCAGTACTGTGACAGTAAGGAACTTTAGTATCCCAAATACGACTTTTTCAATGCCTTCACCGTTTATGTATATGGACCTGGAACAATATCTCTTAGAGAGTTGGTGGAAGAACTGGGACGATAGACCTGAGGCCTCAACATCAAGTAAGTGTAGACAAAGCAGTTCAACACCATCCAACATATTCCGGCCATCTTTGTAAGTGCACCTTGTTTTGCCTTGTTGATCAGGTCATGGTGTTCGGATGGTCGAACAATTTGAATTTTAAGTAGAAATTCACACGGACAAAGAAGTAAGGACAAGTGAGGCCACCCTACATAGAGTTTTTTTGTCCAAGAACAACCAAAAGAGCAAATTAGATGTACACTTGGCACCCTCTCTGTTTAAGGTCAATCAATCCTCAAGAAAAAAAATATGCAAAACCGCGTGTAGTTTCAGATACCATACGGCCCAATTTCAAATGGAATGGGGAGAGGAGACTTTACAGAAGTTCAGAAAGATTCAACACATAATAAAATAAAGGGAAAGTGAAACGAATCCGCGCTTTTGGAATTTCTACACTTGTAGACTTTAGCTGTAGAGAAAAGTAACACAATAAGCTTTTGGCCCTGGAAAAACACAAAAACTTTTGAAAATCGTTCTTTTATTATCGAAAAACTCCTAAAAATTAACGCTCCAGTACAGGCTAACTGCGCATTAACATGCACTACTGGCATAGGAACCTTGATGCAACAAGAAAGTGTGGAAAAAAGCGTTAAGTTACGGCACACGAATCCTTTTGACCAAATGCTAATTACTTCTTTATGTCGTGCCCTCACAACTAAAGTGTATCATAGTTTGACATTATTAGATACGAGTTGAGCACCTAGTATACAAGAAATTAACAAAATAATATTTGATAAACAAATGAATCACCATCAATATCTGTCCGGAAATCTGAATGCGTGCTCCAACGGTCATGATAACAACTCTCCCACTCCCTCCCTCGGTTATAATAGACGATGAATATTTCACCCACTCATCATATTCCTCCAATACTGTGTCTCAACTCTCAAACTTGTTTCCAAATGGATACTGAACCAACAACTTTCCACATAGCAATGTACCCTTGGTTTGCATTTGGGCACCTTAAGATATTCCTTCATTTGTCCAACAAACTTGCCCAGAAAGGTCATAAAATCTCCTTCCTTGCTCCCACCAAAACCATCTCCAAGTTGCAACCTTTTAATTTCTATCCAGATCTCATTACCTTCGTCCCCATCACGGTCCCCCATGTAGACGGCCTCCCTTTTGGTGCAGAGACCACCATGGACGTGCCGTCTCACATGGGTACCCTACTAGCCACCGCCCTAGACCGGACTCAAGAGACAGTTAAAAATCTCCTCCCTGGACTACGGGTGGACATGGTTTTCTTTGATTTTGCCTATTGGTTACCCAAAGTGGCAAAACATATGGGGATCAAATCCGTATACTTTGATGTTGTTGGTCCTGCGACAATTGGGTTCGAGCAATCCCCTGAAAGGATAGGCTTTTCTAGCATACCATCCCTCATGAAGCCTCCAAAAACCTTTCCTGACCAAACGATAAAGCTCAATCCTCATGAAGGAAGGGATCTAGCCGCAAGAAGGGTCATGAAATACGGCGAAAACATACAATTCTTTGAATGAATTTTCATGAGCATAAGCCAATCAGACATGATTGCTTCCAAGGCAAGTCGGGAAATCGAAGGGGGGTTATTGTGACTACGTAGCAGCCCAATTTAGAAAGCCCATTTTGCTTACAGGACCATCCATACCCGAGCCACCCACTTCCCCTTTGGATGAGAAATGGGACTCGTGGTTGAGCAAGTTCAAGGGTAGATCAGTCATTTACTGTGCATTTGGAAGCGAGTGCATTTTAAGCAAGGACCAGTTTCAAGAGCTGGTGTTGGGTCTAGAGCTCACTGGTTTACCGTTTCTGGCAGCACTGAAACCCCCTGCCGGAGCTCAATCTGTGGAATCAGCGTTGCCGGAAAATTTTAAGGACAGAACCAAAGAAAGAGGAATGGTACATGGAGGATGGGTCCCATAGCAGTTTATAATAGGACACACTTCCGTTGGTTGTTTTATTACCCATTGTGGGTCAAATTCTTTATCGGAAGCTCTTTTGAGCAACTGCCAATTGGTTCTTTTGCCGAATGTAGCAGATCAAGTCATTAACGCGAGAATGATGGGTGGACGTCTCAAGGTAGGCGTGGAGGTTCAGAAAGGAGATGAAGATGGGTTGTTCACTAAGGAAGGTGTTTCAGAAGCTGTTAGGCTTGTGACGGATGAAGGCAGTGAGGTTGGATTGGAGGTTGGAGCCAACCATACCAAGATTAGAGAGACCTTACTCAGCAAGGATCTGGAATCATCTTACATGGATGATTTCAACATAAAGCTCATAGAGTTAGGTGGATGATCATTTGGATTACTTGTTTCCAGATGTCCCTTATGATATGTATACTAAAAGGTTATTTCCGCTATTATGTAATAGTTCATGGAGCTATGTTATCATTTTTGTATTGTTGTTTAGTGTATATATAGGACTCTTGTATAACCTTTTTCCGATGATGAATATACTTTATTCTTCCTCAAAAATCGTATCATCGTATCAGAGCTACGTCTTTCCTTGTTTCGTTCGTGATTAATTCACTCCGTTTCAGTTCATGGTTAGTTCTCTCTGCTTGTTCTTTTTTTTCCGATCAGATTTGATAGTCCGCGAAGCTCCCCACGGACTGATACAGACTTGACTGCCTAACAATCGTCAGTCGATCTCACCGCCGCCACCAATAAGTATCTTTGCCCATGCTTAAGTGTTACGGCAATTCACGATCACTCACCTCACGAACAATAAAAGAAAGATGCAAAACACAAGTTTTACGTGGTTCGTTAGCTCAAATCAAGCTAACTACATCCACAGGGCAGAAAGACCTTTATTCAACGTAGAGGAACGATCACAATGCTTACATCCCCAAATGATCCTTTTATAGCCCCCCAAACGGGCCCGAATACAAAAGAAACAACCCATCCCTTATTTGCCGCCTCCCGGATTGTCTTCGTGCGAAGACACGTCGTCTTCTGCGAAGACTCCTCGTGCGAAGACATTTTGTCTTAGTACCACGACCTTCCTAGTTTGAGACGAAGGCCTATTCTGGGAAGACGTTATGATTTTCCTAACTTCCGGGATGTCTTCGTGCGAAGACACTTTGTCTTCGTATGAAGACCCTGGGAACTTCACTTCTTCGCGCTCAGTATCTCCTACTTCAAGGCATCATTCTAACATAAAGCACGGTCGAACTATTTTACTTTGCAATAATAAGTATCTTTGCCCCATGCTAAAGCGTGGGGATCTATTTTTAGTTACATCTTACTTCAGACATCACTGAATTATAGATACAAAGATTTCAATGTTCCCTTAACAAGAACAGCACAATATTCATATTTATTTGAATATTTCAAAATTTTGGAGTGATTAGTCTGTTGTTCGTAGAATAGGAAAATTATTAAAAGAACAGTATACTAATATGGCTGCGATTGGTAGAATAGTTGCTGGTGAAATAACTGGTTTATAGATTATAGATTAAATTATTATTACTAGTCTTAACCCCGCACCATGCCGCGGGATGTGCGTGTAATTGTAGTTTAGTTTTATTGAAAAAATATTCATATTAATTGGAGTTTGAGAAATATGTTGCTTGAGTTCATGAAAAAAAATCATTTAATTTTTTTTATTGGTTTAATAGTTACTGTATACGGTTCCCTAAAAGAATCGCATGCAACAAATTTGTATTAACTGGAGTTTGAGAAATATGTTTCTTGAATTCATGAAAAAAATCATTTAATTTTTTTATTGGTTTAATAGTTAATTGTATACACTTCCCTGAAAAAATCGTATACAGCTAATCTGTATTAGTTGTACACATGTTAATCATATAGGCCATTGAAGGTTTCAAATTTTAATGGTATGAAGGTTTCAAATTTTAATGGTATGAAAGCATTAGTTTCGTTAAAATTTAATTGATAAAGATTGGACCATGAGTATTATTATTTATTAGGTATTTTTTTTGGTTGCAAAGCGAACACTACTAAAGAAACGTACACAAATATTGTGAGAGACCTTTCATGTAGATAGACACGTACTATACTACAACATCATGGATTCGGGTGATTGTAAATAATATCTTCAGACATAATTGCTGAATTCTAACAGGTGAATTCAGTTGTATGTTTGCTACTTTCAAGGCAACATTTTTCAGGCGGAGAAGATGAATTTTTTTTCTTGATCTTATCTAACATTCCCTCCTTCCTACCAGATAGGTTAACATTTTCTTATTACGTCCCACCAGATAGGTTAAAGTTTTCCAAATAGCAACTTTTTACTTGAAAAATACCATCTTTCCCTTTTAACATTTGTTGAGTCACCTTCCACTTACCTCTTTCCCACAATAGGTGGGGGATATTTTAGACTTTCCACGTTTTTTTTATAAAGCAATTTCCTCCTCTTTTCACCTATCTGGTGGGACGGAGAGACTACGACACACCCATAATTTACAAAGAATAACTTATATGTCAGATAATTTATCATCTATTGGAGCATCTTTTTTTAGAACAATTAGGAGCATCTGAATTTATATATGTAAGATGTCAAACAAAATGTTATACAAATGAACCACCACATTTGCGTAAAGTAAGGATTTGTCGACAATATAATAACCATCGGATTTTTCTAATTTCTATAAAATATTATGTTAGTTGTGTTGAATGTAATACATCATATGCATTTAACACTTGAAAGAATCGCAATTATACTACTTCATTTGTATCGTATGCTAGTACACAGAAAAATTCCGTAGGAGAACAATATTATTGAAATACCATTTAATATAGTAACAAATCGATCATCATATTTTCTACAATAAATAGCAGGTTATATGTTTTTGTAGTGGTCTAGTTGCATATATAAATTGGAAGGTAAATATGACAATGTTATCGAGCATGCAAGGAGAAGATTACGTAACTTCACCACATAGTGGTGTGCATCACAAATTTCTTCACAAATTCATTAGCTTAAATCTTAACTTTTAAATCCGAAACTTTAGCTAATGTTGTTTAATTGATGTGGCTAATAAACATTAACCCTTTTTCTCAGTTATAGTTAGAACATAATATGGATTTCCCACTCTCATGCGGCCCTGAAAATTTTAAGATAACATCTCAAGACCCATAAGAAACTTTAAAAATTCTTTTTAATCGTTTAACATTAGGCATTATGCTCAGGGCCAATACATCAGTTGAGTTACTAATTAACATGAAGAGTGGTTGTAATGTTACAATCAGATACTAATAATTGTATTAAAAAGATAAAATTGTGCACACAAATGACAAAAATGGTAGGCAAAAGAGAAACACATAAAACAATGAGTCTAAAAATGAGTATATACAGAATTAATACTTGTTTGATCAAAATAACAAAGCAACTTCAAGACTTTTTTTACATTAATGAATTGAAGGATCTACTCGAGTAATTATGAGCCAAAAAGTGAAATACATTTAGAATTAGTCAATAGTTGTGATCTAATTCTGCGTGTACAGTTGCATGTCAACGAATTTGACAAAGATTATTGTAAAAATGTTAAACTGGAAATATAAAAAGTAGTAGTAAAGATTTTTACCAATGCATAGATAAACGAAAAGTTTGATCGGAAGTTTGTAATTAAATGTTAAAGGTTTGTTTATTTTCAGTGTTAATTTCTTATCACTTAAATTGGTAACTTAATTTTGTGATCTCTTTTCTTATTTGATTACAACTTCTTTTTTCTTTGTGATAGATGCACTGTTATCATGTAAGCTAAATTTAATTTGTACACTTAGATTAAGATGAATACATTAAAAATAGTGGAAATGTTTGAGCGAAGAAATCAAAAGATGCACTTATACTTTTTTTCATTGCATAGATAAACAAATTTTTTGATTCAATTAACAGTAAATGTAAATGATTTATTTTTAATGGTTATTAATATGGGTTTTTCTCATCAAGTTAATTATGTATTCGTGATAGATATATTATTAAGGTTAATTGAATTGAACACGCACATAAAAAATACTTGCATTTTTAACAACCATTGTGCAAAATTTCACAAAAAAAAAGTCATTGTTTCATTTCTTACCAATGCATGGAGAAACGAAAAGTTTGGATCAAAGTGTATGGTTCAATGTTAACATTATCATTTTTTCTCAATATTAATTTTTTTATTACATATTTTGATAAGCTGATGTTCTTACACTTTTTCTTTTTTGTTTGTTTGTGGTGTAAGGTAAATTGAATTGAACACTTCCATAAAAATGTTTAAATTTTCTATACAAAAATTATAGTGGAAATGATTCTTTGGATAAATTTAAAATTATCATATTTTTTATCAATGCATAGAGAAATGAAAAGTTTGATTACAAGTGTATGATTCAATGTAAAATGTAAGGTTCAACGCATTATACATCATTGAAGATTGAGTTGACAAACCTATGTGTACTTCATATATGAGTTGGCAAAATATAAATGGTTGACATAACTAATGTGGATGCCACTTAATTTTGTAACATGACACATGTCTTGTAAAGAATTCATTTTCAAGCTTATGTGGCATAAGGAGGATGAGTCTTTCATTTGCTTTGCTTTTATATATATATAGATTTTCAAAAATTCGTTTTAATCCATTGTGTTCGATGATGGTTTTTAAACTAGATAAAAACTAAAGAAAAGTGTTTGGTGGTAGTTTTTGAAACTAGATGCAATAGATAGGATGACAAGTTTATCCTCGGTTAGTAGGTTATTATAAGATCACGAATAGAGCAACAAAAAAACAAATGCAAACATAATGCTTTTGAACGACAAATATATAAATATTATAGGCCTACTTCAGGCAGACATCAAAGTATTAGATTAGTACAAGCAGATGAGCACCTACTACAAGTTATTGACAAAACAATGTCTAATAAACATGTGAATCATCAAAAACCTGTCAAGAAATCTGAATGAGACTGGCATAATCACATAGGTTCACCACATTTTATTCAAACTAGTGTTAAATCTATGATAATTTCAGTTGAAGAAGCACCTTTGAGATGTCACTAAAGCAAAGGTGAACCACCAACATAAATCACTATAGTTCGAAGGGCCTCACTACATGTGTTTGTTAGTTCAAAATTAACCAAGAGACAAAATATTTAAAGAAGGTGTATTTTACTTCACAGGCGATCTATTTTACCTCCTCGAGTGTCGGTGAACCATTCATCTATGCATTCTGTCACTTATAGCTCCCTTCCAAGAGAAATATAAACAACTACACATCATCAACTGATAGTTTACTCATCTGAGCAGCATCTTGGTTTTAGTGTAAGACTACGCGTAATCCATTATTTTTTACTTGTTTTTGGGTAACGCAGAAGGAGAAAAAATAAAAGGTAAGCTATAAATAAAAATGAATTGAACGTACGCAGAGACCAAATTATTAGATTAGCACAAGCAAACGAGCACCTACAATAATATACAGACAAAAAAATTACTCCCTCCGTCCCAGATTGGTACGTCGTGTTTGATTTTTCACAATGTTTAAGAAATTGACTTTTTATTAAAAGATTACTCACACCATCCCAAAATTTTGGTCCCCTGGCTGTCCGATTTTTTTGTCTACTTCACTTTTCTGTGACTCATAATATTGTAGTTTTTCCAATTTCCCTACAAAGATGTATGAATAACATTATCAAGAAGTTAAGATTTGGGAATATTGAGATAAATTATATGATAAAAAGTTAGTGGGGATATAATAATTACGTGCCCGCTTATAAATTTGGAATCCCCAAAGAGAATCAAAATTTAGGGACAGAGAGAATATCTAGACTACCCTTTGTCTCTTCAGTGAACGGTTATTGGAATTCAAATTTCAAGGGGGGTAACTTAGCTTTTCTTTCTTGGAATCCCTAATTTTTTATAGCTAAGTGCTCTAAGAGCACCACGTGGTGCTCTACAACCAATTAAAGTACAACACTTAAATACACTGTGAGTGATTGGCAGACACTTATTGGCTGTAGAGCATCACGTGGTGCTCTTTTAGAGCACTAAAAAAATACTCTTGAGTCTGACGTACTTACGTCTAATTAATTGCGCTTAACGCATAGTTAAGTCCGATCACTCTCTCCCTCTATACTGTCTCTCTATTTATTTCTCTATAATCAATCGATCTTTTACCCATCCATCACCTTTTTCTTCCTCTATTTGCTGCTTCTCCAATTCTTTTCAATGGATACACCAACTTTCCACATAGCAATGTACCCTTGGTTTGCATTTGGGCACCTTAAGATATACCTTCACATATCCAATAAACTTGCCCAGAAAGGTCATAAAATCTCCTTCCTTGCTCCCACCAACACATTCCCCAAATTGCAACCTTTCAACTTCCATCCAGATCTCATCACTTTTGTCCCCATCACGGTTCCCAAAGTTGACGGCCTCCCTCCCGGCTCAGAAACCACCGCGGACATACCGGCATCACTCGGAACCCTACTAGTCACTGCCATGGACCGGACAGAAGAGATCATAAGAAATCTCCTCTGTGACCTAAGAGTAGACATGGTTTTCTTCGATTTCGCCTTTTGGATACCCAAACTAGCCAAAAATCTAGGGATAAAATCCATATACTACAATGTCATTGGTCCTGCAACAGTTGGGTACACGACGTCCCCCGAAAGGACCCTTCATGGTAGGGCAGTCACCGAAACTGACCTTATCAACCCTCCAAAAGGCTACCCAGATTCATCCATCAAGCTCAGGGTTTATGAAGCAAGGGCACTCTATGACCTAAGGGTTCGCGAATATGGTGATAGGATACCGTTTTACGACCGACACATTACAGGATTAACCCAATCGGACATGATTGCCTTCAAGACGTGTAGGGAAATCGAAGGGCCTTATTGTGACTACATAGAAGCTCAATTCGGAAAGCCGGTTCACCTTTCTGGTCCATTTGTCGCCGAACCACCTGTTTCCCCACTGGAAGAGAAATGGGAAAACTGGCTAAGCAAGTTCAAGGAGAGTTCAATAATTTACTGTGCTTTTGGAAGCGAATGCTTTTTGGAGAAGGACCAGTTTCAGGCACTCGTCTTGGGCCTAGAGCTGACTGGTTTGCCGTTTCTTGCAGTTGTGAAACCACCGGTAGGATTTGATTCTGTTGAAGAAGCCTTGCCTGAAAACTTTAAGGAGAGAACCAAAGGAAGAGGGATAGTATACGGTGGATGGGTCCAACAACAGTTGATAATACAACACCCTTCGGTTGGTTGTTTCATCACTCATTGCGGTTCAAATTCATTATCTGAAGCCTTATTGAGCAAGTGTCGGTTGATTCTATTACCGAAACTATTGGATCAAATTGTTAATGCGAGGATGATGGGTGGGCGTTTGAAGGTTGGTGTGGAGATCGAGAGAAGAGATGAAGATGGTTTACTCACTCGGGAGAATGTTTTGAAAGCTGTTAAGCTTGTGATGGATGAAGACAGTGTGGTTCGGAAGGAAATTGAAGGAAACCACGACAAGATTAGAGAGATCTTGCAGAATAAGAATATGGAATCCTCTTACATTGACAACTTCAACAAGAAACTTGCTGAACTTGTTGGATGACAATTTGAATTTATTGTTTTATTGTTTGCCCATGTTCAAGCTCAATAATGTTCAATTATTATGATTGCTTAATGAAAAAAGTTTTTACAATTTAAAAAATTTCTCCTTCTAGTCTCAGCTTCAACTGGTTCCAATATTTTAGCTGATTATACCCAAACTAAACGGTAGATCTAAAGAATATGCAGCATCGAATTAAATAATTACTTAAATGAGAAAGGAGATCTTACTTCTTCGTTTTCAGAGCTACAAGCGTGCCATAAACATACTAGTCGATCTTCAAGCTTCTGGTTTAGAAGCTCAACATCTTTTTCCAAGGTCATCATCCTGCATAACACGAGTAAGAATGATAAATTTTTAAGATAGAGATCAAGGAAAGAGTACATGACATAGTTTAGTCTAGTAGTAGTTCTCAGGCAATTTGAAACAGAAGAACCCATCTCTACGTCAACTAGTAACAACGGAGAAACATGAGATGTACTTTTAACAAGATTTACATGCGACTGCCCCGGCTGAATGCCCCGGCTGAATTCTAATCTTTCCACCTGTGCCCCTGACATTGGCTTTACATTGATTTTTCCCCGGTTGTGCGTAATTCCTAGCTCTGCACTGCTTCTACCTAGCTTCTGATCAAGTTGACATAATATACCAAAAATGCTAAGCAGCCAGATGCAGCATTTCCAACCGAGTACATTATGTCAGTGGAAGGTATCTACCACTAACATCTTCCTAAAACTAATCCTGTGGTGGGATTACGACATTTCAAGGTCATGTTCTACCTCTCCACAATGGTAAAGGGTAGAACCATCAAAAGCATTCAATGCTGCTTATAGGTAGGGATGGACTCTTGAAGAATAGCAAAAGGGTTGATTCGCTTTTTGCAGTAATAGGGGTGAATCAATTCAATGTTCCAAAATTACTATCACTGTTTTGCCAGGATCTTCCCAGTAAAGTATTTATCAGTTCATTTTGACCGACTAACGATATGATACGAAAATGTTTTAAATAATTTCATAATATTATAGATCTTTCTTAACCCTTTAATATTATGAAGAAATTATAAAATTTTATATCGTACCGTTAGCTAAAGTAGTCGGTCAAAGTTACCTCCCATCATTAGAAACAGAGGAATTACTTACTAGAATGAAGATTATGGATTACATAGTTATGTGGAACTATGAGGAAGTGAATGGGGGTTTCATTGAGAACCTTTTTTCTATGATTCCCCTCCAGGTGAGACTTGAGAGTGCTCATACTTCCTAGCTCAATATTCATCCAATTGCGTACTTCAATATCGAGACAACAAAGCAACCTCCAACTAAAGACAATTTCACATAGAAGATCTAACACCTATTGTATCATGCACGTCTTTCTCAATATTCAGAGAGCAATTGTGCGTCTTGCATAGACATAAAAGACACTGCCCCAATACTGCGTTTTAAAACGGTGAGTATTTTGTAACTAACGCTCGAATTCAACCCACCAAACTAAGAAACAATTCTAGAGACATAATAATACATCTCGTCATATATCTCACGACATTTTTGATGGGTTTATAACTATTAATGGTAGGCTTTTCTCAATCTTTTTTGTCGAACCTCATCACTAATTATCATCCATGGGGCCATGAAGTTCTAATTCTTAGTAGCGACTGCATAACATTAGGGGGGTAAAACACTGGTGCCAATCCAATAGACCACCACAGACACACAAAAAAACCTCACCGAGATACCGGAATGTAACAACAATCTTGAAAAATCATATATTGAGAGACAAAATAACCCCTTATTCCTCACTCAATAGATCCTCCAAATTTGCTTAATGTGCATTACCTGAAAAAGGGTTGTCTCTTTTACACCGCAGAATCATAGCGTTAGTTTCTCAAATCTCCCTCTCTGACAAGGTTTAGTTTACCCATACATCAAAAAACCTATTAACCATCATGCAAAATTTAGGAGTATTTTCTAGTGGCAATCTTGTTTTCTTTTCTTGATATGCATTCATTGCACACAACTTTGTAAGATTGCCAGCATAAGCGGCACACTATCATACCACTCAATCAGTATCAAAATATGAATAAACAAAACTGCGAATTTCACTACCTCTTGTTTCTTCAAATCGGTATATATTGTTCGCCTCGACCATTGATATGCAGGGGAACCCATTCGATTTCCGTCTCCAATGTTTGTGACCCAACCAAACACTTGAGATTGCTCGCCATTGAGGCCATCTCTCTTTCTCCGACGTTGCCTTGTGTGCACCCATCTGTTCGACGTTTGGACTCCTCTGGGCATATTTGTTTTTTTTTTCTCTTTTTCTTTTTGAGTATCGTTTTTTTCCCTTAGATACGAGGGATTTTGTTTTTAAGATTTTCTTTCTTTATTGTTTTACTAGTAAAATGCACGTGCTTTGCACGTGCATTATTCACAATCAAGAAGACTGGAGTGAAATTAAGTTGGGTAGAATGCCAGTAATTCAACAATGACGCTAAACAAAATTCATTCTTTATTGTCTACTTGTCTTTTTCAAATTTACAATCTCTTCAAAAGTTGTCCATAGTTCATCCAGTAATATTTCTTTCAGTGAAAGTAACTTAAATTATCCGCTTGTCATGGAGTAATGTCGAAAAGAGAAGTTGATGGATGAAATGTTTTTTCCCCTGAGCAGGAGGTTGAGGTAAAATGTCTGTATAGCCTTTGAATCAAATGTATCTCGACATATTTTTTTTGAGACTTACTTGTTTTTCGTCTATTGGGTTCCAACCCAGTTCTTCATGCATTACTTTTAAACGCTCTACAATTAGATGAAACTTATTGAAATGTTTTTTTTAGGAGAAGACTTATTGAAATGCTTAAAAACAAGTGTAATTATTTTTTAATAATAATCATTATTCTATGTGGACCACAACACAAAAAAGTTGAATATTGATATGAACTAACCTTTGATTAATCTTGGTTCTTAGCAACAATAAAACATAGAACAAGAACAAGCAGAGAGATCCAAATCCAACGTTTTTGAAATCAAACACTCACCCCTTAATCTTAATCAGAAATCGCACCGTCTTGGGCCACCAATAAAGCTCGGTTATAAATTGCAAGGTCTCGATCCAATTTTGGGAGAAACAAACGAATCACTAATGTTAAAGTTGCAAACGACTTTTCTTAAACAAAACAATTCACCGATGAGTCAAACGTCAGATATTAATACATGAAAATGTGAGAACGAAGAATAAGATAACTCGATCCCCTTCAGAGAAAATAACAACGATGGACTGAAAACCTGACTAAATTGGAGTGAATACCGATCTAAATAACAGCTTTCTCCTTCCGCTCGCAGAATATGGTATTTTGTTTTGTACCGGATGGAGAAACAAAGCTGAGAGGCCTTGAGGTTGGGTGCTTATTAGTAGGTTTCGGAAGGGTGTTGTTTTGATCGGATAACTGAAAGTCAATCAGCTTTGGGTGGGTGATACCTGCAATATTGTGGTCCAAAACATCGCATCGTTCCAAAACATCGCATCGATTGATGAAATTTCTCTTTTGCAGCAGAAGCGTTTTTATTACTCTCATGACACAAAAGTAATAACATAAGATTTCATGGGTAGTGTTATGACATCAATAGAAGAGAGACAAATTCGACATATTCATTCGTGATTAAGTGATAACATTAAATAGTTTTTTCCAGATAGTACTCCGAAAATTCAACAAGAAAAATGGTTTGATTTTGTAGCTATGTATTAAGTTTAAAGACAGATTCCCGAGAAAACCCAAAGAACCCTCACGATTGAATCAGAAGCACACAAGCAACCTTATGGATTCCTTCGGCTTTGTTATTGTTCAATCCGGAAGAATCGGTTTGAATCGTTGTGCGAGACTGCTTGTGATGAGAGAGGCATTTTTCATGTATGATAACAGAAGCTTAGATAAACAAAGAAGACAACAAATCATTTCAAGTTTCAACCCTACAATATCAAGTAGAAAATAATAACATTTCAAATGACAAAAGAGAAAACCTTAATATTCAATGTGATGCAAAAACTGACCTCGTCTTATTGAACAGGACTTTCCAAATCAAACGTCGCTTGCCAGAAGTAAAGAGTCTATGTGTAGTCGGGCATCGAGCGAAAACCAAACGTTGATTTCCTAAAGCACTGAATCGGACGCGAACCCTAACTCGCTGTCGTCTGTGAAAAAACCTTTCATGAACCAACTTTATAGGTAATAAAACAATTTGAAGCTTTAATCCATCTTAGGTAGTATGGACTCGTAATGACCTCTTTATACCACTATCGAGATTGTATGAAACTGCACCGAATTCATAGGCAAACAGAAAAGGATGGCATCAATTTCTGTGGAGGCGGACAAAAAAAGGGGGCGATTAGGCGAATAGTTGCGTACTTTAGTTCATAGAGTTGTACAACAGTCCTAACCTAAGTTTAACAGAAGCTATTTCAAAAATAAAATAATAAGATTAATAGAATGACTCTTTTTTATTAGGACTCTTAGCGGTTTTTTAGTAATTAAATTAACACACGAGGGTAGTGTAAGTATTGTTAAAATATTAGTGTCCAAAAACATCTCTGTAAACTTTTAAATAGTAGAGATAATGCACGCGCGTTGGACGTGACTTATATATGAATCAGGCATTATGTGTCCTTTCAACTTGAACCAGTGACCTACCCTTTGTTTATTTAACTTTTTCGGGAAATTGTACATTTTCTCCAAGTCATAAAACGGGTAAGTTCACACACACAAAAAGTTAATGAAGCCTTAGTGTATTTATTTAATCGTCATGAGGAGAAACATGATGGAAAACTATATATCATCATATTTGTGATAGGGTCATCTGTAATATGAACACAAAAATTAAGAGGTTTGTCTCATGTAAAAGGCGGGTATACCCCATTGGAATGAAATTACTCAAAACGATGAACAGTTCTCATGCCCCATGAATTATCCCATGAAGTTCAACCAGGCAAGTCAAAAACGTAATTTTATCGAGCTCATCTTGCCATGCTTGAAACCAACACTTCAAGAAGTTATTGCTTCATCTGAAAGATTTTCCTTCTACTTCAAAACAACCAACTATCCTTTGAAGGTACATGGGAAACATTTTTGTGGTCACACCCCCTTTATGTAGAGAAAACACCCACTCTCTTTGGAAGAATCCGGCCTTGAATTTCCTACCAACTGTTAAAGAAATGAGATCACGAGGAACACCAAATTTTAAATATTCATAGCTCTCACACAAGATCGTATTGACGTAATTGCATTTTAGATTCCCTTACCTTGCTAATGAAATCAAACATTTTCCTCTTTTTCCAATCAACTATCTGGGCATTCTGGAGTCAGTTTCCAACTCAGACATGTCAACCTCCTGTTATGATGCGCATGATTGGTCTTGCATTCTCCAAAAAACTAAAACACCCAACCCATATGGTTTTATGTGTGAATGCTTTGGCATGTAGTACTCGAGAGAAACAACGTATTTCTTTGGCATAACATAAGAAGTTCATTTATAGCCTTCAAGCATTGTTAAAGAACATTTGAAAGAAGATCATACACAACCTCACACATACTACGTACCCAACTGGCATTATATACAACAAAATATCCCAGTACATACTAAACATCGTCCTGTATTGAAATCCTCGTATGATCACATGCATGTTGAACAATTATACACACACACATATTTGTACAGTAAGAGACAACTAATAAATATTTTGGGAACCCTTTAACATATTCACATACTTGATTACTATTTTTTGTGTTTTAAAATTTAGACAACACAAGCTAATCATATGTTTTAGTGCCATAATGTCAGTGAATAGAGCTCACTTTTCTCATAATCCTTTTTTAAGTATGCTAGTTGCTACAATGTTGAAGGAATATGCATATACATAACATAAACATGAGAATCCAATGATGCAAGAAGAACCTTCGAAATTAAAGCATAAACAGTTTCACAAATTCAAATTGAGTAAACTTCTCCGTAAGTCCAAACACAAATTTTCAATTAATTTGCCATGGGAGAAAATCTATTTATGCATTTCACTTCAATTTAAAAAGAATGCAATTGCATTATTGCAACAAATGAAGAGATTAAGTAAATTTTCATGTTCAGATATATAATGAATCAATAAAAAATACAAAAATAAAAAGTTGTTTTGAGTACTTCCGAACTGTAGTACTCAATCTAGACGAAGTCAGATGCCAAAATCTCACGGCGAGAAAGAGAGGATCGCAAACATCCACATGTAGGGCTCAAGGACTCGTTCTCTTGTCAAGGAATCTCAAAGAAAAGTCACGTTGTAAAAAAAATACAAAAATAAAAAGTTGTTTTGAGTACTTCCGAACTGTAGTACTCAACCTAGACGAAGTCAGCTGCCAAAATCTCACGGCGAGAAAGTGAGAATCGGCAAACATCCACATGTAGGGCTCAAGGACTCGTTCTCTTGTCAAGGAATCTCAAAGAAAAGTCACGTTGTAAAAGTCACGTTGTTTGTCTAGGAGACTCATACCAGACGAGATCATCTTGATATAAGGGACAATATAGGTATTTTGGGTTTTTTAGTTATTAAATTAATACGTAGGGGTAGTATGGGTATTGTAAAAATATTAGTGTAAAAAAACCCCTCTGCAAACTTTTAAATAGTAGAGATAGAGATGAACCCATTTTATTTAAGAAATTGGGCTAGAAAGCGGCCCACTACATCTCGCTCTAAAACTGAAGACATAAAGAGCTAAGCTAGAAAGCGGCCCCCTTATGCTGAATCTGACATTACATGTGTCTTCTCCTCCATCATCAGATACTCAACAGTGGATGTATCTATGCCCTTCTTTTCTTAAGCCAATGACAACTAAATGCCTTGCTGCTTCAAAAAAGCGTGTATCTTTATTTACCATATACTGAAGTTGCTCCTCCTTGTAAACTTGTCCATCTTGATTACGGCTCCATACATCGTTCCTTGCGGAAGTTCCAAAAGTCCCAGCTTGTTACACTTAATCTGAGTGTTTCACTTGAATCGTGAAGCCCTAGCTCGGATTGTGAAACCTAACTGAAAGACCTAGATCTTAGTACACCGCTCTAATGCCAGTTTGTTATAACGAGGGTCAAGGGTGTCGAAAACAAGAACGAATAAACAATAAGAGACTAATGTTTGGTATCATGTGTGAGCGGTTTGTCCCATATTGCGATGGTGGACATGTTGTACATGGTTAATATGGTATGATTTGGGTCCTAACTTATAAGGTTGATCTTTTAGGTAAGTGGGTGCCTCAGATCATACTATGGTGCTCCTCTCTCGCGGCGCTTGAACTTTCTTGGGTTGTATCTTCTGCTCTGTTGGAAAATGTGATCAAATTGTGATATTATGTGTACACAAACTTAATTAGAAGAAACCACAAATCAGAAGGCTTAGGTTCGGATTTCTTGAAAAACCATAGAGTAGGTTTGTCTCAAACAAAGCAAACCAGACCATTTACACGCGTGCTTCATGCCCAAAACCCAAAACACGCGTAGAGGGATAACCAAAAACTAGAAAGCAAACACTACAAATTCATCACAAGCCTAGCGAACTCCAATTCATCCTTTAGAGGTTGTAAAGTCGTCTCCCTAGATGAGGTTCCATAACTGCGACTAGGGGAAACTTTCGAATCGTAGCAAGTCCATGCAATTCCTCCATGCCCAAATCCTCAACCCCCATTTTATCAGGCAATCTCCAATGAAAACCATGTAATAAGTTTGCCAAGCTTAAATGGATCATTTTGAGGGCAAGACTATAACCGGGACACTTCCTGCGACCTGACCCAAATGGCATCAACTCAAAACTCTGCCCCTTGATGTCGATTTCCCTCCCAAGAAACCTTTCTGGGCAGAAAACTTCCGGGTCATCCCACAAAGTTGGGTCTCTACCGATGCTCCACGTGTTTACAAAAACTCTAGTCCCTTTGTGGATGTCGTAGCCAGCTACTTTGCAGTCTTCAAGAGCCAAATGGTTGGAAATCATCACAGCCACAGGGTGTAATCTCATAGTCTCCTTTATAATCGCGTCTATGTAATGAAGCTGCGGGATATCTCTTTCTTCAACCCATCTCTCTCTTCCGACAACCCTGTCGAGCTCTTTAGTCGCAATTTGTATCAGGTTAGGGTGTATCATGAGCTCGGACATCGCCCATTCCACCACGCCTGTTGGCGTATCCGTGCCACCGCCTATTAGGTCCTGAAATTAGCAGATAACATATCAGTTTGAGAAGGATGTGGCTGTACAAAAAGCTGCTGTGTAAAACTTAATGTGGAGGAGCTGATATGAATATACGATTTTTTGTTTGACAAAATAATACAAAAGTTGATGTGACAAACGTGTAGAAAATTTCCGTGTTGGGAAAACTCTTGTTAGAATCACAAGTGAAAGAGTGAGAAAAATGACTACAATACATTATAATTATCACAAACATAAATTTTAAAAAATATAAAACTAATAAGGTAAATTGAACGCTACACAGACATAAGAAATGCATTATATTTATCACAAACATGAATATACATTTTAAAAATTATAAAAACAATAAAGTAAATCGATCCCTATACAATCATATGAATAGCAGCCTCCAGAAATAATTAAAGGAGGTAGTCCATGACACTTATTAATTCTTTTTCGTCATCTTGAATTTTCTGATGTGGGACATGTCAACACTACTGTTACAAATTACTTCCGAGGTAGTAGAAGCATAAACTGACTCTATCAGTCAAAATGATTATGAAGATGTAATTTGTTTTAAGGAAGAGTAGTAACCTGTAAGAAGCCTTTGACACCATCAAGATTGAGCTTCACTTGAAGATCATTAGGCCCATCAGACAGCTGAAGCAACACATCTACCATATCCTTAGCAACAAATTCATCTTCTCCTACTGTCTCCTTTCTTTCCCTGTGCTCGCCAATCACAAAATCAAAAAACCTATCAAATCTCTTGTTCACAGCCTTCATTCTCTTCACATATCCCTGCAAGTCGAAGAACTCAGTCCACGGTATCCAATCCCCGACGTTGAACACACCATTGAGCAAGAACAATTCACCCAACATCCATTGGAACTCTTCAATCCCAACTTCCAATTTCTCTCCAGCAAAATAATTTCTACCTAACACAATTCTACTAATCACACTAAGCATGAAACGCGAAACTTGGTCTTTAACCACTACAGGCTTCCCTGAGAGGGCAAAGTTTCTTGACATAAAAGCATGAATCTCTTCAACACGAATGTACTCGTAAGATTCCAAACTCTTCGAGTTAAAAAGCTCGCGTACGAATAATTTTCGACCTTGTTGCCAGTGCGGTCCATAAGGGGCCCATGTAACATTGGAGTAGTTGTATCCGGTGTATTTTCCAGCTGCAGATGGTGGACGAGAAGCAAAATTTTGATCGTGCGTCTTTAGGAACAACTTGGCCATTTCAGGAGATGAGACGACCACGACGGTGTAAGAACCAAATTCAAGTTGCATGAGGTTGCCATACTTTAGCGATAAGTCGTGGAGGTTTCGGTGTGGTAGACGACCGATGAGGTTTAAATTGCCTATGACCGGCCAAGATTTGGGGCCTGGCGGGAAATTGCAACCGCAGCTGCTACGACGGAGATAAGCTGAAAGTAGCCATGAAAGTAGGAGATTTGAGAAAATGGCTAGAAAGGTCAGCAGTGCCATGGTTGAACCAACCCAATGTAGTGTTTCCATTGGTTTGTGGTTGTGAAAATTTGAGAACAGTGATGGTTTTTTTATGTTGAAATAAAGTTTCAGCACTTAAATCCCGAAGTTTTGCTAATGGGTGCTAGTTTAGTGATAGAGAATTTGAAATCCCTACAAAAGATCCTGGATTCGAAGCCGACTGTATAATTTAATTCTAAAAATAAAACCTGAAGTTTCAACTGATGATAATTATTGCGTATACACACATACATAATATATATATATATATATTTATGTTATATGCTTACACATTTATTTATTTATAGCAGGTGTTGGTGGGTGTGTTTGTGGGTGCCTGACTTTGTCATCCATTCAGGTGTCAGTTACGGTTATAAATTATTATATTTTTTTTTAACTAGCACCTACTCGGGAGTTAGGACAATATAATTCCGCGTAGTATTCAAAAGAAAAAAAATGATACTCTAAAGATATTTCTATGTTATTGTTTTTATTAAAACGTACATGGGAAATTATAAATTTTAAGATATTTTTTAAAAAATGTTAAAAAGTTAAAATTTTAAGATTGACGGATATATGTTAATAAAAACATATTTCGTATGTTGAAATAATGTAAAAATATGTAATTTTGATGAAATATAATGCATTATCTTACATATATCAAATTATTAAATTAAAATTCTATTAAATTCATTTTTTTGTTAGAACTGTTAGGAAAACTTGTATTTTAAAACAAAGTTGGAGGTTAAAATAAGGGGTAAATAGTTTTTTTATATTTTTTCGTCCAATATTAACGAAAAGTTAATGGAAGGGTACACAGTTCCACGAAAATTCTAAGGCTTGAGATCTGTTGTGCACGATTTTAAAGTTAGGGTAAAAGACACTGACCACCCACGAGTTTTGGGAGAATTCCACTCCGTTACCCTGGATTTTAGATAAAGACACTCCGCACCCAAATAACGGAATATTTCGTAGACAGTTTGCACCCTTCTGTCATGTTTCGTTAGATATGTGGTATATTGAATTTTTTCGGACCATATTATCCCTATGCATTTTCTGAATTTTTTTGCCAAGTTTATAAACAAGAACACCAAGAATATCATTCCAAGAACATCAAGAACACAAAAGAACATTTCAATAAATTAGATTTCTAGATTCAAGATCACCAATCAAAGATCAACACAGTCTCCCTCTCTCTCACATAGCAGGTACGAAAAAAACAGATCCACAATAATAATAAATACATACTTTTAAACATCAAGAATACCAAGAATACAATCTAATTCACCCATTCATCTTTCATAGACAAGCTTGGGCCATGAAGTCTGCTTAACAAGCTTCTGCACTATCAATTTGCTCACCAATGACTAGATCAATCTCAATTTTTGAGGTGATAAAATCCACAATTGAAGGGAAAACACAACCACAACCACAACCACAACCACAACCAAACTAAACTCAGAAATTCAACACAAAGTAGGAGGATTTTATAAAACACACATTTGGGTTTGTTTTCTTCTCGAGGCTATGGTGGAGGCGGTGATTTCTGGAGCAGAGGACAAAACCGGAACACCCACTGAATCAGACATATCCTTCGAAAGAAGAAGGATTTGAAAACTCCAACTGAATCAAAAATCTCCTTCGATTAAACCCTGCGCTAGGGATAAATCGACCCCGTGTTTGCACCAATTACAAGTTTTAATCAAACACCCAACCAAATCAGTTCGATTTCCATCCTCTACGCCGCCTCTGAGCCAAGACTCCATCTTTGTAAGGCGAGACCTGAGATTTGGGGGCTGCCCTCAGAGTCTCCAAAGAGAGAGAGAGAGAGAGAGAGAGCCTAACCAGGATCTTTGGGTCGTTGGAGAGGGCTGTGAGCTCGAGAGAGATTGAGGGAGAGGCCTGTGAGCTCGAGAGAGATCCAGATGATTATGGAGCACAGATCTCTCGGTCGCTCAAAAGACGCCTGGTACCACAGATCTCTCCGGCGACTTCCTTCCAAACATTGACGTATTCCCACAACTCCAATCGACCAGTCCCAGCTTCAGGCCCTTCCAAATCACCGACGAATTCGAGCTTCACCCGCCTTCGCTGGCGGAATCACAGCCACCGCTCCAAAATCTAGTCGGACCACCAACCTAGAATCTCCAATCCCCGCTGCAACACCAACGATCGCCCGCCGAACAAACCCCCTGCCCCATTCGGCCACTCTCCGGCCTCCAACCATCGTCGATCGATCCCCTGCAACGGCCGCCACCATTTCTTGGTGGGTTTTCTTTCGAGCCAATTCCACCATCAGCCACCTACGGTCGTTGGATCGAGAGGAAGAAATTGCGAGGGGTGTAGAGTCCGGTGAGGGGTAGGTCTCCTTCACGGTGGGCGCGATCTACGGTTTCGTCGACTTTGGAGGTTGTCCTGGTTTGCTTGGTGGCGTGTTTCACAGGTGAGGGGAAGAGAGAAAGAGGGGGAAGAGAGAGAGAGACTAGGGTTACACAAATGAAGGGGAGTGAGGGGTTAGGGTAATATATACGCGGTAATTCTATAAAACTTCAGGGGTAAAATGCTCTTTTCCCCTGTGCTGTTAGTCAACCGTCAGCCTCCATTCCAAAAAAAGTTGCGAAGTGTCTTTATCCAAAATCCAGTGTAGCCGTGTGAAATTTTTCCTAAACTCGGTGGTGATCAGTGTCTTTTACCCTTAAAGTTAAGGTAACCACACTTCTGTTTTTGCAAACTATGAGTAGCTCCGGTGCAACTTAACCAAAATATATTAAAGTTGGTGGCAGCCTTTTTTTAGAATCCGTTGGTGGCAGCCTCGATTATTGTTGCATCAGTATTACGTGGTGGGTACTGTCTCCACGACGTTCGATGTTCCCATCCCAACCCTACCACTGCATAAAAAAACATATTGATTGGCAAGCAAAAGCTACTACAGCAGATCGCAATCACAATTGTAATCACTGTATACAAAAAGATATGGGCCCTTTTCATAGCCAGTAAACTATCCACTCATATTTTGGTCAGAAATGAAGTTTCAAAGTCTCATTATTGGCTACACTTTGCTAATATACTACCTCTGTCCCAGCTCTTCCCCATCATTTTGACTTTTACCACTATTCACTGGGTCACCTTGACTCGGTGATTTGGATAGCAAAATAATTTAATTTTTTGATAATTTTTGCATGGTGTTGTAGAGTATAAGTTGCTCTATAACACCGTGAAAAAATTATCGAAAAATCGCATTATTTTGCTATCGAAATCACCCGGTCAAAGTGACCCATATTCGAGTCAAATATTCTCAATGATGGGCAAGAGCTGGGACAGAGTAGTATGTAGTTACAATCCCAATAATTATTACATCAAAAATCTTATATATCCAGATTACGCGTACTTATGATCTTATTCAAATAAAGTTGGTGCCTGATTCAATTTAACAATATAAAAGACTGGTCGATTGTAACATAGTCCATGACGCTTTAAACCCATCTTCCATGACGCTTTAAACCCATCTCTTGGTGGAGCTCGTGTTATCCTTTTTCTCCTTATCTATCACGTCAGGGTGTTTGAGGTGCTCAGACATATCGGATATTCCACCATGCTTGTTGTGGTTACCTGTACAATTATTCTTATCACACCAAGCATGAAATGTGAAAGTCGGCCTTAAATTCCAACAATCTTCTATCCAATTTTACATTTCTTGGTTTGAGCATTGCGAGACGAGAGATCTCCTGTTCCTTATATGTTATCTTGTGTTAGGAGAGCTCAAAATGGACTAAAGTGCAAACCTACCAAACTGTCTCCAGGACAATACCATGAAAACCGAGTGAACTGCCCCAGTCACAATTTACACAAACAATACTGTTGACAGTTTTTTTTACTGAATCAAAAATCTTATTCAAAGTTGCATAAACGTGATACCACTCCGTCCCAGTTGCTTTGCACCATTTTGACTTTTTCACCCGTAACCGGGTCACTTTGACCCGGTGATTCGGATGGCAAAACGATATAATTTTTTGCTAATTTTTTTATGGTCGGGTAGAATAAGAGTTTCTCTACAACAATACGAAAAAATTATCTAAAAACTGTAAATTTTTGCTATCCAAATCACCGAGTCAAATTGACCAAGTGAATAATGGTAAAAGTCCAAATGGTGCAAAAGAATTGGGACGGACTGGTAGTTTTTTTAGCGTGTAAGACTCAATGTGTCCCCACCATGTCTTTTATGAGTTGGGAGCTTGCATTATTTACCTTTTAACAATATTTTGGCATTAGGTAACCCTACGTACTAACATACCTGTAGGTAGGTTTCCAAAGATGATTATGAATACTTCGTCTATTTCGACTCCAGACTCTTTCGTCCCAGTTAATTTTAGGGATCACTTTCACTAACTAATTTATAATATTCAAATTTTGAACTTAGTTCGTTAATTCTTATCAGTTTAACCCCTAATGTAACTAAGTATTGGATCGAACCTTGATGCAGGAACCGAGAAACACTACTGGCTTGGTCGTTTTGAGCTCAGGGCTAGTTAAAGTTATGTTGTTATCCAAACCATTCGGCATAAATATATCCCAAAAGATTATTCACAAGTAGTACTGCTAATACTGACTGGGAAACACATGATTCATCATTACTCCAGTCAAAGAAAATACACACGACAACAATCTGCCTTGATCGCAAGGATGGTGACAGACCCGAGGATAAATTAGATACTTCAATTTTAATATCATCCACAATTTCAACAAAAATCATGCATTTCTATTATTCCAATCGTGCTTACCACATGATTATCCTTTCTTATGAACACGTAATCATCTTACCCAAAATCTCTAGAAAGCGATGGTTGGTTGGTGACTAGTTGGCTAAAATAACTTTAATCCGAATGATTAATTAGTGCATAAATAAGTGTTTCTGTTTGAGGCATGCATACAACTTACAAGTTATGCTTACCATAGCCAAATCATGCTTATCAAGAGGGATCATAATGTCAACCAATAAATGATTTTCTTGTTCAAGAGAAATAAGGTTTAACAAGAGTCTGAATGTCACGTGTTTCACAGCGTCGAAGCAATTCTACTATTACAGCATGTTTGGACATGGATAAAGAAGGGACACATAAATAATAGTACTTGTTGAATGGGATAATTCATAGCGTTCAGTGCAAGGACAATTCCAAAGAGAAAAAATAATCTATTACCATCTTATTATTAATACTTTTGTTCTAGTGCCTAGAATTTAATCACATCATGTATGTAGGACTGAATTATAAGTCTTAATATCTTTTTTTTTTCATAATGGCGTAAACAAACAACCTCAATAATCCGACCTAAACAATTCATACATGTCAATACAGTATTACCTCTTATACCCACAATTTTCATTCATTAGATCACATGTGCCCTTGTAGTAAAGACTGTAAAACTCGGGACACCAAATTACGGTAAGCATTTACCACGCAAGAGAGACCATAGCTAAAATCCGATGAATGATTTTCTAGTCAAAAGATGTACAATGTAATGTGTTACTGATGAAACTAGAATGCCCCTCAGTGTAGCCTTGTTTCAAGCAGTGTTAGAGCAACATCTACAATACTGAAACTAACTAACTTATTTCAAGAGTCCCGTGTATCACGTGAAGCTACTCGTCGATCTTATAGTTTTTATGTGCCAACGACCTTCCTAAAGTGTTAGTTTATTTATTGTAGTTAAATGCCCTCTCTTTTTATGATTGTTTTTAGTAGTAGACCTGACGTACCTTTCGTTGTCTATAGTGAGCTTGCAGCCGTTTCATGTAATGATATGCATTTTACGCAGCCCTAATCCATGTGGGTTCTCTTTAAGGAAAAGAAAGAAATTGTTCAAAAAATAAGAGAAACAAATTAAGATTATTTCACCTAACTAATTAATTATTTCAAGAGTCTCGTATATCAGGTGGAGCTACTCGTCAATCGTGTAGTTCTTATGTGCCAACGACCTTCCTAAAGTGTTAGTTTATTTATTATGGTTAGCTGCCCTCTCTTTTTATGATCGTTTTTTGTAGTAGGCATGACGTCCCTTTCATTGTCTATAATTGGATTGTAGCCATTTTATGGTGTATAATGATACGCGTGTTACGCAGCCCTAATTCATGTGTGCTTTCTTTAAGAAAAAGAAAGAAATTGTTTAAAAAAAGAATCAAATTAAGGTTAATTCACATGACTTTGTTCCAACCGCTGTGCTTTTTAGTCAGCATCTCACTAATTCAAACAATAGTCTAAGTGATTTTACATTCTTGATTTGAACATTGCGAGTCATTTGATTAGCCAGTTTAGCACATTTGGAAGAAAATGCGTGTAGTGAGTCATGTATTCCCATCAAATCCGACACGCCGTGTGTCTCACATTATAAAATGCGCGATAGTTTTTTTGGAGAAATTGTTTTTGTCATCGAGCGGGTTTGAACCCGAGACCTCATGCAGGGACTTCCAACGCTGAACCACTTGAGCTACCACTTAGCTGCTAAAATGCGCGATAGTTAAGATTATTTGCTTGAAATGGTATCATTAACCTTAAAGAAAGGTGGTATATGTCATGCTTACGTGGTGTTATCAGTCTCATCGGAATCTAGGCTGGGTGGCGGCTATGGTGGTACTCTTTTTTAGGTTCATGTTTTTCGCAGAGTGAATAATTTTTCCCTTGCATAATCATCAACTAAGGGAAAATTGGACAGAAATTATCCTATCTATTGATTTCTAACATTACAAAAAAAGTTGTCAGATACAACAGATTTAAAAATCTTAACTGTCAACACCGTGGTAAAAAAATAATCTTAACAGCTACAATTATTATTACTAATGGCATTATAAGAAAATCGTTGTAAATATAATATGAAATACAACGGTTTATTAAAGAACCGCGGTATTTTGTTTGACGTTTACGACGGTTATTCCTAATAAGGCAGCACATCTTCCTCCGCTGCCACTGTCGGACTCTGCCGAAGCATAGACCCGAGAAGGACCGGCGTCTTCTCTGCTACAATTGGAAGCCAAGAACGTCGTTTTCGCTGATATAATTGGAATCCAAACACCGCCACTCCACACCCTCGATGTTGCCACACCATCCAATTCCCGGCAAGAAACACTAACAAGAAACCCAGAAAAAGAGTTGCTGATTTTTTTTAAAGTAATGAATATATATCATATATATATATAGCAATTAGAAATAATGATATTTAATATAATTAAAATATTATATCAGCTAAGAAAATTTAAATTAAAATAAATAAATAAAAAGCATAATTTACTACGGTTTTTCTTACCGCTGTTAAATTAACCGCGATTTGGAACTGTGATAAAACATTAACGACACCGTTGGAAGTAGCAGTTGGGAATCGCGGTTTAGACTACTTGTTTCTATAATGATAGTTTAGGCACATTAAACAGCATTTTAAAATCGCTGTTTTTACTATTTTTTCGAGTAGTGTAACAGTCATAAAATGAAGGTTGTAAGTGTTGAGAATCGTATTCAGAAAGCCATATTTATGGTTGAATTAATAATTCTTAAGAGATAACTATTTGCATCTTAATTTAGCAAACACGTAAGTATGCCAATGATATTTATTATTTGCCATATAAATATGCATTATAAAGTCCAATGTTTCGTACCTAAGACAATCGGACATGCAGACGAGTTCGGGCATGCGCGAGATTGAGTGTCAGTTATTTATGGAATATAAGGGTTCACAGTCTAGATGATTTTGGACAAACCATTGGAACGACTGTAGTGTAACATTATAGTGACACATCTCGGTCAAGGAAACGAAATAGTTTCAACTTGTTACACTAGCATACTTTGTGTATGTAGAACATGACCGGCATATGAAATACAATTATCTCGGACTGACCGAAGTGATATAATATAATATTTCATTGTTATTGGTAATATTAGAAACTCTTAATCTATGATTCTTTATGTGGACTCAAATCTTGATTAACCATTATTTTGATATATCGAGTGAGATTCAAATGCCACTCAACAATCCTGGTATATTGGATAATGATTGTTATGATTTGGTGAAAGCTAAACGAACCATGGAATCCACGTCTCGTATGAGAATGATGTACCCTCCTGGGAGCTCACTAGGTTTTGTTATGTCAAGTCTGGACAGCTGGTTATTTGTAACCAGACATAACAAATAAGGGTTGAGCGGTTTAGATAAGGGAATATATAAGATGTTGATGAGATCGAAATTGTCATTAAGAGTAGATCAGCATTAACGGGCATCTCTAATCTTAACGTGGGGAGTTATCTGATATTAATAACAGGAGCCCATACATAATGATGAGAATAAATGTCGGAGTGCAATTATAGTTTTATGGTGGAGTAAATTATAATTTATAATTAGTTTTGAATTTAATTCGGGTTGAATTATGAGTTCAAATATATTATTGGGAGCCGATTCATTTATTTTCTCCAGAGGTCCCCGACGTAGTCCAACATAAGCGTGATCATGTGATTCACTAGTGTGTTTTGAGTCTCAAGTGTGTGTAATGTAAATTGAGATTATATTTGGTATTTTATAGTTGATGGGTATTACTATAAACCATATGATGAGGACTTAATTGCAAGATACACTAAAGTTTGTAGGGAGGGACTTGCTATGTAAAATTTTCCTACAAGGGATTTGTGTGCAATTATGGGTATTCCTAATATTAGGGTTAGTAATATGTCTCTATAAATAGTCCATCATAGTTCTTAAGTGATGGAGATTTGTTAATACATCTTTTACACACAAGAGAAAAACCCAGTTGTGCCATCATGAGTTTTTCATGTTCGAATCACCATCGAACTTGAATCGGAGATTGGATCATATGTCGGAAGACCTCCGGACACACCAGATTCCGTTTTTTTAGGCCTAGATAACGATCTCGGACCGCTTTTGGTAAAACACGAAAGTTGTTTATCTCAGAAAAACGAAGGGACAGGAAGAAACGATGCGTCGATCGGTGTTGTAGAACTCCAGATATCGCTGGTCAATGTTTTTGGTCCGCAGTTGATTTTCAGCAGGATCTGAATTTGTTTTTCGGAGCATAACTGGAGCTACAGATGTCGGATGAAGACAAGTCATATATGAAAATCGTGTATCTCGACGCAACGGACACAATGACACAAGTAGCGGTGTCAGATTCAGAACAGAGCTTCGTCAGTGGCTAGTCAAAGTCTCGGGATACGTGTCATCCCAGTCCGGATGGACTGTGGCAAGTTTATTCCGCAAGCTAACTTACCACAATAATTTTTTTGAATGCCTATGATTAATTCTCTGCATAAATCACGTGGTCCGGGACAAATCTCACTGAATTTTCCCTTCAGTAAGAGCATCTCCGACATGTCTTATTTCCCCCTCTCCCTCCCCCAAAGTACTACTCATCTAGAACCAATCCCCTTTCCCACCTAATTAAGCTTATTTTCAAAAATATATTTAAGAAAGTTTAAAAATAATTTTTAATAGTGATAAAAATAAATATGAAATTATATAATATATATTCAGAACAACAACAACAACAACAACAACAACAACAACAACAACAACAACAAACAACCATTTTATTCGAAAAAATAACGATTCCATGTACAAGAAAAATTAGTAATTAAACACTATTACAAACGACTACTAGTTGTATTATATATTTAATAATGTTGTATTTTATTCGTCTTTTTCTTATTCTAGTTATATTTAATAAGTTTGGCATCTTTTTAACTGTGTTTCTAAAACATTTAATTAATAAATTGTTGATTATCTCAAAAACAAGATACATCAAATTGACAACAAAATAAAATAACGATAATTTTTGTAAATATTTTCTTCAATTATCAAGAAAATGATATTTATTATTTTGATATTAAAGATAGTAATTAAAATATAGTAATCATAATTAAAATTACATATTATAATTATAAAATATTATTAAGTGTAATTAACATATTTCAAATTAGATTAATTAGCGACCATGGAGGGGGAGGGGGATGTTACGGGGAAATGCACCCTAACCATCCCCACCCATTCCTAAAGTCACCCCACCCCCCTCATGGTTGGACATGAACCGTATTTTATACGGTTTTTCCTATCCCCTCCCCCTCCCCCGTCATGCTTGGAGATGCTCTAATAATAAGGTTTTAAAAGTGAGGATATGAAGTGTCTCATTACCTCAAACTAGGAGTGGGTAATATGAAATTGACCATGTATTATGCTGTTTTCTTTAAGACATTTCTTGCATATAAATAGAGGTAGATATTGAAGCTCGTTAGATACAAAATGGCTATGGCTAATGGAGTGCCAAACTCTGTGCTTCTGCAATCTCAAGCTCATATTTGGAACCAAACATTTAGTTTCATCAACTCTGCATCACTCAAGTGTGCAATTGAACTAAGCATACCAGATATCATCCACAGTCATGGCCAACCAATGCCACTTTCTCATCTTATTTCTCAGCTCTCAACCAACCCAACCAAAAACCATTGCGTGTATCGCCTTATGCGTATTCTTGTCCATTCTGGCTTCTTCGTAGAGCACAACAAAGGAGACGAACAAGAAATCGCGTATACGCTCACACCATCTTGTCGACTTCTCTTACGTGACAATCCTATGAGCCTGACTCCATTTTCACAAGCCATGCTCAACCCAATTCTGATTAAGTCATGGAATTTCCTGAGCACTTGGCTGAAAAATGGCGATTTGACTCCATTCAGCACTGCACATGGTTTGACGATTTGGGAATACGCGGATGAGAAACCTATAATGAACAATTTCTTCAACGAGGCGATGGCTAGTGATTCTCGTTTTATCACAGAGGTATTGGTGCGCGATTGCAAAGAAGTTTTTAAGGGGTTGAATACTTTGGTGGATGTCGGTGGTGGCACCGGCACTGTGGCGGAGGCCATTGTTGAAGCTGTTCCCAGCTTGAAATGCATTGTTCTTGATCTCCCACATGTGGTTTCTGACTTGAAAGCAAAGGAAAAACTTGAGTTTGTTGGAGGGGACATGTTTAGTGCGATTCCTGCTGCAGATGCCATCTTTCTCAAGGTAACTCCATCTATTATGCAAAAACAATTAGTTTTTCCTTTCATGAATGCCCCCAATTGTTTGAGTAAAAGTAAACTTTTATGGCTACGGTCAAAACTTCATTATATTTCGAAGAACCTTTGGCGTATAACCTATGAGAGTTTATTGATAACATCTATGCATTAGAATTCATGCAATATTGATTTTATTGACACTGTGTCAAAATAGCGGACATCCGTATCATTCTATCGTGCATGATGTCAGTAAAATAAATAAAAAAAAATGCTAGAGCAGCATGCCAATAAAATCAATTTTGTGTGGAGATTATTTGTCAATTCTTATAGTGCATGTGCCGTACGACAAGTGACTACATATTGCATGGAGTTTTATGTCAAAAGTTATATTTTTAAAACTGTTACTCCCCATATATGACGGGAAGTGTGACAGGGAGATTTTAAGATGGATCATCTTTGGGAAAAGAAAGGAGCGACAAATTCGAATCTGGGACATGAAATTATTATTGTTCATTTCTTTATACATGATTATATTTCAACTGAAAAACAGTGGACACTACATGACTGGAACGATGAGGAGTGCATAACAATATTGAAGCTATGCAAAGAAGCGATTCCAAGCAAAGAAAGCGGTGGAAAAGTGATAATTGTTGACATGGTGGTTGGCGAAGGCACAGGAGGCATAAACAACTCGATGGAAGGTCAACTCTTCTTTGACATGCTAATGATGGCTTTGACTCGAGGCAGGGAGCGAAACGAAAAAGAATGGGCGAATTTATTCGTCGCCGCAGGTTTCAGCGGCTACAAGATAAGCCCAGTCCTGGGCTTGAGGTCTCTCATTGAGGTTTACCCTTGATGAACCTTAGATAGAAACATTGAAAGCTATGTGCTTCTTTTACTGCCGATGTGTTTGTTAAGAAATGTTGTTGTCCCACACCGAAAATGTGGTTGATTGTCAATTATTTTGAACTGGTTTATTAACAACATGGTTTGTGCATTTCAAAAAAAAAAAAAAAAAAACAACATGGTTTGTGTTTGGCTTCTTTGAAGTAGTTTGTCACCCCCACACCCTGCGCATGAAGGGCGTCTTAAAAATTTTATTTGTATTTGTGTGCCGGAAATTCGGTAGATTATGTGCAAGGATTTTCTCATTGTAGATTGTGTTTTAAAGATTCTTAATGTTCTCTTGAGTGTTCTCTGAATTCTACACACCGAACTTACACTAAGATATTTTTTTTTTGAGGGAAACACTAAGATATTTAGTATATCTTTTGCAATAGTACTTGATGAGAATTTGTCCGGCCGTTTCATTTATTTCCCTTAGTTGGTCATGAAGTTTGTGTATGAAAATTATCCACTACTACATAATTGATAGTCTTCCTCCTGTCATGCATATGTATGAAAATTGCCAACTGCTCCCTCTCTCCCTCCCATTATTTCTTAAAGTGATAGCCCAAACAATAGTCTTCCTCCTGTCGTTTACTTTTGTAATTGTTCTTTTTTGTTTGTTCCCAGAGACCACAACTGTGGCTCAGATGGAGGTGCTAAATCTGCACTCAGCTTAGCTGATGATGCTTCTGCTTGATTTGTTTAGCCTTGTATTTTGTTGGCTGATTTACCCCAATTTTATAAAAGCTTCAGTTTTCTCGAAACTTAATGTCACAATTTAAAATTTTATTTAGTTCACTTATTTACACTTTTTTTTCTCCTCTCGCATATTTTCTAAGAAAAGATGCATGTGATAATAGATAATTTAATAAATGTATGAAGTCGAAAACATTTCCTTTGACTTTGTGAAATATTCACCGGACAATAATTATGGGACAGGACAACACTACGTAATGATATGGGTCATACAAGTAATGATTTGGGTCACACTTGGTGATAATGTACATGCTCGCATATGATTTTATGTGTCACACTTGGTGATAATGTACATGGTTTAATCATTAAAATGGAAACGTCACTCATTGATGCGACGTTTCCATAATTCACGGAGATAACCCCAACAATCTTCATGTCACACGTGTGGAGCTCTCGTTTTGCTAACCAATCTCATTCTCAACCAAAGACTTTTTTGGTTCAACCCCCCAACGTACTCAAGGTTAGGGGCGAGGTTATATTTCCTCGCCTATTTGGTGAAAACCTTCTCTTTTCGAGGGTTGATGTGAGATAAACCCGACACTATTCTTGTCAATTTCAGATACTTTGTACAACGCCATAAATTACTTGGTAAAGTTAAGATTAAGCCATAAAATTTCTCCGGATTAATTCACTATTTCATGAAGCAGTGGACCGACAGGACCCGTCAACATAATAGTAGATAGCCTGCTAGAACGAGACTGGTATACTATATCTTTTGTTATGACAAACCACCTCACGAACAATGAACGAATAAAAGAAGAACACAATATTTTACGTGGTTCGCTAGCAAAATATTTGCTAACTACCTCCACGGCGGAAAAGCACTCTTTATTCACTTAAGAGTAACAATTACAACTTGTATTGCATAAAAAACTAGTGACCCCTATGGTCCCTTTTATAGTACTAGGAAATTTCTAAGGAGGTCACGTTGATGGCTGATAGCCCATGACCTAGCTAGCCCAAAAAGACCACCGCCCTTAGTGTTGTTTCCTAATCACATACTGCCATTGACTTTTCAACCAAGTCATTTGTTTTGTTTCTAGCCGCCTTGACATTCAAGGCATATTCAAAAAATCTCCACCTTGTCTTGAATTTCTTTTCAACAGCAGCTGATCATCTTCTCGTAAATAAAGCTACGTCTTCTCCGCACCCAATTGTCTCTCGTCACAGAGACTCACTGGACCCCCACTGGGTCCGACATGCCCCAAAGGGCCTCACAGGCTCAAGATGTTGAGCAATTCCAGACAATGCTGGAACTTGCTCTCCGGAACTGGCTTTGTGAACATATCCGCGGGGTTGTCAGCTGTCCCCACCTTCTTCACCTTAATGCTGCTCTCGTTTCTCAGAAAATGATACCTGACGTCGATATGCTTAGTCCTTTCATGATGAACCTGGTCCTTAGTCAAGCAAATCGCACTCAAGCTATCATAGTAGACTATCGCCTGATCTTGATGTAGCCTAGATCATTGACCATTCACTTTAGCCAAATTGCCTCCTTTGCTGCTTCCGTTAGAGCCATATATTCCGCCTGCATGGTGGAAAAAGTCACTGTAGGCTGTAGCGTAGCCTTCCAACTCACAACAGATGCTCCCAGAGCAAATACATAGCCTGTCATTGATCTTCTACTGTCAATATCCCCTGCATAGTCCGCATCCTAGAAACCAGCTACCAAGATGTCTTCACTAGCCCCATAGCATAGGCCATGTCTGACGTACCCTTAAGGTACTTGAATATCCGCTTCACCGCCTGCCAATGGTCCCTACCTGGATGAGCCATAAAACGACTAACCACACTAACAGCAAATGCTATGTCCGGTCGAGTACAGACCGTAGCATACATGAGACTTCCAACTGCGCTAGCATATGGAACCTTGGACATGTACTCCTTCTCCTCCTCAGTCTGAACGGTGTACATTCCTAGCTTGCTATTAGTTGCCATAGGAGTATCTATAGCTTTGGCTGATAACATCCCAAATCTTGCCAAGACCTTCTTGATGTATCCCTGCTGTGACAAGAAAATATTCTTCTTCTTCCTGTCTCTACAGATCTCAACTCCTAATATCTTCCGAGCAGCTCCCAGATCCTTCATCTCAAATTCCGCGCTAAGGGACCTCTTCAGTTTCTGATGTCTTTGATATTCTGAGTTGAAATCAGAATATCATCCACATACAGAACTAGGTAAATACGTGATCCACCATGCAACTCTTTGTGGTACACGCAACAATCATACTCGCACTTGTGGTAACCAATCTTCAACATGAAGCTGTCAAACCTCTTGTACCATTGCCTCAGTGACTGCTTAAGTCCATAGAGAGATCTCATCAGCTTGCACACATAGTTCTCTATTCCGGGAACTTAGAACCCCTCTGGTTGGCTCATGTATATTTCCTCCTCCAACTCTCCGTGTAGGAAAGCTGTCTTGACATCCAATTGCTCAAGTTCTAGGTCGTGGTGTGCCACTAAAGCTAGTAACACCCGGATAGAAGTATGTCTGACCACCGGTGAGAAGATCTCGTTGTAGTCAACTCCCTCTTTCTGACTGAACCCTCTTGCAACTAGCCTTGCCTTATACTTGACGCCCTCTCCAGATGTAGTTCCTTCCTTTCTTCTGAAAACCCACTTGCAGCTGAATATCTTCCTTCCCGCTGGCAATTTAACAAGCTCCCAAGTCGAGTTCTTGCTAAGAGACTCCATCTCTTCTCCCATCGCGGCAATCCATTGTGCTGACTCAGAACTAGATATAGCGGCCTTGTAGGAGGATGGCTCGTCCTCTACCTGTTCCGCTACCTGTAATGCATATCCCACCATACCATCATCTTTGTATCTCGCCGGAGGCTTTATGACTCTCCTTGGTCTTCCTTCAGCAATACTTTGATGAACTGGTTCCTCTGGTGTAGACGCATCCCCACTATCAAATTCTTCTGCTTCTTCTGCCTCTTCTGCTTTTGGCGGCGGTGTAGGGATTTCGGAATCCTTAGGATCAGTAGGATCCGACTCTCCCTCCACCTTCTTCTTTGCACCTCCAAGCTCCACCTCCACGGAGTTCTTCAACATATGAGTCTCATCAAAGACTACACTTCTGCTAAGTATAATCTTGTTGTCTGCCCCTATCTTGTATCCCTTCACACCTGTTCCGAAACCCATGAATACTCCCTTCTTAGCTCGTGGTTCTAGTTGCCATCATCAACGTGATAATAGGCAACACAACCAAAAACTCTCAAATCCGAGTAATCCACTGCATTACTGGACCAGACTTCCATAGGAATCTTGCATCCTATACTTGTGTGCGGGCTCCGATTTATGAGATAGCATGCCATGGAAACTGCCTCTCCCCAGAAACCTCTAGAAAGACTTGCATTCGAAAGCATGCACCTTGCTTTTGCTAAAAAGTGTCTGATTCATTCTCTCGGCTACATTGTTCTGCTGTGGTGTGTGCCGAACGGTGCGATGGCGTGCTATTCCCTGATCCTTGCAGAATCCATCAAACTCTGATGAACAGAACTCTAAGCCGTTGTCTGTGCGCAGCCTCTTCACCTTCTTTCCCACCTGATTCTCTACTAGTGTCTTCCACTCCTTGAATCTTGCGAAGGCTTCACTCTTGTGCTTCATCACGAATATCCAAGTCATCCTGGAGTAGTCGTCTATGATGCTTAGAAAATACATGTACCCGCCAATCGCCTCAACTCGAGATGGACCCCAGCAATCCGAATGGATATAATCAAGAGTACCTTTCATCCTATGAACCGCCTTAGGGAACTTGCTACGTTGTAGCTTCCCATACACGCAGTGCTCACAAAACCCTAGGCTCTTGGGCGCATGCCCGTTGAGATAGCCTTTCTTGTGAAGTTCCTGCATTCCACGTTCACTCATATGACCGAGCCTCATATGCCACATTGGTTAGATCAGCTTCCTTAATCTCGGCCGAGACAACTCCAGCAGAACCTGTGATCGTCGAACCTTGCAACATGTACAAAGTCCCATTCTTGACTCCCCTGAGAATTACCTTAGAACCCTTGCAGACTTGTAGATCCCCACCTTCACCTTTGAAACTGTATCCCTTGTTGTCGAGTAGACTCAAGGAGATCAGATTCTTCTTAATATGTGGTACATGCCTGACTTTCTCCAAAGTACATACCTTCCCCTCATTCTTCTTCAATCTAACTGAGCCGCTCCCAACCACTTTACAGACAGCTCCGTTTGCCATGTAGACAGACCCTCCATCCGTTTGGTTGTACGTCGAGAATAGCTCCATGTTAGAGCAAATATGATAGGAAGCTCCGGAATCAAGGACCCACGCATCCTGAGAGTGCGTGACAACATCCGCCATTAGAACGTAATCATCCTCGGACGAGTTACCTTGTTATGCTACGACTGCGGATTCGTTCTGCCCTTGTTTTCCTCGTTTCAAGCAATATCTCTTCAAATGCCCCTTTTCCTTGCACCAAGCACGGACATCCTTGGGCAACTTAGAACCAGAAAACTGCTTTTTCTTGTTCTTCTTACCCTTCTTGCTTCCCCCTGTCGCCATTAGTCCGGAAGCATGGGCCTCTGTACCTGTGCCTGCACCCTTATGGCACAGTTCCCTAGCATGGAGCGCCGATCTGACCTCCTCTAGGGATAAGTCGTCCTTGTTCACAATGAACGACTGCACAAAGTTCTCATATGATGGAGGTAACTGTGGCACCCCGCTCCCGCGACCCTGATTAACAAATTAATTAACGGGAACGAGGCGTCACACGCCACCAAGGCTAACTCATACCATGAGGATGAGAGTGAAAATGTTTAGAAATTCAAGGATTAGCTGATAAATATTGCGGAAGCTTATGAAAAGGGGTCTTATATCTAAAGCCATTTTTTTTTACAAAAGGAAATAAAACTTTGAGAATTGAATAAAACGTTTCTCTATCCTCCATGGTACTCGTCGATCTCAGAGTCAAGTCCTTCAAGGTTCAGTCACGGTTGCACATAATCCATTCACAAAAAAGTCCATAAATTAAACTCCAACAATACACTAAACAAACTACGGGATATCCCCTCATGGGGTTACACATTCCCACTACCAAAATACGACCATACATGGTCTCTAAAGAGTGCATAATAAATCTCCAAGAGTTACACATAGAAAGATACTACGTACTACCACATAGACTTAGGCAAAGAGAGTCCTAGATAAGCCTAGCACAAAAGCATGAAACTCCTCTCAACATGATATGGCGAATGAAATTATGCGGTTGGATTACTTGGCTCGGTCCTCTCCTTGGAACCTGAAATAGCGGTCATTTAAAACCGGTCAGACTGCGAAGTCTGGTGAGCACGTACTTACCCCTTTGTTAGGTTTGGAAAAAATACAATATATATACAAGTTCCAAATGCCATGGTCAAATTGTTCCAAACATGCTTGCTTCACAGCTCATACATAGATAAAGAATAGTATAAACAACATAATTTAAGCAAGCATTCAAGTAGGTAAACATGTAAAGCATTTAATTCAACACTTGGGTCCTCGAACCCTTCCACAACACCACTTTGAGCCGTTGGCTCATTTTATTCAAGTACTTTGGCCATTAAAATCTCATTCGTGACACTTAGCCATCAATGTGGCGAGTCCGCGTAGAATCGCTACCTCGGACGAAAATATAGTCGACAAGTCATGACAACGCACGTGTTAACGGCTCATCCCATATTATATCCCTGGGACAGGGCATCGACCTCCGGTCTATTGTCCCCGCGCCGGGAGGGTACTGTCCGGTGTATATCCCCCAACCGTTAGGGTACTGTACCGGTGTATTGTCCCCCACCGTTAGGGTACTGTCCAACAGTGTCATTTAGGCAACCATCTCGGTCAAACATTTATAAATCATACCATGGACTTTCAGGTTAACAAATATCATTTATAAACATGCTTTAAAACATGGGCTATATCTCCAATCAAAAGATACAAATCACCAAGTAGTTATCAAGAACACATTCCACCATTCACAAGTTTCACAATATCCACCTCATAGCCCATTAACAGTTAATATATGAAAATAGCACTACCAAAGGGTTGGGTAAGTAGTCACCTCGAGTCCTAGCTTATAAAATCCTTACTAGCTACCGAAACGGGAATCCAAGAGCAAAGCTAAGATAGAGGCTCTACAAATAGCAATTCAACACGTAAGGAAAAGCCAACATCAATTAAAGTGATTCCTAGTGGCTATATGTTACTAATAAGGTTCATAAGATGCCCCGTACTATGATTATGATGTCCCACTAACTTGAATGAACGGAGGAATAATGTTCTCTAAAGTAGCATATGCCACTCGGCGAGAAACGGACTTTTCAGATTTGACACACTTTACGAAAACTGGAATTTCGAATGATATATAATGAATATTGACATGAAACAAACTGGAAATGAAAGTAGACACACAGAGCTTCGAATCGGTATAAGATAGAGCAAAATAAAAGCTCGTATGAGGGAGTAATGGCCTCACAAAGTTGGGTGACACAATCTGTCCGAACCCACACTCCAGCCCTGACACAGTTTACGAAAACTCACATTACGGAAAATTTAAAAGTCTTTTTGGAACAAAACCAATTGGAGATGAAAGTAGACACATAGAGCTTCATAACGATATAAAGTTTAGCAAAATATAAGCTCGTATGTGGGAGTAGTGACCTCTCAAAGTCGGGTGACACAATCTGCCCGAGCCCAACTACCAGCCCAGACACACTTTACGAAAACGGACATTCCGGAATATTTACAATGAATTTTGGCATGAGACCAATTGGAGATGAAATTAGACACACAGGGCTTCAAAATGATATAAGATAGAGCACAAACCGAATCTTTATGAGTGAGATGTGGTCTCTCAAAGTCAGGTCACATATTCTGTCCGAAAACAGAGAATCATTACAAGACCAAATTTTCTTTTAAATCAAAAGTTCTTCGAGCAAGTATGTGAAACCACTTCATTTTCGATTTAATAAGGAATGGAAGAGACACATGCAAGTCTATATGCAGCATATAGTCTTCAAGGATGAGCAAAAACACATGATTTGGAAGGATGAAGAGTATGGAATAGGGAAATCAAGGACAACTCTCATCTTTTGAGACATGAACTTCTTCTAAACCTTCCTCCATGTGGATGAACCCATGAATCCACAAGAAGATGCAAAAATAGACACATGCAATGACATTCTTAGATGATTTACCATTGCAATAGATACTAGAAGCAAGAATATGCAAGGATCCAAGAATAGATCAAAAATTTACCTCAAAGATTAGGAATAGTGAGCAAAAGAGTGATTGTAAGCTTTAATCCATGGGTAGGATGAAGGAAGAAGTCCCCACCAAGGTTGTATTTAGCTTGATGACAAATTTTTCATGATTTGATTGCTAGAATATGAAGTTTTGGTGGTGTTTTGTGGAGGTTTTTGCACAAAAACGGGTTGAGCTTCTTTTGTGAAAGAAGATGACTTCTTGTGACTCTTAGAGAAAGATGGGGGTGTGAGAAATGAGGGATATGGGCTGAACTACAAAGAGTTAAAGATGAAAAAGAGATATGGTGCATCTCTCATGTGTCTTGTCACACTTGCTTGCAAGAATTGTCCTAGTATGCCTATAGCTAGCCACTTTGGAACACCAAAAAGATGACACATTTGCTACCATATTTTGAGTTTAATATGTGGAGTAACATTTAAAAATGGCTCTAGGGTTGATAGGTATCCAACCCCCACAAGTTTTACACTCATAGTATGACAAAATACCAAGTTTTGGTCATGTTTTTGTGGCTTCTTTGCTCAAATCCGGGATTGCCCTTAAAAGATGTGATTTATTGAGCAAGATAGCTAGGGAAGAGTGTAGAGGAGACAAGCCTATGGTGTGAAACACAAGTAGTCATGATGTGACTATACACAGATAGCTAGCTTTCCTAGTGATAGGTAACTATGTGCCTAATCCCCTACACTAGATGTACATTCAAGGTATACATACTATAGCAATACTTCTACACATACTAGAAATACATACATACTTTACTACTTTTCTATATTTAATATTTCATAATAATTAAGAAATTGTTAAAATTAAGATTATAGGGAACCAATATGTAAGTTCTACCATCCAACTTAATAAGCTCAAAACATTATAACTAAATCAAATAAATTCCTAATTGAACTTAATTATGTGGGATGTCACATTCTACCCACCTTAAAAAGAAGTTTGTCCTCAAACTTGACGTACCTCTTAATTAAAATAAGTGTGGGTACGTGTCCCGCATCTCAGCTTCACTTTCCCACGTTGCTTCCTCTATTGCATGGTTCCTCCATAGAACCTTTACCAAAGGAATGACCTTGTTTCGCAAAACTTGATCACGACGATCCAAAATTTCTACAGGCCTTTCCTCATAAGATAAGTCAGACCTAACCTCCAAAGGTTGATAGGAAATTATGTGACTTGGGTCATACACGTACTTTTTCAGCATTGATACATGGAATACGTTGTGAACATGCTCTAACTCTGGTGGCAATGCAAGACGATACGCCACAACTCCAATTCTTTCAAGGATCTCGAATGGGCCAACATAACGTGCACCAAGTTTCCCTTTCTTTCCAAATCGTAGCACTCCCTTGGTTGGAGATACTTTCAAGAACACATGATCACCCACTTCAAACTCCAAATCACGTCTTCGGTTATCAGCGTAACTCTTTTGCCTATTTTGAGCAGCTTTCAACCGTTCACGGATCAAGCGAACCTTTTCAGTGGCCAATTCTACCAACTCGGGCCCTTCTATTTGTCTCTCCCCAACCTCCATCCAACAGATTGGTGAACGACACTTTCTCCCATACAAAGCCTCAAACGGTGCCATACCGATACTAGATTGGAAACTGTTATTGTATGCAAACTCGACTAAAGGTAGGTGATCCTCCCAACCACCTTCAAAGTCCAAGACACAAAATCTAAGCAAGTCTTCCAGAGTCTGAATTGTGCGCTCTGACTGCCCATCTGTCTGCGGATGAAAGGATGTGCTAAAATGCAACTTAGTTCCCAGAGACTCTTGCAACTTCTTCCAAAATCTCGACACAAAGCGCGGGTCTCTATCGGAGACAATAGAAACTGGTGTTCCATGCAGACGAATTATTTCTCCAATATACAACTTCGCCAAACGTTCCAAAGAGTGAGTCATCTTGACTGCCAAACAGTGCGCCGACTTGGTCAACCTATCCACAATAACCCAAATTGCATCATTTTGGTGGGAAGATCTTGGTAACCCGACGACAAAATCCATTGTAACGTGTTCCCATTTCCACTCAGGGATAGGTAGAGGTTGTAACAACCCAGATGGCCTCTGATGCTCGGCTTTAACTAATTGACATTGCAAACAGCGAGAAACAAATTCAGCGATTTCCCTCTTCATGCCTGGCCACCAGTATAATTGCTTCACATCATGATACATCTTCGTACTTCCAGGATGAACGGAAAAACTCGAACTATGAAATTGTTCCAACAACTTATGTTTAACTTCCGGATCATTAGGCACACAGGTTCTTCCTTCAAACTTCAGCATCCCGTCTACCAATACAAAATCCTTCCTAGTACCATCAACCACACCTTGCGACATTTTCAACAACAATGGATCGCGTGCCTGAGCTAATTTTAGTTCCTCCAAGAATGATGGTTCTAGTCTCAAGGCATACAAGTAGCTAGGAAATTGATGCGGCACAACTTCTAAGTCCAAACGTCGAAGATCTTCCTGCAGCTCACGTTGGGAAGTAATGAGACAAGCTAGGTTCGCACTACTCTTCCGACTCAAAGCATCCGCCACGACGTTTGCTTTCCCTGGGTGATAGCGAATTGATATATCGTAGTCCTTCATCAACTCGAGCCATCTTCTCTGCCTCATGTTTAACTCTTTTTGGGTAAAAATATACTTCAGGCTCTTATGATCTGTAAAAATCTCGCACCTTTCTCCATAAAGGTAATGCCTCCAAATCTTCAAAGCAAAGATCACCGCAGCTAGCTCCAAATCATGGGTTGGGTAATTTTGTTCATGTGACTTTAACTGTCTTGACGCATAAGCAATCACTTTCCCATTTTGCATAAGCACACACCCAAGCCCCTTTTTCGAAGCATCACTATAAATTACAAAATCCCCAGAGCTATCTGGTAAACTCAAAATGGGTGCTGACACTAGCCTCTCTTTCAATTCTGTAAAACTTCTCTCACATTCATCCGTCCACACAAATGGAGCATCCTTTCGAATCAGTTTAGTTAGAGGACTTGCAACAACAAAAAAGTTCTGCACGAATCTCCTGTAGTATCCGGCTAATCCAAGAAAACTACGAATCTCCGTCACACTCCTTGGTCTTTCCCAATTAACAACTGCCTCAATTTTCTTAGGATCCACCGCGATGCCACTTTCATTCACTATATGACCAAGGAAACGATATCTACGATAGCCAAAACTCGCACTTCTCGAATTTCGCAAATAATATATGCTCTCTAAGGGTTTGAAGGACAATCCTCAAATGTTCCTCGTGCTCCCTCGTGCTCTTTGAATAAACAAGGATATCATCAATGAATACAATGACAAAATCATCTAAGAATGCCTTAAATACCCTGTTCATTAGATCCATAAAAGCGGCGGGTGCATTGGTAAGTCCAAAAGGCATCACAAGAAATTCATAATGACCATATCTCATACGAAATGCGCTCTTAAGAACATCTTCTGCCTTAACTCTAACTGATGGTAACCCGACCTCAAATCAATTTTTGAGAAGACTCTTGAACCTTGCAATTGGTCAAACAAATCATCAATACGAGGTAAAGGGTATTTGTTCTTTACTGTCACCTTATTTAATTCACGATAGTCAATGCACAACCTCAAGGAATCATCCTTCTTCTTAACAAACAAAACTGGAGCCCCCCATGGAGAAGTACTAGGCCGGATAAACCCCTTGTTTAGCAACTCTTCCAATTGTACCTTCAACTCCCGAAGTTCTATTGGGGCCATCCTAGACGGTGCCTTTGAAATTGCTGTTGTCCTTTTTTTAATACCTCAATTGAAAACTCAACTTCTCTTTTGGGTGGTAACTCATTCACATCCTCCGAAAACACCTCCAAAAACTCTAGAACTATATGAATGTCCTCCATATTACGATCATCTAGGTAACAACCCAAGACATAAGCTAAGTAACCCTCACATCCTTTTTGAATAAGAAGAACACCTATCAAATGCATAACAAGCCCTCGCACGGTACACTTCGCACTATAAATACTACCACTTAAGCAAGTACCAAGTATTACTATCTAGTAGACTTACACATAAGGGTCATCCTACTGACCATACTCTAAGGTTTCTATACAAACCTGGCTCTGATACCAACCATGTGGCACCCCGCTCCCGCGACCCTGATTAACAAAGTAATTAACGGGAACGAGGCGTCACACGCCACCAAGGCTAACTCATACCATGAGGATGAGAGTGAAAATGTTTAGAAATTCAAGGATTAGCTGATAAATATTGCGGAAGCTTATGAAAAGGGGTCTTATATCTAAAGCCATTTTTTTTTACAAAAGGAAATAAAACTTTGAGAATTGAATAAAACGTTTCTCTATCCTCCATGGTACTCGTCGATCTCAGAGTCAAGTCCTTCAAGGTTCAGTCACGGTTGCACATAATCCATTCACAAAAAAGTCCATAAATTAAACTCCAACAATACACTAAACAAACTACGGGATATCCCCTCATGGGGTTACACATTCCCACTACCAAAATACGACCATACATGGTCTCTAAAGAGTGCATAATAAATCTCCAAGAGTTACACATAGAAAGATACTACGTACTACCACATAGACTTAGGCAAAGAGAGTCCTAGATAAGCCTAGCACAAAAGCATGAAACTCCTCTCAACATGATATGGCGAATGAAATTATGCGGTTGGATTACTTGGCTCGGTCCTCTCCTTGGAACCTGAAATAGCGGTCATTTAAAACCGGTCAGACTGCGAAGTCTGGTGAGCACGTACTTACCCCTTTGTTAGGTTTGGAAAAAATACAATATATATACAAGTTCCAAATGCCATGGTCAAATTGTTCCAAACATGCTTGCTTCACAGCTCATACATAGATAAAGAATAGTATAAACAACATAATTTAAGCAAGCATTCAAGTAGGTAAACATGTAAAGCATTTAATTCAACACTTGGGTCCTCGACCCCTTCCACAACACCACTTTGAGCCGTTGGCTCATTTTATTCAAGTACTTTGGCCATTAAAATCTCATTCGTGACACTTAGCCATCAATGTGGCGAGTCCGCGTAGAATCGCTACCTCGGACGAAAATATAGTCGACAAGTCATGACAACGCACGTGTTAACGGCTCATCCCATATTATATCCCTGGGACAGGGCATCGACCTCCGGTCTATTGTCCCCGCGCCGGGAGGGTACTGTCCGGTGTATATCCCCCAACCGTTAGGGTACTGTACCGGTGTATTGTCCCCCACCGTTAGGGTACTGTCCAACAGTGTCATTTAGGCAACCATCTCGGTCAAACATTTATAAATCATACCATGGACTTTCAGGTTAACAAATATCATTTATAAACATGCTTTAAAACATGGGCTATATCTCCAATCAAAAGATACAAATCACCAAGTAGTTATCAAGAACACATTCCACCATTCACAAGTTTCACAATATCCACCTCATAGCCCATTAACAGTTAATATATGAAAATAGCACTACCAAAGGGTTGGGTAAGTACTCACCTCGAGTCCTAGCTTATAAAATCCTTACTAGCTACCGAAACGGGAATCCAAGAGCAAAGCTAAGATAGAGGCTCTACAAATAGCAATTCAACACGTAAGGAAAAGCCAACATCAATTAAAGTGATTCCTAGTGGCTATATGTTACTAATAAGGTTCATAAGATGCCCCGTACTATGATTATGATGTCCCACTAACTTGAATGAACGGAGGAATAATGTTCTCTAAAGTAGCATATGCCACTCGGCGAGAAACGGACTTTTCAGATTTGACACACTTTACGAAAACTGGAATTTCGAATGATATATAATGAATATTGACATGAAACAAACTGGAAATGAAAGTAGACACACAGAGCTTCGAATCGGTATAAGATAGAGCAAAATACAAGCTCGTATGAGGGAGTAATGGCCTCACAAAGTTGGGTGACACAATCTGTCCGAACCCACACTCCAGCCCTGACACAGTTTACGAAAACTCACATTACGGAAAATTTAAAAGTCTTTTTGGAACAAAACCAATTGGAGATGAAAGTAGACACATAGAGCTTCATAACGATATAAAGTTTAGCAAAATATAAGCTCGTATGTGGGAGTAGTGACCTCTCAAAGTCGGGTGACACAATCTGCCCGAGCCCAACTACCAGCCCAGACACACTTTACGAAAACGGACATTCCGGAATATTTACAATGAATTTTGGCATGAGACCAATTGGAGATGAAATTAGACACACAGGGCTTCAAAATGATATAAGATAGAGCACAAACCGAATCTTTATGAGTGAGATGTGGTCTCTCAAAGTCAGGTCACATATTCTGTCCGAAAACAGAGAATCATTACAAGACCAAATTTTCTTTTAAATCAAAAGTTCTTCGAGCAAGTATGTGAAACCACTTCATTTTCGATTTAATAAGGAATGGAAGAGACACATGCAAGTCTATATGCAGCATATAGTCTTCAAGGATGAGCAAAAACACATGATTTGGAAGGATGAAGAGTATGGAATAGGGAAATCAAGGACAACTCTCATCTTTTGAGACATGAACTTCTTCTAAACCTTCCTCCATGTGGATGAACCCATGAATCCACAAGAAGATGCAAAAATAGACACATGCAATGACATTCTTAGATGATTTACCATTGCAATAGATACTAGAAGCAAGAATATGCAAGGATCCAAGAATAGATCAAAAATTTACCTCAAAGATTAGGAATAGTGAGCAAAAGAGTGATTGTAAGCTTTAATCCATGGGTAGGATGAAGGAAGAAGTCCCCACCAAGGTTGTATTTAGCTTGATGACAAATTTTTCATGATTTGATTGCTAGAATATGAAGTTTTGGTGGTGTTTTGTGGAGGTTTTTGCACAAAAACGGGTTGAGCTTCTTTTGTGAAAGAAGATGACTTCTTGTGACTCTTAGAGAAAGATGGGGGTGTGAGAAATGAGGGATATGGGCTGAACTACAAAGAGTTAAAGATGAAAAAGAGATATGGTGCATCTCTCATGTGTCTTGTCACACTTGCTTGCAAGAATTGTCCTAGTATGCCTATAGCTAGCCACTTTGGAACACCAAAAAGATGACACATTTGCTACCATATTTTGAGTTTAATATGTGGAGTAACATTTAAAAATGGCTCTAGGGTTGATAGGTATCCAACCCCCACAAGTTTTACACTCATAGTATGACAAAATACCAAGTTTTGGTCATGTTTTTGTGGCTTCTTTGCTCAAATCCGGGATTGCCCTTAAAAGATGTGATTTATTGAGCAAGATAGCTAGGGAAGAGTGTAGAGGAGACAAGCCTATGGTGTGAAACACAAGTAGTCATGATGTGACTATACATAGATAGCTAGCTTTCCTAGTGATAGGTAACTATGTGCCTAATCCCCTACACTAGATGTACATTCAAGGTATACATACTATAGCAATACTTCTACACATACTAGAAATACATACATACTTTACTACTTTTCTATATTTAATATTTCATAATAATTAAGAAATTGTTAAAATTAAGATTATAGGGAACCAATATGTAAGTTCTACCATCCAACTTAATAAGCTCAAAACATTATAACTAAATCAAATAAATTCCTAATTGAACTTAATTATGTGGGATGTCACATTCTACCCACCTTAAAAAGAAGTTTGTCCTCAAACTTGACGTACCTCTTAATTAAAATAAGTGTGGGTACGTGTCCCGCATCTCAGCTTCACTTTCCCACGTTGCTTCCTCTATTGCATGGTTCCTCCATAGAACCTTTACCAAAGGAATGACCTTGTTTCGCAAAACTTGATCACGACGATCCAAAATTTCTACAGGCCTTTCCTCATAAGATAAGTCAGACCTAACCTCCAAAGGTTGATAGGAAATTATGTGACTTGGGTCATACACGTACTTTTTCAGCATTGATACATGGAATACGTTGTGAACATGCTCTAACTCTGGTGGCAATGCAAGACGATACGCCACAACTCCAATTCTTTCAAGGATCTCGAATGGGCCAACATAACGTGCACCAAGTTTCCCTTTCTTTCCAAATCGTAGCACTCCCTTGGTTGGAGATACTTTCAAGAACACATGATCACCCACTTCAAACTCCAAATCACGTCTTCGGTTATCAGCGTAACTCTTTTGCCTATTTTGAGCAGCTTTCAACCGTTCACGGATCAAGCGAACCTTTTCAGTGGCCAATTCTACCAACTCGGGCCCTTCTATTTGTCTCTCCCCAACCTCCATCCAACAGATTGGTGAACGACACTTTCTCCCATACAAAGCCTCAAACGGTGCCATACCGATACTAGATTGGAAACTGTTATTGTATGCAAACTCGACTAAAGGTAGGTGATCCTCCCAACCACCTTCAAAGTCCAAGACACAAAATCTAAGCAAGTCTTCCAGAGTCTGAATTGTGCGCTCTGACTGCCCATCTGTCTGCGGATGAAAGGATGTGCTAAAATGCAACTTAGTTCCCAGAGACTCTTGCAACTTCTTCCAAAATCTCGACACAAAGCGCGGGTCTCTATCGGAGACAATAGAAACTGGTGTTCCATGCAGACGAATTATTTCTCCAATATACAACTTCGCCAAACGTTCCAAAGAGTGAGTCATCTTGACTGCCAAACAGTGCGCCGACTTGGTCAACCTATCCACAATAACCCAAATTGCATCATTTTGGTGGGAAGATCTTGGTAACCCGACGACAAAATCCATTGTAACGTGTTCCCATTTCCACTCAGGGATAGGTAGAGGTTGTAACAACCCAGATGGCCTCTGATGCTCGGCTTTAACTAATTGACATTGCAAACAGCGAGAAACAAATTCAGCGATTTCCCTCTTCATGCCTGGCCACCAGTATAATTGCTTCACATCATGATACATCTTCGTACTTCCAGGATGAACGGAAAAACTCGAACTATGAAATTGTTCCAACAACTTATGTTTAACTTCCGGATCATTAGGCACACAGGTTCTTCCTTCAAACTTCAGCATCCCGTCTACCAATACAAAATCCTTCCTAGTACCATCAACCACACCTTGCGACATTTTCAACAACAATGGATCGCGTGCCTGAGCTAATTTTAGTTCCTCCAAGAATGATGGTTCTAGTCTCAAGGCATACAAGTAGCTAGGAAATTGATGCGGCACAACTTCTAAGTCCAAACGTCGAAGATCTTCCTGCAGCTCACGTTGGGAAGTAATGAGACAAGCTAGGTTCGCACTACTCTTCCGACTCAAAGCATCCGCCACGACGTTTGCTTTCCCTGGGTGATAGCGAATTGATATATCGTAGTCCTTCATCAACTCGAGCCATCTTCTCTGCCTCATGTTTAACTCTTTTTGGGTAAAAATATACTTCAGGCTCTTATGATCTGTAAAAATCTCGCACCTTTCTCCATAAAGGTAATGCCTCCAAATCTTCAAAGCAAAGATCACCGCAGCTAGCTCCAAATCATGGGTTGGGTAATTTTGTTCATGTGACTTTAACTGTCTTGACGCATAAGCAATCACTTTCCCATTTTGCATAAGCACACACCCAAGCCCCTTTTTCGAAGCATCACTATAAATTACAAAATCCCCAGAGCTATCTGGTAAACTCAAAATGGGTGCTGACACTAGCCTCTCTTTCAATTCTGTAAAACTTCTCTCACATTCATCCGTCCACACAAATGGAGCATCCTTTCGAATCAGTTTAGTTAGAGGACTTGCAACAACAAAAAAGTTCTGCACGAATCTCCTGTAGTATCCGGCTAATCCAAGAAAACTACGAATCTCCGTCACACTCCTTGGTCTTTCCCAATTAACAACTGCCTCAATTTTCTTAGGATCCACCGCGATGCCACTTTCATTCACTATATGACCAAGGAAACGATATCTACGATAGCCAAAACTCGCACTTCTCGAATTTCGCAAATAATATATGCTCTCTAAGGGTTTGAAGGACAATCCTCAAATGTTCCTCGTGCTCCCTCGTGCTCTTTGAATAAACAAGGATATCATCAATGAATACAATGACAAAATCATCTAAGAATGCCTTAAATACCCTGTTCATTAGATCCATAAAAGCGGCGGGTGCATTGGTAAGTCCAAAAGGCATCACAAGAAATTCATAATGACCATATCTCATACGAAATGCGCTCTTAAGAACATCTTCTGCCTTAACTCTAACTGATGGTAACCCGACCTCAAATCAATTTTTGAGAAGACTCTTGAACCTTGCAATTGGTCAAACAAATCATCAATACGAGGTAAAGGGTATTTGTTCTTTACTGTCACCTTATTTAATTCACGATAGTCAATGCACAACCTCAAGGAATCATCCTTCTTCTTAACAAACAAAACTGGAGCCCCCCATGGAGAAGTACTAGGCCGAATAAACCCCTTGTTTAGCAACTCTTCCAATTGTACCTTCAACTCCCGAAGTTCTATTGGGGCCATCCTAGACGGTGCCTTTGAAATTGCTGTTGTCCTTTTTTTAATACCTCAATTGAAAACTCAACTTCTCTTTTGGGTGGTAACTCATTCACATCCTCCGAAAACACCTCCAAAAACTCTAGAACTATATGAATGTCCTCCATATTACGATCATCTAGGTAACAACCCAAGACATAAGCTAAGTAACCCTCACATCCTTTTTGAATAAGAAGAACACCTATCAAATGCATAACAAGCCCTCGCACGGTACACTTCGCACTATAAATACTACCACTTAAGCAAGTACCAAGTATTACTATCTAGTAGACTTACACATAAGGGTCATCCTACTGACCATACTCTAAGGTTTCTATACAAACCTGGCTCTGATACCAACCATGTGGCACCCCGCTCCCGCGACCCTGATTAACAAAGTAATTAACGGGAACGAGGCGTCACACGCCACCAAGGCTAACTCATACCATGAGGATGAGAGTGAAAATGTTTAGAAATTCAAGGATTAGCTGATAAATATTGCGGAAGCTTATGAAAAGGGGTCTTATATCTAAAGCCATTTTTTTTTACAAAAGGAAATAAAACTTTGAGAATTGAATAAAACGTTTCTCTATCCTCCATGGTACTCGTCGATCTCAGAGTCAAGTCCTTCAAGGTTCAGTCACGGTTGCACATAATCCATTCACAAAAAAGTCCATAAATTAAACTCCAACAATACACTAAACAAACTACGGGATATCCCCTCATGGGGTTACACATTCCCACTACCAAAATACGACCATACATGGTCTCTAAAGAGTGCATAATAAATCTCCAAGAGTTACACATAGAAAGATACTACGTACTACCACATAGACTTAGGCAAAGAGAGTCCTAGATAAGCCTAGCACAAAAGCATGAAACTCCTCTCAACATGATATGGCGAATGAAATTATGCGGTTGGATTACTTGGCTCGGTCCTCTCCTTGGAACCTGAAATAGCGGTCATTTAAAACCGGTCAGACTGCGAAGTCTGGTGAGCACGTACTTACCCCTTTGTTAGGTTTGGAAAAAATACAATATATATACAAGTTCCAAATGCCATGGTCAAATTGTTCCAAACATGCTTGCTTCACAGCTCATACATAGATAAAGAATAGTATAAACAACATAATTTAAGCAAGCATTCAAGTAGGTAAACATGTAAAGCATTTAATTCAACACTTGGGTCCTCGACCCCTTCCACAACACCACTTTGAGCCGTTGGCTCATTTTATTCAAGTACTTTGGCCATTAAAATCTCATTCGTGACACTTAGCCATCAATGTGGCGAGTCCGCGTAGAATTGCTACCTCGGACGAAAATATAGTCGACAAGTCATGACAACGCACGTGTTAACGGCTCATCCCATATTATATCCCTGGGACAGGGCATCGACCTCCGGTCTATTGTCCCTGCGCCGGGAGGGTACTGTCCGGTGTATATCCCCCAACCGTTAGGGTACTGTACCGGTGTATTGTCCCCCACCGTTAGGGTACTGTCCAACAGTGTCATTTAGGCAACCATCTCGGTCAAACATTTATAAATCATACCATGGACTTTCAGGTTAACAAATATCATTTATAAACATGCTTTAAAACATGGGCTATATCTCCAATCAAAAGATACAAATCACCAAGTAGTTATCAAGAACACATTCCACCATTCACAAGTTTCACAATATCCACCTCATAGCCCATTAACAGTTAATATATGAAAATAGCACTACCAAAGGGTTGGGTAAGTACTCACCTCGAGTCCTAGCTTATAAAATCCTTACTAGCTACCGAAACGGGAATCCAAGAGCAAAGCTAAGATAGAGGCTCTACAAATAGCAATTCAACACGTAAGGAAAAGCCAACATCAATTAAAGTGATTCCTAGTGGCTATATGTTACTAATAAGGTTCATAAGATGCCCCGTACTATGATTATGATGTCCCACTAACTTGAATGAACGGAGGAATAATGTTCTCTAAAGTAGCATATGCCACTCGGCGAGAAACGGACTTTTCAGATTTGACACACTTTACGAAAACTGGAATTTCGAATGATATATAATGAATATTGACATGAAACAAACTGGAAATGAAAGTAGACACACAGAGCTTCGAATCGGTATAAGATAGAGCAAAATACAAGCTCGTATGAGGGAGTAATGGCCTCACAAAGTTGGGTGACACAATCTGTCCGAACCCACACTCCAGCCCTGACACAGTTTACGAAAACTCACATTACGGAAAATTTAAAAGTCTTTTTGGAACAAAACCAATTGGAGATGAAAGTAGACACATAGAGCTTCATAACGATATAAAGTTTAGCAAAATATAAGCTCGTATGTGGGAGTAGTGACCTCTCAAAGTCGGGTGACACAATCTGCCCGAGCCCAACTACCAGCCCAGACACACTTTACGAAAACGGACATTCCGGAATATTTACAATGAATTTTGGCATGAGACCAATTGGAGATGAAATTAGACACACAGGGCTTCAAAATGATATAAGATAGAGCACAAACCGAATCTTTATGAGTGAGATGTGGTCTCTCAAAGTCAGGTCACATATTCTGTCCGAAAACAGAGAATCATTACAAGACCAAATTTTCTTTTAAATCAAAAGTTCTTCGAGCAAGTATGTGAAACCACTTCATTTTCGATTTAATAAGGAATGGAAGAGACACATGCAAGTCTATATGCAGCATATAGTCTTCAAGGATGAGCAAAAACACATGATTTGGAAGGATGAAGAGTATGGAATAGGGAAATCAAGGACAACTCTCATCTTTTGAGACATGAACTTCTTCTAAACCTTCCTCCATGTGGATGAACCCATGAATCCACAAGAAGATGCAAAAATAGACACATGCAATGACATTCTTAGATGATTTACCATTGCAATAGATACTAGAAGCAAGAATATGCAAGGATCCAAGAATAGATCAAAAATTTACCTCAAAGATTAGGAATAGTGAGCAAAAGAGTGATTGTAAGCTTTAATCCATGGGTAGGATGAAGGAAGAAGTCCCCACCAAGGTTGTATTTAGCTTGATGACAAATTTTTCATGATTTGATTGCTAGAATATGAAGTTTTGGTGGTGTTTTGTGGAGGTTTTTGCACAAAAACGGGTTGAGCTTCTTTTGTGAAAGAAAATGACTTCTTGTGACTCTTAGAGAAAGATGGGGGTGTGAGAAATGAGGGATATGGGCTGAACTACAAAGAGTTAAAGATGAAAAAGAGATATGGTGCATCTCTCATGTGTCTTGTCACACTTGCTTGCAAGAATTGTCCTAGTATGCCTATAGCTAGCCACTTTGGAACACCAAAAAGATGACACATTTGCTACCATATTTTGAGTTTAATATGTGGAGTAACATTTAAAAATGGCTCTAGGGTTGATAGGTATCCAACCCCCACAAGTTTTACACTCATAGTATGACAAAATACCAAGTTTTGGTCATGTTTTTGTGGCTTCTTTGCTCAAATCCGGGATTGCCCTTAAAAGATGTGATTTATTGAGCAAGATAGCTAGGGAAGAGTGTAGAGGAGACAAGCCTATGGTGTGAAACACAAGTAGTCATGATGTGACTATACATAGATAGCTAGCTTTCCTAGTGATAGGTAACTATGTGCCTAATCCCCTACACTAGATGTACATTCAAGGTATACATACTATAGCAATACTTCTACACATACTAGAAATACATACATACTTTACTACTTTTCTATATTTAATATTTCATAATAATTAAGAAATTGTTAAAATTAAGATTATAGGGAACCAATATGTAAGTTCTACCATCCAACTTAATAAGCTCAAAACATTATAACTAAATCAAATAAATTCCTAATTGAACTTAATTATGTGGGATGTCACAGTAACGATATCAATAACAAAAGTGCAGCATCCTCATCGCCCACCTTCTCGCCAATATTACGAAAATCTAAAAAAATTGTGTTCAATTGATCAAGATGGTCCTTGAGATCCGTACCTTCGAGTATCCGCAAAGTGAAGAGCCTTTGCTTTAGTACCAACTTGCTAGTGAGACTCTTTGTCACGTAGAGACTCTCCAACTTGAGCCAGAGCTTCACTGCTTCCTTCTGATCTGCGACCTCGATGATCACATCATCCGGTAAGCACAACATAATGTTAGAATGTGCCTTCTCCTCCATCGCCTTTAACTCCGCTGATGCAACGTTCATGCCTCCCTTGTCTGCAGTCAAAGGTGCCCATATGCCTTGCGATTTTAGCAAAGCCTCCATCTTTATCTTCCACAGACTGAAGCTGTTCCCTCCTGTGAACCTGTCGATCTTCAAGATCGATCCGGACATCGTTCTTGGTGGATCTTAAACCCTAGTCGCGTGCTCCACCCAGATCGCAAAACCCTAGCTTTGATTTCACCAAGTTGTGAAACCCTAGCTTTGCTCCGCCTTGATCTTGATCTTGAAACACCGCCACACCTGAGCTCTGATACCAGTTTGTTATGACAAACCACCTCACGAACAATGAACGAATAAAAGAAGACCACAAGATTTTACGCGGTTCGCTAGCAAAATATTTGCTAACTACCTCCACGGCGGAAAAGCACTCTTTATTCACTTAAGAGGAACAATTACAACTTGTATTGCATAAAAAACTAGTGACCCTTATGGTCCCTTTTATAGTACTAGGAAATTTCTAAGGAGGTCACGTTGATGGCTAAAAGCACATGACCTAGCTAGCCCAAAAAGACCACCGCGCTTTGTGTTGTTTCTTAATCACATACTGCCATTGAATTTTCAACCAAGTCATTTGTTTTGTTTCTAGCCGCCTTGACATTCAAGGCATATTCGACATCTTTATCAAATTTCACCACATAAAATTTATCCTTGGTTCAGACTTGCAATTTAACACCATATAGTAATGCAAATGTATGGCTCTAGCTTTTGGTGTCATGCAACTGAGATTCAAATTTTTTAAAAAGGAATCGATAGCGATGGATGCATATTTAGCCGTGAAAGTGGTCGTGGAACACCTAGAGGTGGTGAGGGGTTAGGTTTCTTCGTGGTTGATGTTGGCGGTGGGACAGGGACAATGGCTGAAACTTGAAGTGCAAATTCAGTTCTTGATGCAATTCGTTGATGAAGTGTTCAAGTCTCTTGTATTTAAAATTGTAATGTCTGATTTATGTGGCATAGCTGAAATTATTGTCCCTCTCGTGTTTCATGAATTACTAGGATTAAAGAATATGTATCTTGACAGACACTCAACACGTACCTTATTCCTCAGGCGGATTCTGTTCGTATAAAGTTGGGGTTTGATTTTAGTTATCATGTTCCCCGTATTGGCTTAAGTGGTGGTTTGTCCTTGTGTTGGAGCAAAAATGTGGATGTGCAGATTCTCTTCAGAAATCGTTTTCATATCCACTGCTTTGTTACACCTCCTGAATTTGGCTCTACTACATTTCATTTCACCGGATTCTACGATGATCCATTCACTCAAAACTGAAGATTCTCTTGGGATCTTTTAAGACGTTTGAAACCTACTACTTGTTCTCCGTGGTTGGTTATTGTAGATTTTAACGAAATACTTTCAAACTCAAAAAAACTTGGTTGGAATTGTCGTTGTTTGTCGCAAATTCAAGATTTCGCGGATACGTTGTCGGATTGTGGTTTGTTCGATTTGGGGTATCGATGAGAATACTTTACCTGGTGGAATGGCCGATCTCATCCGTAAAGATTGGATAGAGCGGTATCAAACTCTGAATGGGATACGGTTTTTCCCTCCAAGTCGGTAGAAGTGTTTCCATATGTGGGTTCGGACCACTATCCATGATTCCGACTGGCTTGCCTCGACGCTTCCATTTTACGGCTGAATGGGCTCGATCTCAGGACTATCATGATACCATCCAACATGTGTGGCCTACAACTACTCCTAATACTAATTTTATACATGCTTTTTCTCATAAAATTATTACAACAAAAAATCATCTTCGTAGATGGGGAAAAAAGAACTTTTCTGAAACTGTTAAGGAGAAGAATTATCTGTTGCGTCGTCTTGCTACCCTGAATAAAAAACAAATTTGTCCCAATATTGTGCATGAGAAAAAAGATATTTTTGTTAGACTTTAAAAATTGTTAAGCAGAAATCTCGTGTCAACTGGTTACGTGAAGGTGACCGAAATACTAATGTTTTTCATAAAATAGCCTCTGACAGAAAACGTAAAAATACTTTCTCGGATTTGTGTAGTCCTTCTGGGATTTTACACACTGACTTGGAAGAAATTAATAATTTTTTTGGGAATTTTTACAAACATATGTTCAAGGCTACAACTGATTTGTTCCCCTAAGAAAATTCTAGTATAAACTCTTGTATTACAACTGAAATGTATGATTTCTTAAATTCTCCTTTTACGGAAGACGAAATTATTGCTGATGTTAATTCTATTGGCCCTTTAAAAGCCCCTGGTCCTGATGGTCTTCCGGGTATTTTTATCATACTTATTGGGATATTATTGGTCAAGAAGTTGTTGATATGTGTTTACATTTCCTAAACAATGGTGGTGACATTTCTAGCATAAAGCAAACTTGCATTTCCTTAATCCCAAAACTTAACTCCTAAATTCGTGGTGGATTTTCGTCCCATTAGCCTTTGTAACGTGTCATATAAAATAATTTCTGAGACTATTGCTAACCGGCTTACAGATATTCTTCTACTATTATTGACCCGGCTCAATCCGCTTTCATAAAAGGACGTATATTTATGATAATTCTATCATTGTTTTTTTTACTATTCACACAATCCAAAATCAGAAAAACACTACGGGTTCCTTTTCGTTAAAACTTGATATGGTAAACCTTACAACCGGATCGAAATGGTCTTACCTTCATCAATTTCTTCGTAAAATTGGTTTCCTACAAACTTTATTAACCGTATCATGTCTTGTGTGACCTCGGTCTCTTTTTCTATCTTAATAAATGGTCAGCAAACATATTATTTTATCCCAACTAGGGGAATTCGTCAAGGTGACCCTATTTGCCCTTATCTTTATATTATGTGTACTTTTATTCTCGTACCATTACCCACCTTTTATTTGCGGATGATAGTATACTTTTTGCTAAGGCAACAAAAGAAAATGCAATTTCTATTAGTTTCATCCTTTATCAATATTGTGAGTCGTCAGGGCAGTTAATAAATAAAAATAAATGTGTTTGTTTTCGGGCCAAGAGTCCAAATGTTACTCGTAATTGCATTTCTAAAATTCTACAAATTCCTATGTCCCCAATGCATATTAATTATTTAGGCTTGCCTACTGTTATTGAAAAAAATAAGAAAAAACTTTTTGAAAATCTAAAAAAATAAATTTGGAATAAAGTTAGTGGTTGGAAAGAATTTTTTATCACCTGGTGGACTAGAAATTTTTAAAAAATCTGTTGTTCAAGCTATTCCAACTTATATTATGTCTAACATCCTTCTCCCAAGTACTTTTTCTGATGATATACAAAAACTTTTTCACTAAGTTTTGGTGGACAAATGATCTTGACAAGAAAAAAATCATTTAGAAAAACTGGGATAGTTTATGTTGTCCTAAAAGTATTGGTGGGTTGGATTTTCGTCATTTGTATTCTTTTAATATTTCCTTACTTGGTAAGAAAACTTGGAAAATCCTTACTAACCGAAATTCCCTTTTTTCAAGTGTCCTCAAAGGCAAGTATTTCAACAATTCAAGCATCATAACAGCAGAGACTAATTGAAGTTCTTCCTACATTTGGAAAAACGTTGTTAAAGATAAAAATATTGTTTTAATGGGATTCGCCAAGGCATTGGTAATGGCCAAAACACTTTTATTTATCATAATAGATGTATCCCTATTAGTCTTGGTAGAAAACCTCTTAGCTTTCCTACCTTACCTTTGGACTCTAAAGTTTCGTCTCTTATAAACTCAAATTTCACTTGGAACATTGACTTAATTAAAACAAGTTTTTCTGAAGATGAAGCCGAGGCTATTATTCAAATTACTTTAATTTCGCTTCATAACCCATATCACTTTATATGGTCACAATTTTCAATGGTGTTTATAAGGTGAAATTTGCATATCTTATGACACTTGCTAATTTTACTATCCATTCCTTTGCTAGCAGTGTTTCCAATTCCGCAAATAACTTTAATTTCTCCTGGAAAAAAATTGTGGAATCTAAATGTTTCAAGTAAAATAAAAAACTTTATTTGGCGAATCTACATCCTCTGTATTGCAACCAAAGATAATCTTCTTAAAAAAGGGGTTTCGTTACATCTGCTTTGTTGCTTTTGTAAAGATAGGAATGATTCGGTTGAACATATATATATATATATTTTATTATAAATGGAGCCGAAGACTTTTTGCTTCTCCAATTATACATCTACATCTTTTAGATCCATCTATGCCTTTTCCTCATAGATTGAAACATATGTTCCAGACTTTAGATTCGCAGTATCAACAGATCCTGTGTTTCCTTCTTTGGCATATTTGGCTAGAGAGAAATAGAAGGATTTTTAGATCAGAATAAAAAAATATTTCGAATCTAGCGATTCATATCATTTCTGAAAACAAATTATTTCAGGATAATAATTATCTTGGTCGGGAGGTTTTGCATGCGGACACCGGAAGCAGAGATAGATTTGAATGTTGGAAACCTCCACCACCAGGGTATCTGAAGTTAAACATCGATGCATCGATATCAACTGATCTAAATAGATCGGCAGGCGGAGGAGTTATTCGCAACTCAGAAGGAAGATTTTTTCTAGGCACGACTTTTCAAATTCCTTTCAGCACGGATTCTCTCATTGCACAAGCATTTGCTATGCTTCAAGCCCTCACAGAAGCGAGATCAAGAGGTTTTACAAATTTGATTGTGGAAACAGATAACAAATCACTGTCTTCACAACTTCTGAAGAAAGCGCCTATAGAGGGTCTCTCAGAGAAGAGCCGACTAATAGCTACGGTCTTCAACAAGCTTCGGGAGTACTTATACTCTAGGGTTTTATGGTGTAGTAGAAATCAGAATGGGCTGGCCCATAGTTTTGCTAAATTGGGCCTTGGTAGTGATGTATTATCGTTTTGGGCTTGTTCTTTCCCTGACAGCTTGTACAACTCTTGGGCTTTGGCAATAGTCCAACTCATCCTCCTAAGTCCTTGCATCTGCAAAAAAATTTGTAGATGCCTTTCTATTCGAACACTCATTCTTCCAGTGACCCTTCTCCTTGCAAAATGTGCCCACGTCCTTCCGTAAATTAGAATTCTTGTTCTTCTTACTGTTTCCTTTGGCTACCATCATCGCGCCGGCAATCGGACCATCTGAACTTCAATGTGCATCCATGTTCCGTATCTCCCTGGTGTGAAGAGCCGATCTTACCGCTTCTAGGTTTACAGTTTGCTTCCCTGGGACAACAGGCTGTACGAACCCCTCATACAATGGTGGTAGCAAAATCAACAAGATCAAGACGACAACCTCGTCTGTCACTATCTCGTAACTCAAGCAAAATAGAATTAAGACGATTTAAGTGATCTCTCGGATTCTTACCTTACATCATTCGTAGACCAAACAACTGTTGTTTAACGTTAATTTGTTGAGCGACTTCTTCTTGTATAGTCTCTCCAACTTCGTGCATAGCCCTTTAGCTGTCTCTTGATCTATGAACTACGTATCACGTCATCTTCCAAACACAACATGATCGTTGCGTACGTCCTTTACTCCATTTATTTGTATTCTGCGGTGGTTGTACTTGCTCCCTCCTTGTCCTCTCCCAACGGAAATCAAAGGCATTATTTCTTTAACAACGAACACATCTTGATCTGCCAATGACTGAAGTTGTTCCTCCCAGTAAACCTGTTGATCTTGATCATCCCTTCAGACATAATTCTTCATAGCTCCAAAACCTCCTTGATTGTGTGCTCCACCTAGATCGCTAAACCCTAGCTATGAATTTCACCAAATTTTGAAACCCTTGCTCCTAAGCTCCACCTACATCTTGGAACGCCGACAGCGTGACTATGATACCATTTTGCTTTAACCTGGGTATCTAAAAGCAAGAACGATGCAAAAACAAAATTAAGTACACACTGATGTAACATGGTTCACTAGCACGACGCTAGCTACCTCCACGGCCAAATATCCCATTGTTTATTTGGACAACGTTGCGAATACAACCCACACAGCAAAGAGCACAACATATAGCCTTTATAGAGGACGAATATACATTGCTAGTGCTCAAAGTATTACCATAAAGCTGAAACGAAACTGAGAGAAGTGGAATATTCCTGTATTCAACTTGAGTAAAGTAGTATACAAGGGGTTGCATTTATAGGCTATACAAGAAGTGAATATAACATGCTCGAGCGATGTGGGAAAAATACTATACATATATCATAACAACCTCCCTCAAACCGAAGTTGTCGTGATAAGCGGATGTTTGGAGACTAAGTTGCGAAAGCGTCCTGGTGGATGAGACTTTGTATGAATATCGACAATTTGATCTCACGAAGACACAGACATTGGGTGAACTGTGCGAGCACGGAGATGATGGCGTGTAAAGTGATAATCTTTCTCAATATGTTCCCTCCGAGAATGAAGAAATCATTGTGAGCAACCTGGATGGCGCTGCAGTTGTCACAACATATAATAGTTGTTGGATTTGGTGCCCTAGAGGCAATCTAATATTTAGTATGAACAATGTTATTGGCTAGAATATTTATTTATTATATATTGTGATATTTAATATAATGAAGTCCTTAGATACAATGTGTTGTTTATCTTATATATCCCTAGTCCATTATTGATTAATAGGAAGATCAAATATAGACTAGTATGTGTGTAGATTAATATGGAGATATCAAGTCTAACACATGGGTATGCATTAGGAGTAATGGCATACTGGATTGACCCACAGCGAGAAGGATACACTAGATTATGTTAAAGTCACAATCGCCTCTCGTAGTGCTAATATAATGGCAATCCTTAGACTTGAAGTCACTAGATACTCTAGCTGTGAAATATCATGCTTTGATGTTATCAAACGTTACATCGTAACTGGGTAATCATAAAGATAGCTGTCAGACATGATAGGAAGCAAGCTTAGAGATCGTAGTGATGTAGAGAGGATTTGTCCCTCCCACATAATGGGGGTAAATATCCACGGCCACTCGAGGGATGAGGCTTATTGAATGTCTGGCCAAGCTCAGATAAATCAATATGGAGATATTGATGGTATCTGCTCGCATAAGCGTATTCCCAGGATCGAGGAACTATGGATTGGCTATACAATGTGACTATTTTTGTCTCGTGTCTAATCCGGATATGGAGACAAAGGGAAAGTGCAATATGATATATATTGGGCACAAGAGGTTTGTCGGGATCACTGACTATTTCTATTAGTTGGGTTGCATGGATGTGTTGCTAGACACTGCTTCATGTTAGTAATAAGTTACTACCAACTAAGTAGAAACCTCTGGGGTCACACGTCAAATAGAGTAGAACTAGATTTGGGATTAATTAATATGATTAATTAATAAGAAGGATCACTTAGCAACACCTTGCAAACTTAGTAGGACTAATATGCAAGGAGGGGACTAATCCAAGTTCGTGTAGAACTAAGAAGGACCTTTATGTAGTTAACAAGGAGTTGTTGGACTATATAAAGGAGGCTCTAGCTTCCTTCCCACAAATGTTATTAGACATAACACAAGAGAGTGGTAGAGAGCAAAAAGAGAGAGCAAGAACAAGCTAGAGGCCAAAGCCCCTAGCCGTCCGCCCCTTCCCGTCGGCACAAGAGAGGGCCGAAACCCTCTCTTCTTCCTTTGGTTGCTTGATTCCTTCTTCCCTCTTCCTCCGGTCAAAGCTAGCACTTGAGAAGGAAGAATCTAGATCTCACCTCTAGACGTGGATCAACCGTAGAGAAGAGGACAATATTCTTCGTGTGATCTCCCAAACCAAAAGGTACACAACTACTATGTCCCTTATCATGTTATGATGTCTCTTCCTGTGATCCTTGGTGGGTTTTGAGTAGGATTAATTTTTTTTATTCCGCTGCGTTACCTACGTCAAAACCCAACATTGGTATTAGAGCCACAAGCCGTAGTGCATAACATGAATTTATGTGTTACGATTTCATTTCATACACCGTAATGTTTATTTTACGCGAAAACTGAAATTAATTGGCATAGTAGATGCAAATTGAATTTGATTCAATATAAACAAGATCTAATTTAACATTGGATGTTATAATTTGTGAGTTTAATCACATAAGATGTGAATTATTGGTTCTTGAAAATTAGGGTTCATGGGCACATAGTTGAAAAGGAGTTTTCAATTATGGAAACAATTTTATGGAAACATCCATAAAGGAAACAACCAAGCTTGGGCAACAAGGAAGAAGGGAAGGAAATTAGGGCCGAAACCCTAGCCGTCCGCCCCTTTCTCCTTGCGCGCCAAGCAAGGCCGCGGGTCACTAGGACGGCCGGCCTTGGGCCGGGCCGAGTGGCGGGAGGCCCGTCCTTGGGGTTCAGCCTAGGCTTAGGTTGGACCCCTTGGACCGTTGTAACCCTAATTGCCCAATTCAATTAAAATTGAACAAGCGCGTTAAAAATTGTTTTAATTGTATTATGTGCTTTGTTGCATGGTGGATGGATATAGCATAGGTTGTGGATGTTTATTGCGTTGTGGTTTGGTTTACGGCCTGCGAGCTGATCAAATTAATGTAATAATTAATTAGGTTTTACGGCCTACGAGTCGTCTTTTCTCCTCGACATGTGAGGCTTTTGTTATTTATTTATTCTAGATGATAGGCTAGAATTAGAAATATTTAGATGATTGCCAAGAGCATGGAGAAGAAGATCAGAGAACCAAAGAAGCCAAAAGACAAAGAAGACACCCCCTAGGCGCGCGACTATGGTGGAGCACATGGAGATGAGCTGTCACTTTAGAGCAATTGGATATTATTATTGGCTTGGTAATATTTTAGTCTAGGGGCCATATCCATGCCACGTTTTTTTATTTTAATTTTGTGGATGTTTATTATTTATGTCTTGTTATTTATTTTTGTGTGTATGTCGATACTAGCGAAACGTTAGCAAGATAATAATAAACAAGGATGGTCTTTTATTGTGGATTTCCCAATCTAAAGAAGTAGATCATGTTGATTGGATCAACCAAAAAAATTAAGAATGTTTATATCCCTCAATTAAATATTGCGTTTTGCCATCTCTTGCCAAAACACCCTTCCTGATCAGGGTTTATTAAAATTTGGGCTTGCCAAAGCAAGGTGATTTTGATTTACCATGGTGTGTTGCGGACGACACAAGCTAGTAATGTGTGTATGTTGAAGCAAGAGGTTGGACGCAACTGGGTAAGACTCAATTGGATTGATGAACCTAGAGGCATGACAATTAGGCGTCATCCATGGGATGAAGAATAAACAGTTATTCACCTAATTGGACCAAGAGTTGCATGGGATGCAATTGGAATGGTTCCTACCTAAATAAACCTATTCTTGGGCGACTTGCCAAAGCAAGCTCAAGAAGAAGTGAAAATGGATCTTGGACCTACTAGAAAATATTATGATATTTTCCGCATTAATGGTGAGGGCTATTAATCCGAGAAAAATAGTGGGAGCTATATTTGATTATCTAGCCATTGTTGAATATAGTTAAATTGTTCAAAATACTAAAATTGCACATTTATCGTTTTGTAGAATTCCAAATGGCAAACAACAACGCATCGACTTTATCCCTACGATCTGTCCTTGAGAAGGATAAACTGTCTAGAATAAATTTTCTTGACTGGTACAGATTCTTAAGGATTGTCCTTAATAAAGAAAAGAAGATGTACGTCTTGGACACTCCAATTCCAGAACCGCCACAAGATGAGTCTGTTCTAGCAGAAGTAAGGGCACGTCAGAAACATATTAATGATTCTAATGACATGATTTGCCTCATGCTTTGCACCATGATTGCTGAGCTTCAAAAGCAGCACGAGAACATGGAGGCCTATGATATGATCATACACTTGAAACAATTGTTTCAGGAACAGGCAAGGCATGAACGCTATGAGGTGTCTAAAGCATTGTTCAAGAATAGTCTCGCAGAGGGGAATCCAGTAGGGCCTCATGTGCTCCGAATGATCGGGTACATTGAGAACCTTGAGAGACTGAGATTCCCACTTGGCCAAGATTTGGCAACTGATGTTGTCTTGCAATCGTTTCCTGACAGTTATAATTCAGTTCATCATGAACTATAATACGAACGAGATCAGTAAGACTCTGCCAGACTTGTTTAACATGCTAAAAACAGCCGAACAGAGCGTCAACAAAGGCAAAGGCAAGGCCATAATGATGGTGCATAAGAAGAAGGGAAAAGTATTTGCCTCTAGTTCCAAAGGAAAGCGCAAGAAAGTTGCAAAATCCAAGGAATCCCTAAAGCTTAGTCGAGGCGAGCCTAAAGGTGAATGTCACTACTGCAGCCAGCCGGGTCACCGGAGGAGGAATTGCCCTAAATATCTGGAGGATAAGAAGCTTGGAATAGTGATTCCACCACCACCAGATATTTATGTTATAGACCACAAGAGAGGGCCGAAACCCTCTCTTCTTTCATTAGTTGCTTGATTCCTTCTTCCCTCTCCTCCGGTCCAAGCTAGCACTTGAGAAGGAAGAATCTAGATCTCACCTCTAGACGTGGATCAACCGTAGGGACGAGGACAATATTCATCGTGTGATCTCCCAAACCAAAAGGTACACAACTACTATGTCCCTTATCATGTTATGATGTCTCTTCCTGTGACCCTTGGTGGCCTTTAAGTAGGATTGAATTTTTGTAATTCCGATGCGTTACCTACGTCAAAATCCAACAGTACTAGCATCGGACTGTGGCATTCCATATTAGATAATAACAATCACATCCAGATAAGCTCATGTGTAGCATAATCTAATGCACGATATTCAGCTTACGTGCTTGACCGGGCAACGACACTTTGCTTCTTGCTACACCAGGAGATAAGCGAGTTGCCCAAGAAGAAACTATACCCCATAGTAGAACGTCTATGAGTCGGATTACTAGCAAAATCAACATCTAAAAACCCATGTAAAATGGGTGTAGACTCGTCAGAAAAATATAGACCGCGAAATAGAGTACCTTTTGCGTACCAAAGAATACGAAGGATAGCAGCATAATGTGTAGAGCGAGGAGCAGTCAAAAACTGACTAATCTGATGAATAACATATGCTATGTTGGGACAAGTAACCGTGAGATAAACTAGGCTACAGAATATGTCAATGCCGAGCAGGATCAGATAACTCTTTACCCACACACGGTGTAAGCTTCAAGTTGGGCTCCAATGGGGTGGATGCGACCTTTTGATCGGTCATTTCTGCACGAGCAATAATATCAGAAGCATACTTTTCATGTGAGAGTGAGTATTCATCAGCATCAAAAGTGACCTCAAGACCCATGAAATAACTGAGAGGCCCCAAGTCTTTCATCTCAAAGTGGTGATTCAATGACTCTTTTAGCTTAGTAATGTTGGGTTTTTGGCAATCAAACACAGCTGAAATAACAAAAATAATTATGGATGTTGGATAGCAAATACAGAGGGTTAGCCGACGTTGTAGCCGCCGCAACAATGGCGGTGGCCGTAGTGGAGACCGAAGTTGAAGAGGTGTTTGGAGTCGTCATGGCTCTGATACCATGAAAGAAACAACATAGGGTTTCAAATCAAACAATCAAATCATCAAGAACAGAGAATCAAGAAGATGATTGGAGATCAGAGAGATAAAGAGGATGCTCTGTATTCTTCCATAATGAACAGTAACGTACAAGGAGTAATAAATACAATATATGGCACAAATTGAGTCGTTGGATCAGTCAACTTCGATCCAACGGTTATTATCCAGATCCGCTAGATATTATTGCACATCAGTCCTCCTGGTTGAGTGATCTTTAGCGAGAGCCTCTCAGTTTGGTCTTCATTTCAGTTTCATCCTTGGGCTAGAGCTGAGATGGCTCTTGGCCTTTGGGCTTGAATGTTGAGAAGGCCCAACAATAAAACCTTGTGGATTGAGCTTGATCTTGATAGTCTAATACTTTTTAGTCATCATATCACTGAATCATAAATTCAAACTATATTCTAAGCGATTTGATATTCTCGATTTAAACATTACAAGTCACTTCATATCTACTTTAGCCAGTACTTTGTGGGTTGAGACTCCACCAGTTTGGGCCATATACTTATACTTTAAGGATGTAATGGGCCGTTTTGGCAATTCTCTATATTAATCCAATTGGGTTGAATTTAAAAAAACTACTTTAGCCGATTTAGCACATTGGAAAATAATAGAAGTTTAGTACTACTAGTATGTCATGTATTCCAATTAAAACTGATAGTTTGTGTGACACGCATTATAATGTGCGGTACTTAAGAGTAGTTTGCTGAAATATTATCTTATCCTTCAAGAACGTAATAACACATGCCATGGTGACTTGGTGCTCCTAGAACAACTAAATGTTTCTCAATCAAATGACCCGAGCAACCCAGAATTTCAACTGCAAGTCTAAATCAACTCACTTCCCCAAAAACTCGAAGGACTTTTTTTGTCTCTGTTAGCAATTGGTGCGCCCATGTGGGGTTCCCAATGCAATTATCGTAACCTTATGGGGTTAGTTGTACTAATGCACAAACTAGAGGGGTTAGTAGCTAAGGTCAAACCCTAGGGGTTTATGTGCAAACCTAGGAGAAGTTTTGCCTATATAAAGAGGTAGCCTCCTACACATTATGCCAATGCTTAATGCTATCCCATTGAGAAAAGTTACTCTGTCTAGATTCATACTAGTTGTAGAGAACCCTAGTCTCTCTCCAACTTCATCCAAGGAGGTGGAATGTGGTGTGGATCACAGTGTTCGTCCTCGAGATTCACACTAGATTGGTGGGAGCAAGATCAAGAAGGAGGCGCGTGAAAGCAAGCAACAACCGATCATCCGCTGCATTAAGGAGCTTAGGAAGACAAGGTAAACACATGAATCTTCCGCTATAATTCATGTTGTAGATCTGTATGTGATAGATCCTTCCTGCCCTTCATTGGTATCAGAGCCATAAGTTTGTTTTTCGTGCCTCGATATGCGTTCCCGAATCTGATTTAAAAATAGAGTTTCTGAAATTTCATAACCATTAGACTAAACCTATATGGTTAGGTAGGGTTTTTCACGAGGATTCCAGAAATATAAATTTTATATTTTTTGGATTTACGATGAATTAGTTATGAACTTTTAAAGATTCGGAACTGTATTAATCTGGACTGCTAGATCCAATCAGTAGAACACGTTTTTCAAAAACTTGTTAAAATTGGATTTTGACCACATAATCGGGATCAGGACGAAAAGACGATCCCGAAAAAATTAATTTCGTCGGGAACGGAGCACGGGAAGGCGGCACGTGGGCTTAACGCGCCACCGACGCCGCCTCCACGCGCGGCCACGCGCCGCCACGCGCCGCACGCGCCAAAGGGCTGGCGGCGGCTGCTGACGTGGTGATGACGTGACGGTGCCACGGCAGCAAATGGTTGACGTGGCGATGACGTGGTAGCCATGTGGCGGGTGATGTGGCAGCTGACGTGGTGATGACGTGGCGGGGGTTACGCGGCTGCTGACGTCAGCATAGGTGCTGACGTGGCATGCCACGTGGCATGCTGACGGCACATGGCCGAAGTTGGCGCGTGACAGAGGCGGACGCGCCCACGCGCGGCGGCGCGTGAGGGAGCGTGCGGCCTTCTCCCGCCGTCATTTTTCGTCCGGTTTTTTCCTAGGGACTCCAAATTAAATTTCCTATTTTTTGGATATTTTTTCATAATTTTTGGAGCGACGGAAAATTTTAGTAATTTCCAGATTAATTAATTAGTGTTTAGCACACTTCCCGAGGCAGTTTGACGACCTTAAGCACACTGTTTTGAGCCCAAAATTTTTATGGAAACTTAGGTCAATTTTCACTACGTTTTGCCATAGGTGGTGAGACCCTAAGAGGTAGGGAGCAATTTTCGATCTTTTTAGTTGATTAGATCATTGCTTATTAATTTCCAGTAATTATTGTTTAATTCCGGAAATTTCCAGAAAGTTACAGTATGTTTATTATATTTTTATACATGCTGTTGTGGGTTGAATGGATGTGTTTGGTGCATGGATGTGGCATAGATGTTATATATTTTTGTTTTGGTTTTGGTTTTGAATATGTAATCGAAATACGGCCTGCGTGTCGTGCCTCTCTATATACTCTAGTGTCTTCTCTTCTCATCCACTCGCCTCTATGAGGTTACTTCTTATTAGAAATAAGATAGTTAGTAGAGATTGAAGATAGAAGCTTCAAGAGAGGTGGCCAAACCAAAACCTATGGCGCAAGGTGCATGGAGCAATTAGACGGTCTAAAGGAGCCTCAAGCTTGGAGTCCTCAAGTAGGCGAGATGGCATGAGATGGAGTTCAAGACTTGCTCAAGATGTACTCTCAATAGTGGGAGTGCACCTTAGGGGCCACATCCATTGCATATTTATTTATGGTTATGCTTGTTATATGTTATAACTGCGTGTGATTGGATATATATGTGTAACCTCGCATGCTTAAGAACTAAAACAAAAGAGCTCACATGATGACATGATTAAAATTTATAGGAAATCACATGTGATGAGATTTGATTCATATGATATACGCTAGGTTTTGGTGGAGTCCTTGTGAGGAACTATTAAGTTTAATCAATGTCACATGTTATTTTGGAGCTAAGTAAATGCTAGTGATTAACTTCCACAATGTCTCTATCAATCGTGTCTAAATCGAAACTGTAAAGGCTAAATGGTGACAACAAACGATATGATGAGTCGTCGTACTATGTAACCATCCGTTGGACATAGGTTGTCAGCCACCTACAAACATGGTCGAACCTGTGATGAATAAGCTGTCACAGCAGCACATAGACATTATCTTTAGGCTCACCAATAGTGGGAGGCAGCAGTCAAGATAATGTCATAGAGCATGCTATGAAAAGGTGGGGAAATGACCTCATCAGCATGTTCATGACCACTTTTAAAATTTGTAGGAAGCCAAAGAGGAATCTTGGATCCATCTTAGCCATTTGCGTACATATATTGTGAGTAGTGACTCATAATAAATCTTCCTTAACTATGAGTTATGGCTCATGTCATAAGATTGAGCACTCGACTTTAATGTCTGAGATTGATGCCATTTATGATCAGAAAGTTAAAGGCTGTCAGGTGCAAGCTATCCGATTTGCAATTTGTTGCAATCTCTGCCACGTTTCATGAAACGTTATATGACACACTTTGCAAGTGTCAAGATGTTTGGATAAGACCAAAACATCACTCTGTTCTAGGATCTAAGCAAAATAAGTTTTGTTAAAGAATACTAGTCCAGCATACTTCGGATGTCTAAGCGATAAAAGATTGCTAAAGGCTGTTAGTGAAGTATAATCATACTTAATGAAGTATGATAGGCAGATATTGTCTCTAGCCGGGTATTAGGACCAAGGCAACAGGTGGGGCAAGGATAAGGAAATTTAGGGGCAATATTGGCATAAGGCCAGTATTACCCAAGACTGACAAACGCAAAAGGGCTAAGGAGTAATTGTACTCCTGTAGCTTAGCGCAAGACTTTACGAGCCTAGGCATGTGCCCTGAGAGACACCATATATAAATGACCAGATGACCAGAGTGCCCGATGCATTAGGAGTCTTCTATACACTATGGTGTGTACTCAGACCTAGCGAACGCTATGCAATCGGAAGAATTGGATTTTAGGATATTCCAATTTAAGACACGAGATTGTAGCCAGGATACTCTATATGATGGATCTATCGAAGATGATGCTTCGACTAGTTAGCCATATATGCTAACTAGGGTGGGGACCTAGATGCACATGGATCCAACTCAGGCTATTATCCATGCTCGATGATAGACTCGCATGGAACAAATGCAATATAAGTGTTGCGCGATCGTATTGGACCGCTCCATTGACCATGGAAGCGAAGCACGATTGCCTATTCTGCCATAGGGCAGGAATGTGTTTAACTAAAAAGGTTTCTGGTAGGCTTGTGAGCTCCCGACAAACCTGATTACCATGAAACAGTGTTTGCATACGGCTATAACACTGCGGTAAAGTCAAAACACATAGTCAAGGGTACCATTTCACAAAAGGTGAAATAACTACCTAAAGAGTAATCCTGGAGTGGATCGACTATGGGCCAGGGTGTTGGCTCATCCCGTTCCTAAACCACTTAAGAATTGTCTTTGTGGATTGCTTTAGAAAAATTGAGACTTGGTAGACGATAACTAGCAATATGATTGATGAGAACACGAGACATTGATTGAGTGGATTTTAATTGGATTTGTTTTAAGCAACATGTTGTTTTGATACATGTATGATATATTACATTTCCTGTACTAGCTTAGAGCATGTCACGCAGACACTAGGTCGGCTCACTCACACGAGCGACCGCCTTCGCAATATCCTGGATATGTCTGGGTGTGGCGGAAGATGATACCGAATCCCGATAAGTGCTGAAAGCCTGCGATATGATATGAGATGCCTATCATATGAGCATATGGCCTATGATAAGAGCTAGATGTCAATCAGTAGAGCTAGGAGCCTGTCGGAAGGATTCAACTGTCGCATTGGAAATAAGTTCCAAGGTGAGACTGGTTATGGCCAATCGAACATGGTTATTACCCCGAATCATGTATAGTCTGCGCAGAGAAAGTCAGATGCGAGAACTGATTACCGTTCACAATAGTGTGACATCGCAGTACTCGGGTCGGTGGCCATAAGGGCTACTGGATTGTCATCTGCATAGTGGTCCTTTGCAAGGATAAGACATGCGCTCTGATCAGAGTCTAAACACTATGGCGCATATTCCCCTTGAATAAACGTGCGCTTATGAGTGACCATGAGGTGATGAGTAGAATTAGTCCATGGGATTCCTCATCGTGTGAGCCTCGTCGATCATATAAAGATGATTGACACTGTATACCCTTTGTACTTACGTCTGTGTCATGAGGAGACGGGTCGGTGGGGCTACTTTGGCGTGACACCTTACGACTATGGATGATTCGGCCTTCCGGACACTGCTGGGAAAGCAGCTGAGCCGAATCTGAGTAACACATGTATGTAAGGAAAGATTCTCGTTGCATCGCTCTTTATTATTTTCATTGGGCCCACCTGCAAGATCTTATGGGATCATGTAGGATATGAAAATATAAAGGAGATGTGGACTCATTGGAGCATGGCCTTCGGGACAAGGCAGGTGCTCATGATCCACGAGATGACAATCGGAGGAATCTAGGGAATACGAGAGTTACGGAGAGCATTATGACTGTTGTATGTTTTAAGGGTGCCTTCCTGCGCTGGCTATACGAGTTTGGTATGTGGATCTCCCAAGAGGGTGACTTCCCATGCTGGCTATACGAGTTTGGTGTACGGATCTCCCGAAATGCAGGTACTCTCACCGGTCACACGCCACGGCCACACAATATTCTTTTGTAGATGATAGTTAGTTGGAGATTGATAGGGACTGGATAGATTGTGCAACCCCACTGTGCGAGCGGGAACTGTTAGCAATTGGTGCGCCCATGTGGGGTGCCCAATGCAATTATCGTAACCTTATGGGGTTAGTTGCACTAATGCACAAACTAGAGGGGTTAGTAGCTAAGGCTCAAACCCTAGGGGTTTATGTGCAAACCTAGGAGAAATTTTGCCTATATAAAGAGGTAGCCTCCTACACATTATGCCAATGCTTAATGCTATTCCATAGAGAAAAGTTACTCTGTCTAGATTCATACTAGTTGTAGAGAACCCTAGTCTCTCTCCAACTTCATCCAAAGAGGTGGAACGTGGTGTGAATCACAGTGTTCGTCCTCGAGATTCACACTAGATTGGTGGGAGCAAGATCAAGAAGGAGGCGCGTGAAAGCAAGCAACAACCGATCATCCGCTGCATTAAGGAGCTTAGGAAGACAAGGTAAACACATGAATCTTCCGCTATAATTCATGTTGTAGATCTATATGTGATAGATCCTTCCTGCCCTTCAGTCTCCTACACCACCGCGTTTGCACAACCATAACAAATTGAAGAGGAAACCAACTATTCAAATTGCAATCCTGAAACACTCGAAGACGTTTCATGGTGTGTAATAGTACGTGGGGTATGACGCCCTTATCATAGTATGGTTTTTCTTTAAGAAAAAAAAAAGAAATTGCTCAAAAAATGAAACAAATAAATTGAGATTATTAGACGTGATTTTTGTTCAAACCACTCTGCTTTTTAGTCAGCATCTCACTGAACCATAAGTTCATACTAAAGTCTAGGCGTTTTGATATTCCTTATTTGAACATTACGGGTTACTTCATATCTGCCTTAGCCGATTTAGCCCATTGGACAATAATCTATATCTATATATAAAAGCAAATGAATGACCTTCTCTTTGTGCCATGTGGAAAGTGAAAACCTTCACAATTAGAACACATGTCATGTTATTTCTCCAAGTGGCATACACATGGCATGTGAAGGCCAACCAAGTCTTGCCAAGTGTAATTTTCATGTCATACTCATCTATTGCACTGAGAATGAAAATCATTGAATATCCAACTTCTAGATCTCCCAGTTCATGAATCCACATAAATCAGTGGTGGAATAAAAGCTCTCAATTCATGAATTAATCAATGTCTCTCATACATCCTCTGCTACTAATGTTCAATGAACCAACTCTTTACATATATGAAAAGTCCATCCTCTCAGTTCATTTTCAAATTGTATATATTCTCTTCTTTTGCGAAGTGCTCTTAGAGTATCTAAAAATAGACATGGCGGAGCAGTTCTTAAGTGCTCATAGAGCAAATCCACGTGGTGCTCCATTACACTCACATTTCAACATGTGTAATAAAAGTGAGGTGAGTGGGAGAGAGAAAATAGCCAAGTAGGATTCTGGTTTTTTTTCTATAACCTATAGGGGTAGTGGTTAACCCTAGTGGGACATGTGTCAGTTAATGAATGGTGTGGAGCACCAAGTGTCATGCTTACGTGGTGCTCTTAGAGTATCTAAAAATAGACATGGCGAGTTCTTGAGGATTACATAATGGTGTTCTTTCAGTGATTTTTTTTATAAATGGAACTGCCTACAATGTTTGTTATGCTTGTATCTATGTGCTTCATTCACAAGAATGAAATAATGTATGGCAAAAAGCCCCCCACCACCCAATTTCCAATCCCATATCAATTCTTGGAATTGCAGTGAACATGGAGATGGAAATGGAAATCGGCAGGGCGAACTCACAAGTCGAAATCAAGGAGAAAGACCTCTCCAAGGCCGCCGAGGTAGGCGACGCTTCAGTCTTTGAAGCTCTGTCACAGGAGCAACTTCTCAAAACTCTTTCTCTCCGGAACGAAGACGCTCGCTCCCTCCTTCACGGCACCCTGAGGTGGTGAGAATACTGCCAGCTGCAGATCCCTCTATAAGTGGTGTAGACAGCGCCATTGAGGAGGGATGGGTTCCCTGATGCGAGCAAGTGTAGGATAGAAATAGCTCAACTATTACTTTTACATGCATGGTGCTAAGATCAATTTGAAAGACATGGTTGGATGTACCCGTTTTCACCGCGCGGCAAGCACTGGGAACTCAGAGTTGTGTGAACTTTTAATTGAATAAGGAGCGGATATTGAAGCTCTTGATAGAACAGATCTAACACTTCTCATGAGTGCAGTGATATGTGAAAACAAAGAGGTATCTTTGCTTCTGATAAGGCATGGAGCAGACATGGATATCAATGACAAGGAAGGTTATACTGTGCTAGGCCGAGCTTCACATGATCTCAGACCTATGTTGACTGATACTGCCAAGGCCATGCAAGAAGGATGAACTCTGTTGAATTGTCACTGCAGTTAAAAATATACTAGGAATAGACTATTTCTCTGTTTGTTCACTCATGTACTATTGTTGTCGTTTCATGGTAATTTTATATCAGCTGTAAAGAATGTACATATGCAAAATATGAGAATATGGTGCTTCCCTGAAAAGATAATAACATAGTATTATCGACTTGACCAGAACAAATCTTTAAACAATTTGTAGTATGAATTATAGTTTCTGTTAGAATGGAATGAGAAGCTTATAGAATAGGTAAACAATGGTTTGGCGTTGATAAAAGTTAAGTAGATTCATATACTATATGTATCTTCACTTCACAGATTATTATGCCCTTGAGATTTCTAAAATTGTTAAATACTATCAACAATTTCTTTTTGAGAATTACATCATATAGTCCGGTTCATACCGCTGAGCTTGCACCCATTTACAAAGACTATCCACAAGTTCTACTCAAGCACTTTAAAGATAACATGGTTAATTCAAAGATCATAACAAACTTCATAAAATACATATTCCTTATCAAAGTTTTTGACGTATACCCAACTAACCAACAAGAAAAATAATATAAGTCTTTTTTCGAAAATAAATTAGTCTGATTTTAAACACGAACATTAATAAGTCAGTCTCGCGCCATGGCGCGGGATAATGATTAGTAGAAGATTAATATGTAATGTATTCTAATTAAACTGATAAGTTGTGCGTCACGCATTATAAAGTGTGTGGTAGTTAAGAGTAGTTTGGCTAAAATAGCATTTTATCCTTAAAGAACGTAATACCACGTGTCATGCTGAAGAAGTGTCTAGAGAGAGAGAAACAGGTAAAGGCTTTGCAGGGTTCACGTAATCTCGTGTACTCATAGTGTTGTGTTTTCATTGAGTGAATAAATTTTCCCTTGAATAATCATGATCTAAAGGAAAAATTTGACAGAATTAATCCTCTCTACTGATTGCTAACAGTCATAAATTAAAGGTGGTAATAAGTAAATTCTGAAAGTGGGGATGGTAAGTGTATCATTACCTCAAACTGGGAATAGATAATATGAAATTAACCCTATATTATATTGCTTTCTTTACGCACTTCTTACATATAAATAGAGGTAGATATTGAAGCCTGTTAGATACAAGATGGCTATGGCTAATGGAGTGCCAAACTCTGAGCTTCTGCAATCTCAAGCTCATATTTGGAACCAAATATTTAGTTTCATCAACTCTGCATCACTCAAGTGTGCAATTGAACTAAGCATACCAGATATCATCCACAGCCATGGCCAACCCATGCCACTTTCTCATCTTATTTCTCAGCTCTCAATCAACCCAACCAAAAACCATTGCGTGTATCGCCTTATGCGTATTCTTGTCCATTCTGGCTTCTTTGTAGAGCACAACAAAGGAGACGAACAAGAAATCGCGTATACGCTCACACCATCTTGTCGACTTCTCTTACGTGACAATCCTATGAGCCTGACTCCATTTTCACAAGCCATGCTCAACCCAATTCTGATTAAGTCATGGAATTTCCTGAGCACTTGGCTGAAAAATGGCGATTTGACTCCATTCAGCACTGCACATGGTTTGACGCTTTGGGAATACGCAAATGAGAAACCTGCAATGAACGATTTCTTCAACGAGGCGATGGCTAGTGATTCTCGTTTCATCACAGAGGTGTTGGTGCGCGATTGCAAGAAGGTTTTTGAGGGGCTGAGTTCTTTGGTGGATGTTGGTGGTGGAACCGGCACAGTGGCGGAGGCCATTGTTGGAGCTGTTCCCAGCTTGAAGTGCACCGTTCTTGATCTCCCACATGTGGTTGCTGACTTGATAGCAAATGAAAAAGTGGAGTTTGTTGGAGGGGACATGTTTAGTGCGATTCCTGCTGCAGATGCCATCTTTCTCAAGGTAAATTTTTACTCCCTATGTTCTGCAAAAACAATTAGTTTTTCCTTTCATGAATGTCCCAAATTGTTTGAGTAAAAGTAACTTTTTATGCCTATGGTCAAAACTTGGGCACTTACTATTTTAAGAACTTTCGACCTATAACTCAATTGCAGTGTATGTGTGCAGACAGTGCGATATATGAACTATGAGAGTTTATTGATAACCTTCATGCAATATCGATTTTATTGACATTGTGTCAAAAAAAGCAGACATCCGTTATCATTCTATTAGTGCGTGATGTCAGTCAACTAAAAAAAAAGAATAGAACAGCCTGCAAGTACAATATTGTGTGGAGGTTATTTGTCAATTCTAACAGTGCATATGTCGCATGGCAAGTGAGTACATATTGCATGAGGTTACATGTCTAAAGTTATATTTAAAAAAAAAAATTAACTGTCAATACTGTTACTCCCCCTGTTTGACGGAAAGTGTGACAGGAAGATTTTTAAGATGAACTATCTTTGCGGAACGGAGGGAGTGACAGTTCTGAATCTGGCGCATAATTTTTTATTGTTCATTCCTTTACAAATGATTATATTTCAACTGAAAAACAGTGGATACTACATGATTGGAGTGATGAGGAGTGCATAACAATATTGAAGCTGTGCAAAGAAGCGATTCCAAGCAAAGAAAACGGAGGGAAAGTGATAATCGTAGACATGGTAGTTGGCGAAGGCACAGGAGGCATAAAAAACTCGATGGAAGGTCAACTCTTCTTCGACATGCTAATGATGGCTTTGACTCGAGGCAGGGAGAGAAACGAAAAGGAATGGTCGAATTTGTTCGTCGCCGCTGGTTTCAGCGGCTACAAGATAAGCCCGGTTCTGGGCTTGAGGTCTCTCATTGAGGTTTACCCTTGATAAAGCTTAGATAGAAACATTGAAAGCCAATGTGAATCTTCTTATCCTACGTATCTGTTTGTTAAGAAATGTTGTCTGTCCCACACCGAAAATGTGGTTGATTGTCAATTATTTTGAACTGGTTTATGAACACCGTGGTTTGTGTTTGGCTTGTTTGAAGTGGTTTGTCACACACCCTGCGCATGAAGGGGTGTCTTAGAAAAAGTATTTGTATTTGTGTGTCTGAAATTTGGTAGATTATGTGCAAGGATTTTAGCATTGTAGATTGTGTTTAAAGATTCTTAATATTATCTTGAGTGTTCTCTACACCAAACTTACTAAACAAATTAAATACATCGCTTGCAATAGTTGATAAGCACTCATTTATTTCCATTTTTTATAAGGATTTTAACATTTGTTCGTTTCATTTATTTCCCTTAGTTGGTTATGGATTTTGTTCATGATAATTATCCACTACTACATAATTTATAGTCTTCCTCCTGTCATGCATATGTATGAAAATTGCCAACTACTCCCTCTCTCCCTCCTATTATTTCTTAAGTGATGGCCCAAACTTTTTTTGAACCAATGCCCAAACTTAATGTCACAGTTTCAAATTTTAAAATTTATTTAGTTCACTTATTTACACTTTTTTCTCCCCTCTCATACTTTTTAAGAAAAGATGCCTCAGATAAAAGATAAATTAATAAATGTATGAAGTCGAAGACATTTCCTTTGACTGTGTGAAAACTCCACCTGACAATTATTTCAGCACAGGACAACACTACTTAATGATTTGGGTCATCTATATATACAAGCACCATTGGTGTTGCCACTCTTTGTCTTTTACACCCTTGGATCAAAACACTCCAAAGTCTCGAAACCATTAGATCATATTTGTCTTTATTTACACACCCAACTTGGTAGGACCCATAATCACTCATACTCTCATGAAGGTAATTACACATACCATATTCTCTATTGCTATTAATTATCTCAAATTCATTACAACAATTATCACTAATATACTATTTATATTTAAAAATTAAAGAGTGCCTTTAAGACACGGGCTAATACCCTAGTAGTAGTACAAGCTTGGCATATGGCTTTGTGTGTAACACTTGGTGATAATGTACATAGTTTATTCATTAGAATGGAGACGTCACACATTGATGCGACGTTTCCATAACTCACGTGGGATAATCCCAACAATCTTTCTGCCACACGTGTGGAGCTCTCGATTTTCTAACCAATCTAAATCTTGAGAAATTTTTTTATGCTCCATTATAACATCACGTAGTGCTCTAAGATCAATTAAAATGCAAATTTTAAACGAATTGCCACTGATTACTCATCAAACTCAACCAAAAAGACTTTTTGTTGAGATTATTAGTCCCTCACCTATTTGGTGAAAATGATACGGGTCACGTAAGCTAGGTGGTGTTAGTTATTTAGTTATTTATAAGTTATTTAGTTATTTAATTATAACTAGATTTTATTTAATAACTAGTCCGGCCCATCGTAGAGTATGCCCGTTAGGTTAGAATTAGGGTTTCCAGTTTATCTATTTAAACGATGTAATCTTTCAGTTTATCAATCAGTAAAAGTCATATCAATTATTCCTCAAAAAAAAAGTCATATCAATTCTACATCTCGGCTAATTCTCATCTTCTCACAATTTCTTTATCTAAATCTTCAATTTCTCTTCAATTTCTTCACTTAAATCTTCAGTTTCTTCATAACCGATACGTATCACGTATCAGAAAATCTCACAATTTCTTTATCTAAATCTTCAATTTCTCTTCAATTTCTTCACTTAAATCTTCAGTTTCTTCATAACCGATATGTATCACGTATCAGAAAATCTTTACTACCTACGTATCTCTTCAATTATCACCCCAACGCTAGTACGCAACAAAGGTAAATTTTTACTACCTATTTGGTTTCCATAACTCACGTGGGATAACCCCAACGCTAGTACGCAAGGTTAGGGGCGAGGTTATTATTCCCTCACCTATTTGGTGAAAATATTCCCTTTCAACCGCTGATGTGAGATAACCCCAACATTATTCGATAGCAATGGATGCATATTTATTCGTGAAAGTGGTCGTGGAACACCTGGAGATGATGTTTGGGGGGTTAGGTTTCTTCCGTTGTTGATGTTGGTGGTGGCACACGGACAGTGGCTGAAACTTGGTGTGTACATTCAGTTCTTGATGCAATTCGTTGGTGAAGTGTTCAAAGTCTCTTCTCTTGTATTTAAAAATGTAATGACTGATTTACGTTGCATAGCTGAAACTGTTGTCCTTCTCGTGTTTCATAAATTACCAGGATTAAAGAATATGTATCTTGACAGACACTCCACACACTACCTTATCTTTTGAGAGGACACACGTAAATCACTAACAGGAACGTTGAATGAGTTAAGAATATATATCACATCTAAATTTCATGTTAGGAAATATCAGGATGATTTTTTGTAGATACGAAGTAATACAATAGAAAGTGAATGATTTAGAGATTAGGATCATGATTTTGTCCAGGTAGAAGACATCAATAATTAGATTGAGACGGCTCTTCTCTGCAAAATTTTACTAGTACTTCACTTCCTCCGTATCATTTCTCTTTCTGTATTCTTTTTTGGGACGGATGTATTTTTTCTTTCTTTACATTTCTCTTTTAGTAACCTCTTGTGGTTAAATGACACAATTGTCTCTAAAAAAAATGCACTACAAAATTAATTGGGTAGACTCCACCATGTAGTTATGTGTGTGAATCAGGGATAGAAAGGTAAAATGCATAATTTTCTTAACAATTGTTCTTTCTCTCTTTGATGAGAAAGAAATGATACGGAGAAAGTACTACTCTTCACTAGCCTAACATTGCGTATCATATACTAAGGATTGCCCGTGCCTTCAGGGTGATTGATAGCAGATTTGATATCGACCAAGCATACAAACATGAACACACACGAAAAACAATAAAAATAAACATAAACACACTTTTAATTGTTTTCTTGATTGATTAAAGTTGAACGATTACATACGTTTACATATAGAAAATATAAAGCTAACCCTAACCTAGACCTAAACAGTTCGACAATACGAGTCGGGAAAAACTGTTTAAAGAAACCCGGTCCAACTATTTGACTACTAACTCAATAAGAAATAAAGTAATAAATTAACAATTAATACTAATAATATAATAAATATTAATAACGATAATAATACGGGTCACCCGTATCAACCCCTCCGTTGTTGAAAATCGCTTTGTCCTCAAGGCGGATTGCCGTTGTCGTATACGCAATAGAATTATATCCAGAAGCTGAGTTGTGTCCAAGAGTAGAGCCATAATAATGTGACCTAAACTGATATTGAAGCCCATTGTGATAGTGTGGCCCATGTGGAGAAGGAGGCCCATCTCTGTGATATGTAGGCCTAAACTGGTCTGTGGTTTTGTGACCGGCCGTACGTGGCGTTGAAAGCATCCATGGCGGCTCTGGTGCAGGTAGTGGCGGAGGCGGTGGCGGTGGTGGGGAGTCCGTGGCTCGGAACGGCGCTGGCCACAAAGCAGAATCACCGGTAGAGCAGAAGCTGAAATCTCAGCCATAAGAGCGCTTTTGAGATGCTGGTCCTTGAGAAAAACCAATGAGAATTACTACTTTTCATTTATTCAACTTCTCTGTAATGTACAAAAGGATTTTGGTGAAAATGGAGTACCATGTGTGTTTTGCTTTTCGAACACCTAAACGTTATTCATGATTAGATGTTTTTCGCGGGTAATCCACTCTCGGCACACAAAATCAATCATTCACTTGAAAATAGAAACGTGTATGATTGCATGTCTTGTAACACACTCAACAAACAAGAAACCTTAAAAATAGAAACCAGATCGAATAGGAAGTCTGGTCCAAAAACTTACATTTCACTAAGAATTGAAACGTTATATCTGCATGAAAAACATGGTGCATGAATGCATGATTCTCACTCAGCAGCACAAAATGAATGTATCTCAACTTTCATATGAATAGCGAAATTCAAAGATAACAAATATTAAATTAAACAAACACATTTTATTCATTATGATAGATTGTGACCGCTCAGAATATTGAGTGATTCCACATTTTTTGGCAGCGTTAAGGTCTCTATAAATTGAGCGATTCCTCTTATTTTGACTACAGTACTTAATAGATGGCTATGGCTTATGGCGATACGAGCTCTCAACTTCTCCAATCCCAAGCTTTTATTTGGAGCCAAACCCTCAGTTTCATGAAATCTGCATCACTCAAGTGTGCAATTGAACTAGGCATACCAGATATTATCCACAGCCATGGCAAACCTATGGCATTGTCACAGCTTATCACTCGCCTCCCAATCAACGCAAAAAAATCTCATTGTGTCTATCGTCTCATGCGTTTACTCGTTCACTCAGGTTTCTTCATCGAGCAACAAACCATAGGAAACGTACAAGAAACCACTTACCAGCTCACACCAGTTTCTCGCCTTCTCTTAAAGGACAACCCTTTCGGCATATCATCCTTCCCATTAGCTATGCTTGATCCAGCTTTGGTAAAGCCCTTGAATCTTCTAAGTACATGGCTGAAAAATGAAGATATAAGCCCGTTTAATACTGCCAACGGTATGTCAATTTTTGAATACGCTAGCGAAAACCCTGTTTTCAAAAATGTATTTTACGGTACCATGGCTGGTGATACAGTTTTAATATCTAAAGTTTTGGTGGGAGAGTGCAAGGAGGTCTTTGAGGGGTTGGATTCTCTAGTTGATGTTGGTGGTGGCACTGGGATGGGGGCGGAGGCAATTCTTGAGGCTTTTCCGGATTTGAAGTGCACTGTTCTTGATCTCCCTCATGTCGTTGCTAACTTGAAAGGGAAGAAAAACTTGGAATATGTAGGAGGGAACATGTTTGAGAAAGTTCCTACTGCAGATGCAGTTTTTCTCAAGGTATGTATTGATGCTAGGCTCCATTCCATGTTTATTTTAATTACTTTAATATATTTATATATATATATATATATATATATATATATTGGCACGTATCCAAAATATATATATACTAGAAATGACCCGTGCCCGGAGGGCACTCACAAATCACAATAGATATTATTTGACTTATTAAATTTAGTATTGAGATTATAAACCAATTCGAATCTATTTAATTTCGTGTCATTAGATAATTAAAGATTACATCTAAAAATTAATTATATTTTATCAATAAGAAAATATTAATGAGATAGGGTAGAGATTTTTTTGAAATAGAGAGAATATCTTATTTCAGATTTATTTTAACTAACTTGATTTTGTTTAACTTGTCTAAAAAAGAGAAATGATCAATCAAATCAACGCACCAAAATGTCTCAAGATATTTTTAGGGAATGGATGGCTAGGATCTTCTCATTGAGATTTTTTGGAGGGAAATACCTAGCTGATTTATTATATAGATATATATATATATATATTACTTTAAAATATATATATATATATATACATTATTGGAATGTATCCGAAATCGATATAAATGAAGTTTAACTTCGATGGAATGGCCCAGTCTAAAAAAGCAATACAATAAAGTTTAACTTTATCAACGTTGGAATGACCCGGTCTCAAAACAATAATTCTAAACGTACGTAATTTTAGACATAACTTCTTTTTTTTAGTAATATTCATTAGTTGTCAATTTTTCTTAAGGGTTAGGCATTTTCTTAATAGTGTTTAGTTTTATTATATTATGAATTATGTATATTATGTATGGATTTATGCCTAATATTAGATCAATCTATAGAGTATAGATTTGTTGACGTTGGAATGCCCAACTCTATAAAATTGTGAAAACTATGTACACGAGGTTCTACTTTGAAACAAGTCTCGTATTGATGAGAGTAGGTCATAATTCATGGTGTTCAGCCTCAAAACAAATTCTTATTAAGAGCAGTAGCCCATAATACATGTTAATTATTTTTCTTATTCTTCTTGAATATTCGATGTTAGACTTCTCAACACCACCATCACCGACATATAATATTTTGGGATAGAAACACAAATACCGAAAAAAAAGATTGCAATGAATTAGAAAATAATGGAAAGCAGTGACTTTAAAAGTGGTGGGGCTCGTGACCAAAGTGTCGGTAGGTGACATGTAATTGAGCCTAGATAATTTTTCCAAATTCACTCAAATAGCTAATCTAGCTCTTTTAAACTTTGCTTTCTAATTTATTTTCTTGACGAGTTTTGCCTCTATCAAACAGTGGATATTGCACGACTGGAGCGATGAGGAGTGTTTGGAAATATTAAAGCAGTGCAAAGAGGCGATTTTTCCAAGCAAAGAAAAGGGAGGGAAAGTGATTATCGTCGAAATGGTGGTGGGTGAACAAAAGGGAGATTATGAGTCCACGGAAACTCAACTCTTCATGGATATGCTGATGATGTTTCATGCCACTGGTAAAGAGAGAATGGAAAAAGAATGGGCCAAATTGTTTCTCGATGCTGGTTATGCAGGCTACAAGATTACTCCTGTTTTGGGATTGAGGTCTGTCATCGAGGTCTATCTTTAATGAAGTTGACCATTTAGCAATCACTTCATGAATTGTGTTGGATCATATCTACTTTCTACTTCTACCACAGATTAATGAATAAGGAATTTGAGTTGAGTAGATGATTTCTGTCGAAATGATACTTACTACCACTCCGTATCGTATCGGCTCCTTCTCCTTAAGTTGACTTTTGATCGTATCTGGATTATTTTGACCGGGTGATCTGGATAGCAAAACAATGCTATTTTTTCGATAATTTTTTTTACCGTGTTATAGAGCAACTTTTACTCTACAACACCATGAAAAGGACTATCAAAAAGATTATTTTAAAAACTGCATCATTTTGCTATTCAAATCACCGGGTCAAAAGTGACCTAGTGAATAATGGTAAAAGTCAAATTAGGAAGAAAGAGATGAGACAGAGTGGTGCGTTTTTTTTGTCATACTTCCGTAAATGGACGTACCTTTCAATGCACATCCTCCAAACACTTGTCCGTTTAGCAACAACAGAAGTATCGCGTAACACAAACGACAATTTAATAAATTTACTAAGTCAGACACATCTCTTTTAACTTTGTGGATTGACACTGGCGACTTTTTAGGACAGGGAAAGTAAGAATAATTTTACGTGGAATGTTCTGACTAGAGCGACATGACTACAGAGCGGGAAAGTGTTATATGCAGTGACACGATCTCACCCCTAGGAGAAAGAAGTGATGGAACTCACACGGGCATGGATTGACACATTTACTTGGCTAAATTGCATCGGAGTACCTATAATTTGGATTTTGTGTGGATTTGGTACTTATAATTTCAACTGCAGCATCCACGGTATCCATACTTTCAATTGCAGCATCTTATAGCCTTCTTCTTATAGGTATCTTTGATTATTTATTTATTTTTTGATCGAAAAGCAAATATTTCATAAAAGGAGGTATGACCCAGATACAGACATATTTCGCCTATACCACATGAGCTATGACCCTTAATAGAAACTAGGCGATACCCCGCGCGCGGGGCTTTGTACCATATATTGATTTAAAATTTAGACGTCATAAAAACCTAATAACTAAATAATACAAATGATGCATAAAATGAACTTTATTTCAAATCAAATGAAAATTTATAAAGCTCTATATTTTATGTTTTGTACATCTCCATTATAATGTCACGAAGCCGACTTTCTTCCTTTGGAATGAGAAATTGGTCTAGGTGTTCTACATTTTTCTTCTTTTATTTGAAGATATAACTTTTTTTATTCTTCTAAAGCAGTGTAGATATTAATGAATATTGTAGTAATCTTATTTGAAATAATAAGAAAAGTCTCCTCACATTCAATTTGTATCGACTTCTTGTAATGCGGATGTCTTATTTTAATGCAGGATTTGTTCATTATTTTTTTAAACATAATTGAAACCGTTTCGTCATTTTACTTAGCAATTTGTCATAATAGTGAGATTGATAAACAAATTGGTTTAAGAAGATTCTAATATTTTTTTTATAATAAGCAGAATGGCTTCTAAGTTTATGTAACTATATTATTTATATTTATTGCACTTATTATAATTAATATTATCATGCACTCTTTACATCATTATAAAATAAATTTAATACTCACATCAACTCACATCATAAGATATAGCAACTTTAAGAGAATTTTCTAACATAAAATTAAGCAGGATAAAAATTAAAGAAATTAGAATGGACCAATTAGTGAGGCAAATTTCTCAAAAAAAAGAAAAAAACATGTGATGTCATTTACAAACATGTAGATGCACAAATGCATGCAACATATGTTTTTAAGAATATCAAATTCTTACAATTTTATTTGCGTAAACATTTAATTGTATGAGATCATAAATTATTTTTTAAAGTTTCAACAATATGATATACATCAACCAAACATTCACTGAAGAATAATTATTTATATTGAAATGAGTATTGATTGCACATGAGTTACAAACTAAAATAGTAATCTCCAAGTCATAATGACAAAACAATAGATAATTACATGTCTATTTCTCATTGATTGATTATGAGAATATAGACATGTAGGATGACACATGTCATATTAATATTGCTTAAATAGTGACAAATGTCTAAACGTGGTTTCACCTGGAGACTTTTCTGCTTTTATAAGATATATAAGATAAGATGATGGGATCTCCCAGAAAGAATGGTAGGCAAGCCATTTTCACCAAGGTATTTGCTGCTTTGTTCTCTTCTCATCTCGCCCATCCAACTGAATAGCAGTTTGAGTTAATAATGTTCATATCAGATGTTTATTCTTGTTATCACTTTAAAATTCAACCTGCATTCTCGTCTTTATCCTTGCTCGACCAGGAGGCATCAACATTGACTTTTAAAAGCCTAATTTGGGGTCTCTTCCATACCTGATCTTCAATCTGTAACTGAGAACTGTTGTGTTGTTCGATGACTAATTTACTCCTCTTGAATTCATGCCTGAACTTCAAGAATTTTGTAAACACAACTTCTGGATTGGGGTTTTTGTGCTCAAAACTGCAATTATTTCTATGCAGCCATATTGCGCACAAAGCCATGACAGTATGATGTAGGACACAAATTATGGAAAATATTATCAAATTCAGGAAAACAGTTCCCGTCAATACGCAAAATCAGGGGCAGAATTGAAGAAATTCGATATATGATCGAACCATACATGTTTCTGATTGCGAACGACGTTTTGAGAATAACTCGTGATAAATCACGAGCACCACCTCAGATTGGCCAGATTCGTCCGTTTCGGGCATGAAACCAGCGTTTTTACTGTTTTTGACAGTATTTATTTAGTCAATAACTTTTAGTAGGAAACTCCGAATCAAATTAAAATCGGATTGTGAAGATGAAAAGAAGAAAAACATGGATGAAGCCAAGTTTGAAGAAGATAAAAAGGTTAAAGATATGATGAAGACACAAGAAGCGCAAGATGTGAAGGTTGAAAACATCAAGGAGGACGACGAAAATTCAGAAACTGACAAGCTTCATTCCACAATTACAGTTCCTTCAAGCGGTAATATTGACTTTCTTGGAGTTGATAATTTTTGGTTTCCATCTCCACTATTGGTTAATCACGTTAACAAGTTGAAACATATGGAGAGGATGCAAAAATTGAATAATTGCAATTATGTTGACAAGTTAAAGATTTTGCGGGCAAAATACTCAAAGTATCTTTTTAATTGGAGTGGAAGGTATCAAGCTTCTAAAGTGAACTCGATGACGAGTTCTTTCCAACAAAGGGTGACTGATGTAGGACACAAATTATGGAAAATATCATCAAATTCAGGAAAACAGTTCCCGTCAATACGCAAAATTAGGGGCAGAATTGAAGGAATTCGATATATGATCGAACCATACATGTTTCTGAGTGCGAACGATGTTTTGAGAATAAATCGTGATGAATCACGAGCACCACCTCAGATTGGCCAGATTCGTCTGTTTAGGGCATGAAACCAACGTTTTTACTATTTTTGGCAGTATTTATTTAGTCAATAACTTTTAGTAGGAAACTCCGAATCAAATTCCGCAAATTGGAGATTTCTCGTAATCTCTCATATTTTCTGAATTTAATAGTTTTTCAATTATTTTTATTTTTGGCAAATTTCGAATTTTGATTATTTTTAGTCTATTTAAGCGTTGTAAACATTCGGGTAAATCATCTTTTACCTCATTGTCAATAATATTTCACCTTTCTCCTGTTTGAGAAACGTTTATTCTATGGAGATTGTCTTTTGACGTCTTTAATCGCTTCTATTCTGCATCAATTGGTATTAGAGCCAGGTTGGCCTCGCTCATGGCTGTTTGGCAAGGTGGAGAAGAGATCCCTGTTGACGTTCGTCGCGGGTTAGGAACCCTAGATTTTCTAGGGAGGCCATCTTTGACAGGTACCTCGCACGTGGATAGCCATGGCAGTCCTGTTGAGCGCATCGTGCCAGTTCTTGGGAGGAGACGTTTGGTTGGTCGTTTTAAATCATTATGCACTATCAACGACAAGGTATGCAATTTAGATATCGACGATGCACATACTAATTTTGTTAGTTCAAAAATTGTCGAGTATTTTAATTTGCATACGGAAGATCACCCATCACCATATGTATGTGAGGGAGTTAATGGATCGGGTAAAATTTCAGTAATCACAAAGACTTGTCATCTTTCGTTTTCGATTGGTAATAAGTATAAATCAGAAATTTTATGTGATGTGTGTGATATGGAAGAGTGTCACTTGTTGCTCGGGCGACCATGGCAATATAGTGTCAAGGGTGTTTATGATGAAGTTCACAAGGGATTTTTATTCATGTGGGAATCTCACAAGATTGGTATTCGCTTAAGAAAGGTTGAGGCAAAATACAATAATGAAGGAAAGAGGATTGAAGAGACTAAGGTATTTCAAGAGGATACGATTGATAGTGCTGAGGAGGATGGAGCATGTTCAAAAACTAACACAAAAATTTCGACGATGCTAGTTACACCGACTTCAAGTCTTACTCATGGTACTACTGATTTTCTTGGAATTGATTATTTTTGTTTTGCATCTCCATTATTGGTTAATATTGTCAACAAGCTGAAACAAATGGAAAGGATGCAGAACTTGGATAATTGCAATTATGTTGACAAGATGAAGATTCTGCGAGTAAAATATTTGAAGTATCTTTCTAATTGGAGTGGAAGGTATCAAAATTCTAAATTGAACTCGAGGACGAGTTCTTTCCAACAAAGGATGACTGATGTAGGACACAAATTATGGAAAATATCATCAAATTCAGGAAAACAGTTCCCGTCAATACGCAAAATCAGGGGCAGAATTGAAGGAATTCGATATATGATCGAACCATACATGTTTCTGAGTGCGAACGACGTTTTGAGAATAACTCGTGATAATTCACGAGCACCACCTCAGATTGGCCAGATTCGTCCGTTTAGGGCATGAAACCAGCGTTTTTACTATTTTTGGCAGTATTTATTTAGTCAATAACTTTTAGTAGGAAACTCCGAATCAAATTCCGCAAATTAGAGATTTCTCGTAATCTCTCATATTTTCTGAATTTGATAGTTTTTATTTTTATTTTTGGCAAATTTCGAATTTTGATTATTTTTAGTCTTTTTAAGCGTTGTAAACATTCGGGTAAATCATCTTTTACCTCATTATCAATAATATTTCACATTTCTCCTGTTTGAGAAACGTTTATTCTATGGAGATTGTCTTTTGACGTCTTTAATCGCTTCTATTCTGCGTCACAGTATCTGTTAACACTCCTTCCTGTAACCAGATTTTTCTTTTCAAGTCAATCAAATCCAGCAGCCACTGTTTAATTTTTTCCCAATCTTTGAATTTGATCGGGCTTAAGTAAATCTACTCCAAACCAGAAACTTTGTCCCAAGAACGGTGAAAGAACATATGCTTTAGATTTTCCTCTTCTTCAAAGCAGCATTGACAGATGGATGAATTTGAACAATTTCTTCTGGCTAGGTTGCCAAGAGTAGAGATGGCATTGAGACTTACTTTCCACCAGAGGTTTTTTATTTTTTATTTTATTTGTATTTGTATTTTTTTTTTTTTTTTTTTTGCGGGAAGGTTAGCTTGCCATAATTCCTTCCAGTAGTACTCTGACCAAATAAAGGAGGAGCTGGGTTTATTTTTTGAATCATGAGGGTGTTTCAATACGTAACAGAATGTTACGCTGCACCTTCTGCTTCAGCCCAAATCAGCACCACCTCCATCCTCGTCACTACCACCAACACCCACCAGACTCCTGCTTCCAACTCCATGGGATTTCTTACCCTTACGATTTTAGTGCCTTAACAAATATGCTCATAGTTGAATGGCGGTTATCCCCAAATAATAATTATGCAAGCATCTGTTTGTACATGTATAATAATCACTCTGGCTTCATCTCATGTTTCTAGATCAGAAGGGTGGAAATTCTCTGCTAGGAGCTAAAAAAAAGTATAAATAAGCAGAACACTTGCTTCTTAAAAAAATACGTGTGTGAGAGCATATTTCATATGAATTGCACATGTGATCGTACCTTACTAGACCGGATGTTCGTCATCAAAAATGGCTGGGAAGTTGCAATTCCAATACACCAATGAACTGAAAATTTGCGCTCGCGGAAATCACTGGTTCAGTGAAATGACACTCCATTCTCTTATTGATCAGAAAAATCCGCACCAACTAGTGTGACTCCCTGTTACATCAAGTAAAAGTTCATGTAGGTAATCCCAAACAGCAAAGAAAAGAAAAGAACATAAATAAATGTATAAACAGATCAAGATGCAATTTAGATAGCAATTCTTTTGCAATATTGGTCATCAACGGTGCCTAGCTTCCACCCACAAAATTCAGTGAGACTCACTGGTTTTCACATTTTCATTTGGCTTCTTCTTTTATTTCCACAAGGAAGTAGTTTAAATAGTTGCATGACTCCTAATTCTGGTCCATCTACTTGATGGCGGTCAAGGCTTAGAACTCTCAAGATTCAGGTGGACTTTGGTAATATATACACATACATACATACAACTTCACAATTTCATTTTCTATATTATGTTTCGTGAGAAACTTCCATTTTCTTCTTCCTCTCCCGGTTTATGAAACCTGAGAGCTGTGGTTTTTCAGACAGTTAAACCTGTCAATTACAGCCTTGTCTCTTTGGTCCTTTTACTTTTTATGCAATAACTTCAAATGCATTTAGAATAGGCAGGCAATAAGAGAAACATAGAAAATGGCAGCAGATGATGAGAATGAGAAGTGAGAAGTGAGAAGTTTCCATTCTTACACACCTGATGCCATTCGCTACCAGGGCAAGCCCTCTGACTCTTTCTGAGCTTGTTGCTGACTAAGGGCATCTCCAATAGTATGTATTTTTTACATGTTTTAAATTTTGCATGATATGCATTTGTAGTTTTGCTCCAGCAGTAAAGTGCAATTTTTACATTTTGTAGTTATGAGATTAAAATATACATATTAAGGATGCATGTTCTGCAAAATGCATGAGCCTATGCATTGTCTATTGGAGGTCAATTTTTCATCAAATTCTTTATAATTTGCATAACACTGAATTTTGCATAGACTATTGGAGATGCCCTAACAGATGAAGCTGGAAGGGGAACACTTGATCTGAGGAAACGACTTACCCAAAAGGTTAAGCATATAAGCTAAGGCCAAAATCATACTTTAGTAACCACTTGCATTTTTTTCTCGTTTGATGTGGGCCAACTGCTCACACATGAAATCCCAACACTGACCAAATAAATTTCCTGAATGCACCATACGCACACAATCACACCCATATACACACATATATATACACATCCTAATCATTAAGAAAAGGAACATAATAGGCATGGTTGTCAAAATCCCCATCCTGGTGTTATAATCCAACGATTGATCTTTCAGGGCATAGTCGATCTCAATCCCATTTAAACTCCCAAACTCATGGAATCCCATGCAGAATACCGATTTTTCTCGTGGAATCCTAGAATCCCATACGATTTTAAGATCCAAGCGACTCTTCAAAATGACATTGGATATTTTCAAAGAAGATAATGGGTAGATTTTGAAACCTTGGTACTTCCGGATTTCGACCTGTTGAACCTAGAGTCTTCTTTACTCCTGTGTTACCTCTAACTCTGCATTTACCTGTTGCATGTTCAATCTGGTTGAGCTTGGAGATTAGATTTGCTTCTCTATATAGGTTACATATTCACCAGTTAAAATTGCTTCTATGCACCGTTGAAAAGAAGGATGTTATCGTAGAGGCTCATCTTGCGAAGATCAAATATATCACTGACAGTCTTCTTAAAGTTAATGAATTCATACCAGATCAAGTCCTAGTTCTGTACACATTGGTCACTTAAATGGATATTTCTTACTGGTCAAACACTAAGGCGTCAAGTTATAAGGCCAGTTTCTAAATAAGTGAATTCAAACATTTTTGGTATGAAACAAAAACAGGATTATTTTGACGACATTATCCAGAAAGCAAATAGTTTTCTGAAAGGAACTCTTCATGAGGTATCTTATAAGATGGTCACTTCAATGACAAAGAGCACAAGTAAATAACCATGACCTACTTATCAACTAATGTGGAAAATTTGCATTTCAAATCTATGAAAGTATTTCATATCTGTTCTTTATTCCTTTAACCGTTAGACCTCTTCTTCATTTATACAAATAAGTGATGACAGACTGTAGAAATGGATGGAGAAAAGATCAATCATAAAATAGATCATTTTTCAACATGACGTGTGAAGCAGTCGCTAACAAACTAGAAACAGCGTGGGCATTCTATGTGATATTTTAGTTCCACAACAAGGCATGTTGAGTTCAATATAAATGGAAGATTCTCTTTCACAGCTCTACTTCGTATTACAAGGTCACTGAAGCAGAGACTTATCTTCAATGCAGAGAGATTCTTAAGATACGGAATTACTAAGTATTGTGATCTCGCTATCTCTCTAACCATTACACCTGAGAAATGTATAAGGCGAGAGTGTTATACCAACATCTTTTATCACATAAAAGTACAAGAGTTTATCCTTAAGCACCGGACTAGCTCAGATATATCAACTTCCTAGTGCTAGTTGGAATAAGACTTCAAATGCTATTTTTTTCAGACACACCTACAGAACTGTGGCAGGTAGTAGTTATCTTTAGTAAGTTACGTCACGAATCTGAAAGATTATGAAACCACTGACTTCAGAAATTTTGGCATTTCCAAGATACTATTGAAATCTCTGATTTAAAAGGATTAGGATAAACATGTACGTGAATTGTATAGAGTCCCTAAAAATTCAATGTAATGCAAGTCAAACAGATGAGGGAAGCGTTACAACGCATCTTCAAATGCCAAATTTTCTGATGTCAAGTGACTGCGAAATCATCACATAGCTGTTTTACGCAGCTTACAAAATATAGCAAGCCAGATTAGAAGAAAACAACTACTTGCAGAAGTGGTGCATATCTGGAAAATAAATGGCATTTGAAGTCTTACCTCTTATATCCGTATTATTTATAAACTTTCAACTAAGAATATCACTGGAGGCAAATAGATCAGTTTCCAACATAAACAGAGAGAAATCAATATGCTAACAACTTAAAATTGGTGTGGATTGCACATCGAAATATATAATAAATAAAGAAAAAATATGCTGGGGATTTTCATAAAAATTGATAAACGACGTAAAACCTACCAGCATCGTTGGCTACCTTTAACTATTTTCTTTCACTGACACTATTAAATGAACCTCATAAGAAAGCATTTGAGCTCTCAAGAGAGGATTGTTTTCATGGCGTCTAGTCAAGAAGTGAATTTCAGTGAGTTACTAAAAGCACAAACCCTTATAATCGCGCTAACTCTGAGCACATAAACTCGCTATCCATCAAATCTGCCATTGAACTAGACATATTTGATGTGATTCATCGCCATGGCAAGCCTATGACTCTGCCAGAGCTAGTAACCGCTCCACGCCAAGCCAGATAAAGCTCACAGCGTAGACTGCCTTGTACGTGTTCTAGTCCGGTCTGGCTTCATAGAGAAAGCGAATCATGAAGAGGAGGAAGATATGAGGTCCACGCTCGCGCTCACTTCCAGGCTTCTTCTCAAAGACGAAAACTATAATAATGTTTCATAATTCGTGTTAATCAACACAGAGTTAATCAACACAGAGCCCCTAGTGAAGAAGGCTTAGCACAATTTGGGCAATTGGGTTCTGAATGATGATATCTCTCCATTTGGAACTGCTCATGGTAAAACTTTATGGGAACATACAGCTTCCGATTTAGAATTTGGGTGCCGTTTCAACGAGCTAATGGCTGGTGACTCAAGGTTATTGACAAATGCACTGGCAAAAGAGTGCAGCGACGTGTTTGGTGGATTGATTTCACTAGCAGATGTCGGTGGAGGAACAGGGACGGTGACTAAAGCTGTCGCCCAAACGTTCCCTAATTTGAAGTGCATCGTCGTTGATCTCCCGCACGTGGTTGCTAACTTCCAGGGCGACGAGAACTTAGGTTTTGTTGGAGGGGATATGTTTTATTCAGTTCCTACTGCAAATGTGATCCTACACAAGGTACTTTAATTTTAAGAGTTTTTGTGGGTTCTCTTAACATACTATTGGCTCATACTAAATTGGTTTAATTTCTTTGTTTCCGCATGGTTGTGGTCAATTACTAGTGCCTTTTGCATGACTGGAACGACGAAGATTGTGTCAAAATCTTCAAGAAGTGCAGAGAAGCGATCCCTAGCAAAGTGTTAGACATGGTTTTGAATAGCCAGGACGACGAGACAGAGCTTGCAGAATCACACCTCTTCTGCGACATGCTGATGACAGTACTCTTTGCTGCGAAAGAGAGAAACAAAAAGCAGTGGTCTAAAATCTTTTCTGATGCCGGTTTCTCCAGTCATAAGATAATTAGGGAGGTGGGTTGCAAGTCACTCAGTGAGGTTTATCCCTCATTACTCTAACTGTTGTGCATTTGTATCTTTACAAGTTGAACTTTCTTAACATGTCACTAATTCAGGCTGAGGAATTAATTATGGCTGAGGAAGTGCGTCTTAGAGATTCTTGTGAACCTTTGGGTTCAGCCTATAATGTTGATAATCGTGGCAGAACTGATGAAAGGAATGATAATAATAATCGGGGAAGATCAAAATCTTAGCATAGAGGTACCAATTGTGGAAAATCGCAGACAAGGGATGGAAACACGGGTAATTGCTAGAAATGTGGTAAATCTGGTCACTTTAAGAGTGATTGTAAGACACCAAAAAAAAAGGGGAAATCATATAAATTTGGTGAATGCAGTCAAAAATGAAATTCAATATGCTTTACTTCTTTCCGTGTATAGTCTCGTTGATGATTGGATATTAGATTCGGGTGCTACTTTCCATACTACCTCGCACCGTGAAATTATGCAGAACTATACTGCTGGGATTTCGGAAAGGTGTTCCTGGCAAATGGAGAGCCACTGGATATTGTTGGTCAGGGTGATAGTGATGTCAAGCTTGCAAGTGGTTCCGTATGGACTTTTCGGAATGTGAGACATGCTCCTGAACTGATGAAGAATTTTATATCGGTACGACAGCTTTATGATGATGGTAACTCTGTGGTCTTCTCAAGTGGTGCATGGAAGGTTTTGAAAGGTTCCATGATACTTGCATGTGGTAAGAGAACAGGAACTTTGTACATAACTCCGGGACCGAGCGACACAATAGTTGTTGCAGAAGCTAAGCAAGACGCTGATTCTTGGTCATATGAGTCACAGAAGTATGAAGGTATTAGAGTCTCAAGGTAAGCTCTCAAAGCTGAAATTTGTCGATATAGGTATTTGTGAGAGTTGTATTATGGGAAAGCATAAGAGAATCAATTTCTTAAAATGTGGTCGTGCCTTGAGATCAATGAGGTTGGAGCTCGTGCACACATATGCGTGGGGTCCTTCACCAGTAGTGTCACTAGGAGGATCTCAATACTTCGTCACTTTCATTGATGATTTCAGCATGAAAGTATGAGTTTATTTTATGAAAAATAAATCTGATGTGTTTGAAACTTTTAAAACGTGGAAAGCCATGGTTGAGACTGAAACAGGTTTGAAATTGAAGTGTCTCAAATCTGATAATGGTGGAGAGTACATTGAAGGTGGAATAAGGATTATTGTGTTGCGCATGAAGTTAGACTCGAAAATACTCTTCCCGGGACGCCGCAGCAGAATGGCGTGGCTGAACGCTTGAATAAGACCATCAATGAAAGAGCTAGAAGCATGAGGTTTTTTTCTAGGTTATCGAAGACTTTCTCGGCAGAAGCAGTTAGCACAGCGGTTTATTGCACAAACCGTGGACCATTAGTTCCGTTATTCAGATTACCCGAAGAGGTATGGAGCGGAAAAGAGGTCAATTTCGAACGTTTGAAAATTTTGCGGTTTTGTTTCTTATGTTCATATTGATGCTGCTAGTCGTAGTAAGCTAGATGCAAAATTCAAGATTTGTTTCTTTATTGACTATGGAGATGTATAATTTGGTTACAGCTTCGAAGATGATGAGAACATAAAAATTATAAGAAGCAGAGATGTGACTTCAATGAGAAGATGATGTATAAGGATATGGCGAGTGTTGTTATTGATACAGATGATAGAATCTCAGCTACTCCTCCGTATGTTTGTCCTGATATTCTTCAAAATGTCACTCCCAGTAATGATGTTCCGCAGGATCAATCTAGTTTGCCTGACACTACTGATCACAGCCAGTTCCAAAGGACAAGAACACTTCTATAAAGACCAATAATAGAACACGGGTGGGGACAAGGAATAGAAATGCCCCAGAGCGCTAATCCCCAAGTCGTAATTATATATTGTTGACTGATGCTGGTGAGCCCGAGTCTTATGCAGAGATGTTGCATGATGTTAACTCTAGCAAGTGGGAGTCAGCAATAAATGATGAGATGTATTCTTTGCTTGGGAATCAGACATGGGAGTTAAACGAACTTCGAATAGGGAAGAGGGCACTTCATAACAGGAGGGTATATTGTGTTAAGAATGAATATGATCGAAGTAAACGGTAAGGCAAGGCTTGTTGTGAAGGGGTACAAGCAAAAGCTAGGAATTGATTATTCTGAGATATTTTCTCCTGTGGTGAAGCTTACGACTATCAGGTTGGTGCTAAGTATGGTTGCTACATAAGACTTAAATCTTGAGCAGTTATATGTACCGACCGCATTCCTCTGTGGAACATGAAATTCGATAGTTTCATGTGCAACTTAGAGTACACAAAATGTCATGCAGACCATTGTTGATGTGTTGGACCATTTGAGGCCTAATACATTATCTTGTTGTTATACGTTGATGATATGCTGATTGCAGGATCCAGTTTGAATGATATTAACAACTTGTAGAAGAAACTTTCTCCACAGTTTGTCGTGAAGGACTTGGCCCTGCAAGTCAGATTCTTGGCATGAGGATAGTCAGAGATAAAGAAGATTTAGCATGGATCAGGCTAAGCCTATGAGGACTCCGTTGGGGAGTCATTTTGGATTGAGTAAAGATGATCCACCCAAGACAGTTGAAGAATGGGAACACATGGTTAAGACTACATATGCCTCAGCTATTGGTCCGCTGATGTATGCTATGGTTTGTACAAGGCCAAATATCACCCATGCAGTGGGAGTTGTGAGCAGGTACATGAGTAATCCAGGAAAGCAACATTGGAAGGCAGTTAAATGGATCATAACATACTCGAGAAGTTCTTCAACACTTGCTTATGTTTCAGTGCAGGTTCTTTGAAACATAAGGGTTTGTTGATGCTGATCGTGCTAGTGATCTTGATAAATGAAGAGTACAGGATACGCATTCACTTTTGGAGGTACGACAGTGTCGTGGGGTTCTAACTAGCACAAGGTTGCTCTTTCAACAACAGAAGCGGAATATATTTCTATCATGGAAGCGGCAACAGAGACGGTATGGTTGCAGAGGTTCTTATGAGAGTTGGGGAAGATAGGGGAGAATGACACGCTTCACGAGTGCTATTTACTTGCTAATAATCTGGCGTTCCATTCTAAGACCAAACACATTGAGACGAATTATCATTTCATCTGTGAGTTACTTGATGATGGTCGGCTACAGCTTGAGAAGATTGTGGAAGTGAAGAGCCGACAGACATGTTGATAAAGGTTGTTACTATTGAGAAACTGAAGACGTGTGCAGCTTCAGTGGGTCTTCTTTCTTAAAGAAGATGATTTGACTTGTAGGGATGGAGTTTGATAATGTTAGGGGATGTGGTTCTGGTACATGATGTTGAACCCGTCTCCAAGTGGGAGAATTGTTGAGGGTGGAGCCTAGTTTGTGGGCGACCTGATTCATGAACCGAGCTCGGCCCCGGTTCATGTTTTTCTACGATCCGAAAAAGAAGGCATGATTGTGGAGCAACGGCTTGGGCCAGCAGCGATCACGAACATGTCTCGCGGGAGTTCGGGGGCAGCGCCCCCGAATAAATATTTTGACGCGGTTTGACCCGTTTAGGCTTGGATCCGGCACGATTTAATATGTCGTCTATTTATAGAGTTCTTAGGGTTCGGAGCAAGTATGTTGAGCGTTTTTTATTTCGCTTGTAATTCTCTCTGAGACGTTTCATCTGTTTTAGTTAAATCTCTGCAACTCCGTGGATGTAGGCTGTTTTACCAAACCACGTAAATTTGTGTGTTTAGATCTTTCTTTCTGCATCTTTCGTTTTCCAAAACATTCTCTAACATCATCTTCAACTTACCAAATATAGCCACTAGCGAGCCGGATTGCAAAATCATCGATAGCTACTTCACACAACTTACTGAATATAGCGAGCCATATTGGACGAAAGCAACTATCTGGACCAGTTGTGTATATCTGGAAAAATGTAGCATTTGTCTGTATCTTGAATCCTTTTTTTATTAGCTTTCAACTGAGACTATAAATCCCAGCACATAGATCAATTTCCAAGATAAACAAAGATAAATCAACTTGCTAATTTTACCGATTTCACATTAAAAAAAAACCCAAAAAAACCCAAAAAAAAAAGTGACAAAAAGACAATCTGAACCTGGCGAGAATGACCTCAGATATAAGAACTTCATTTGCACAAAGAACAGACCACGAATAGACAGAGCACGCTGCTGATAATGAGGGTGAGAATTTTAAGCAACTACTTGAAGCTCAAACTCTTATATGGGACCGAACACTGAGTTTCATAAAATCAAATCAGCCATTCAACTAGGCGTACCTGATGTTATTCACCACCATGGCAAGCCCATGACTCTCTCTGTCACCGCCTTACAAATCAAGACGGACAAGATTCATGGTCTCAAATGTCTCCTACGCGTTTTGATTCATGCAGGCTTCATCTCTCAATACCTACTAGATGGGAGCGACGAAAAAGACGAAGACACCAGGAATCGTGCAGGATGTGTTCGACAAGCCAACAGGATGTGGAAATTCTTTTTCCCTGATCATCAAAATGCAAACAACAAGAAGCTTCACCCCTTGTCCATCAAAAAAAAAGAAAAAAAGAAAAAAGAAACAAACAAACAGTTCATGCTTATGAAGACTAAAATAAGTACTTGGTCTTAACCCTGGCACAAGAAAATGATTAGAAAATCATTTTTAGTGTCAAGGAAATGAAGGGGGGCAAAAGAGTCGCATTTATAATACTATCTCAATGCATTACGTCACCTTGCACCATTCAATATCAAGTCCTTTCGCAGCTGAAAATCCCACACCAGAAAAAGAATAACGATCTACAATAAGGAAACTCCATTCTATGTATAATATTCATAGAATCATGTTCAGCTCTTTCACCGCTTTTGTTCCATGACATCTGGCCCAAAATCTTTGCTTGTAGAAAATGCTACTCATTTAACTAATAACCTACACTTCATTCATCGTCTACGTGTTTCATATTTACTGATCAAACAACTCAAATGTAGGTTTGATGAGCTCGAAAGGGCAACTCTGAGAATTAGGAGTTAACTTACAACATCTGGAATATACAAATATTTGGAATTACGAAATTTAAAAAGTTATTAAACCAACCATGCGATACTCATCAGCAGTGTTGGCTTCCATTCTTTATATTTTTCTTTCATCGTCTAGCTAGTTCATCTTTACTGACCAAACAACTTAAATGTAAAGTTCAGTTAGCTCGAAAGGGCAACTCTCAACATTAGGAGTTGACTTACAATATAAAAAATTGATAAAACCATGTGAAACTCACCAGGAAATAACAATGTTCGCTGCAATTCTTTATGCCCATTCATCGAAATAATTGCAGACGTTGGTGTTGACTTACTACAAATGGCAGAGACAAATAATTGCTTCTCCATTAACCATGTGAAACAAACTAGCAATGTTTCCTACCAATAATAGAAGTAATGCGACGCAGCACTTATTCACATTTAAAAAATATCATAAAAGATTGCTTCTGTTAGACTCTGAAATATATATAAAATAAGGGTAAAACCATGTGAACGACACGTCATTTTTTTATTTGATCAACATTATAAAATCAAGAGAGGAAGATTTTCATCGCGTCTAGTCAAGAAGTGAGTTCTAGTGAGTTACTTAAAAGGCAAACACGTATAATAGCACTAACACTGAGTCCGTTGCTGGATATTATCACACAGCATAAAGAAAACTCAACTTGTTATGTTCTGTATTTTGCAATTGGGCCACTTGCTCATCAAGCCATTTTCTTTTGAAGAAAACTGTGAATATATTTGTAAGTATGATTGGTGCTGGGTAAGGAATCTTCTTCAAACACCTGTCCATTTCATTGTTTACTTTATCTTGACTGATCTAACAACTCAGACATTAATGTTTAATCTATATGCATAGACAAATAATTGCTTCTAGTAGATATATAAAATTCTTAAACCATGGGAAACGAACCAGCAATGTCTCCTACCTCTAATAGAAGTAATGTGACGCAGCACTCATTCACATTTAGAAAATAACAAAAAAAATTGCTTTTGTTAGACTCTGAAATATCAAATAAAGACCATGTGAAATGCAAAGTTCGATGTCATTATTCAAAAAAAGAAAACAAAACAAAAAACAAAGAAGCAACGTCCGCTGTCATTTTTTAATTCTTTGATCGACATTATAAATCGACATCAAGAAAGCACTTGAACCATCAAGAGAGGAAGTTTCCATGGCGTCTACTCATGAAGTGAGTTCCAGTGAGCTACTTGAAGCACAAACACGTATAATCGCACTGACACTTAGTCACATAAACTCGCTATCCATCAAAACCGCCATGGAACTAGGCGTATTCGATGCAATTCACCACCATGGCAAGCCTATGACTCTGTCAGAGCTAGCCACCGCCATCCACGCCAAGCCAGAAAAAACTCACAGCTTAGACTGCCTTATACGCGTTCTAGTCCGATCTAGCTTCATAAAGCAAGAGAATCATGAAGAGGAGGAAGATATGAGGTACACGCTCACGCTCACTTCCAGGCTTCTTCTAAGAGACGAGAGGTATAACAATGTTTCACAATTCGTGTTGCTCAACACTGGGCCGGTAATCAAGAAGGCTTGGCATAATTTGGGCAATTGGCTAGTCAATGACGATGTCACAGCATTCCAAACTGCTCATGGTAAAAGCTTCTACGAACATACAGCTTCAGACACTGAATATGGCATTAGTTTTAACGAGCTCACGGCTGGTGACTCGAGGTTGGTGGCAAATGCGCTGACAAAACAGTGCAATGTGTTTGGGGGGTTGACTTCACTAGTGGACGTCGGTGGAGGAACAGGGACGATAGCTAAAGCTATTGCCCACGCGTTCCCTCATCTGAAGTGTACCGTCTTTGATCTCCCGCATGTGGTTGCTGGCCTGCAGGGAAGCAAAAACCTAGACTTCGTTGGAGGCGACATGTTTGATTCACTTCCTCCGGCAAATGCAATCTTATTCAAGGTAAATTAACATATCATTTTTTTGGTTAGGTTTAGTTACTAACAGTATAGCAGCAGTATAGGAAAACTGTCACATTCCAACTTCCACTTTAAAAAGATAATTTAGAAGTTTTGACAGAAAACCCCCATGAAGTATCGTTTCGCTGACACATAGCTACCAGCAGTATTGATTTTGTCAGAAAATTCCCCTACAGTTTCACTTTAACCGACATCGCGTACCATTTTTCAAATACAAACGTCCCTGCACTTTCACTTTTACCTACACTTAGCTACCAGCAGTTTTAGTAAAAATGGAGCGCGATGTGGGCGAAATTGAAACTGCAGGAGGGGTTTTAACAAAATCAATACCGCTGGTAGCTAAGTGTCAGCGAGACGATATTGCAGGGAGATTTCTGTCAAAATGTCTATAATTTATTACAATCTCCGTTTTCAATGAACTAGTCCGTGTTCGACTAGTTAATGTTCGATCTTTTGACATAATTACTGACGGGTTATTCTTACAAGTTGGATAAGACTAGTTTATTGAAAATAAGGTTGCAGTAAGGGTACTTCGGAAGTCGAGTTTAGGATGTGACGATTTCACTAAATTGAAGATACGCAGTTGTAAATTTTGCTTATTTGTAAAAAATGTGATCTCTCTTATGTATCTCTTACTAACTTCTGTATTGTTTTTTGGCCATCATGCAGTGGATATTACACAACTGGAATGACGAAGATTGTGTCAAAATTTTGAAGAAGTGCAGAGAAGCGATTCCGAACAAGGATGAAGGAGGAAAGGTGATTGTCATAGACGTGGTTATGAATAGCCAGAACGAGAAGAATGAGCTTACAGATGCACACCTCTACTTTGACATGCTGATGATGGTTCTCTTTGCTGCCAAAGAGAGAAACGAGCAACAGTGGGCTAAAATATTTTCTGATGCCGGCTTCTCTGGCTATAAGATAATTTCGGAGTTGGGTTTTAAGTCACTCATTGAGGTTTATCCTTAATTCGCTCTCATGCTCCTCCGGGTTCATAGTCGCTGTGAATTTGCGTCCTTAAATGGAATATATGTTTGGTCGAATAATCAAGGAACCAGAGAAACTTGATCCATGTAGCCGACCCTGGTTAATCTGGGAAAAGGCTTGTAGTTGTTGTTGTCGTTGAATTTGGATTATGTTTGAATAAAGCAGTTGGAGTTTATCTCTGTTTAATATGGTCCGTTTTGTCCTTATTCCCGATTGATTGGTTATTATGGTGCAAATCTGCACTGGCAATTCCCATACTTCGGACTCTGTTACAGTTTGGTATCAATATTTTCTTTTTTCGTCACTGGAAATTATACTCATATTCTTCTTTTGTTGCAAGTCTGGTACCCACCGCTACTAAAATGACCATGATGCCCGATACCGCGGTGGTATCTTACAACAACTCCAGATGTTGCGGTCTCCAAGAAGAAGAAAGAACTAGGGTTGGGAGAGATGCTTGGATATTTTCCTGGATAACTCCCAAACAGGAGTACCCTCACTTTATATAGGGTTGGCATCCCTGAACACCACTTGTTCTTCCAAGAATCACACTATTGTAACTCGAGAACAATAAGATGCTTTGAAATAAAGGTTCTTGATTCAATGTTTCTAATGGTTATGGCACTCATGGTTATAAGATCAAGTACCCTGAAATTGCTAGAAACATTTTCCGATTACACAAAGTAAGGACACAGCATATGTGCCATTTTACAGTTTACTCTAGACAACAAGGTATTACCTTCGTCCCATTTTATCCATTTTCCGAAACTAATCACTTAGATGGGAAGAGATATTACACTTATCATTACTTTGGCCTATTAACACTCGTTGTAGTCAGATTTTGAATGCAGATTATCTCCCGTAAACCTATCAAAATAAGAATTAGAAAATGGGGTGCTTGTTTCATTTTTACTAGTCAAACTTGCTTCCTGAAGTTCCTGAAAAATTTGACACATAAAAGACAGGCGCAACGCCAATAAACTAGAATTTCCAAATTACTAATGCATGTTGGCTTTATGATTCTAAGATACTCTTTTAATCCAAATTTGTATCTGGTTACCATCAAGATATGGTACTGATGCAAAGTTCTAAAACAGCTTTCTGGGTCAAGAAACCTCCAAGAAACTTGACATGCTCTATGAAATTGTTCAAATTTTCAAACACTACCTTCCTGGGTCAAGAACTGAATATGCAAGGTGGAAAACACACATTTCTTAATTATGGAATCCGACCAGTAACACAAAATGCAATCGAGGTAGGCTCCGGTGAACGGCTTGCCTATAAGGCAAGTTAGGCCTCTGGGAAACTGTATAATGCAACCTAGAAGCTACACCCTAAACCTTGAGTACGCCACTCATTTACAACACTGTAGACTATATTTTTCCACAGTATGATACAGTACTTAGGCTGGTATGTATCACGAAAACCACATCATCAATGTACCACTTGCCACACGAAAGGCAGGTCACGTCTCAAATACACGTACAGTTAACTATAAGAAAGATAACTAAGTCAGATACTCAAGGGTAAGTTTGTCTTCCTTCTTAAAATTGTGGGATGGTATTGGTAAGCCCAAACTCACTACGAATTGTGTTTGTTGAGCAAATTGGAATACTTCATCAAGACCCCGAGCCCGCCATTAGTCCATATATGAGGGCTTGAAGGCTGAAGCAATACCAAGGGGTTCTACCAGGTATTAATAAAAATTGGGATGTTTATTAATCACTATTAATCCCTGTACTTAGTAATCCCATCACTATTATTCTCATCACTATTAGTCGTACACCCATAAGCCAAAAAACAAACGAGCCCTTGGGGTTGGCCTAGTGGGTGAGTCTTGGGATTTAAGGGTCTGCTCTCTTTAGGTCTCAAGTTCAAACCCCACGAAGGCCAGTTATTCTTTGGAGTAATTATTGCTTGCTCTAGAGCAAATATGACATGGAATTCTACTCAGTACATCACAGGACACGTCAGAAACATGAAATCCACTTTCTTTTGTCTGCCACTCATTCTCTTTCTTCAAACGTGTCTAGTGATGTATTGATTAGACCACCATGTCATATTTGCTCGAGCAAACAAAAATTTCTCTACTCTTTGGGCTACTGGGGACTGAATAATCATTTGCAGCTAAACTGACGACGAACTCTCTCAAAAGAGAAGATAACTACGTAAAAGTCAGTGGGGAACTCACACTGATACAACTTCCTCTATTTCTTCTCTTTCTTCCCGTTTTGACTTTTACCACTATTTATCAGGTCGTTTTGACCCGATAATTTGATCAGCAGTACGATACATTTTTTGGTAAATATTCATGGTGTGGTACATTAAACTTTACCCTATCGAAAAATTGCATTGTTTTGCTATTCAAATCACCGGGTCAAAGTGACATGATTACGGATGAAAAATTCAAAACTGGAAGAAAGAGAAGAAACAGACCAAGTATTTTCTCTTTATGCTTTAAAGGTTGATGTTCTTACCTAGGTTTAACAAGCTCAGAAGTCAGAATGCATCACTTTCAGATGCTGAAATCTGCCAATTTGTAGGGCAAGGGCATTCCACTTGATAATAGAGGCCCTAGTGGCCCTAAAAATGAAGACCACTCACCCACCTATCTGAAAGGGAGAGTTCTTTTGGGGTATTTTTTTCTCAATTTATCAATCAACCACTTGAGCATCAATATGTTGTTTGAACATCAAGCACGGAAGAATTTTTGAAAATTAAACCACGGAAGCTTTAGAAGAGATGAAGCTTTTGGGACTCGTACCTGAGCCGCTGGACTCGGCCGAGTCGCACTAGGACCAGGACGATTCATCTCGTCCTGCTCTGATTCTCCTTCTCCGGCGTCGGCAACGTAAGCGGGAACGGAGGCGAATCGGACGGCCTGGCTTGAAACGAATTTATTCTATTCTCCATCTGTGGAGATATGACGCGCCGGCAGGGATATAAACGTCTTTTGAGCTGGCTCCAGCATAACCCATTTGTTTTCACATTACATCCTTGTGGTACACCCATTAATCACAGTTCGGAACTTCAAAGTTTAAGTGCTTATCTTTCCACCCGTTTCTCCAATTTCTGATGGGTTAATTTGGCACTTTTGATTGTTTGGATTATTCGGTCAGGATTGGATTAGACTGTATTAGATAAGTCGGATATGATTTTAGTTGGGTTAGTTGAACTATAGCTAATATCATGTTGAGTTCGATAATATTTCTATTTATTCTCCTCAGAGGAGGAGAAGGGTTAGCTTCAAAGGTTCGGTTGCAAGCACATCTACTTCAGGACACTCGATTGAGTTTTCAATTTCTTTACAGAACTCATGGTGTTAGGGGCCGGGCCGGGCATTAGCGAGGGCTGGTCAGGAGGGGCAGGCTGGGCCGGGTCAAAAAGGAGAGATCTTGAACCCCTCCGGACCTCGGCCAGGTGGATATATTATTAATATATTAAAAAAATATTTTTAATATTCTAAATTAATAAAAAAAATCATAAATTTAAATTTACCATTTGGAGGGGGCCGATTCGGAACCTAGGCACCTTTTAGGGCGGGCCGTTTCGGAACCTAGCGTGGGCCGGCCCGGGCTGGCACCTTGATACAGAACCGATTACAATCCCTCACTTAATATACATTTAATTCGAGATATTCCAAAACGAGCATAAGGTTCTGAGTGCTTGCCTGACATCCATGAAAACGAAATGAAAACATGATAAGTACCACTCCGTCCCACCTCTTTTGCACCATTCAGACTTTTACCACTATTCACTGGATCACTTTGATCCGGTAATTCGGATAGCAAAACTTCACAATTTTTAGATAATTTTTTTGAAGTGTTGTAGAGTAACTCTTATTCTACAAGACAATAAAAAAATTATCGAAAAATTATATTATTTTGCGATCCAAATCACCGGGTCAAAGTGACTCAGTTACGGGTCGAAAAAGTCCAAATGATGCGTTTGAGCTGGGACGAAATGGTACGAAGTAGACAATTAGTAAAAGAGACCAAATAGATAAGATGCACTCATTTGCATGTTGTGTGTTCAAAACACACCAGGCCTTATCAACTGTATGTGATGTAATAATTCCTTTTCTTCTGGTGGTTTGGGATCCATTCCACATGCATATGCTGACATGCCATTTCATGCCAGGCTGCAAATCTGAGCATTGCATACATTGTTTTCTTCCAAGTTGGAAAATTTCGTCATACATTGTACATCTCATTACAGGAGGGTGCCAGAACACTATCAGAATATCATGTTATGAAATCGAATTAACGGGGGCAGTAAGAGATAATTCAAAATTTAACTGAGTACTTTAATAATTCTGGCAATGGCACTTGTGAATAAATTTATGTAAAACAGGAGTAAAATTATATAATTTTTAAAAATATGTAGGGCACGTGCCTTCCTATGCCCAAGTTTGGCTCATCCCTATATTAAGTGCATTTATAGCATATGGTAAGAATGTTAACGGACCGGTTTGAGCTGAGTTTTTTTATTTATTGACGACCAGACAAAACTGTCATCCGATGGTTGGTGAAACCACTGACAACCGCCGATTGACATCCCCCATTTTCGACAATTTGGGTTGAGCGGTTTTGAGAACATCTTTCATGCGAATTAGAATTTGTCAAACTATGATTTGGCTCTATCTCAATTTGCTAAACCAATCTATGTCTAAAATGTTACCGGCTATTTACGAACTTGTGATTTTATTTTTTTTCAGTATTCACTTTGTATTGGAACATATTCTAGAATGCCACACGCAATCCAAATGTTTACTTGATTTTCACTTTGTATTGGATACTTGTCGGACCCACATAAAGCAAGATCTCAAACAGGGTATGTTTTCACTTATGGAGGAACTGCTATATCATGGAGATCGATAAAGCAAACTATGGTAGCAACATCATCAAACCACTCAGAGATTCTTGCGATCCATGAAGCTAGTCGAGAATGTGTGTGGCTAAAATCAGTAGTTCAACATATCAAAGGGTCTTTTTGATTAAATTTCAAAAATGACGGTCCAACAGTGTTATATGAAGATAATGCTGCCAGCATTGCCCAACTCAAGGAAGCCTTCATCAAAGGTGATCGAACTAAACACATATCTCCAAAGTTCTTCTTTACTCATGAGCTTCAAAAGAAGGGGGTTGTTTCCATCCAGCAAGTGCGCTCAAGTGAAGAATCCAGCAGACTTGTTCACAAAAGCACTACCAGCATCAACATTGAAGTTACATGTTCAAAAATGTGGGATGCGTCAATTAAAAGATCTTTTACGTTAATGTATCTTATTATGAGGGGGAGATGTAGTTTTAGCGTCTGTACTCTTTTTCCTTAGTTGCGGTTTTTCCCATTGGGTTTTACGCGGCAAGGTTTTAACGAGGCAGACTAGTAGTGAATATTCAAGGGGGAGTGTTGTGGAATATTATAATGAATATTCCCTAGTAGATTATGATTGACTCCTAATAGATTATGATTGACTTTTAGAGGATTATTATTGGCTCCCACACTCTATATAAAGAGTGTTTTGATAGAGAATAAAACTGCTTTTGATATTCCTCCATACGTTGTCTCCATCTTTTCTCTCTTAGTTTATAACAATTCGAGTATAATACAATAATGGATGTGTTTTGTTTATCCAATGTTGTCTGATTCCCAAAACTTAAATTTTGAGCCCAATGTAGTAACGATTTTTAAGAAAAAACGGATGTATGAGTGGAACCAAATGGATTCATTCATTGTTATGGAAGTCCAAACAAACCACAAATCTTTTATTTTCTCAAAAATAATTATTTTTTTAGAAGAAGATAATTTCTATAAATGGATAGGCACTCTCAAAAGATAATTGTTTTGTACATCGAGGGCCTAAATTAGTGTTTGTGAATAAAAAGTCATGCCTTCCTCCTCAATTGCTTTAGAAGCAACTAAGTGCGCAAAAAAAAATCCTTCACGACTTGAACAGTTCACAAAAGATCAAGACTTCCTTACCAATCTTCGAAAGCGATTTCCCCTTCCACCCTTCAACTTGGTGATAAACCTTCTCTACCAATCTTCGTTCTCATAAATCTATAATACCAAGTCTAAAACATTAAACCTCAAGTTAATCCTAAAGTTGTAAATACAAATCCTCATATCTTCCTTAAATATAGAATATATAAACCCTAACCTTAACTCTAAATCATAGAAAAAGCCAACTAAATTTGAGAAAACAATTCCAAGTTCATTGCACAATTGTTTCGCAAACGTTGTTTGGAATAACTTGTGGAATATAGATGAGTGGAAGGTCATGTTTGTTTGAAATGGTAAACGATTCATTTGGTAGAACACAATCTCTTGCGATTATGCCAGTGCAACTAACACAACACATTAGTAGTCACATACCACTAATTTAAGAACCCACTAGCTACTAGGTAGCAAAATTCAATATCTTAGCCCCCAATAAAAATGCTTCTTCATTAACTATGGTCACATGGTCGTTTAGTTTTGTAAAGCTTTTTAATTATTTTCCTCTTATTCTTATTATAATCAGAGATCATTTTAGTCAACTTTAAATTTTCCATTTTTTCCTAATGAATTTTGATTTTCATGATCATTTTGATGTTGTTCTTAAGAAAGGAAATATCCCAATTGTTTGCACAAAGGCTGACTTCTTTAAAATCGAATTTCTAATTTTTGTGACTAAGAAGATGTATTCGATAACTGGGAGTCATAGAAACCAATCGTGATACTTATATATGGAGAATGATTCGTTAAGTGGGGCCAAAAGGCTCAGCTTCGGTTATCTTTACACTTTAAAAGGACTAATCTATGGAGTGGTTTTTGTATGCTCTAGAGTAAATGATGTGGTTTTGCTCTAACCATACATCACAGAACACGTCAGGAAGAAAGAGAATAAGTAGCAGACAAAAGAAAGTGAATTTCCTACATGTTCACACCAAAAATAATAAGAACGTTCCATGAAATCCGTTGATCGATGGCCCTATTGTTAACATAAACTTCAAAGACAAGGAGATGGTTAATATCATTCAAAATCACTAATTCTTCAAACCTCTAATGTTTTGTTGCAGTTTGGACAACGAAATACAATATATCTTCGTAGACTATTATGACTTAAACTATGTAAGACGAAAATATGGTTAATATCATTTGCAATTACTTTTTCTTGAAACTCTCTTTCCTTATGTCACTTTAGCATTATAGGCTTGTGCATTAAGATCATGACTTGCAAACGAACTTAATCAGGAGATGAATTATTTGGTTATACGAGTTGGTAAGAGGTTTTATCAGAGTCTGTTTCTGATAATTAACACGGCTTCATCAAAGTCTACATATACGGCTTAACTAGAAGATGAACTACATTTGGCTATACGAGTTGGTAAGAAGTTTTATCGGAGTCCATTCTGATAATTGGCACTGCGATCTATTTCTCCAACCACTCTGAAAAGGGCAAAAGACACTTGCTCCCCCTTTAGTTGGACCAATGAACACTTATACCCCTTCTAGTTTTGAAAATGACGCTTGCACTCCTTTAATGTGCTGAATTTTAGGAAAACACACGCTCCTAGATTGTGACGTCGTCAGCCTGAGCACGAGGTCTGCGGCAGATTTTTCGGACAAATCTTTCCTCGCCTCATCCAGAATGCAAATAGGTGACGCCGTTAGCCTGGCATGAGGTTCGCCGTTGAGTTTTGAGACAGATTTACCCCGTCTCATCTAGGAATGCGAATAGGGTTTGTTTTTGGGTAAAAGACACTTTTACCCCCTCAGGTTTGATGCAAAGAGACTTTCACCTCTTCTTGGTTGGGAACTGACACTTTAAGCTCTTTTGTGTTCTACACTTCAAGACACTTACATTCCCTGACTGTGTCATATCCACACGCGGAGACATGTAGGGGCACAGGAGGTCAAGTGGCCCCCAAACTTTTCAAGAACTAAAGATTTACCCTGGCTTCCTAAAGGAAAATTCATTTGAAGCCCCCTGAGTTGATTACAGATGCGCCCCCATAAAATTTTAATTGTACCCCGGCTTCTGAAACGTTTATGCATGACCCTTAAAGATGTCACCAAATAATCTCGGGTCTTTAAAAATTACAAATGTAGTTTGATATGCCTTGAATACTCCTACTTTTCGATTTTCGATAACTTGGCTCAAAGAAATTGTGCCCCCTTAGCAGTAAATTTCTGGCTCTGTTCATATCATTATTATCATACTCTAAGAGAGAATATGTCCCGAAACTACTATAGTGACATACACCCTCCCCCAAACTAACGATGTCGCAGTTGAGAAGTGTAAATATTCTAAAATTCGATAGACAAGCGAGGTAAAAGTGTCATTTCCCAAACTAGGAGGGTTGAATGTGTCTTTGCCTTAAACTTGAGTGGGTGATAGTGTCTTTTATCCTTTGATTTTTTAATAAGTAACTTCCCACTATTTGTCTGGATTCAACTACAAAAGCCAGCTCATGACAACAAACATCCTACCCCCCACATCTCATCCATAAAACACCCCCCTCCCTCTCTCACTCTCACCACCACCACCACCACCACCACCAAAGAAATGGCTTCTTCTTCACTTCTCTCCCTCACTCTCTTCTCCATCTCAGCCATCCTCCTCCTCCTCACCCCTCATTCCCAAGCACAGCCCGCCGCCCCCGCGCCAGGCCCGGCAGGCCCGCCCAACATCACCGCCATCCTTGAAAAGGCCAGCCAGTACACCACCTTCATCCGCCTCCTCAAGTCCACCCAAGCCGACAGCCAGATCAACAACCAGATAAACAACTCTAGGGACGGCATGACCGTGTTCGCCCCCACCGACAACGCCTTCACTAACCTCCCGGCGGGGACTCTGAACAACTTGACCAACCAAGAACAGGTTCAGCTGATCCAGTACCACATTCTACCTCATTGCTACTCCTTGTCCGATCTTGAGACCGTCCCTAACCCCGTCCGCACACAAGCTTCCGGCCAAGACGGCCGCCCCTTCGTCCTCAGAATCTCCAGCGGACAGGGTAACCAGGTACGGTTTAATTATTATTTATCTGCTTTCTGAACAACAAATGTTTCGACGTTGCAGTATTTTTGAGAAGCAACGAGAGGGGTGTTTTTTGGGATCATAGAGTGTTAAAAACTCAAGAAATAGTTGTAGTCTAAAAAGAATTAGTAATTTAAAGATGTTTCTCTTAGACACATCACACTCCATGCTTGTTAATTACGTGAAAAAACATTATGCACTCTAAGATTTTACAGGATCGTAGTATTAGCCTAGGAAAAGCATTAGTAGAAATTTAAGGATGTTTCTCACGGGTACATCGATCACACTCCCTATTTATTAATTACACAACATTACTCTGATCTAAGATAACTATATTATACTTAGTCTGTTCTTTTAAAATCTTCTCAGTTGACTTTAGAGATGTCACTTTGACTCAGTAAATAATATATTGAGAAGATTGAAGAAAAATTGAGGTAGTCTGATTTTTCAGAGCAACTTTGATCAGATTCCTCAAAACAGAAAGCAACTTTGATCAGTTAATCTATCGGTTGCTACTCAAATCAACTAGTCAGTTTACTTATCAACTGGTCTCTAAAAAGTCAAACATAATAGTTTTTTTTTTTTTTTTTTCAGAAAACATAACCGTTGTTTTGAGATAGAGCGCGGTTACTTTCGCCATTTATTTTCTAATAATAGGGCGCAAGTTGATCCCTAGGGTGCAAGAGTGAGAAGCATTTAAGTGGGTGATGTATAACGATTGATGAGTCAAATTTCCACAAATTATTATTTGCCTTTTGAGGAAACACTTGTTTTATTTCGTACCACACGAGTCGATTTGTTTGTGTGATCACAAATAAATTCATGTTTCAATGCTTTTTATCATATTACATTATTCTGCAAAGTCAAAGAAAAAAGTTGGCTGAAAATTACAAATCGTTTCGCATGAACTGATAGTCTGTGTGCGCGCTATCTAGTTATGTGTGTGTGTTTCTGTGCTATTTATCACATCACATTATTTTAGAAAGACAAAGAAAAACGTTGGCTGAAAATAAAAATTGGTCACTAATTTAATTCCGTTTGTTACACTATTTTAGGGTACCAAGCAGACCCTTGGAGGAGTATTATTATAGTTTTATTTAAATGTATGGTAGTATATATTTTTACAGAGGTTGTATCCACTTAACATTATTTTCTTGGTTTATATGACAGGTGAATGTATCTTCAGGTATTGTTGAGACTCAACTGAACAATGCCTTGAGAAAAGACTCTCCTTTAGCCGTTTACCAGCTGGACAAGGTATTGTTGCCTAAGGAATTCACCGAAGCAAAAGCTCCAGCACCAGCACCGCCGACGGTGAAAGCCACCCCAAGCGACACAAAGAAACCAACCAAATCTGACGCGGCTGAGCCAGCCGCTAACGGAGCCGGAGAGTTGAAGACAGGCTTGGGTTTTGTGGCCGGACTTGGGTTGCTCTTCATGGCATTATTTTGAGATGATTTTTATTTATTTATTTTAGTTCTTCAAATCGTGGTTGTCTCAAAAAGGAAAAAAAAAAAAATGTTGTTGTTGTAGTGAGGTATAGTGTTTTGCTTCCTATTCAATTCTTGCGTTCCTAATTAATTTTTATAGTTCTCTCAATTGTTTGATTAAATTCAAGAAATAAATATAATTGATGATTCCATTCCATGTGCTATATGTTGAAAAATATCAAGTTGATGGAGTTGCATTTTGTTTTCTTATTTTTAAAGCTTATAATAACATGCAAAGCTCAGATCTAGATTTAGAGCTGGGTCAGACATGACCTTTTCGATAATTAGTTTACCAATTTTTTCTTAGTTGTTCTGTCAACCTCTCATGCACATGTGAAATCCGATTTTTCATTAATTATAAATGATTTTATGTTTTATTATAATTTGCAGAAGCAACTCTTACGGTTGCAGCTAGGGTGGTAGCTTAAGTGGTAGAGTGTTAGAAGCCCCTGCATGAAGTCCCGAGTTCAAATTCGGTTGACGACAAAACAATTTCTCAAAAAAAAACTCTTACGGTTACATGAAGGGAAGGGTGAATATCTTGTCATCTGTCACTGCGTTGGCACTTAACTGTTTATTTTTGGAGAATTTGTTTTTTTATCATCAACGAGTTTTATAAGAAGTTTTCCTATGACATAAGTATAATTTATGTACTACTAAACGCTTAAAAAATCTTTTATAAGTGTTACGTCGTACCCGTTGACTCTCATTCTCTAAAGAAAGGGTTGAAGATACAAATTTTTGGATCGACTTTTAATTTGTCTAAAATTTAGAAATTATTCTGAGTTGACAAACTAATACATAAACCGTGTCCGATGGCATTATATCCCGAAGGATGCACTACGTGTGAGAAGCTAGTATATTTTGTAACCGAAGTATATTCACTGTCTTGTCAAATATAATGGTAAAAAATATCTGTCAATTATATTGTTGAAATGGAGGGTTTAGACTTGATCCAAGTGGATCCACGACAATATAGTGGAGCATGTTAGATAGTTTATCTATCACAATTTGTGAAGAAATGTGGGTATCTCGTTGTTTCAGACTTTAATGGTGTTTGGTAGGAAATGTTAGCCCAATGTTTTATAGATATACATTAGTTACGAACTTACTTATGAAGTAAAATGTTGCATTTTTTTTTCCTTAAAAAGAAATGTTGCATTTTTATTATATTTTTCTCTCCCTATCGAGCGTTTGAATTTGGACTGGGCCAACTTGAGTCCAGCTTGGCCACAACTAGGCCCTTCTTAGCAGCTCAATGGTCAATTTTGAATAGTTCCATACTTTACATTAAATTTTTTATATAAAATTCTCCTTTGACTTATGGACTTTTTTTAGCTGGACTTATATAGTTCACATCCATTTAGGATGACGAATGAAGAAAACAAAGAAAAAAAGAAATGACTATTATTTCAGTTTTCCTTGAATTATCTTACGCGAAGATATAAATAAAGTTGAAATCTCAGAGTGATCAAATTGTGCTTTTGAGGAACGAAAAGTCTAGACGAGTAAAAGAAACCAATATGAAGAATGAATAGAACGTAACGTGAATGGGAACACGTAATTAATAGTAGCGCTACTTTAATATAAAGAATAAATATAGGAGATATTAAGACTCTACAACAGGTGTTTTTTTCGTAGCACTGACTTTTTGAAGAATGGAAGAGAAGATAGGAACTTCCCAATATAAACTATGGTGAACGTGTTTAAAAATAGTAGCGCTACTTTAATAGCACTGATGCTGCCATGTGGTGAGTTTGGTATGACTTATTTTTTGCTTTTAATTCATTTAGAATTTTAATCTGTTTTGAATTTTTCTGAAAGGTTTGGTATGACTTATTTATGTATCAACTTTTGAATTTTGACTTTTGACTTTATAGTGTAAAACTGAATTTTCAAAAAAGTTGGGTTTCATGAAATTTTTTCGACTTTTTTATTCTTAAACAACAAAATGGCCAATTTACACACACATATATATATATATTTTTTTGACTAACATACTACGATAACTAATTTGACATATCATGAATTTATTAATAAAAATAAAAAATAAAAACTGATAATTTCACTAACAAACAAAAGTGTTTCATCAATAACTTTTTAACATCATAATTTTTTTTCACCAAACACAAACATCTCTTTTCGTCAACTCATTCTTCATGAAATTTTTCATAACAGCTAAAAGTCGACTTAAAAGTTCAAAAAGTTATATCAAACTCGCCCATCGTCTCTTCGCCACTTCCTCTCCCTATTTTTTTGGAAAAATCTCAGTTGCGTGTCGGTCTCCGCCCGAGTGCTACGCATATCATTCAAAGCTACTCGACTTGGCTTTCGTCTCCCTAAACTTTAACTAAGAAAGGATACATTTATAGTTTCTTAAAAATACCAACCTCGTGTGTAAATACCACACAGATGAGGTCCTGATATTGCAAATATCTCATTCTTTTCCTACACGAAATCAATTTCTGAAAAATACACAAACCCCCCCTAAAACCCTTCTCCACGAAAACCCTCCTCCCTCCGGTTCGTCTTCCTCTCAGTTTTCTCAAACTCCGGCCATTCTCGGTCTTAAGGTACGCAGAACCTCTGTTTCACTCCTTCAATTCTGTGATTTTCACTGTTTTTTCAAGCAATTTCCATGCTCATTGTTCTTGGTGTTGCAAGTTACAAATATACGCTCATGATCAGTGAATGGTTTTTGTTCTGGAGTGCTTATCTGCTACAAACTAGGTCAATAGATGTTAACCCTTTTTGATTCAAGCTCAATGATTGAAGATTTTTGAGAATTGAGAATCTGGGTGTGTTTCCATTGTAAAAGGGTCGTACAACTCTGTGGTTTAAAGCTTGGTTTTCTTTGGATTTTTAGTGGGTTTATAGTGTGTTTCTGTGATTTTATGGCATGGGAGCTCTAAAACCCTCGTGGGTTCTGCTTTTTTTTTTTTTTTTTTTTCTTCTGTGTTTGTGGTTTCTGGTGAATACTAGTGATGTCTCTTATGTGACCTTTTTCTGTTTGATGAGTACTCATTGCTTATTGAAGAAAGTGGTGGCATTTGTGTTGAAAAATGGTGGCATTTGTGGGTGAATCCCCTCTACATTGGCATTTGTGGCTCAAATCTTTACTATTTAGTGACTAGTTCATAACCTGTGCACCGAGGGCACGACCCCAAAGAAGAAGATTTATCTTCAAAAATATTTTAGATTTTTTTTATTAAGTGTTTGGTCTCTAGGATATGATGGGAATAAGCTATTCCACATGTCACATATTGGGGAATAGCTTATTCCCCATAGCAGCTTATTATGTAGATTTGTCTTGGATCTTACTCCTTGGTGTTTCATTTTTGTGGGTGATCCCTTACAATGTAGAACAACTGCTTGAAACTTTGTGGTTCAAATCTTTACAACCACGTATATGAGGGCTTCACCCACAAGTAGGGCTCTACTTGCCTATCAAAAAAGCAATGTATGCCTTCTCTTTGGTGTTCAATGTTTATGTCTGCTTGATTGCTTTCACAACGTTGCTTGAACTTTCCTAATACTCTATATTTGTTGAAATAACTGTTACACTAACACTCTGATAGATTGCTTGAAGAACCTGTTCTGGATATAAAATGTGGAAATGTTTCGATTTTGGTCTCTTAAATCTTAGATCCCGGTTTGGAAAAAGTTGGTTATTCTAATGTCAAAATTGCGGCAATTGTACTATTTTGGGACCTAACTAACTGTCTCACCGCCACAATAACCTACTTCTACCACCAGTCCATTACCGCTTACTGACAATCATGAGCTGATGAGCGTCACCGGCAGAGTCATGCTACCACAATCTGCCACAATAAGGGTTTTTCCCTCGGAGCAGTTAACCCATGTAGTCAAATATCTAAATACCAACCTTAAGAGTAACTGAGCATTGTTAGTGCACTTTTGTTTGAACTTTGTATGTACGTGTACGTTCTTATATATGGTTATTTGTATTATGTGGATGATTGTTTTAAGAATTGGTCTTATGTTATCACTTTGAAACTTCTGGACCTCACTTAAGCCTGCAGCACTCATGGTTGTTAAGATCCTGATCCACCAGAAACCTGGCATGTCGTCAAATATCTACAAATCTTGTAACTCTATATTCTTTAATGAATCAATGTGTGAACCTTTAGTTGAGCCTGTGCAGGAAGTTTTTGATCCGAGCTCCTATGATGGTCTGAGGTTCCCTCGCATCTGGACCTTTTGCTTCTGTTAGTGTATAAAACTGTTTATATGAAAGAACAAGACAGCGTAATGAAGAATGTCAAAGGAATCTTATTTTCTTATTATTAAATATTTTTTATTTTCTTTTCAGATTAATATTACATATCTCATAGTTTAACCTTTTGAGTAACTATTAGTGTCGAGTGTTGACCATAATGATCCTACTTCCTGTTCTGATTGACTGGTATTAATGCAGTTAGCATTCTTGAATAACAACACTGCTTTAAACCTTTCAGGAAGGTGATCATGGATTTGAGGAATGTCAAGGTTCCCAATGTCCGAAATCCACGTTCTACTTTAGTGAAGTTGGGAGTTCTTGGGTTTGGTTTGTATACGGCTTCCAAAACCTTCTACAACGTCGATGGTGGACATCGAGCTATCGTCTTCAATCGTTTAACTGGCGTCAAAGATAAGGTTTCTATTCTGAACTGCATTTGTCATTAAACAACCATTAAAAATGCTTTCGTTAATCGTTTATGCTCTTTTAGTCACCTCCAATCCTTATTCCGGATCATGTGTTTATTATGTTTACTTGGCGTGTTTGCTGGGAATATTTCCATAGCGCTTTGTAACAGTGAAAGTTTTTTAACCCATTAAGCTTTAGCCAACATGTTCTTGTAGCATGGTCTTCTCATTGGTATTAGTATACATTTACAAGTGTTTTGTTGTTCTTCTTGTCATATTTTTACTATAGTGGTGGCACCCTCATCGAGTTTCTCATTAGCTTTGCCATTTCTTGTTTCGTCATCCTGTTTTTAACAAAAAAAAAAGTTATTGCAAACTTCTTTTTCCGTATCTCCATTGAGTTGCATGTGCCACACCTCGTTCCGCACTCATTTTAAGAATAATAGTTTGGTAATTCTGTCTTATTTGTCTTCTGTGATCACGAATTGGAATTGCATTCATGTTTGAATTTATAAGAGGGTAATGAAGAAATCGATAGAAGATTAGAAGGCTATTAACATTTGAACTAGTGTACATTATTCGGGTTTTCAAGTTGGGTAAAGCAGCCCCCAGAGCGTAACACAGTTGGTACTTGGTACTCGGTGGGGCAGATTTGCTACAAGGTGCAAAGTTCAAGTCATGGCAGTCGCTGTGTGGGAGTTCCACCCCTAACACGTGGGCTCCTTGTGGGCACCATGCACTGGCCCTCCCCCACTAGGAGGCCGCTGTGTACCTGATTTACCCCTCTCTGGTGACTTGGGGCGGTGCCAGAGCAGCTAGGATGGCTGTCTCCACCCTTTTGCTCCAAGTTGGGGAAGGCAGTACAATACATATGAGTTAAGAACTGAGCTTGTTTCAGGGTTTAAAGATTTAGTTTAATTGTCTTATTACTAGTATCTTTTATGGTATGCTATTGTACATGCTCAATTGAAATCTGCCTTATGGTATGCTATTGTACATGCTCAATTGAAATCTGCCTACTGTTTGCTGTAAGTTGTAGGAAAGGTTCTAAATTGCTAAATATGGTTCTTGGCACTTTACCCCCACTTATCTTCTCCTGTTTGCCACAACCAGATGCTTACATGATGAATCTGCAGGTATATCCAGAAGGAACACACTTGGTAATTCCGTGGTTTGAAAGGCCAACAATTTATGATGTCCGTGCACGACCCCATTTGGTGGAGAGTACTTCCGGGAGCCGTGACCTTCAGATGGTAATATTTCTTTAGAATATGCTTCAGTTCATAATTCTCCGAGCTTACTGCTTTTTTTAATAGCATCCTTCGCTACTATTTTCATTTTTAATCAGAAACTATTTCTAGTATGAATTGATCCTTCCCACCCTTCTACTATTTTGGTCATCGTTGTTATCATAGTATATCAATTACCAACAGAAAATTGTTCAACTTATTACCTGTGTATGATTGTTACAGCTTTTAGTTATTCCTGTAATCTAATTTACTGATTCTTGCTGCACAGGTGAAAATTGGTCTCCGGGTTCTCACTCGCCCTGAGCCAGATCAACTACCCACAGTGTATCGCACACTTGGTGAGAACTATAATGAAAGAGTGCTGCCTTCAATTATTCACGAAACTTTGAAAGCGGTGGTTGCTCAGTATAACGCTAGCCAACTCATAACTCAGAGAGAGGTTGGTAGACAGACAGATGATTTCACATTTGATTCCAGGGAAAATCTCAAAATTTATTTATTTAACAAGCATTTTCTAAATATATAACATATCTGTGGTTTTGGGCCCTCTCCAAGCAGTTAGTAGGGAGATTCGCAAGATATTGACAAATGTAGCAGAAATTTATATCAGGGGAAAATCTCGTTTTGGGCCCTCCCTAAATATTTGACATTTATCCTCTTCGATTGTTGGATTCAAGCTAATGTAGATTTCGGCTACATCTGTCAATTTGAACCCTCTCCAGGCGGTTAGTAGGGAGATTTGCAAGATATTGACGGACATATATATCAGGGGGAAATCTCATTAAATAAATGAAGTTGTGAGATTTTCAGGGCAACTTCATTTATTAAACGAGCATTTTCTAAATATTTGACCTATATCTTTTTGGTTGTTGGATCCAAGCTAATGTAAATTTCTGCTACATTTGTCGTTTTGGACCCTCTTCCAGGCGGTTAGTAGGGAGATTCGCAAGATATTGACTGAGAGGGCATCAAGTTTCAACATCGCGCTGGACGACGTCTCCATTACATCTCTGACATTTGGTAGAGAATTCACAGCTGCGATTGAAGCCAAACAGGTGGCTGCACAGGAAGCCGAGAGGGCCAAGTTCGTCGTTGAAAAGGCCGAGCAAGACAAGAAGAGTGCGGTTATTCGTGCACAGGTATGGTTTTGCCTTGTCTTCTTTGCAGCTGATAGAATATTCTGCTGTGTTAATGTGAAGCAGTAGTAGGTGTTGCAACTTGCAAGCAGCATTGCAACGAAAACTTAGGGCCAGTTTGTTTTGCAGTAAATTGTTTTTCTGGAAAATCTTTTCCGAATTTCCGGTGTTCCATTTCCAATTTGTTTTGGAAGACAATTTTCCATGTAAAATGATTTACGCTTTTAAAATCCGTAAATTATTTGCCTAAATGTGTGACCACCCTACCACCTGAACCACCACCACCCCAGACCACCTGAACCACCAACACCACCACCACCGGTGGCGGAGCCACAAATCAAATCAGCCAGGGCAAAAAGTAAATGATACCGAAGTCATTAAACAAAATCATTATATATCATGATTATTATAAGGATATGACAGAATTTTAATTTCAGCCGGGGCTTTTATGTTTGCTTCTTAAGGATCTTAGTGTAATATAGCAGTAATTAGAGGGATGCTAATGGAGTTTTCCAAAAGTTAGGGGTGGCAGTTGCCACCCTTGTCCTCAAGTCCCTCCGCCCCTGACCACCACCACCACCACCACCACCACTTGCTGTTACCTCAATTCTTGACCACCGCTACCCCACCACCACCCACGGCCAAACCATCCAACTAAGTACTTTAGTTGCTAAATTATTTAAAGTTATACACACACACACACACACACACACACACACACACACACACACACACACACACACGTAATATACAAGTAAAACTATTTTCCGAAGTGTTAACAAAACAGTGGAAAATAATTATGAGGAAAACCTCTTATAACAAATATTATTTTACGTGTAAAACATCTTACTTTGTCTAACATTTTACCTCCAACCAAACGGAGCCTTACGTTAAAATTGGGATGTCGTGATGTAGACATGGAAGGGGGTAAAAGAGATGAAAATATACGAAATCATTGAACATTGTGAAGACGGTTTTTAGTCCCCTGCATAAGATTTCTTTCTTCTGAACCTGTTGCTTTCTTAAAAATTGTTCTTATATGATTCTGATAACTTTATTTTCCCTGATCTTGTAATCTTACGGATGCGTCTACGCTTTTTTGGCTTTGTTTCGATTACCATGATTACAGGGCGAGGCCAAGAGTGCTCAGCTGATAGGTCAGGCTATTGCAAACAACCCGGCCTTCATCACCCTGAGGCAGATTGAAGCTGCCAGAGACATTGCACACACCATGGAGAATTCAAACAACAAGGTCATGCTGAATTCGGACAATCTGCTGTTGAACTTCTCCGAAATGAGCTTGAATGCCACAACCACCAAGAAGTGAATCTCTCTCTGCAAACAACTTCATGCTGTTCTTTCTTCAGGGTATTATTAGCATTTTGCTGTATCAAACTTGTCTCACTTATGATGCTGCGTTAGAAGAAGGATATAACACTCTTGACCGATTCACTTGAATTCTAACCTTTGGCACTTCAGCCAGGGGGAGATATGTTTGCAACAACGATACATGCGACATGTTATGAAGTAGTAGTATTTTGAGTTCTTTTGTTGTTTTCGTGGCTTAAGTGTAGATGGAATTTTAATGGGTTGGTCTACAGTGCGTCCGCCAATAGGGCGGACGTCAGCTAATTTGTCCGCTAGCGCGGGCCCCGTCACTACGAGACAAAAAGTTTACCCGGTATAGCAGGTCACTAGGGTTTGTAGATAACATTGTTAGATTAGTAGATAGCACTAGAAAACAATTGTAATCTTTCTGCTGCAGAAACTGCCCAGAAAGATAACAGCACAAGATCTATAGATAACCAGAAGCATAAACTAGATAACAAAAGCCTACAAAGTAGATAACATCCGTTCTAAGTGATGGATCTTCACGAGTAATTCCATCCTAAAACCAGCAAACATAAGTCCTAATTGCCTTTCCATGACATATTCGTTGATTGAGACCAATAGAAGTTCCCTTTGTCATCAAATTCAACTGGTATCTCTCGTTAATCATCTTCCGCATCGATTTCTTCTTCGTAGGAGTCCACGGGAGGATTGGGACATGTAGTCCTGTTGTGTCCAAGCTCCTTGCAATTACCGCACCGTCTGCGCTTGTCCTGCTTGGGTCCTTTTGGGTGTTTCGTGTCCGGTGGGTTCGGATTCTTCACGTGGCTGTAGGGATTATCTTCTTTCTTCACACCTCCGTGCGTACCCTCTTCAGATTGAGTACACATTCTCGTCATAGTTCTGATTCCATCGGCCATGTGATCCTTCCAATACTTATAATTTGCAAAAGATCTACAACCCAAAGAGGTGTACAATGTCACCTGGCTCTTCATGGCACCCCGACGAGAAGCTTGGACGGCTGGGTCGTCACACGACTTCTGAATAGGCTCCTTCATCGAAGGCTCGGTTGCGTAGAATTTCTTATCCGTTTTTACCCACCTATCAGCAATTAAATTTGTAGGGATCCTATTAACACCCTTCTCTTTCAGAACAAGAATCATATGTTTGCAGATCATCTTCGATGTCTCAAACTTAAAGCAAGTGCAGCAAAGACCGCGATTAGATCGTGTACACTGAACAATTTGCTGCAGCAGTAGAGAAGATAATGTTAAAAAGAGGGAGAACAATAATCACATGAGAGATAACATTCATTTCAAAATTTATGTAGGAAAAGACAGAGAATTACCATAAAAGAATAGAAAACATTTTCAAAGGTCTAGAAAACCCTTGTAAATACGCAGATATTTATTTGATATTTAGGCATCAAAAGTACTACGTGTGTACACTACACTACAAACTAATATCAATTAGTACATGAAGAGAGAAATATGCGTACCACACTGTGCTTTATTTCACCTCTCATCACGTAGAATTGATCAACCTTTGATTCTTCAATGGGAATAACCTTCGTTACTCTGTAATCCTCTGCCATCTCAGCTTGATGCTTGAACTTGAGGAAGATATTATTTGTGAATACCTCAGCTGCATGCTTCTCTAGCTTCCTGAACCTCGTTGTACATATCGGGTCCGATTGGTCAGATTTAAAGTGTTCCTCCCTCTCATTTTTTCGTAGCTTTCCTAACCCAGTCATTAAACCCCTGCAAAGGTCGACCAACTTATCCATATAGGACACAAAATCCTTGAAAAAACTGTTTACGCTCTCGCACCTCGAGGTTGTTGTTTGTCCGGCAAAGAAGAAGAATTTCAGGTATGTCTCTGCCCACATGTGCCTAGCCAAGTAGGTTACTTGGATCCAATGGTTATGAGAGAGGTCCCATCTTTCTACCATGGCCTGCCAATCTTCAAACCAAAAATTCTCGGGTTTCCTACTATGCATACATTTCTTAAAATCAGAAATGAATGCGGCACCCTTCTTCAGCTTTCCTTCAGCATTCCGACAAAGATGCCAAGAACACAAACGATGTTTTGCATGTGGGAAAATTTTTTGAATGGCACTTTTCATGGCTAAATCACCATCCGTAATAACCGACACGGGCATCTTATTCTCCATTGCCTCCATCAAACAACTCAAGACCCACTCATATGTTTCTTTTTTCTCGTCATGAACAACCGCAAAGGCAAAAACTGTATTTTGAAAGTGATTGTTCACCCCAGATAAAATTACTAAGGGTTTTCGATACATGTTTGCTTTGTATGTTGCATCGAAAATAAGTACATCCCCAAACCTTTTGTAATCTTCCTGTGATCTCCTGTCACACCAAAATAAACTTTGAAGTTCTTGGTTGCTCCCCAATATGAACCTAAAAAACAAAAATAATATACAGAAAGCATTATTAAATATTTAGAAAATTTTTATGAAGGAACAGAACAATCTGATAGCATGTGAGAAAACATTCTTACAAAAGATAACAATTGTAAGCAAAAGATAGCAATTCTAATGTGTGAACATAATATCAACAGTGTAGAAAACATTTTTTTAGTAATAGATAATACTCTTACCTTTTGAAAACACCATGATGGCTTTTTTCCAGACTATCAATGAACTTCAGAGTCTGTTGGCCATCTCCTTCATTGGAATATAATTTGTCCAGAGAAGCCATTTTGTTATACATATCCTTCTGTGTGTAAGGGACGTTGGCATAGCCTCCGGATTGTTTTACCATCAAAAGGAAGCCTTGACAGTACTTTATGCCCACCTCCTTCAATGATCTGATGTGTTCGATATCTGACTCGGTCACCTTTCTGTGAGACCGGTGCATGCTCCTGCACTGTGGATCAGAAAGTGTGTGAGAATGTTCTGGTTGAAAATAATCCACTGTAAACGGCTCCGTAGGTGAAGTTCTTTTAATTCTTATTCGAGCTTTGCAGAGGCACCGAGTGTTTCTAGTATGCTCCCTCTTCCGATTTTCCATGTATTTCCACTTATCAGATCGGACACCTTGTCGCGCACATACAAAGATCCTAGACTTTGTGAGCTCCTTCGTTTCCGGATCAAAATACCTTCTATTACACCTTCTTATCCCGAAACCCAGCATCAAGGCATAAAGGTTGTACCAGTCAAAAGCCTCAATCTCACTGGCAAAAGTCATTGCCTCCACCTGTTCCTTGGTGTATATTACTCCTGTAGGCAGGGAAGTTGTTATTTTTATCCAAGCAGTTGAAAAGATTAACAACAAGCTTACTATTACGTACCGGGTTTCAGATCACCATTTGGAGCAATGACAAAGGAGGCTCTTGTTTCATCGTCATCATCCTCATATGGCTCTGTAAGAGAGAAATCGTATCCTTCATCGTCATCCATGGCTTCGAAATCGTATTCGTCTTCTTCATAATCATGAGGCAAAGAACACAAAGCTTTACCTTTGCCATAATAGCCACTTTCTCTAACTTCTCTCGAATTCATCTGGAAGTTTGTTTCTATCCTTCCCTGCTCACCATTACAATTCAAATAAGAAGACTTCAACAAACAAAAAAATAGAATTGCCTCATTTGGAACATATTTTTATTGATGGCAATGTGAATAAAATAAGAAGTTACTAAACATAGTACTAAACATCTGTAAAGGCAACTTCCTTTACATTTATTGTACCTAAAATAATAAATATTTCAACTACCAATCCATTAGTTATACCAGAGAGAAATGTCTGAGGTCCAGATAACAATTGTAGACATGCAGATAACAATTTCAAATCCTCAGATTATACGAAACTTTAATGGAGTTAGGTGGTAGTTGTCCAAGAGGGCCTGATGAAATTCTGAACACATTAATTGAACTACCCCAACCATATCATTAATTTATCTTTCCGTAATAATGAAAGTTTTATTAACTCTCCTAGCTTCCCAAAGATTTGTTATTACTCTTTGCAACAAATGGACAATGTGAATAAAATAAGAAGTTACTAAACATAGTACTAAACATCTGTAAAGGCAACTTCCTTTACATTTATTGTACCTAAAATAATAAATATTTCAACTACCAATCCATTAGTTATACAAGAGAGAAATGTCTGAGAACCAGATTACAATTGTAGACATGCAGATAACAATTTCAAATCCTCAGATTATACGAAACTTTAATGGAGTTAGGTGGTAGTTGTCCTAGAGGGCCTGATGAAATTCTGAACACATTAATTGAACTACCCCAACCATATCATTAATTTATCTTTCCCTAATAATGAAAGTTTTATTAACTCTCCTAGCTTCCCAAAGATTTGTTATTACTCTTTGCAACAAATGGACAATGTGAATAAAATAAGAAGTTACTAAACATAGTACTAAACATCTGTAAAGGCAACTTCCTTTACATTTATTGTACCTAAAATAATAAATATTTCAACTACCAATCCATTAGTTATACAAGAGAGAAATGTCTGAGAACCAGATTACAATTGTAGACATGCAGATAACAATGTCAAATCCTCAGATTATACGAAACTTTAATGGAGTTAGGTGGTAGTTGTCCTAGAGGGCCTGATGAAATTCTGAACACATTAATTGAACTACCCCAACCATATCATTAATTTATCTTTCCCTAATAATGAAAGTTTTATTAACTCTCCTAGCTTCCCAAAGATTTGTTATTACTCTTTGCAACAAATGGACAATGTGAATAAAATAAGAAGTTACTAAACATAGTACTAAACATCTGTAAAGGCAACTTCCTTTACATTTATTGTACCTAAAATAATAAATATTTCAACTACCAATCCATTAGTTATACAAGAGAGAAATGTCTGAGAACCAGATTACAATTGTAGACATGCAGATAACAATTTCAAATCCTCAGATTATACGAAACTTTAATGGAGTTAGGTGGTAGTTGTCCAAGAGGGCCTGATGAAATTCTGAACACATTAATTGAACTACCCCAACCATATCATTAATTTATCTTTCCCTAATAATGAAAGTTTTATTAACTCTCCTAGCTTCCCAAAGATTTGTTATTACTCTTTGCAACAAATGGACAATGTGAATAATATAAGAAGTTTCTAAACCAACTTGACAAAAAGTGGGAGTTCATTGGGTAGTCAACTCCTAGGATGTTATGATGTTTCTTCACGGCCCAATAATCTTTTGGGTAAAGAAGAACCCAGTTACATGAAATGATGAACGCACCCGTGGCACGATACCATCGTGTTGTTGAACACTCGTGGCGGGACGGAAGGAGAACCCTCGCGTCATTACGCTTCATTGCAAAATTACACAATATGACTCCTCAACACAACCACCAAAAAGCTCAAGGCACACCGTGATGTGCTACAACACAAGGCCTTCCGCCATGGAACAGTGTGTGATGGGGACAGCGCCATTGTTCGTGTATCCTTCAAGTGTGTGACTCGGGAGCTTAATGTAATCACAAATAAAGTCACTCAACATGCACGAGCCACATTTACCAAAACATCTCGAGCAATTAGTGGGGGAGAATCGATTTTCAGAGTTTTCGGGGTCAGTAAGAGGGAGTTGACCAAACTCAAGTCAATCAGGATTAACCCACACGAGGCGGGAATGAAAATAAAATGTCCCCTCCTTGACCCACACGATGATTGAAATGAAGAAAAATTATAAAAACATGGCTCAAACACAGACAACATTTCTAAGCTAGGAAGATAACAATGGTTCTAGGGTTTAGAAAATTGGAAAACATCTTCAAGAAGTCAGAAAACAATGTCAAAGAAAGGTTGGATCACATGCATTTTGCATGGGAGAGAGCCTGTTTTGTAGAATGAAAACATCACAGTGCCGTAATTTGAAACTATAATGGACTTGGAAAACCAAATATATTACTTGATTATTAAGACTCAAATAGGTTGAGTAAAAATTAAAAGCACGTAGACATTAACGTTACAAAAATTTAGTTTTTATGGATTAATTCGAGCCCCATATGTTCTTTGTTGATTTATGTTCAACACTGAAGAAGAAATTCCAGCCAAGTAATATGAAAGGTGCCCTATATTGAATCTCAGAGAGCGTAAACAGTATCAGAGTGGCAGAAAACATTTTCAGACATATAGAGAGCAATATCACGTTCCCAGATATTATCATTTGAATTGAGCAAGTTCACAACGAATGTTGCCTTACTCGGTGTAATTTGACTCACACAATGTAGAGTTAGGATGTTATGATGTTTCTTCACGGCCCAATAATCTTTTGGGTAAAGAAGAACCCAGTTACATGAAATGATGAACGCACCCGTGGCACGATACCATCGTGTTGTTGAACACTCGTGGCGGGACGGAAGGAGAACCCTCGCGTCATTACGCTTCATTGCAAAATTACACAATATGACTCCTCAACACAACCACCAAAAAGCTCAAGGCACACCGTGATGTGCTACAACACAAGGCCTTCCGCCATGGAACAGTGTGTGATGGGGACAGCGTCATTGTTCGTGTATCCTTCAAGTGTGTGACTCGGGAGCTTAATGTAATCACAAATAAAGTCACTCAACATGCACGAGCCACATTTACCAAAACATCTCGAGCAATTAGTGGGGGAGAATCGATTTTCAGAGTTTTCGGGGTCAGTAAGAGGGAGTTGACCAAACTCAAGTCAATCAGGATTAACCCACACGAGGCGGGAATGAAAATAAAATGTCCCCTCCTTGACCCACACGATGATTGAAATGAAGAAAAATTATAAAAACATGGCTCAAACACAGACAACATTTCTAAGCTAGGAAGATAACAATGGTTCTAGGGTTTAGAAAATTGGAAAACATCTTCAAGAAGTCAGAAAACAATGTCAAAGAAAGGTTGGATCACATGCATTTTGCATGGGAGAGAGCCTGTTTTGTAGAATGAAAACATCACAGTGCCGTAATTTGAAACTATAATGGACTTGGAAAACCAAATATATTACTTGATTATTAAGACTCAAATAGGTTGAGTAAAAATTAAAAGCACGTAGACATTCACGTTACAAAAATTTAGTTTTTATGGATTAATTCGAGCCCCATATGTTCTTTGTTGATTTATGTTCAACACTGAAGAAGAAATTCCAGCCAAGTAATATGAAAGGTGCCCTATATTGAATCTCAGAGAGCGTAAACAGTATCAGAGTGGCAGAAAACATTTTCAGACATATAGAGAGCAATATCACGTTCCCAGATATTATCATTTGAATTGAGCAAGTTCACAACGAATGTTGCCTTACTCGGTGTAATTTGACTCACACAATGTAGAGTTAGGATGTTATGATGTTTCTTCACGGCCCAATAATCTTTTGGGTAAAGAAGAACCCAGTTACATGAAATGATGAACGCACCCGTGGCACGATACCATCGTGTTGTTGAACACTCGTGGCGGGACGGAAGGAGAACCCTCGCGTCATTACGCTTCATTGCAAAATTACACAATATGACTCCTCAACACAACCACCAAAAAGCTCAAGGCACACCGTGATGTGCTACAACACAAGGCCTTCCGCCATGGAACAATGTGTGATGGGGACATCGCCATTGTTCGTGTATCCTTCAAGTGTGTGACTCGGGAGCTTAATGTAATCACAAATAAAGTCACTCAACATGCACGAGCCACATTTACCAAAACATCTCGAGCAATTAGTGGGGGAGAATCGATTTTCAGAGTTTTCGGGGTCAGTAAGAGGGAGTTGACCAAACTCAAGTCAATCAGGATTAACCCACACGAGGCGGGAATGAAAATAAAATGTCCCCTCCTTGACCCACACGATGATTGAAATGAAGAAAAATTATAAAAACATGGCTCAAACACAGACAACATTTCTAAGCTAGGAAGATAACAATGGTTCTAGGGTTTAGAAAATTGGAAAACATCTTCAAGAAGTCAGAAAACAATGTCAAAGAAAGGTTGGATCACATGCATTTTGCATGGGAGAGAGCCTGTTTTGTAGAATGAAAACATCACAGTGCCGTAATTTGAAACTATAATGGACTTGGAAAACCAAATATATTACTTGATTATTAAGACTCAAATAGGTTGAGTAAAAATTAAAAGCACGTAGACATTCACGTTACAAAAATTTAGTTTTTATGGATTAATTCGAGCCCCATATGTTCTTTGTTGATTTATGTTCAACACTGAAGAAGAAATTCCAGCCAAGTAATATGAAAGGTGCCCTATATTGAATCTCAGAGAGCGTAAACAGTATCAGAGTGGCAGAAAACATTTTCAGACATATAGAGAGCAATATCACGTTCCCAGATATTATCATTTGAATTGAGCAAGTTCACAACGAATGTTGCCTTACTCGGTGTAATTTGACTCACACAATGTAGAGTTAGGATGTTATGATGTTTCTTCACGGCCCAATAATCTTTTGGGTAAAGAAGAACCCAGTTACATGAAATGATGAACGCACCCGTGGCACGATACCATCGTGTTGTTGAACACTCGTGGCGGGACGGAAGGAGAACCCTCGCGTCATTACGCTTCATTGCAAAATTACACAATATGACTCCTCAACACAACCACCAAAAAGCTCAAGGCACACCGTGATGTGCTACAACACAAGGCCTTCCGCCATGGAACAGTGTGTGATGGGGACAGCGCCATTGTTCGTGTATCCTTCAAGTGTGTGACTCGGGAGCTTAATGTAATCACAAATAAAGTCACTCAACATGCACGAGCCACATTTACCAAAACATCTCGAGCAATTAGTGGGGGAGAATCGATTTTCAGAGTTTTCGGGGTCAGTAAGAGGGAGTTGACCAAACTCAAGTCAATCAGGATTAACCCACACGAGGCGGGAATGAAAATAAAATGTCCCCTCCTTGACCCACACGATGATTGAAATGAAGAAAAATTATAAAAACATGGCTCAGATAACTTTGTAAACATGCTAGACAATATTTGTTGTAGGGTTTAAAAATAAATGTACCTTATAAATGATAAAAATTATAAAGTTTGGGTAGGTTATGTTCGAAAAATTTTGAAATTCAAAATGTTCCTCTTGTACCATCAAATCACGTGACAAAGTTTTCAAAAAAAAAATAACTGCCACGGTTTCCAAGATAGAAACCGACGGTAGTTTAATAATTTCAAACTCTCTTCCATTCACTCTCTCTCTCTCTTTCCAATACACCCGTCTCTTCCCCTTCTCTCTCTCTCTCGCCATTACCGTCTTCTCCCCTTCTCTCTGTTTTCTCTCTGTTTTGGTCTTTCTCTCTCTGTTTTCTCCTTTCTCTCTGTTCTCTCCATGGATCCGGAAGCAATTTCACCCACAAAGATGACCCAACAAGTGGTCGCCGATTTAAATAGCCTTCCAGATCTTACAGAGGAGTCCACGGTTGAGTCACAGAGTGTTCTTCCGCCATTGATTGGAGCCAATCCGACCGGAGAACACGAATCTGCCGGAGAAAGCAACAGTAAGGACACGGAAGAAATTCGTAAGTCCTTAGATTCTATTCTCAACCATACTGAATTAGATCTCAATTCTACCCAAGAAAATCAAGAAGAGATGGAAGAGAAAGAACATGCAGACACCGATGAACAAATTTCTGAAGAGAAAGAAGAAATTGGGGCTGAAATTACAGTAGAAGAGACTGAAGAGAAAGAAGAAATTGGGGCTGAAATTACAGTAGAAGAGACTGAAGAGAAAGAAGAAAGGGGAGACGAAATTGCAGTAGAAGAGACTGAAGAGAAAGAAGAAAGGGGAAAGGAAATCCAACAAGAGGAACAAGAAGTTGTTTTTGAAGAGGGTTTCCCAGTAGAAGAGACCCAAGAAGAGGGTTTTCCAAATCTGATGGAAAATACCCTAGAGGTAGTTCTGGATTTCCAACATGCAGACATTGATGAACATCCTCACGAAGAAATTCCTGAAATTCCTGAAATTCCTGAAGAAATTCGTGAAGAAATTCTTCCTCTTGTCAAAATCCAAGAAGTCGTTCAATCCATGGTTCCCTTACAGGTAGAACATCCTCACGAAGTTGAAAACAAGGTCAGTATCTTCGATAACAATTTTACCTTTATGGATTTATTTTTGAAAGACAACTGCTTAGATTTATTTTGAACACGAATAGGTGAAGGATGCCAAAAAGACCAAACCAAAGAAAAAGCTTTCTTTCTCTCCAAAGGAAAAGATTTTTGAGTCAGAAACACGGCGTTCACCAAGAACCAAACCAGCACCACCAAGAACCAAACCAGCACCACCAAGACCACTCAAGAAGGGAAAGAAAAAGAATACTTCTAAAGCGAAGTCATCAAAGGATGTTGAGAAAGAGATAGTATATTCAGATGGATTTGCGCTGTACAAGTAAGTTAACAAATGCTTGCTTAGTTTACAAAAATTTACTTTAATGTTGTGATTGTTGTCTATCCCTCTGTTTGAATATTGAAATTGTTATCCAAATGTTTAAATTATTGCACTGCAAGGTTGTGATTGTTTTCTTCCCCTGAGCTTGAATATTGAAATTGTTATCCGAATATTTAAACAATTAACTGCAAGTTTGTTATTGTTTTCTTCTCCTGAGTTTGAATATTGAAATTGTTATCCAAATATTAAAATAATTCACTGCAAGGCTGTGATTGTTTTCTTCCCCTGGGTTTGAATATTGAAATTGGTTTCCAAACCACGTGTTAATGACCTCATATATGTTAATTAATTGTTTCAGGAAAGAGAACAAAAGCCTTTTCAACATTAAGAAAAATGAGAAGGTACCACACAAAATAGAGAGGCTGTTGTATGGAAACTTTGTCAACTTAACCGGACAAGCAAGAGAGTGGTATGAAAACAGAGCAATGGTGGCAAGTGATGAAGATTCAGATGGAGAAGATGTGGATGTTCAGCAGTTTGTTTGTGAACCGAGATCAAAAAACAAAGTTGAAGAAAAAGATGAAGATGAGGTGGAAGAGGATGAAGATAAGGTGGAAGAGGATGAAGAGGTGGAAGAAGAGGATGAAGATGATGAGCTTTCACATCATGGAAATGCTACAAGTGCCTTTATCAGATTTCAGTAAGTTGTTTTTTTTTTGTTTCAATGATTTTTTTTTTTAGTTTGAATTTTGTTTGACAATGTTTTCAAGGTCTCTATTATTTTGTACTAAAAGGATAAAATTTTTTTCTCTGTTTTCTTTTTGTTTTTGTAGAAATGTGAGGATGTATAGTTTGAAGAAGCAGAACCCTAATTTGAAGATGACGAGGGACTTCAAAGATGATATCTTGAGAGAGTGGAAGTCTATGACCTTGGATCAACAGCAGCCTTTTCTTCGTGGTGCTGCTGTAGAAAAGAAGAAGAAGGAATTGATGGAACAAATGGAGGAAGTCAAGGACAAGAAGAGGAAGAGGAAACAAGTTAAGGATAAAAAGAAGGTGAATGAGAGGAAAAAACTAAAAAACCCCCGCCGGTGTCAGAGCTACCTATCACTTCCGAAAATCAAGGATTTTTATCAAAAAATGACCAAAGAGCAGCGAGCCTGGATGTATGAGGTGGGTCTTGGTGGTTTGGAGCATCTGCAAATCACAGGGACCCCCGAGGAATTCAACAAATTCATCTACAATGCTTTTGAAGTAGATGGATACTTGACGGCGCATGGCCGGTCGCTCAAGATCACCGATGAGATTGTCGGTTGGCTGCTAGGTATAAGTTGGGAAGGTGAGATTTTCAAACCTGAGCCAACTGACAAAGAGGCTCAGCTAATCGGCCAAAGTATCGGACTTGTGCAACCAGTTACGTCGGTTGAATCATACATGAGGTGGTTTGCTGCTGATGAGAATAGGGAGATTCTGACGGATGAGTGGAAGCGCCGGGCGGTTGCATTTGTTCTTGGATGTTTTGGAATGCCGCAAACTCGGCAAGGTGTTAGGTCCACACTAGCTCGCTATGTGGTGGATCTTGAGCACCTCAAAAAGGTGAACTGGGCTGCAACATGGCTCCATCACTTCCAAGAACAGCAAATCAAGGTGCAGAAAGGGAAAAGCATCCGCGGCGGGGGATGTATTTTGATCCCAATGGTAAAGATTACTAAAAATGTTTTCAGATACTTATTAATGTTGGTTACAAGCTTACTGTTTCCTTCCTTCACCTTACAATTGTTTTCGATGTTTATGTAGCTTCTGTATTTAGAGAAATTCTGCCCGAAGCTGCTGAAAAATCCTGATGGGTGTGAAAACCAGGATGCTATTCCGAGGCTTCAGTTTTGGACCACTGAACTTGTTGCAGAGAGATGGAAGTTTGTGCAACAAAACCAAGATGTAAGTAGATATCTACTGAAAGTTTACAATTGTTATCAATCTGTTGAAATAGTTAACTTAGAAGTAATTGAATGTTTCTGCTTTTGTTGGTTATATAGTTGAAGCTGAGGAGACTCGAGGAGCCTGTCAAGGAGGAAAAAATCTACGAGAAGTTTGTGCAACAAAACCCAGAACTTCAAACCAAAGATGTTGAAAAAATCTTTGAGAAACTTTTCGAGAAAATTTCCATGAAGCAGCTGGCGGCGGAGTTGCACAAGTTGATCAAGTCTGAAGGAGAAAAGGAAGGTGAGGAAAAAAGAAATGTTGAGAAGGAGAAGGAGAAGGGGAAGGAGAAGGAGAAGGAGAAGGAGATGGGTAAGGATGAGGAGGGAGAGAGCGAGGAGGAAGAGAAAGAAGAAAAGTTTAAAACTCCCATTCAAAAGAGGAGAAAACTGGAGGAAGAGGAGGTCAACAGTCCCAGTGGGAGAACAAACCAAGACACACAGGTACGCAAACAAACATTTGTTTACTATTTCATTAAAGGTGTTCTGTAAACACTTACAAATGTTTTCTCTGCTGTTATCATTTTAGGTGGCTTCAAATTTACCACCAAAGCCCTTTCTCGTGTCTGGTTCTCCGAAGCTACGAGGGAATCTAGTGGGAAATGAATGGGGAAAGGCTCTTCACATAATCAGACGGTCGTCTCGGGGTCATGGTGGGGCCTTGAAGAAGAGGCCGTCAGCTGGATTTACCTACCTTCCCCAAATGCCCACCGGTGACGAGTGTTTTCTTCACTACTACCTCACGTACAAGTACGAGAAAGAATACAGCTTGCAGGAATCTGAAATTCCTAGCGAACTATTTACGTAAGTTTTATTTAAGACACATTACCGTTCAAGTAAAACTTAAATGTTTTAAAACATTAGTGATACTTATTTACATTTCATGCAGTGAGGAGGTGTTGAGAATAGGGAAGATGACTACTCTGTCAAGGGGAAGCTCGTGGCGACTCCGCCAAGGTGAATGGTTCGACAACAACGTAAGTATTTTGCTCTCGGTATTGAAGAATGTTATCAAATCAATGAAAAAGTTTTCTTGTGACTGTGAATTCATAAAATTGGCTTTTTGATCACTCAGGTCATTGATGGATACCTCATGTATCTTCATGAAAAAGAGAAGAACCGGCCATACGAAGATAAAAAGAGGATCTGGTACCTGAGCTGCGAGTATTCCGTAAGTTTCCCCCCTCTTCATTTTGATTTTTATTTAAACTTTTTTTTCCATATGGTATAATGAGTTGTTATTCTCTTTCAGTTGATGGATACAGAAAGACCTGGGCTGAAGTTGCACGATGCATTTTCTGGCGACTGGAGGGAAATGGGCTATGTAAGTGATTTCATTACAGTGGTGTTCTCTGTCTTTACAATTTCTTTCCAGAAATATAACATTGTTATCTAGGAGGTATAACATTGTTATCTAGGAGGTCACTGATTTTTTTCACTCTAATTTGTTTTATCATAAAATTAGATTGCTGTGCCTTTGAATGTAAAGAACTCCCACTGGCTGATGATGGTCATCAGTTTTGTGGATTCGGAGATTTACATTCTAGACTCTCTGTCCGGGCATGGCTACAGAGAGCAACACATTAAGGCCAAGGTCAGAAGCATGCACACCGTCCTCTCTCGTCACGCTGAGTACACAGAAGACATTACCAAATGGTTAATTTGGTATATGAATGATGATGTGCATCAACAGCCAAATGGGTAAAGTTTCTTAGGCCTTACAATTGTTTTCCCATAGTTTGACGTTTTTATTTCTCTGTTTACTCATGTTTTCCAGACTAAACTTCACAGGTGTGATTGTGGTCCCTTCATGTGCTTCTTCATGACGCACCTCAAGGAGTTGGTTCCGAATCCTCGCAAAGATCTCAGAATCAACATGGACTATGTGAGAATCTGGATTGCAAATGAGATGGCGGATTCAATATACAACGTCCTTAATGAAGAGGTCCTTGACGGGGTGAAGGAGTTGAAGAAGAAGGAGGAACACCTCCGGGAATGGGCATTCTTGTATAGGAAAATTCCTTCAGTGACCTGGTCATCACCCAAAGCCCTGAAGAGGAAGGCGGCAAAGGCGAAGAAGAAAACGGCAAAAGTATGAATCTAATTAATTATTTGTTGTCATGTCTGAAACAATGTTTGATTTGTTATGTTTGTTTGAACATTTGTATTTTTCTGGTTTGGTGGGGAGGTTATGATCATTTTGATTGTTGTGTTTGGTTTGAATGTCATTTGGATTGTGTTTTGTTGATCTTTTTATCAGAGATTTTTATCTTGTAGAACTTCTGGTTATGTAACAAGTTTTATCTGGGCATTTATAGCCTACTAACTCTCAACTACCAGTTCTCATTTAGTGAAAGACCAAGGAACCCATCTACCCACATTAAATTCATAAATGCACATTGTGTACCTTACAAATGTTTTCCTTACTTATATAATTGTTATCCTCTGCCGTTAATAATGTTATCTGGGCATTTATTGCCAACTAACTCCCAACCACCAAGTTTCTTCTTTTATTTCTAGCTCACCAACCACTTCAAATACATACACCTACCCATTCACTCCCATTCAGAGATTATTTTCTTCTCTCACCCTTACCTCTTCTATTCTTCCTTCCCTCAACAATGTCTCAACATAGTTTCAACTCTACAACCACACAACACAACACTCCCACTAAAGCTCAAGCCTACACCATAACACGCAAGTTATGGTGTAGGCTTGAGCTTTGTTATTGTAGCCGTAACCCGCTTATTCAAACCGCACATACGCCAAAAAACGATGGACGCAACTTGAACCAAAGGTATAGGTCGTCAATGCAAGTATATCTGCTGGGAAGACGAGTTTCTCAACACGTGTTTTGCTCAAGAACTCCCAAAACGGCAGGAGATAGTAACTACAATCCGTAAGAGACTCGAGAAAGCCGAGAAGGTTTCGAAAACTTAACTATACCTATGTGAAATTATTCTATTTAGGCCATTTAGTCATTTGTATCGTATTACTTTCAAATTAAGCTAACTTTTGCTGATCGTTGATCGTTTAACTTAGATTTTTTGGTTTCACTGATCTTTTATCAATGATTGTTATCTTCTTTTGTCTACTGGTTATCTGGTTTTTGTCATTTGTTTTCTGCTCTTGTATTAATATTCTCTTATTGTTATCTTTCTGGAAAAATTGTTTTCGTATGCCTTATAAATGTTATCTAGGTCAAAAAAGATTCCCTCCTGGGACCACATTTTTTGTCCGCTAGCGGGTATTTTCGTAATAACCGGGAAGTACCGGCTGAGCCGGTTACTTCCGGACGCACTGAAGTTTTATAACTTCTAGGGTTCACTGGCACTTGAAAGTATGGAGAGGGCATCGTTAGGGTTCACAAATGATAGAGAAGAATGCACAATCATTAGGGTTTCAAATTGATTGCTCCCTTTTCACAATTTGTTTAGTACTGTTTGATCGGAAAATCTAAATTAGGTCTAGAAGGTCGTCTCCCGCTACTTAATTATTTGAATCGTTCGGTCCATCGTAAGTAGTATATATTTTCGTTGTGTGTAGTGAAAACTATTGACTTGTCAAACAACAACTACAACTAGTTGCGCTTTGTTTATCCTAATTGTATGTTTAACCAAACATGTGGTTTTCTTTTGCATTCTGAGATAAATATGTGGAACAAACGAGGAGGCCAATGGTTAGGGACGTTGATGCTCATAAGTTCATCACCAGAGTTCAATCATATACTCTCCTTCAAGTTCTTCAAAAAGTTAATCGTGTATTATTTTGACCTAACAATTTAGTTAGCCATTTGATTAGCAAAATCAATCATATAGTCCTTCAGGTTCTTAAAAAGGAAAGCATGATTGCATAGTTATGCGTCCCATCATAATCAGCAACACCGACTTTACTATATTTATTTATTAAAAGCAACCCATTGTTGATCATGAAGGTCTTATTGGAGATGCTCATTTAATTAATTAGGGGAAGAAGATATATTAAGACCCATCTCCTGATTTTTTTTTGGTGGTGAGTGCTACTCGACGGAAAGATGATTGTTTTCTCGACAGTTATGTCAACTAGCTCGATGCATTATTTCGCAATACTACTCATTTATTTATTGCTTGATGAGATGTAAAAGTTCAGTGGACGATATTATTTTGTTGTTCATATTCAACAACCTCGTGAAACTCGTGCTCATCTCACATTCATGTAATGATATAGTATTATACTACCTACGTTTCGTCATCTTTTTTTTACTTTGACTTTTATCACTATTCTTCGAGTCACTTTATCCGGTAACTTGAATAGCAAAACGATGCAATTTTTTGACAATTTTTCATAGTGTTGTACTAAATTCTTGAATCGTTTTAATAATCAAACCACCTGGTCAAAATGACTCGGTGAGTAATGATAAAAGTCAAAGTAGGAGTAGAAAGAAGCTGGTGAAACGAAAGTTGTAGGTAACTTTTTTTAGAAAAAGGTTGTTTACTTATGTTCTATTTCAGCTCCTAAAAAGTAGATTTAAGGAGTAAAAATAAGAAAAGTTGAAGTCGGAAAAAACTAACTTTTTTTAGTCTTATAAAAAGGTAAAAAGTTACGTAACTTAAATTGTAACGAAAATTAGTAAATTATAACTTCTTTTAATGACCTTAAAAAAAGGTAAAAATTCACTTGGTCCTACGATATTATCTTGTTAACTTTCCTCACGCATTTTAATGTAACAATTCCTACAAGATTTTCCCAACATTTTTTCGTTTTTTGAGAAAAGATTTTCCTAACATTTTCGTAGTAGTGTAAATGCTGTAGTGCCCATCTATCAACAGCACAAATGTTCTACATGTCCCGACTGATTTTGAACCTCACACTCGTATCGTTATTAAAATTTCTCCGATGTGTCTAATTCTTTGCGCCACCGTGATGACTCATCCTGGCACTGAGAATCACCTAACTCTAATTTTCCTATTAAACTCATTCATCCCTTAATGCACAATGCACCAAGTATCCTTTATTTGTACCCCTAGTTAGTAAATACTCCGAATTTTTCCGTTTAATACCCGTCAGTACGTATAAATATAAAATACTTCCGTATTTCGTATTATTGCTGGACCTAATGAAAAATACTCGAACTTTTGGCCAAAAAAGTTTAATACTCGTATTTAACGTTTTAACGTATAATACTTCCGAATAAAACTTCTTCCATACAAAATTGGAGCGAATAAATTATCATCCAAAATATTATCAGTTATAGTAAATACATTTTGAAATAACTATATATGCATGTTTATGCATCTTGAGTCTTATGTGTTATATTATACTATTAATTTTTAAAATAATTTAGGCATAATATTAGGGAATGCGCAGTAGATTTTTTATAGAAGTTTTGATCAAAATTTGATATTATTTCACATAAGTAATGTGTTATTCATGAGTAAATAGTGTATTTATCAAAAATGATAAACACATAAGTACATGCTTTACAAATTATTTTTAAATAGTTGTTAAAAATATAGAAATATGGCAATGTGGGACACAAATAACTCATTATATATGCTAAAATACTAATAAATGCACCCGTATTTTTAATTCCGAATGAATAACTAGTATACGAATTGTACACGTACGTATAGAATACTCGAATTAATCAAATTCCGTATTTTTAAGCCGAATTTTTACTAACGTATTTTTAACATAAAATCGTATAATACACGTACGTACCGTACCACGATTTATTTCCGTCCCGTATTTTACTAACTATGTTTGTACCATTTTTCATCCCTTAATGCACCAAGATATGAATGGAATGACAACTATTCATTATTGAATTTACTATTTACAGATGGAAGGAAGGATAATTATTCCTTGTTAAATTTAACAAATGTTTCGGTCTGAACACCGACATCCCATATGTTGCCTCGATCTGGACATTTTTCCCTCTCGGATTCTAATCCCCACGAGAGACTGCTATGACATCTCTATTCTGTCCGATCACGGTGCTTTATTCTCAGTTATTATAAATTATAATGCTCAGCGACGCAAGTATCGCACTGGATGATTTCTGGAGTGTAAACAACTTTGATACTAGTAACAAAAAGCACATGTGATAGTTCAGCTAGCAAATGAGCTTGAGTGCTGACGACTTGGACCGTATGACTTCAAATTCTGTAACGAGTAAAAAGACATACTATTGTCAAAAGGAGGTAAAAGGACCCTCGTGAGAATAGGCGTGCAAGTGTTCCAGGGAAGTGAAGGACCCTCAAGATTCAAGGTGAGAGCGTGATGTGCAGGGTCGTGCCGGGTTAAGGGCAGGTTGAAGGAGAGCGGGCCGGGGGCGGTTGTGCACCCGTGTGGAGGGGTTATGGTTGGAGAAACTATACCCGTGTGTGCCACGGCTGGGTGTGCGGGGGCGGGTCGCGCACGGCTTGAGGGTGAGTAAGACATTTTTGTGCGAGTCGAACCAGTCTTCCGGAGAAATACCTGGGTACTCTTTTGAGTGGGCCGGGTACACGTACGGGTCGCGGGCGAGGGGGCAATGCGTGGGCCGGGTTAACCCTTGTTGGCAGCGGGCCGGGCCATTTTGGCACGCGAATCGACCCGGCTGCCTCCTTGACTCAGGATCGGGGCGGATCGGAGTGAAGGGCCCTCGTGAGAATTTTAGGGTTTCTTTAAGAAAGCACATGGGAGGTTTTTGTACTTTTAGGAAAACAGAGTACGACAGTGTAATTTCGAATTTTTACGTGCGCCACTTGCATTATTAATGGAATTGTTTGGATCACTGTGTTGCGGACTTGCGGTAACGATAACATCACTCGTGACGGTGACGTTTTGAAGACAGCGTAACACGTGGCGGATAACTACGGGATGACTATTTTGGAACGACGTGGCCGACGAGGCCGGTGCTATCCACGCCACGTGGAGGGTCCCGCCATGAGATCACACGACGCGGACGTGACGTCAGATGCATGTCCACTGGCTGACGAGAGACTGCGCACCGTCCGCGAAAGGAGCAATCCTACACTACTGATGTATCGGATTGCAAAACCACTCCCCTAATCCATTTAGCTAGAACCTTTCCAATGGACTTTTTCTCTTACAAAATTAAATTATTATTAATTACTAGAATTTGCAAGTAAAAATTACTAACCAAATATCTGGAACTATGCAAGGGACGTTCCTCCAAAAAAAATTATGCAAGGGACGTAAGGTAACAAGAGAGAAAACATGTAAATTACATAAGAAAAATTAAAGCAAACAGAGAACAACACATACACCCAAACAAGACCTAGACTTGTTCTTGGAAACCCAGACGCAAAGTCTAAAAGGATGTCCGTGGCGGTGAAAGGTCGGTGAGGCACCGCCACGGTGAAGAACCCGCCTGGCGGCGGTGTTGAACCTTGTGAACCGTCGTCGAATACATCTTTTCACCGTCGATTACCTCAGCGATGGACAACTTCATACTAGTATTTAACTGAAAGAATGATAAAAAATATGTTTTAAATCCTTTTAAAAAATTATAAATCTTTCTTAACACTATAATATTATAAAAAATAGCGAATATTCGTATCATATCCCAACATTCACCGCCTCTCTCTCTCATATCTACTACTTCGGCGATGGTGAGGCTGCGGCAGTGGCGGTGACAGTCTGCGATCTACGACGGTGTTAAGGTGGCGGTTAGATACGGCGGTGAGCCGGCGGACGAACAAACCAGGTTTTGGATTTGTTTTATTCTTCTACTTCTTCTTCCTTTTTCGTCTCTCTTTTCTCCAAGTTTAACTCATACGTAGTATCCTGCATTAGCTCTCCCTGAAAAATGAGGTGATCCGCACCTTCCAATACGTCTACCTTGTCACGACATCACTTCAGTCAATAGCTCTGCCTTTGGCATCCCCCTATTTGCGATTGGGGTAACGACTTCTGACCAGCTCCCATAGTGTGACGGGCTTTTGTTTTTATTTTTTAGATCTCTTGTACTTTTAGATATCAAATCTAAAAGAATTGATCTAGGTTGTGGCGGTGTTTTCTTCCTTTTGCAATGGCAGGGGCGTTGGTGGCGTCGTTGACGAACCACAGCCTCTCTTCTTCTTCTTCCCCTTATAATATGTTCTTTAGATATGTTATCTTCTGCTCTAACTCTGATAACTAGTTGTTGATGCTGTTGAAATTTTCAGAAATTAGTTTAAATCTGTTGAAATTTTCAGAAATTAGTTTAAATCTGTTCTTGTGGTTGATGATGTCTTCGTTAAAAACCAGAGACAGACTAAGAGAAAGTGTGTAGCTACTAGCTAGGGAGGTGGTTCTGAGATAAAGTTGTGATTTGTACAGAGTTATTAAAACTTTTACAAAAGAATTAAGGACACAAGTGAACATGTTCTATGGGATCATGATAAACATGCTCTATGGGATCATGATACCACGTACCACTCCGTCTATGCTCTTTAGTCTCATTCTAATTTTTTGACTCGTATCTAGGTCACTTGACCGAGTAATTTGGACCGCAAAACGATGCGATTTTTTTATAATTTTTTACCGTATTATAGAACAACTTTTACTCTACAACACTGCAAAGTTATCAAAAATTACATCATTTTGATATCCAAAACACCGGGTCAAAGTGACTAAATAAATAGTGATAAAAGTCAGGATGAGACTAAAGAGCATAGACAAAGAGAGGTATGTATGTGCCTGCTCCGAGAGTAGCGGAAAACATCACTAGCGCTTACCCAAGTCTTTTATTATTATTATTTTTCCAAAACAGAAACCATGCATCATTGTTTGATACTACCTCTGTTTCGCCTGTTTCAGCCTACTTCACTTTTTGTCACTATTCACTGAGTTACTTTCATCCGGTGATTTGATTAGTAAAACGATACAAGAATTTGTTAATCTTTGCATGGTGTTATAGAAGAAAGTTGATTCTAAAATACCATGAAAAAATTGTTAAAAAATTACATCGTTTTGGTACCCAAATCAACAAGTCAAAGTGACTCAATTACGGATTAAAAAGTCAAACGCAGACGAAACAGACGAAACGGAGGTAGTATTATTCAATGTCTCGACCAGTAGTTACGCCACGAAAGATGTCACTGTGGTCACCAAAAGAAACCCCAATTATACCATTTTGGACTGACGAAAGAGACACTTATAATAATCCCGTATCGTCACACACGATGTAAACGAGAGAGATATGACCCTCTTTCGATGGAGTGGGAAGAAGCTACTTGGTTACCCCTTATTGAAGAAAATAGAATAAAGAGTTAAGAGTGACAACCTAATGAAAACGTAAGCCATAACATGTATTACGCGTATGATCAAAACACCTAACCGCCATTGACGCTGGACTCTTTCAACTCTCTCTCTCTCTCTCTCTCTCTCTCTCTCTCTCTCTCTCTCTCTTTATAAGTAAACAACAGGCCTATCAATCTCTCCACAAGGCAAAACATCTCTCTCGCCAAACGCAGTTTCAGCTCTCTCTCTCTCTCTCTCTCTCTCTCTCTCTCTCTCCCAGATATAGCTCAAATCTCTCTCTCGGACTCTCTCCCAGAGTATAGCTCAAATCTCTCTCCCGGACTCTCTCCCAGATATAGCTCAAATATCTCTCTCTCTCTCTCTCTCTCTCTCTCTCTCTCTCTCTCTCTCTCTCTCTCTCTCTCTCTCTCCAGCATGCAGGAAGCAATCCCTTACAAAACATGGCAAACCCAGAGGCAGCCTTTCATGAGCAGACCATCATCAGCCAAACCAATCCCCAACATAAACATAAAGCCACTCAACAATGAAGGTGGTGATGATCTTAAACATATAGTTTCAGACAACGCGGTGATCGTCTTCGGTCGACGTGGCTGTTGTATGAGCCACGTCGTGAAGCTCCTGCTCCAGGGTCTCGGCGTCAATCCGGCAGTGTATGATGTCGAGGAAGAACAAGAAACCAAGATTCTTGATGAGTTGAAGGCCCTCACCACCGCCGGAGATGGTGCCGCCGCCGGGGAATTGCAGTTTCCGTCGGTGTTCATCGGAGGGAAGATGTTTGGTGGATTGGATAGAGTTATGGCTACTCATATCACCGGAGAGCTGGTTCCGGTATTGAAAGGCGCCGGAGCTTTGTGGCTGTGATGATGATTTTATATGTAGTTCAGAAACTAATTTTGAATCTTTCTTCACTTCACTTCCTCAAGGGAATTGCCTACCAAGGATTGAGTTGTTGACCCTTTCGGGATCTGTAAATTTGTTGTATCAATTTTTGAATAAATTTTCAAATTTGTAGGTTTATTTCTTCTTGGTAACTTGGTGCATGTTTGGCATCCATATTAATTTTTAAACACAAATGTTTAAAAATAATGTTTTTCCGAGAAACTCATTTGACATTACACTTTATATACTTGTTTTAAACAGAAACAGACTGAAAACGGCAACAATTCATACTTTCGGTGATTAAAGACATCTGAGTGGTGGATGCATAAAGTGATTCTCTTCTAGTTTGATGTAAAAAAGGTAAAAGATCCTAGAAGTACAGAATTTAGTAAGGGATAAAAGACATTCTCACCCCCTCAAGTTTAACTAAATACCACTTTCACCCCCATCTAGTTTGAAAAAGGACACTTCCACCCCTTTGGTGTGCCGAACTTCAAGTAACTTACACCATATGATTGTGAGGCTGTTAGTCGCGGGTACATCATTGAAAATAGTTTTGCAGGCAAATCCTCCCCTCCACCCCCCCAAATGTCATGCAAAAAGCTTATTATACCTTTTAGTAACCCTTAGTAACCCTTACATTTTGTATAATTTAGTGACGAATTGATCCGAAAGCTATTTTAGTAACAAATCTCAACTCCAGACTAATGGTGTCACAATGTTGGGAGTAAGTTTCCTAAATTAATCAAACTAGAGGGGGTGAAAGTGTCTTTTACCCTTTAGTAAAGATCACAACCTAATTAAAGCACAATTCTCTGATGTACCAAAGACCCAAGCGAGGCGTGCAAGCTCTGGATACTGTATACGTTCGTGCTACTTGCATTATTATTCGGCTTCTTACCAAATTTCAGGAATTTCTACGCCCTTTTGAAGGGTTAGGTCCGAACTCATTGAAATTGACTGATGAATACTTGCTCTCATCAGATATCTAATTTGTGGAAACTAAGGATTTCACACTGCAATCCATTGACCCACTCAAGAACCATTTGTCACAGTTTAGGTTTTAGTCCTACATAATTTTTCAGCAAAGAGCAAACCTGGTTCAACTTATTTATATCCCCCAACCACCACCATGGGCTCACAGTATTTGATTTCCTGCATAGTCTCATTTATATTATACATTTTAGAAAAAGTTATCGCATCATCGTAGTACCCATTTACGACTTTCTTCCCAGTTTACAAACTTACAATCCAGGTTTCTGCAATGGAAATCCCAAAATAAGTTTCTTACAACCAGAAAATCACTTGCTCTTCTGTTTCCTATTTACTTCCCTCCATACCCTTCATCGGATTCTCAACATTTTTGCTTCCAAAGAAAAACACATAAAACAAATTACATTTTAGTAAATCTATCAAGTCAAAAGCACATCCTTAATCTTTGTGAAAGGTCCACCTGACACTAAGAAACAGAAGAGACGCAAAGATGTTACTAAACTGTATATGAGATCCAAGAGAAGTTTGGAACCTGGGTATGTCTTAAACTTTCATGTTTTTACTTGATGATGGTACGAAAAGAAGTTAGAAGTACAACAATCAAGCATTGCATAAGAAAAACATCTTTCTGAATCGTATCATACCGTATCAAACCATGAATCAAAATCATCTAATGCTTTAGACTTAGAACTAATGCTCGAGGAAGATGACAATGTATTATTAGCATTGGCAGGCATTATTACCTCACGGGACTGCAGTGCACTATTCTGATTCCTGCTACTGCTTGTTTCATTGAGCAAGTCATCAAGATCGTCATCAAAGTTTGCTGCCACAACACTTGGCTTCGATAAAGCTGAACTATTCCTCAAAGTTTCAGCAGGATCCAATTTAACAGAGGCAGTTCCTCCGACGATATATGAACTTGAAGTTTCCTCAAATAGATCATCGAGAGCACTGTTCAGATTTGGGGACACTGAAGTAGGTTTAGACATATCCGGACGTCTTCTTAGAGGTTGTGTAGGGTCCAGTTCGACAGCTGCAATTCCTTCTAAAATTGAATTTGAAGTTTCCTGAAGTAGATCATCAATGGAATCGCCCAGACCTGGAATAACCGTCTTAGGTTTGGACAAATCTGGAGTTTGAGTGGGAGCTCCAGTGAATGAGTCAAGAAGCTTATCGAGCTCTGCGGTAGCAGATGCTGCCTCAAATGCAGACGATGATCCTTCAACTGCTGGAACCGAAGTGACTGAACTCTGGACGTCTCTTCCATAGTGACTGGAGGAAAAAATACCATCGATTTTATCCTCTAGTTCATCTATGCCATGGTGAGCGTTATCTTTAGAATTTATCTTCACCTCTTCACTTCCAGAAGCAGCCGCAGATTCTGTAGGGCGTATTTGCGATTCGTCTGTGCACTGGAACAAATGACATGAAAGTGGAGGTTAAGATATTAAATGCACAGCTATTTACACTGACTTGTTTATATAAAAGAAAAGAAAATCCTTTGGCATGCATAAGGTACACAGAGAAGAGAAAAAGTACTCCGCACGAGGTGAGGATTCCTGCCTGAGTTCTGACAATGGGCCGATTACTTCTATTGCATAATCCAATACCATATACTACAATACATACATTTACTAGATATTTGCACAATCTTAAAAAAAAAAAAAAAAAAAAAAAAAAAATGATGAAATCTAAAAAAAAAAAAAGAGTCAACATAGATATTGTACAAAGTTAAGTGCTCATGACGTATTTTCTCGTAAAGTTTGTGGGATATGCCATATTTTTGTTAACTTTGTAGGTTATAATTTAAAGTCTAAAGTTTACCGGTCATACTATATTTTCACAAAGTTAGTGGGATGTTTTCATAATTTCTATATTTAAATACATTACTTTAAAATTTGTGTGTAATGGTGTAACACTTATAAAGTTTATGGGTCATATTATTGCAACAAAACAAAATGTTCTCTTTAAAATGTGCAGGACCCAAACCGCTCCTAATTACAGGACCTAATTATTCCATCAAAAGTAAACACTGAATCCCTACCACCAGTTCGAGAACATTTCAACTTGGACTACTCCACTCCAACTAATCACATTCTACTTTATCCATAATAAACCATCAGACTAATATAAGGAATCCATACTTGAACTAAACAGTGTTGGCATGCCTAGCAAGGCTCCTGCTCATGGGTCTATACTCTATGTCATGGGGTTGTGATTCAATGCGTTCAAATACCAACGTGAACATGTTCATAGATGAAATGCTTACTCCAGAAGCCATTGCTCCTCTTGTAAGGACTACGCTAACTCTTCTCCAGCTTGTAGTCGTCTTGAGCGAGGTAACATGAAAATGGTGTTCTGGTTCAGGTCTTTCTTCATCTATAGGCTACCTAATTATTTTAATTTATGAATTAGAGCAGACATACATCTTTCGCTTTGAAGTTTATTTATCTATAGAACTTGACAACTTCTTAACTGCGACGCCTAATTTAGCAAACAGATTGAACAAGGCATTTTAGAATAAACATATTTTAGTCAAATTGACCCAGGTCCCACTGCTGTTGCTTTTTGCTTTCTCTTCCAATCGGACTACTTTCAGGCGCTGTTGGTATCAGCTGGTCTTCTCTAAGTGATGTTGCTGAACTCAATTTTTGCAACCAGGAATTTGAGTGAAAAGAAACAAACAGAAGCTTTGGAGTAGAGTGAGAACATTTCTTGAGGAAACAAGGCAACTTTTTACTTGTTTGAAAGGTTCCCTCCTATTTGTTAGTTTACTCTGAAAGGAGAGTGTCTTCCAGGGGCTGAACAGTTTGACTTATTGAAGTTTCATCAAATAGTGGCTGCTTAGTCTTAGTGATTTTACGAAATCCATTCGTTCTTTAAAAATATTTACTGCAGATAAAGAATATGGTAATTTTTTTAACTTTGTTTCTTTAAAAAGCATGTGTGTTTAAATACGTACAATTACATAAACTAGCTATAGGGATTAACTAAAGCCTAGCTCATGTGGCAAGCGAATAGGCAAGTTACAATGTCATAGACGAAAATCTTACTTGTATGGTTTAATTATGCTCTTACATTGTATCGCAAAAGATCAGCTATTAAGGATAAATGACCCTGTAACAAACCCTATCACCTGTACTTATAAAAAGCATCAGAACTTGTCCCAATCGGATCAAATAGACAAGTTACAAGGTCATAGACGAAAGTTCGGCTAGTATGGTTTAGTTTATGTTCTTACATTGTATCGCAAAAAATCAGCTATTAAGGATAAATGGCCCTGTAACAAGCCCAATAACATGTACTAATAAAAAGCATCAGAAACTTGTCCCAATGAAAGAAAAAGGGACTTTGAAGACCAAGCAGATGTTACTTTATAGAGTTATATTCTATCAAAAACTATTTAGCTAAGGATCTTCTTAACATTAACTGAGAAATTCAATGATCCTAGTTAATTATGATCACGCCCCTTTCAGCTACACAAGATAATTGATACAACTCATTGGACATTGGAATGCATGCCACAGTTTGGAACCTTAAAGAATAAACAGCTAAGAAAGCAGCAGCGAAACTGTGTGACTGGAGTAAAGTTAGAACATACACATACCAACTCAGGTGGTAACATTTCTGGTTCGATGAAGAGCCTCCGTGCCAAATCTATCTTCCCAAGTTGTTCGGCAAGGAGATGAAGATCAAGGGAGAGAAAAGATGCCTACATGCAGAAGAAAATAAAGCACAGTCAGGTAAGTACTCATTTGCCAAAAAGTTAGAAAAATAAAATAGAACAATTGAAAACTACATCAGAATACTTCTAGAGATATTCAGCTTCTATGTATAAGTTTTCATATACATGCTAGTTAATATGTAATATTTCTTTTGCATATGACACACTTTTTGGGTCAAAAGTATCCTCTTCATCTCACTTTTATGATCTCACTCCCATCATAGTAAACAATATGATGTATATGTACCTCATTACTGGTAGTTGCCTCATCTTCCACCACAAAGTTTTCATCTTGCATCCGTAGCTGAATGCCTTGCCCCTTTGCAGACAGCAAAGAACCATATCCCTGATAGAAGTCTAAGAAAAAGTGAAGTTAATAATAAAACTCCAAATTAGGATAGTTATCTTTAGACTTCTTAAACAAACAATGTAGGAGACGTTCTGATGCGGATCAACTTCCTAAAGTCAGAGACTTTAGGAACAAGTACGAGAGACGCAAACGCAGAGAAATCGGACTTTTGGAGGAAGTCTATTTCGGATAAAATTTAAAGTTATTGATAAGATTTTAGTTATTCATAGTTATCTCTTAGTAGTTGAGTAGAAGTAGGAGTTTTCAAGTTTGTTTCTATAAATTGGTAGGATTCAGTCGTCGTTTTTCAGCTTTGATGATTATTGAATACATTCCTCAGATTTGAGTTGATTTTTTCAGAATACCTGTTTCTTTCATCTTCGGTTCTACACCACGTTCTTTTGGCCCCCAGAGCATGAAGACCGATCTCAAAAACAATTACTACAACTCATTCAGTGATGTGAATATTAATAGGAAAGTCGAAGGTGCCATTAAGTTTGTTTCATAAATCATTTAAAATTGATTAATTTAGAAGGTAGAAACAGGATTGGGATGTTCCTGCTAACTAAGTTACTCTATAGCAACACAGTTTAATTTTTAAAACTGACCAGCCCCTTCAACAGGTACATGCATAAATATCATATAAGATGGTAGTTCTGTTAACACTAAAAGCAGTATGTGCGCGCCTAATCTTGACAAACGTTGGTTAATAGAAAATTCTGAAACTTCCACTAAACTTTGATCCAAGGCATATGTGCCTGCTTGAGAAGGGATAGTCAATCAGCTCGAAGCACAGAAAGATGCACATTGCACAAGAATCATGGCATGTGTGATGCAAGCTACAATGATGTGGTCATGTATGCACGCTCTAGAACAATATTATTGCCCCATTTGGACAAACAGATGTTAAAAAAGTTCCAATAGACATTAAGTACGGCTAGTTATTCGATTATACCAACAGTTCGTACTCCCACCGTCTCACAAAAAATGTCCTTTTTGAACTCCAACTTTTAATGCATAAATTGCACAAGCATTTGTATTTTGTGACTTATTGGCACAATTGTGCCTTATTTCTCCATTCCAACACAACTTCAATTGCTTTTCATAAAACTTCGTCATCAATTTACCCAATTTAAGACAAGAAAAAGGAAAACAGACAACTAATTTGGGACATCCCAAAATACAAGAGTGGACACTATCTGAGGCATCGAGGGGGTATTTGATTAAAGTGTATAGCATGCTTTGAAGTATATCATCAGGTGAAACCTTTTTAAATGCTTATAGGTGATGAGTCCCATTTTTATGTCCAAGATAAGGTGACCAAAAAAGACTATCTGATATATTACTAGTGCAATATTCTTGCATATTCAAGTGATTTACTTGAAGTTTCACCCAATTTACTAGAAGAATCTTCTTATGTACTCGTACTATTTCAGCAGATAAGTTATACCCTGTATGATATAGCAGGCCATTGTTATGCGTGTCATGGCATATCCTTAACTCGTAAGGCAATATCATCATCTCTCTCAAACTCTTCAAAGATTGTAAGGTTGTAACCAACAAATCTGTTTCAGATTACCACAGGCATGGGATACCCCAAAGCGTACAATCGCGTGACAATGAAGAGAAGCAGCCCCTAAAGTGTATGTTTTAGGAAGACCTCAAATTACGAAATTTAAAAGAAATGACAAGTAAAAACAAGTCACAACCCATCCGGAAGCAACAGTGACAGACTTACAGAGATTAGACTAGAATTAAATGTACCTGTAAGAACATCATCGAACAAAGGAGAGCTATCCAACTGAACGTTTGACATAGACTGAGATTCCGCCTCAGAAATCAGGTAACGATAGTCCGCCCCTTTACTTTTTGGCACAACATCAATAGTTTGACCTGTGTTCTTGACAGATGGATCATATAAAGCTGAGTCATCGTCTTCTTCATAGCGATCCCTATTTGAAGGGAGTGGCTTGGAGCCTCGAAACTGATGGGTTTTCTCTGGAAGTTGCTTTCCAGGTGGCTTCTTTGGGTCATCAGTTCCTGCTGGGCTAGCTGATGGAGCTTTTGATGACGGATTACGATTATGTTTCTTGTTAAGGTGTTGAGAATGAGCTCTTTTTGACTTTGCCAAAGCTTTCGCATCCATAATTCATATAGCAAAAAGAGCACTCAAAATGGAACACAGAGCATGCCTATGGATCAGAAGAACCATACCAAATTAGAAAACTGATTTTAGATTGGAGTTTCCGCTACTTCTATATTTATGAGATCAACAAAACGCATCATAGCCACACACAAAAAGCATACCTAAAAACCTAGGAAACAAGATCCAGAGATACATATAGCACTTACAATGCATCAGAGAAGTCCTAACGTTACCAAATCCAAAAAATTAATGCATAAATTCTAGTTTCACAATAACCGAACATAAAATGCCAGATTAGGAACTCTATATATCTTCTCCCTTTTTGGCAAATACTAGAATTTTCTGGTTGATTCAGAAGAACAATGTCCCCCCATTCCCGTTGCCCCATTGATTCTTTATCGGGAAGAAAAAAAATGAAGAGAATTGCATGTCTGTTTGACTTTCACAATTTTAGTTCATTGCTCTGAAGTTGAAGTAGCACATTAAGTTGAGTAGCGAGTAGGTTTTCTCACAGTCGAAAACAAGTTGGAATGCTGTTTATCTTGTCAAACTCACAAGCTCTCACATTTGACCCGTTGAAACTTCAATAACTTTTATTTGCCTATGGCAACACTTAATAAATCAACCCAAAACAAAGTTGTCATTGTGCTTTGGACTTTAAGCCTTATCAATTGCATTTACCAACATTCATTATTTGAACTCTTAATGGAATCAAGCGTACAGATTAGTTCCTAGAAACTCTAATAACTAGATGCGTCATAAAATCTATATAATAAGATAAGATAGAGCGGTGTGGGTCCCGTACATTTTAAGAGACATTTCGCGGACATCTTTTAGAGACATTTTGAACCATTGATTCACATACATTTGATAAATTTTGAACCGTTGGATGTCAATAGTTACTCACCTACTGCCCACCGATTTCTAAAAACCTAATGAAAGCTTATCTCCTCTTCTTTCTCAGTCTCGAAGACAACGTTCAGTTCTCCGCAGCCGCCGTAGCCATTCCCGGCCACTAGGTATTTTTCACTCCCTCTATGCTTTGTTCTGAACCGCCTCTGGCGCCTTCCCCAAAAGGGTCATGTATCTCACTGGTTTAGAACACCAGGATCGCTCCGTAGACGAGTAGATCGTCCTAATCCCCTCCGGGTAGAATAAGTACCGTCTTCGAATTCGGCCCTTCATCTCATCCAGGTATGTTCCTCTCCCTCTCACACACACATCGTCGACTTTCTTTCACCTCTTTATCTTTTGACAGAAGGGGTTAGGGTTTTTGGGTCTTCATCAGTCAAAATCTGAGACTTTCAAGGGAGAGATACAAAGGGGTTCAGGGGTCGTAGCATTTTGTTCGAGGGACAAAAGCAAACCGAAGCAAATTGATTGAGATAGGAAGACAAGGAAGGCCTTGAAGCAGTGAAGAAATGCAGCAAACTATACATGGAGGCCTACACCTCTCTCCTCTCATTCGGCCTCTCCTCTGATGGACTCTCCACTTTGGTTAGAACCCTCTTCATCTTCTCATTAGTTATCAACTTCATCTATAATTACATAGAGAAAAATAAAATGTTATGCTATAATCTGGGTTGATTCTAGAATTGTGATTTGTTTTCCCTAAGCGAACTTATGGATGTAGCGCTCCTCTGTCCCAGCGTTCCAACTATGCAATTCACCACACCATAGCCACGTTTCAGGATATACCAATCCATCAGAGAGGTTACTCAGGTATTGTTTTTAGGTACTCTGAAGTCTGATCGAATATCCACAAATTAAAGGGAATCACTTGGGATGATTTGTGTGTAGCTGCTATGTAATTGCATCGCCGTTACTCAAAGGTATTTTTTTAATACAGAAATATCAACTATTCATAGATACTGTTGCTCGGGCATTCTTTTGAACTTGTAAGAGGTGTATTAACCCCATTGCAGTCGGGGTTGGCACTGTCAATGGAGTTACCTCCATCATAGCTAAATAACATGAAGGCCCTTGCTATCTTCAGGTAAGTCTGAGAGCCTTAAATCAACTTATTTCCTTCTAGAACTGAGTTTGTTGTATGTATCATCTCCTTCTCCATCTCCCTCAGTGAGTTGAGCTCAGGATCTCATTAGCAAAGTTTTGAGTCTTGTTAGAACTATTTACCTCAAATGCCTCTAAAAGTGTTTCTTGAGAATGCTGGGAAAGGCCAAAATAAATTTAGGCTTCTTCATTTGAGAACCTTAAAATTTGACTAGAGTTTGCTAAAGATTTCATGGTGTATTTAGGAGTACACACTCTCCTCCATAGATTTACTTTAAAATTGACCTGTGATGAAACTGTTTAACTCTCATTCACCCAACTGAACTTTCAAAAGATTAATAACTGTACATAAATTGAACTACGTTCTTTTGATCATTGATAATATTTTCTTTCCATGATTTCTTCGTTTACTTTATGGCTTTCTAAGAAATTGAAATTAATAATAGGAGTAAATGATCAATCCCGTCTGAATTTGGTAAATCACGAAAGATTTGTTCTTCTCTCTTCAATAATATTCTCTTTTACACATTACTCCACAATGGTGCGTATGATGACTTTATTTACTGGCTTGCTGATATTATGACTACATTTCAATTGTTTGGTCAAAAGAGGACAGCTGAACATACTTCAACAATAATACAAGGGTTACTGACATACACTCAACTCGCCATGTATGTTGAAAGCAGGACTTTTTGAGGAATGAATGAAGAATTTTAACGAAGCGAGAACATGTAATAAAATGCAACTCCTAAAGAATTTTCCTGTAACTTTGGTTTTTGTTCTATATTAATAAGAATGGGTTATTTAGTTGTAGTTTTATCATATATTTTCCATCTTCTACTCCCTCGTAGTTGGGTATCTGTTTAAGAATGTCAAACAAATACTCTTGCTATGAGTTTTCTTTTTTTTTTTTTTTGGTTCGATGAATCACTGTGAGTGAACACATTTTTCCGGCGTGCCTTCAGGCACGGGAAATGCCTAGTGATGTATTAATATATAAATTCTCCACCTCCCCGCCGTTTTGTCTCCCCATCTTTTCAAAATCAATGTATCAGGCCCAATGGCGCGTCCATCTCCGTTTCAGAGCTACTTAAGTTGATACAGTATCCGTTAGCTTACACCACCAGAAACCTTAGCCCCTAGCCTTCCTTTCAATATCCAGAACATGAATGAAAAGTGTACCTTTCTCCATAGAATCCCTTTGAGCCTTCCAACTATGAAATGACCACGTCAAACTTGCTGCTAGACCCAAAAAGTGCCAAAACCTCTCAACTGAAATCCTACACCTTTGATGACACAAATGTCAGAAAGGTGCAACACCCTAGCTACTCGGAACCCCTCTTCTCTCAAATTGTGCCATCTGCATCCAAAATATTTCCCCAAAAGACAGGTAGTTCGGCGAAATGCCACAAACTTACACAGGCTCGACAGGTTGAAAATGCCCATGACGATGAATTTTCCTAAAAATCCACAACATGCATTACTTGCAACCTAGTAAAACCTACAGAGATCTTTACAAGATTTTGAAATTTGTTCAAAAACCTAATCCCATCTGCAAATTACCCATAAACAGGCCAGTCAGAGACATCAAATCGATAACACTTACGCAAAGATGAATTACAAATTTCCATGAGGAGAAAAGCCATATCTCTATAGAACTCACAATTAAACTTTTCGCAAGCTATAAGAGATAGCAGCAGGTCTTAAAACTAACTACAGATAAACCTATTCCCATCTGCAGATTGCCGATAAACAGGGCAGTCAAAGACTTCACATTGATAACATTTGAGCAAAGATGAATTACAACTTTCCATGAAGAGAAAAGCAATATCTCTATACGACTCACAATTAGTCTTTTTCTTAAACTATAAGAGACTAGTGCATAACCCATACCTGAGGGCACGACCACGGATTAGTATGATAATTCTTAAATTTCAATGGTCGACATTATGAAGTACATGGTTCCTAGGATATGGTGGGGATAAGCTATCCCACATGTCATATCTTGAGGATACACTTATCCCCATAGCAGCTTATTATGTTCTCTAAATATGAAGTATTTGGTTCCTATGATATGGCGGGGATAAGCTATCCCACATGTCATAGCAGCTTATTATGTAGATATATGAGCAGGTCTGGAAACTAACAACAGACAACCCATTGAAACTCAAAATTTTGCTGGTTCATCTAAAGCTAGGGTTCTCACCATAAGGGATATTATTCAATCAACATACCAAACAATTAAACACAGCTCTTCAAACAATCAGAAATTGGGCATTAAGCAATGGAGGTCCAAGTACTCCAACTTAAGATATGGTAAATGGGTAGTGAGAGACATCAAAAACCCAGTTCAAATTCCACGATTCATCAAAAACCCAGTTCAAATTCCATTAAAACTAAACAAATGACAGAATTCTAAGCACTCACAAGGAGACTTCAGAAGGAACTGAAGAATGAAGTGAGAATGATAGAGAGAGAGAGAGATTGAGACCTTTGTTACGAGCGCTAAGCGTCTACGTTGAGATTTTCCGGCCTCAGAGAAAGCTTCACCGGTCGAAAATCGCCGATCTCCGATCTGCGACCGCTCAGTTCCGTTTGGAGAAGAGAAGAGATGAAACCCTCGAGCTATGATATTAATGTAGACAGGCCCTTTAATTTGTCATGCTCTAAAAAAGACCCACAAAGAAATTAATAATAGGATAAATTACAGATACGTGACCTATGGTTTAGTTTCGGTTCGTTCGGTTCGTTTTAAATGACCCGTGGTTTGAAAAGTTACACTAAAAGTGACTCGTGCTTTCTCCGTCTCTCAATTGCCAATTCCGTCCGAAAATTCCGTTAAGATATTGATGTGTAATTATAAAAAGCTACCCAAACTTATGCAAATAACAAAAAACGCTTACCGGTCATTGATTTTTCATGGTTCAAATCAGAAAAAATAATATTATATTTTCATTAATTGTTCACATTGGGCTGAAGTCAAAATAACATCAAATTGATCTAAAGTCCAAAAAAAGAACAAAACAACAACGAAACAAAAAACAAACGAAATCAACTAACGAGTTCTGGTTTAAAACATAAGAGATATATGAAGTAAGTTTTCTCTCTCTAAGTGAGAGCACTCCCTTTTCTCTCGTCGTGTTCTACGAGGTTCTGGAGCGACGAGAACCCCAATCCACAGGCCGCTCATCGGAATTGTGAGCTCCGGCCAAAATTATCGCTGCGATTACGCTATCAAAGAGGGTTTAATTTCAATCGCAGACATGGTTATAGGTAATCATCACCTAAGTTCTTGCTTCAGACGGCTGTCGAAGATTTAGCAAGCCACTCTCTCCTCTTTTTCAAAAACACTCTCCTAATCGCTCACCTCCGTCTGACTTTTACCCAATCCTTCCCCTCCGTTCTTCATTAGTGGAAATTTGTAATCTTTATCCCTATGGTTACGGCAATGAAGTGCATAGATCGAAGAACAAAGATTAGGGATTTAAAACCCACACCTCTTTCATCAGTTGCTATCTACAGATTCTCCTTTGTGTTAAAAAAAAAGCCAAATAAAAAATTTCAACCTCCTCATTTCTTCTTCGCAACTATCTTTGTCTAACACTTATTATGTCATATGACTCATATCCTCCTCCTGAGGAGACTCCTCCTCCAGACCCTTCTGACAATAACTCACCTCCCCCCCCCCCCCCCCACAACAACCATGAAACTCTACGACCCCTCAACTATATTCAGGCGGTGAGGTGTCGAGAAGATCTTCCCAATCGCCCCACTGATGTTCCTCGCCATGGTATGGAACTTATTATGCCGGAGTTCGCAACTAACCAAAGGACTCCCACTTATCATCAAAATATCAAAGTATATGTTCAAGATTATAGATCTTTCTAGAGTAATCATGTCCTGGAAATGGTCAGATCGATTTGGAAATCGGCGTCTGAGATACGAGTTGTTAACAGGTATAAAAATTTCTATGTTAACCATTTCGATAATTTTGATGAACTTCTTGCAGTTCTCTCTGGAGGACCTTACACAGCTCAAGGAGCACTACTAGTAGTTGATCACTGGAACCCAAATATTGCTCTCAAACATCTGATTATTCCGGACATTTCTCTCTGGATTCGTTTATATGGGGTGCCCCTTCGCTACTCCAATCAAGCAGCAGGAGGAGTGCTGGCCTCTATAGTTGGTATCCCTCACTTTGTGGACACAGAATATGCTTCATCCAGAGCTAATCGCTGCCTCAAAGTTAGAGTTTGGGTCCCACCCGAAGAGCCCATCCTCGTTGGGTTTTATGTGCTAGACCATAACGACAAGCCAATCTGGATCAGTGTAAACCCAAACGGTTTACATGATCTGTAGAGCTTGTGGTGTTATTGGCCACAATATCAATCAATGCAAAACAACCCCATCTTTTTCTATTCAAAGAGTTGAAGACATAATCCAATATCTTGGAGACCGTTTTAATGCTCGAGTGCTTGGCGAACCATATCCGCATGTACGCCTCTAGCATTCGCCAAACTCCAAGAAACCCCAGAAACCATCCTCATCCTATTGTTCTCGTAGAGAGGCGTCATATTTATCCCCATACACCTCCTCAAACCCGATCTCAAACCACCTTCCCGTCCCTCTCATATTAATGATCTCTCCCCCCAAACATCAGTAACATCTCTGCTCCAACTGCTCCAATGGTGGCCTCCCCCTTCCCCAGATTCGATCCCTTCATTGCTCTTTATGAACATGCTGTAGGGTTTTGATTCATGGATGCGCAACGGAAGCATAAACAATCATAAAACCATGCAAAACCATCCAAGGATCACAAGTCAAGAGACATAACGATGGTAAGGGTTAGAAATCATAAACACACCTTAGGGTTCTCCTTTGATGACTTCAAACGCGAATTGTGTCACGTTCTCTATAGTTGATCCACGCCTAGAGTTGATCCTAGATCTCCCAAGTCCTTGGTGCTAGCCCGGAAGAGGAAGAGGAAGAAGAATCACGCAAAACGATACCCAAAAGGAGGGTCTCGGCCTCCTTTGTGGCCGACGGGGACGGGGCGGCGGCAAGGGGGCGGTCGGCTCCCTTGTTGCTTGCTCTCTCTCCTTTTGTTCTCTCCCACTCTTGTTATGTTCAATTATGAGCATAAGTTATATGGGAAGGAAGGAAGGAAGGTCCTTTATTGTAACACCCCCAAATGGCCCAAGTCGGAGACCCGGGGATGTCACTCCGTACCCGAGAGGAGCCCGGATACAAGGAGATTTTATAACATGGTTCACAAGCACACACATCCACAATAATAAATTAAATCCAATTAAAATAATGTATTATCATAAACCTTCGTCCTAGCCACAAACCGGCAAAAACAACTAAAGCGTTTAAACTACTAAGAGTTCAAATTGAAATGTAATACTACTATTAATAATCCATGTGGTGCGCGCCCCCTTCTATGCCCGATAACCTTCTTCCAAACCTGTGGTGCGGAATGAAAAAGAAACACCACAGTACAAAATCAGCATTGAAATACTGGTAAGCAAACATCCAAACATGTAAAACGATGATGGATAGTTATAAAACAAGACTCATTTGTAAGTAAGAGTTTTTCGCAAACACAGCGGTAATAAAGTTGACTCTTGTTTCAAAACATAAGAGTTCCCAATTCCATAATATATTTCCAAACCAATTTCCATATTATTAGGAAAAATCCAAATCCAGTGTTAACTTCGTTCCGTTAACAAAACCAAACAAATCCATTATTACTTTGTTGTGACGGGGAAAACCAAATACTACAGCGTGCATGACCTTAAGTGTCGACACCCCCCAAAGACTACGCCGGTCAGAGGAGTGAGTACATGTTATTGTCCGGGGACTTGCAACCGGAATAAAAAGAGACGGGACCGCAGCCAACACCGCCCAAATAATAACGTCCCGCACAACATCTTCCACTTTACGTATTAGTTCATTCATTATCATGGTGATGTTTTCGTCAAAAACATTTAACAAGTAGAAATCACATATTCCAAGTCATGTATCATGTAAACACATTTTGAGACGTAATAAATCAAATATTCGTTTGACACGAAAGAGATAAGCACACTAGGCTTGGCACATTTACTTACCTCAAAGCAAATTCCAACAATAGCAATCAATCAACGTACTCTACGTACTCGTCGTCGACGAACTCGTTACCTACACATAACAATATGCTAATCAAACCAATATTCTAGCAATATACTTGCTATACTAATTACATGCATATGATAGTCCATGGTTTAGGGTTCTAACACTTCCCCAACATCCCATTCAATTCATGCTCCAAAATAAGCTTAAAGCTTTGCCTCACAAACCCTTATCCTAAAATATGCATAATCCATCATAACTCCACCAATTCTATTACTCCAGTTTCCCAAACAGATCATGGTCTAGAAACAGTTCCATTGGATTCAAAACATTCGAAATAATAAGTTTAGCCTCAAACGGATCTTAATTTCGATTCCTGAATCAAAAGTTACACTAGTTTCAAGTTTCCAACTTCATTCAAAATATCCATACGGGAATTGTCAATCTTCATGAAACTTTTCCCCCAAGCATCTAGTTCATCCTATAATCATACTAAACCTAACATAACATGATTCCCACATTCAAATCAGATTGTTATCCACCTAATATGATCATTCAAACTCCCAAATCATTCAATCAAACTTCCCTTTCAAACTAGGGTTTCTTCCCAACACTCAAGAACATGATAAACCCTAAAACTTGATAATAAATCTCACGAATTCATGAACAATGATCCTAACCCTAACAAACTGAAATTTAAAGATTACATGCAACCTACATGAATCATGAACAAGTGATCACAAGATCAAGAGATCAACAAAAGAAAAGAGAAAAAGAAACGAAACAACCCAACCCGCTCAACCCGCCGCCCATAGAGGCGGACGGAGAGAGAGGCGGACGGGTATAGGGAGAAAGAAAGAGAGAAAAGAGAAAAGAGAGAAAGAAAAGAGAAAAGAGAGAGAGAGTGAGAGAGTTACCTTGCCGGAAAAGAGAGAGAGAGCGGCGGCGGTGGTGGGGTGGCTGCCGTCGGTCACAAGGGAGAGAGAGTGAGAGAGGGACGGGTAGAGTAGGGAGAGTGAGAGAGATTAGGAAAAAATAGGAGAATGAGGGTTTTTATGAGAGTTAGAATTAAAATTAACTTCATAAGTAGGAAACCCTCTTGGATTAGGAAACTTTTATTGTAGGAAGAAATTTAGGTCAAAAGACACTTATTTCCCCTTAGTTTTGCCAAAAGACAAACACCTCCCCCCAACTCAAGTAAAAGACACTAAAACCTTTGATTAAAGTCACAAAGTTCCCCCCAAACTCTCAAAGCATTATAATTAACTCTCTATAATTACTTTAACTTCCCAATACTTGTAATAATATCACAAAATACCCGTAGTCACAAAACGGGGTATTTCATCCTTCCCTCCTTAAAGAGAACTTCGTCCTCGAAGTTTAAACAAAAACCTCCCTCCTTAAAGAGAAACTATCCTTGAAGTTTAAACCAAAACTTTAACCACACAAAGGTATACACCTTCCCTCACTAGTACGACTACTAAATGCAACCTAAGGTCATGAATGATATGCAGTATACTATAGGTAGTATTGTATTAAAGAAAAACGAAGGATTACATCCTCTCCCCCTTAGAGGAGTGACGTCCTCGTAACTCAAGGTACCTCGTCAAACAAGTGAGGGTACTTCTTCCTCATATCATTTTCCTCTTCCCAAGTTGCCTCTTCAGTGAGGTGGTAAGTCCATAAGACTTTTACAATCTTGACACTCTTATTACGGGTGTTCCTTGTCTTGGTGTCTAAAATCTTGACAGGTTGTTCTTCATAACTCAAAGACGGGTCCAGTTCTACTGGTTCGGGATCTAATACGTGAGATGCATCAGGCATATACTTCTTCAGCTGCGATACGTGAAATACGTTATGAACACGACCTAAATTCGAGGGTAAATCCAATCGATAAGCCACTTCTCCAATCTTTTCTATAACATCATATGGTCCTATGAATTTCGGGCTCAACTTCCCTTTCTGATTGAACCTCATGACTCCTTTAGTTGGTGATACTTTAAGAAATGCTTTTTCTCCAACTTGAAATTCCAACGGTCTTCTCTTCTGATCAGCGTAAGATTTCTGTCTATCCTGCGCTGCCTTCATTCGCTGCTGTATAAGTCTCACTTGATCTGTCATCTCTTCGATAAGTTGTGGACCAACTACTATCGTCTCACTTATGTCGTTCCAACACAACGGTGTTCTACACTTCCTTCCATACAACGCTTCATGTGGTGCCATTCCAATACTGGCATGATAACTGTTGTTGTAGGAGAATTCTATCAAAGGTAATCTATCAACCCATGAACCTTGAAAATCCATAACACACGATCTTAGCATATCTTCCAACGTCTGTATTGTTCTTTCGGTTTGTCCATCTGTAGCCGGGTGAAATGCCGTGCTAAACTTCAACTGAGTTCCTAGTGCCTCCTGAAGTGCTTTCCAGAAGTGAGAAAGAAAATTGGGATCTCTGTCGGAAACTATAGAGCTTGGTACTCCATGATACCTTACAATGTTCTTCATATACGCATCAGCTCTTTGTTCCATATTCCATGTGTCTTTCATCGGAATAAACCTTGCTGTTTTGGTCAATCTGTCAACTACGACCCAAATCTGATTCAATCCATTCTTTGATGTTGGTAACGCAGTCACGAAATCCATCGAAATAGAATCCCACTTCCACACTGGGACATCTAATGGTTGTACTAAGCCTCCCATTCTTTTATGTTCAAACTTCACCTTTTGACAAGTTAGACATTTTGCCACAAATTCTGCCACTTCTTTCTTCATTTTAGGCCACCAAAACATCTTCTTCATGTCCTTATAAAGTTTGTCACCTCCTGGATGTACTGAGTAGGGTGTGTTGTGTGCTTCTCGCATCAACTTCTCCTTAGTTTCCGTACACTTATGTGGTACACACCATCTTCCTTTGTAACGGATACTTCCATCTTCATGGATTTTGAAATCTTTTGCTTGGCCTTCTGCAATCTTCTTCTTTATCCTTTCCAGCTTCACATCTCCTGGCTGGTTACTCCTTATTTCTTCTAAGACATCTGGCACAACTGTCATATTCCCAAGAATATTCTTTACTTCTCCTTGTTTCACTACTTCAATTCCAAGTTTTCGGAACTCTCGGCATAGCCGATCTGGTAAAACTAGCATAGTATCCAAAGTATGGCTCGACTTCCGGCTTAATGCATCAGCTACTACGTTTGCCTTCCCTTCATGGTATTGGATACGCAAATCATAATCCTTTATGACTTCTAACCAACGTCTTTGCCTGTTGTTTAGCTCTTTCTGCGTGAAAATGTATTTGAGACTGCTATGATCCGTATACAATCTACACACAGATCCATACAAGTGATGTCTCCATATCTTCAATGCAAATACTATAGCTGCAAGCTCTAAGTCATGCGTAGCATAGTTCTCTTCATGAGTTTTCAGTTGTCTTGAAGCATAAGCAATAACTCTTCTTTCTTGCATAAGCACGCATCCTAAACCCTTCTTCGATGCATCACTATAAACGTCAAACTCGCCAGAATCATTGGGTAAAGCTAAGACAGGTGCGGTCGTTAACTTTTCCTTCAGTGTCTGGAATGCTTCTTCACAATCTTCGCTCCACTTATACCTTACCGTCTTCTTGGTTAGCGTAGTAAGCGGTCTAGCGATCTCCGAGAAATCTTTTACGAAACGTCTGTAATATCCTGCTAATCCGAGAAAACTTCTTACTTCGGACACATTCTTCGGAGTAGGCCAATCCTTAACTGCTGATATCTTTCCTGGATCCACGGATATTCCTTCCTTGGAAATTATGTGACCCAAAAATGGAACGTGTTTTAGCCAAAATTCACACTTCGAGAGTTTAGCATATAACTTCTCATGTCTCAAAGTTTCTAACACTTCTTTGAGGTGTTCTTCGTGTTCTTCCTCGCTCTTTGAATAAACAAGGATGTCATCAATAAAGACGACCACGAAACGATCTAGAAACGTTCTCATAACACGATTCATTAGATCCATAAATACTGCTGGAGCATTGGTTAGACCAAAAGGCATAACGGTGAACTCGTAGTGTCCATACCTCGTTCTAAAGGCTGTCTTCGGTATGTCCTTCTCGGCTACTCGAAGCTGGTGATACCCTGATCTCAAGTCTATCTTTGAGAAAACACTCGCCCCTTGTAATTGATCAAACAAATCGTCAATTCGGGGTAAAGGGTATTTGTTCTTGATTGTTGCGCTATTCAACTCCCTATAGTCAATGCACAACCTCAAGCTTCCGTCCTTCTTCTTCACAAACAGTACCGGTGCGCCCCAAGGGGAAACACTCGGCCTTATATAACCTTTTTGGAGTAACTCTTGCAACTGATCCTTAAGTTCCTTCAACTCTACTGGTGCCATTCTGTACGGTGCCTTTGAAATTGGAGTTGTTCCAGGTGCTAAATCCATAGTGAACTCGATCTCTCTTCTAGGTGGCATTCCTGGAATTTCGTCCGGAAACACATCGGGAAAATCTCTAACGATTGGTATTTCTTCTAGCACATTCTCCTTCTTAGATGTGTCTTGAATATAGCACAAATAAGCACTATTCCCTTTCTTCACTTGGTTGACTATGGTCAAAGCTGACACTAGTCGAATACATGGTTCTTTTGTGATACCACGATAAGAAATTTTTTCTCCTTTTGGACCTTTAAGCCTTATCTTCTGATCGTGGCAGTCTATTACTGCACGATATTTTCCCAGCCAATCCATTCCCAATATAACATCTATCCCTCCAAGATCAAACTGTATCAGGTTCGCTGGTAGGGTACTAGCCGAAATCTTAACTTCTACTCCTTCAAAAATGGCGTCACATACTGTTACATGACCGGTTGGGGTAGCTACGGGGATGGATATTCTAGACGGCTTATTGAGACTCAATTTTTCCACAAACGATGACGAGATAAACGAATACGAAGCTCCGGAATCAAATAAAGTAAAAGCTGGTTGATCATGAACGAGAAATGTACCAGTGACTACTCCGTTTGCTGCTTCCGCTTCAGTCCTGCTCATGACAGCGATCCTTGCAATATTCCCATTCTGTGCGGTAGTTCCTGTCGTACCAGTCCCATTGTTGTTGGCGTTAGTTGGAGTGTTGTTGTTCCTATTCCCGTTCTGAACTCCATTGTTCCTTCCATTGCCTTGGTTGTTCACTTGTTGTCTACCATAATTGTTGCCTCCATTATTGTTGTTGTAGTTCCCATAGTTCCGGTTTCCGCCCTGATTGTTGTTGTTGAACTGTCGGGTTCCTTGGTAATTGCCTCCTTGGTTCCCTAGTTGGTTTCCATTTGGTTTTACTCGACACTCAAACGAACGATGACCTTTCTTGCCACAATGGTAGCAAGTGACAAGGTTTCCTTGACAGTCCTTTCCTGGATGATTCTGTTGGCACTTCTTGCAGATATAACGGCGAGATTGCTCATCTCCATTATTCTGCTTGTTACCACGATACTGTCCTTGGTTACTTCCTCCGTGGCTAGGCTTAAACCTTTTGTCCTGACTACCTTGGTTAGTCCTACCTTGATTGTTTCCATAGCCCACGGCGTTCTCAACCTTGCGTTTCCCACGCTTCTCATCTTGTGCCTCTTGAATACGCCAAACGGCTGCAGCCCTATCATAAGCTTCCTGTAGCGTATCGTACGTCCTACACATCAAGTCTTTCTGCAGATGAAGTTCGAGACCAGACATGAACTTCCTGACTTTAGTCGCTTCATCAGGCATCAGCTGACCTGCGAATCGGGATAATTCCATGAATTTCTTGAAGTACTCGGTCACGGAACCGTTTCCTTGTGTCAGATTCACGAAGTCTAAGTACTTTTGATCCTGGACATGGTCCGGATAAAAGCGAGTGCGAAGTGCGGTTTGAAGAGCCTCCCAATTGAAATTGGGTTGCGCCAAAAAGTTCTGACGCGTACTCCTCCACCATGTATTAGCTTCGTTCTTCAAGTAAAATGCCGCGCAAACCACCTTGCGGTCTTCGGGGCACTCAACTAGCTCAAGGATCTTATCCATCTCATCGATCCAATTCTCGAGCTCAACAGGGTCCTCATTGCCTATGAAGTTCCCTGGCTTCATATCTGCCACTTTCTTTGCCCAGTTTGCGTTGTTCTGCTCTCCCTGGTTTGCGTTCTGCGCCATCTGAGCAAACTGTACGAAGAACTGCTCCATATTGTTGTTGTTGTTGTTGTTGGGTGCGGCCATTGGTACTTGGCGATTTCTCCTGGTGTAGTATTGATGTGGTCTATCAGTCATAATCCCTACACTATAGCCTATTGTATTACTTATAAAGTACCAAGAAGTACAAACAATCACGCATATACGGCATGTAGTGCACAATTAAACAAGTAATGTCACACATTGACCATCATTTAACTCAATTACTCATGTATTTCCACATAGACTGATCACGTCTCAACTTTTCATCTACTTACAAAATTGGAAAAAGGATCAATTGATCAAGCAAAAATTGCAAATTTTGGTGTGCAACACCCTCTCTGAGTCTACTTTCATAGTCAAGAAGAATCAACTCAAAATCAATCGTGGAACTAAAGATATAAAGGAAACTCTACAGCTGCTGTCACAGCCCACCAGAACAGAAACACCGACTTTGAAAAGACTTAAATTGACCTTAAAATTCTCAAAATGAGCTAGGCTTTCTCTGGGAGTTAGCCAAACGTGTCTAATAGTCGCCATAAAAATTTGGGGTCGAAACAAGATCTGGAAGATAGGTATCAATCAAAGATGCTACAGCTAGTCACTTTGCAATTCTGCTACTGAACCGTCAACTTTGGAAATTCGTAGCTAATTCTCCAGAACTCGTATGGGGTTGAAATTTTTATGGGAGATACCTGGGTATGTCTACTTTCTGGGAAAAATTCAGGGAAAAATAACTCCAAAGTTAAATACGTCTGCTACATCGAAAACTCACTGCTGCGCAGATTCAACAGCACCAAAAATCAAAACTTTTGCGTTCTAACTCCATGAACACTTTCTAAGCCCATAATTAATGATTGCAAGCATAACACAACCTTAATTCATCCAATCATACTCCAAAATTCAGAAAACTAAGTTTATAAAACTTCCCAAATCAGGTCTTCAAAACAAAACATTATTCATCCCAAAGCAAGACGCTAAGAATTTGACTCTAGCCCAAAAGTGACTATTCAAGAATCGTTCTAAAACTTCAAATGTTACTTGGCTATGGAGCCTTATTCAAACCAATAAATAAAACTTAAAGCATCTAGTCTAAGAAATCTAAAGAACTCTAATAAGCTTAATCGTCGTCCTCATCGCTTTCGTCCATCTCTTCCTCCTCGTCGGAATCATACTCGTGCTCTTCATCTTCACTAGGGTCTTCTTCACTTTCTTCATATTCCATGGGATCTTCTTCAATCTCGGGGTATTCATCGACGTCTTCCATCGGATCTTCTTCTACTTCTTCATCGTCACTAGAATCTATAATAATCACCTCTTTTTCATCACTAGAGCTTATGTAGATCACGTCTTCTTCATCACTGGACTTTATCTCAATAACTGTATAACTTTGCCACTTAAGGTAAGTTTCCATCAACAACTTGCATATAAAATCTGCACTTACCGTCCATTCACCTTGGCAACGATAATCCCTATCATTCAAACGATTCATCCTGCCCATGATGTTGCTATATTTTGTAATAATATCCCCAAACATCGGTTTCATAGGTAATGCCTTCACCATACAGTAAGCCTGAAAAGCTGGATTTCTATATCGAGGGAATTCTAAGGCTCGGAATCTATCTTCACAATATTGAACCACGCGGTCACGAAAATCAGGAAAATCTTCACCTTCGACCCAACGTGTCACAACAGGGTGCTTCTCTACTGGCAACACACGCTTCCTTGTTGTATGCTTAGTTCTAGCCATCTACAAGAGGGAACAACTTAATGAATTTCTAATTTAAAGGCATAAACCGTAATCCAAATAACTACTCTTCGCAGACCAATAATTATTCCCAAGACTCCAAATCGATGGTTACAAGACTCTTGACGAAATTTCCCAACGAAGTCTCTTAAAGTAGGCCTAAGTTAGGATTCAATTGGAATACTCCAAATGTTCGAATGGGTGGATGGGATACTTGCTTTCTATCCTATTTTCTAAACACTTATACATAACAATCCTATCCATACTACCCAAATTCCCACGGCTTGTCAAATTTTTAAGTTATTTCTCCTATATTCATTTTAGTTGCCCTAACAAGTTTCAAATTTCTTCTTAGAATGCCGGCTCTGATACCACCTGTAACACCCCCAAATGGCCCAAGCCGGAGACCCGGGGATGTCACTCCGTACCCGAGAGGAGCCCGGATACAAGGAGATTTTATAACATGGTTCACAAGCACACACATCCACAATAATAAATTAAATCCAATTAAAATAATGTATTATCATAAACCTTCGTCCTAGCCACAAACCGGCAAAAACAACTAAAGCGTTTAAACTACTAAGAGTTCAAATTGAAATGTAATACTACTATTAATAATCCATGTGGTGCGCGCCCCCTTCTATGCCCGATAACCTTCTTCCAAACCTGTGGTGCGGAATGAAAAAGAAACACCACAGTACAAAATCAGCATTGAAATACTGGTAAGCAAACATCCAAACATGTAAAACGATGATGGATAGTTATAAAACAAGACTCATTTGTAAGTAAGAGTTTTTCGCAAACACAGCGGTAATAAAGTTGACTCTTGTTTCAAAACATAAGAGTTCCCAATTCCATAATATATTTCCAAACCAATTTCCATATTATTAGGAAAAATCCAAATCCAGTGTTAACTTCGTTCCGTTAACAAAACCAAACAAATCCATTATTACTTTGTTGTGACGGGGAAAACCAAATACTACAGCGTGCATGACCTTAAGTGTCGACACCCCCCAAAGACTACGCCGGTCAGAGGAGTGAGTACATGTTATTGTCCGGGGACTTGCAACCGGAATAAAAAGAGACGGGACCGCAGCCAACACCGCCCAAATAATAACGTCCCGCACAACATCTTCCACTTTACGTATTAGTTCATTCATTATCATGGTGATGTTTTCGTCAAAAACATTTAACAAGTAGAAATCACATATTCCAAGTCATGTATCATGTAAACACATTTTGAGACGTAATAAATCAAATATTCGTTTGACACGAAAGAGATAAGCACACTAGGCTTGGCACATTTACTTACCTCAAAGCAAATTCCAACAATAGCAATCAATCAACGTACTCTACGTACTCGTCGTCGACGAACTCGTTACCTACACATAACAATATGCTAATCAAACCAATATTCTAGCAATATACTTGCTATACTAATTACATGCATATGATAGTCCATGGTTTAGGGTTCTAACACTTCCCCAACATCCCATTCAATTCATGCTCCAAAATAAGCTTAAAGCTTTGCCTCACAAACCCTTATCCTAAAATATGCATAATCCATCATAACTCCACCAATTCTATTACTCCAGTTTCCCAAACAGATCATGGTCTAGAAACAGTTCCATTGGATTCAAAACATTCGAAATAATAAATTTAGCCTCAAACGGATCTTAATTTCGATTCCTGAATCAAAAGTTACACTAGTTTCAAGTTTCCAACTTCATTCAAAATATCCATACGGGAATTGTCAATCTTCATGAAACTTTTCCCCCAAGCATCTAGTTCATCCTATAATCATACTAAACCTAACATAACATGATTCCCACATTCAAATCAGATTGTTATCCACCTAATATGATCATTCAAACTCCCAAATCATTCAATCAAACTTCCCTTTCAAACTAGGGTTTCTTCCCAACACTCAAGAACATGATAAACCCTAAAACTTGATAATAAATCTCACGAATTCATGAACAATGATCCTAACCCTAACAAACTGAAATTTAAAGATTACATGCAACCTACATGAATCATGAACAAGTGATCACAAGATCAAGAGATCAACAAAAGAAAAGAGAAAAAGAAACGAAACAACCCAACCCGCTCAACCCGCCGCCCATAGAGGCGGACGGAGAGAGAGGCGGACGGGTATAGGGAGAAAGAAAGAGAGAAAAGAGAAAAGAGAGAAAGAAAAGAGAAAAGAGAGAGAGAGTGAGAGAGTTACCTTGCCGGAAAAGAGAGAGAGAGCGGCGGCGGCGGTGGGGTGGCTGCCGTCGGTCACAAGGGAGAGAGAGAGTGAGAGAGGGACGGGTAGAGTAGGGAGAGTGAGAGAGATTAGGAAAAAATAGGAGAATGAGGGTTTTTATGAGAGTTAGAATTAAAATTAACTTCATAAGTAGGAAACCCTCTTGGATTAGGAAACTTTTATTGTAGGAAGAAATTTAGGTCAAAAGACACTTATTTCCCCTTAGTTTTGCCAAAAGACAAACACCTCCCCCCAACTCAAGTAAAAGACACTAAAACCTTTGATTAAAGTCACAAAGTTCCCCCCAAACTCTCAAAGCATTATAATTAACTCTCTATAATTACTTTAACTTCCCAATACTTGTAATAATATCACAAAATACCCGTAGTCACAAAACGGGGTATTTCATTTATATAGTCCAACAACTCCTTGCCAACTACCTAAAGGACTTATTCTAGTCCTACTAGAATTCAGTTTAGTCCCTTCCTTGCAAATTAGTCCCTACTAAGTTTGCAAGGGTTTGCAAAGTGATCCTTCTAATTAATTAATCTAATTAATTAATTCCCAAATCTAGTTCAACTCTATGTAGCGTGTGACCCCATAGGTTCTATCTAGTTGGTAGCAACTATTTGCTAATATGGAGCGGTCTCTAGCAAAACATCCATTCTAGCCAACTAATAGAATAGTCATCTTGACAACCTTTGTACAAGTAATTGTCTCATCACTTTGTCTCTATATCCGGATTGGACACGAGACATACAAGTCACACTCGTATATCCAATCCATAGTTTCTCGATCCATGGGAATAGCCTTATTCGTGCAAATAACATCAATATCCCATATTGATTTATTTGAGTCTGGCCAGACATTCTATAAGCACTATCCCTCGAGTGGCCTAGGATATTTGCTCCCGTTATGTGGGAGGGACAAATTCTATCTACGTCCACTACGATCTCTAAGGTTGCTTCTTATTGTATCCAGTACACGCCTTTATAACTACCCAGTTACGGTGTAGCGTTTAACGCTACCAAGATCACAATAATCCACAACTAGAATATCTAGTGACTTCAAGTCTAAGGATGACAATACCATTGCACCGCGAGAAGCGCTTGTGACTCAACATAACGTGTATGTAGCCTTCTCGGAGATGGGTCAATCCAGTGCAACATTCCCTAATGCACACCTATGTGTTGGATCGTGATATCTCCATATCAATCCAACCCCATACTAGTCTATAGATGATTGTCCCATTTAATCATTATACTTGACTAGGGATATTTAAGATAAACAACACAATTGTAAATCTAAGGACTTCATTATATTAAATATCCAATAAATAATAAATGAATTTCTAGCCACAAATAATTCATACTAAACTAGATTGCATCTAGGGCATCTATTCCAACAGTCTCCCACTTGCACTAGAGCCAATATGGCGCGTCTCGTATGCCCATAATCCTAGTGTGCCCTTCATGCTTCCACTTCGTGAGAGGCTTTGTAAGCGGGTCTGACATATTATCATCTGTAGGAATCTTGCATATCCGAACGTCTCCTCTATCGATAATATCTCGAATCAGATAAAACTTCCTGAGCACGTGCTTGGACTTCTGGTGCGACCTGGGTTCCTTTGATTGCGCGATCGCTCCAGTGTTGTCACAGAACAACTCAACTGGATCCGCAATGCTAGGGACCACACCAAGTTCAGAAACAAACTTTCTGATCCAAACAGCTTCCTTTGCTGCGCCATTTGCAGCAATGTACTCAGCCTCTGTTGTAGAATCAGCTACCGTCTCTTGCTTGGAACTCTTCCAGCTCACCGCTGCTCCATTCAGGCAAAACACATATCCCGATTGTGATCTAAAGTCATCTCTGTCGGTTTGGAAGCTTGCATCAGTGTAACCCCTTACACGCAACTCTTCCTCACTGCCAAATATCAAGAAAGCATCCTTAGTTCTTCTCAAGTACTTTAGGATGTTCTTGACTGCAATCCAGTGACTCTCACCGGGATTGGATTGGTATCTGCTTGTCATACTCAAGGCATATGACACATCTGGTCTAGTACATAACATGGTGTACATGATAGATCCTATGGCCGAGGCATAGGGAATTCTACTCATGCGTTCCTTCTCCATCTCATTGGAGGGACAACCACTCTTCGAAAGAGTGATTCCATGTGCATGGGCTAGAATTCCTTCTTGGAATCTTGCATGTTGAACCGTTTCAACACCTTGTCAATAAATGTACTTTGACTTAGGCCTAGCAACCTTTTAGATCTATCCCTATAGATCTTTATACCGAGTATATAGGCTGCTTCCCCTAAGTCCTTCATTGAGAAACACTTTCCTAGCCAATCTTTAACAGATTGCAGCATGGGAATGTCGTTTCCAATGAGTAGTATGTCATCCACATACAAGACCAGAAAAGCTACAGAGCTCCCACTAACCTTCTTGTAGACACAAGACTCATCTTCGTTTCTGATGAAGCCAAACTCTTTGACCACTTCATCAAAACGTCGATTCCAACTCCTAGAAGCTTGCTTCAATCCATAAATGGATCGTTGCAGCTTACAGACTTTGTTGGCTTGCTTTGGATCTTCAAAACCCTCCGGCTGTATCATATACACGTCCTCGAGGAGATTCCCATAAAGGAATGATGTTTTGACATCCATCTGCCAAATCTCATAGTCGTGGTATGCTGCAATCGCAAGTAGGATTCGGATGGATTTGGTCATTGCGACTGGTGAAAAGGTTTCATCATAGTCAATATCATGAATCTGTCTGAATCCTTTAGCCACCAATCGGCCCTTATAGGTAATCACATTACCATCCATGTCGATCTTCTTCTTGAAGACCCACTTGCACCCTATGGGTCGCGCCCCATCGGGTGGTTCCACCAAAGTCCATACTTTGTTGGTATACATGGATTCCATCTCGGATCTCATGGCCTCTAGCCACTTCTGAGAGTCTGGGCCACTCATGACCTCTTCATAGGTAGTAGGCTCATCATCTATGAGCATCGTGTCACCGGAATCGGTCACGAGAAGTCCATACCTCTCGGGTTCCTGGCGCACTCTACTAGATCTACGAAGCTCTTGTTTTACCTGAACAGGTTGCTCCACAACTGCTTGTGGTTCCTGTTCATGTTCCATAATCGGTTCAGTGATTTGTGGTTCTTGAACCTCTTCAAGTTCTAAAATCCTCCCACTTGCTTCTTTAGAGACAAATTCTCTTTCTAGAAACACGCCGGTCCGAGCAACAAACACTTTGTTCTCGGTTAGATTGTAGAAGTAGTAACCCTTAGTTTCCTTAGGGTACCCCACAAATTTACACTTATCCGATTTAGGCCCTAGCTTTTCAGATTGTAAACGTTTTACATAGACATCGCAGCCCCAAATCCTCATGAACGACTGTGTGGGACGTCTCCCACTCCACATCTCATATGGTGTCTTCATGACTGATTTAGATGGAACACGGTTAATGGTGAAAGCTGCACTTAATAGAGCGTAGCCCCAAAATGATAACGGAAGATCGGTTTGACACATCATAGATCGAACCATATCCAATAGGGTTCGATTCCTCCTCTCGGATACGCCATTCCATTGTGGCGTTCCGGGTGGAGTGAGTTGGGACACGATCCCGCACTCTCTAAGATAGTCGTCAAACTCTTGGCTCAAGTATTCTCCTCCACGATCCGATCGTAGAGCCTTGATACTTTTGCCAAGTTGCTTCTCTACTTCATTCTTGAATTCTTTGAACACTTCAAAGGACTCGGATTTTGCCCTCATAAGGTACACAAATTCATATCTACTGTAATCATCAGTAAATGTAATGAAGTAGACATAATCACCCCTGGCAGGCGTGGCAAATGGCCCACACACATCGATATGTATGAGCCCCAATTGCTCACTAGTCCTCTCACCTTTCTTATTGAAAGGGTACTTTGTCATTTTTCCCAATAAACAAGCCTCACATGTCTCATATGATTCAAAGTCAAATGAGTCTAGTAATCCATCCTTATGGAGTCTAGATACACGTTTCTCATTTATGTGGCCTAAACGACAGTGCCATAAATAAGCAGGATTTAAATCATTTATTTTAATCCGCTTGGTATTAATGTTGTAGACAGGATTGCTTAGATCAATGACATAAAGTCCATTAAATAATTGCGCACTAAAATAGTGAATATTATTTAAATAAAAGGAACAACAATTGTTCTTTATTGAAATAATAAAACCATCCTTGTTCAAACAAGAAATAGAAATAATGTTTCTGCTCATAGCAGGCACAAAATAGAAATTATTTAATTCTAAAACTAATCATGAAGGCAGAGATAGTTCGCACACGCCTATGGCCAACGCAGCAACCTTTGCTCCATTCTCAACGCGCAGATCTACCTCCCCTTTAGCCAATCTTCTACTTCTCTTTAGATCCTGCATATTTCGACAAATATGAGATCCACATCCAGTATCTAATACCCATGATGTAGAGAAAGTTAAATTGACATCTACAACAAAAATACCTGGTGGTGATGGAATCTGTAACACCCCCAAATTGGCTAAGCCGGAAACCCAGGGGTGTCACTCCGTACCCGGGGTTAAACCCGAATACAAGGAGGTTTTACAACAGAAATTCCAAACCAAATCCATAAAAATATTTAATTTAAACTTAAAACTTGTCTTGCCACAAATATGGGCATTATTCCAAAACTAATAAAATCCAACTACTAACAAATGTTCAAATAAAACTAAATTTAAATGATAATACTAGCGTGAGTCGCGTTTCCCCTCGAACCATGCTCCCATCTAACCTGTGGTGCAGAAAACAAAAAGAGAACACCACAGTTCCAAAAATCAGCGGAAATACTGAGTAAGTAACACCCAAGCATGTAAAACGATTATGAAGTAATTTACAAACCAGAGTATTTCGTAGTAGTTTTTCCAAAACCAGGTGATAACAAAAGTTTTGACACTCATAAGAAAACGAGGAAGATTCCAATTCCATTATTTGAATTTAAGAGTTCCAAAATCTCATATTCAACCATCCTTTCCATTAATTCCAAAACTGCATTGTTAATTTGTTGTGACGGGGAAAAAGAACCAACCATCTCGCAAGCATCCAAGACCTTAAGTGTCGACACCCCCCAAAGAATCTAGCGTCCAGAGGAGTGAGTACAGGGAGCTATCCGGGGACTTGCAACCGGATTAAATAAAAATAAATTGAACGGGAGACCGAAGTCAACACGCCCAATGCCAATAGTAACCAATAACAAACCCCGCACAACTCTTCCACTTTACGTTATCGTCGATTAATAGATTACAGTAATATTTTTCAGAAGACAAGTTAACAATTTAAAACAAGCATTCAAGTAGCACATATTTCATGTAAAAACCATTTTGAGACAAATAGGAATGAAAAACTTTTGACACGAAAAGAGGAATGGGCGCTAGGCCTGGCATGTTTACTTACCTCAACAAATAGCAATCACAGCAAATCAATCGTAGTATTCGACGTATCCTTCGTCGGAGAATTCGTTTCCCGAACCGAGCAGAGGAGGAAGGCAACGATGGTGGAGGTCGCGACGGCGGCGAAGGCGGCGAAGGAAGAGGCGGCCGACGGCAGCAGCGGCGTCGACGGCGACGGGGGAGGACGCCGGAGGCGGCGGCGTCGGACAGGGCGGTCGGGTTCGGCTCTCCGGACCCGGCGGCGGTTGGGTGTTTGGTTGGTGATTCGGACGGGAGAGAGAGCGAGAGATTGAGAGCTTGGTGGTGGGTTTTGATGTGAGTTTCGTTTCTGGGTTTGAGGGGGTTTAAATAGTGTGAGAGGTGAGAAATCCGGCAAGGATTAGGAGTTCATCGGAGAATTCTTCGATTCCGAATTGGGTCACGATTTCGGGAAAAATTGGTTTCTTGGAGCTAAATACTCGAGCTATGTCAACTTGGATTCGAATTGGGACGGAATTTGTGAAGTTTTGGCGGCGAATTTGCCGCTAGTGGTGTTCGGGTCGGAGAGGGAAGCGTGAGAAACTCTCCTGTTGCAACCAGGAGAGGAAGAAGATGACTGTTTTGGGTTAAAGACACTTTCACCCCCCTTAGTTAGTTAAAAGACACTTTTTACCCACCAGAATTATATTAACTGCATTATTTAAGTTACGAAAAAGACACTAAAGCCCCCTAAAGCTTAAAACAATAGAAAGTAACTTTTAAATAATTAAACTAATACCCAAAGCTTATACTAACATTATTTTTAAACATAATATGGTTATAAAATACCCGTTTTAATAAACTAAAACTTAATATTTGTTAAAAATACCCGTTTCTAAATAACGGGGTATTTCAGAATCACTATTCCAAGCCTCTTGTCCTCCAGATATTTTAGGCAATTCCTCCTCCAGTGTCCAGGCTGACTGCAGTAGTGACACTCACCTTTAGTCACACCCTTGGCAATGCCACCAACAGGCTTAAGGACAGGTTCCTTGGACTTGGCAACTGACTTGCCTTTGCCCTTGGAGGAAGAGGCAAACCTTTTGCCCTTTCCTTTCTGTACCATCATTATGGCCTTGCCCTTACCCTTGTTGATGCTCTGTTCAGCCGTCCTCAACATATTGAGTAAATCTGGCAGTGGTTTAACGATCTCGTTCATGTTATAGTTCATAATGAACTGTCCATAACTCTCGGGCAACGATTGCAACACGAGATCGGTTACCAACTCTTGGCCGACCGGGAACCCCAGTCGGGCGAGATTCTCCAAGTACCCGATCATTCGGAGTACGTGGGGTCCCACCGGGTTCCCTTCTGCCAGATGACACTTGAACAGTGCCTTTGAGACCTCATACCTCTCTACCCTCGCCTTCTCTTGGAAGAGCTGCTTTAAATGTTCGATCATATCGACAGCATTCATGTTTTCGTGTTGCTTCTGAAGCTCAGAAGTCATGGTGCAAAGCATAAGGCAGGCTGCATCATTAGCGTCATCAACACGCTTTTGATACGCCTTTAGGGCAGCAGGTGTTTGGTTCTCTGGACCTTCTGGAACATGCTCCTCTATTGCGTACAGTTTCTTCTCTTGCTTGCACTACAACAAATATGTTAAATAGTTACACTTTTTTAGTTACTATTCAAGAAACTGTAAGTAAATATGATAATTTATTACACTTTCAAAAAGTTGTAGTTACAATTACATAATAGTTACATAATTGAGTTACTGTAGTAAAAAATATCACATTTACCATACTTTATTTACCTGTAATATTTGGTTTCCAAAATAGTTACACTTTTTCCTAAATATCTTTCCCGCTAATAGTATTTTACCAAGGGAAAATATAGCGGGCAGTATCTTTTAAATTTTTTCAAATAGTCTCTTCACTAGGGATTTGACTGATCAACTAAAACACAACCCCACGGCTCTTCCATTCTCTCTCTCCAGAGCAAGGAACAGGCGGTGAAGACCTAGAGCTATCTGGGATCTCAAGTACTGAGCCCGTAAGGCCAAATCTGTAACCCCTGTCGATTGCTGTTCAGAATTCGTTGGTTAAATTTCTAGAATCAAGTTGGTCTGAATATGCATCGAGTCCCTTTTCGTAGTTGTTCTGATTCGTAGTGACTCTTCAAGGAGAGGCGATCTTCACAATTAAAGACTTGATTGTTCATCTCTGGCAATATAAGGTACGCTAGAGCCACACAAAGTGCTTGCATTAGGAAGTCTGGTGGGTTTTTTGGACCAATATAAACTGTGAAATCCTCATCTGTAATCATAATCTGATGTTATATATCTGGTGCGAACAGCGCTAGGTTTCCAATGATATCAAATAAGTTGTTGCTCCTAGCCATCTACCTAACCGATTTTGGTATTTGATATTCTGGTTACATAATCTATTCTTCAATTAAGTTTCTGGTATTGCTTTTGGAAAAACTTAAGCACCTGTTTAAAAAAAGTTAGTTTATTTTAGCAATTTGATATAACAAATTACTTATCACTAACGCCCTAGAACTGCCTCTAAGATATTTTTTTATTCAAAGCCATGAGGGTAAATAAAGGGCCTCTCTGATGAATATCAACACCAACTACTTTGACTTCTGTTGTATTATTATCATACATGTACATTAGTTTTTTCCTTAGTCAGGATTTGATTCATTTTGGATATGAGAAGTAATGTCACATTATCTGATATTTGAATTCAAATACATCAGAAGTACATAGATTTATAATGGGTCATATCTGTAGTTGGTCTAGGACAAAATTTAAGGTCTGCTTTTTAGTCAATTGCTCTAGGAGCTGGACCAGATTATACTCTTCATATTTTGTTAATCTTCAGATATGTTCACTTATATTCCGTCCCTGAATTGTCTTCCTTAACTATGGGTCACTTTGTGGTCTTCTCTTATTTATTTTTGTGGTGTTGCTCTTATCTATTCTCTTTGTCCCCCATTTATATGCTCTCGTAGTCAGCTACTTGTACTGTTGTTTCCTGTCGTTGTGTTGAGATGTGTTTTGTAATGACTTCTCATGTATCTTTTTTAAAGCTTTCGGACGCCAACGTTAATGCAAGTGTCTTGTGAAACAATAAACGTTTCTCACGCGGTATGTCTTAAATAGTTAGGTCGCATGGTGTTACATTTTTGCTCTTCTTATTAACAATTATCTTTGGTTTTTAACTGATTGCTTGTTTTCTTTCCCATTGCAGTTCTGCAGATTGCACACAAAGATTCTCAACTCATCATGATGTTGAAGATGAAATCTAGACGTTTATGTTTGGGAGAAATGATTGTTCCATTTTTTTCTCAAGAGCGGTTGATTTTGGGGTCATATTGTTTTTATGATCTTTTTTTTTGTTGCAATTCGGATAGTACTATGTATGAGTGTGAACTCGAAGATTTTGTATAGATGATTTAATTTTTCAACTATTATTGTTCAATTTCAATTATTTCTCTGTCTGGGTTTAAGTTCTTTATTGTTTGTAATTATCATTGTGTGTGTGATAGTTTATACACAATTGTGTATTGTATCGTATTCTGATGAAATAGATTAGTGATAGATATGCATAAAACCGTAACTACATACTTGCCCATTGTTATACATATATGTATAACTTCATAACATATTACAACACAAAAGAAGTGTAACAACAACAGTACAAAAAAAGTAAACAAAAAAATTATTGTCACATATAAAAAGTGTAGCAAAAACTATTTGTAATGACACAAATACCGTAACAATAGATGCGAAGTAATAGAAAGTCTATACCTACGGTCACTCAAACCGTAGTGATAACTTATTGCGACGCCACTTCTAACCACGGAAATATTAACCGTAGGTAAATTTATTACTACAGTTTTACTTCCCAGTAGTTACAGTTTCTGGCGTAACTACATCACTGTTTTCTAGTATTGTTGAGAACAATTCTCAAGTTTCTGTACCAATCAAGAAAGTTGGTTCCAGAGAGCTTGTCCTTCTCAAGGACAGATCGTAGGGAATGTTGTGAACTCGATGAGTTGTTTGCCATTTGGAATTCTACAAAAGGAAAATACGCAAGTTTTAGTATTTGTGAATTTTTGACTATATTCAATAATGGCTAGTTTATCAAATATAGCTCCCACTATTTTTCTACAGATTAATAACCCTCAAGATATTAATGCGGAAAATATCTTATATTTTCTAGTGGGCCAAGATCCATCTTTCATCTCCTTATGAGCTTGCTTTGGCAAGTCACCCATAATTTGACTACTTTAGGTAGGAACAATTCCAATTGCATCCCATATGCAACTCTTGGTTCAATTGGGCAAATAACTCCTTATTTATCCATCCATATGGATAATCCCAATTGATTGCCTCTAGGTTTCTTAATCAAATTAATAGCCTAGTTGTGTTCAACCTCTTATCTAAACAATTGCACATTGTTACGTGCCATCGCATTCCATCATGATGAACCAAGTCGCCATGCTTTGGCACGCACGAACTTGGTAAATAATGATGATAATGAGTGTTTAAATAACGAGAAGGCAAGAACACAATATTTGAATTTTGAGGGATTTTAAATTCAATTTTTAATTGTTTTGTTGATCAATATCAACTAATCTATCTATTTGAGTTTGGGCACAACTCCAAATAATAGATCCGGGTTGTCTAATTATCTTATTATCCTAATTGCATGCATCATCCATACACCAACCACACAATAATAAGACATTAAAATAAACAACCACAAGTCAGAAATTAAACGTGATGTGGATATGGCCTTTTTCTAGACTAAGATAATTCCAAGCCAATGGAATTATCTATGAACCCTAAACAAACACATCTCCATGCGTCTTGATCTTTTGGTCCATCCTTCATAGTCATGTGAAATGCTCCATGCTCCATCTTTTGTGGCTTCTTTGGCTTTGGGCTTCTTTTCTTCAATCTTGGCTAACAATCTACTTTATCTAGCACTAGCTAACTTCTATACTAAATAAAATAAATCTCAAAGGTTGAGAAAAAAAATGGCACGCAGGCCATAAAACCCTAATTAATTATTACAATTAATTGATCAGCTCGCAGGCCGTAAAACCAAACCACAAAATTAAACATCCACATCAAACCACATCCTAAGACCATATCCAATCACCATGCGATTTGCACATAAACAGTTAAAATCCAATTTTAACGCGCTTGGTCAATTTTAATTGATTTTAGGATTTCTAGGGTTAAAACGGTCCATGGGCCCAACAATCAAATTGCCCGGGCCCAATAAGGTGAACCACAAGGCCCTAGGGCCGGGCCGGCCCAAAACTCACAAGCCAAGGCCGCCGGTTAGGGCCGCCCGGCCCCTAGGGCGGCCAAGCTTGGGCGGCAAGCAAGGGGGACGGTCCCTAGGGGGGCCGAACCTCCTTATGGGAGTTGTTTCCAAAACAACTGCCTTGCTTGGTGCCCAAGTTTGGTTGTTTCCTTGTTTTGGGAGAACTCCTTCTTTCCCAAGGATGCCCAAACCCTAGATCTTAGATCCTAAATTTTCTCAAACTCACCAATTCATGCATCCAATGCAAAAATTGGATCTTGTTATGATTAATTATTGACAAATTGCATCCCATGCTTGATTTGTCTTGTTTTACGCGATAAACAATCAAATTAAGGTGTAAAACAACTAAAACGTAACACATAAACCACGTTTATGCTCTACGACCTGTGGCTCTGATACCGCTGTAGGGTTTTGATTCATGGATGCGCAACAGAAGCATAAACAATCATAAAACCATGCAAAACCCTCCAAGGATCACAAGTCAAGAGACATAACGATGGTAAGGGTTAGAAATCATAAACACACCTTAGGGTTCTCCTTTGATGACTTCAAACGCGAATTGTGTCACGTTCTCTATAGTTGATCCACGCCTAGCGTTGATCCTAGATCTCCCAAGTCCTTGGTGCTAGCCCGAAAGAGGAAGAGGAAGAAGAATCACGCAAAACGAGACCCAAAAGGAGGGTCTCGGCCTCCTTTGTGGCCGACGGGGACGGGGCGGCGGCAAGGGGGCGGTCGGCTCCCTTGTTGCTTGCTCTCTCTCCTTTTGTTCTCTCCCACTCTTGTTATGTTCAATTATGACCATAAGTTATATGGGAAGGAAGGAAGGAAGGTCCTTTATATAGTCCAACAACTCCTTGCCAACTACCTAAATGACTTATTCTAGTCCTACTAGAATTCAATTTAGTCCCTTCCTTGCAAATTAGTCCCTACTAAGTTTGCAAGGGTTTGCAAAGTGATCCTTCTAATTAATTAATCCAATTAATTAATTCTCAAATCTAGTTCAACTCTATGTAGTGTGTGACCCCATAGGTTCTATCTAGTTGGTAGCAACTATTTGCTAATATGGAGCGGTCTCTAGCAAAAGATCCATTCTAGCCAACTAATAGAATAGTCATCTTGACAACCTTTGTACAAGTAATTGTCTCATCCCTTTGTCTCTATATCCGGATTGGACACGAGACATACAAGTCACACTCGTATATCCAATCTATAGTTTCTCGATCCATGGGAATAGCCTTATTCGTGCAAATAACATCAATATCCCATATTGATTTATTTGAGTCTGGCCAGACATTCTATAAGCACTATCCCTCGAGTGGCCTAGGATATTTGCTCCCGTTATGTGGGAGGGACAAATTCTATCTACGTCCACTACGATCTCTGAGCTTGCTTCTTATTGTATCCAGTACACGCCTTTATAACTACCCAGTTACAGTGTAGCGTTTAACGCTACCAAGATCACAATAATCCACAACTAGAATATCTAGTGACTTCAAGTCTAAGGATGACAATACCATTGCACCGCGAGAAGCGCTTGTGACTCAACATAACGTGTATGTAGCCTTCTCGGAGATGGGTCAATCCAGTGCAACATTCCCTAATGCACACCTATGTGTTGGATCGTGATATCTCCATATCAATCCAACCCCATACTAGTCTATAGATGATTGTCCCATTTAATCATTATACTTGACTAGGGATATTTAAGATAAACAACACAATTGTAAATCTAAGGACTTCATTATATTAAATATCCAATAAATAATAAATGAATTTCTAGCCACAAATAATTCATAATAAACTAGATTGCCTCTAGGGCATCTATTCCAACACATGCGTGGGAGAACCCTAACAGGGATTTCGACGATCTCCTGAACCCCCTCAACCCGAATGAAAACCCACCTCCTGACCTGAACCCGAACTCAAACCTAGAAAATCACCCAGATCAACCAAATCATATTCAAGCTGGTCTTCTTCCAGGGAAAGCCCAAGATAATGCTGGAAATGTCGCGGGTCTTATCAACACAGAATCATCTTTAGAGGGATTGGGCCAAGATAATGCTGGAAGTACAGTGGGCCTTATTAGCACAGTGGGCCAAGTTGTCAATCTTCGCTCTCTTGGTAATTCTCTCGGTTTCTCATATTTTTTTGGTTCGAACTCTAGTGGAAAGAAAGGCGGTTCGTGGTCATCTTGGAATGCAATGTGATGGTTTTTCCTATTTAGGCTTGTAATTGGTTTTTGCATTTGGAAATAGTTGAAACTAATGGTTCTAAATGAGCGCTTTTCCTCTTCTACGGTCATCCAACTGTCTCTAATCGTTATGAAATCTTTCAAACTCTTCAAGAGAATATTTCCCTTTGCTCCCTCCCTAAATTGGTTCTTGGTGACTTCTGCCAAATTTCCCACCCGTCAGAAAAACTTAGCAACAATAAAAGGAAATAGAATGGACACCCTTCAACACTTTTCTTATTGAAAACTCTTTATTTGAGTTAGACAATTATGGCGTTTTCTATACTTGGACGAACAATCGTCAACGTATTCCTCCTACTTATGAAAGAATTGATAAGGTTTATGTTACGCAAGATTGGGTTACCATGTTCCCCAATCCTATTGAAACCACTCTTCTTATTCAAAGATCGGATCATAGTCCCTTTATTCTGGATACTTATGGTACTTCTATGGAGAAACGTTGTCCGAAGCGTATGGAATATTTTTGGCTATCCAATCCGACGGCCAAAGACATCATCTCCAAAGTTATGAATCTTAACATTACAGGTTCTCATATTTTTCAATTCTTATGTCAGCAAGAAATTGTGACGAAGCATCTTATTAACTGACATAAATTAACTGGGCAAAATCCAACGGAGAAATTGAAATTTGCTCAAACTAGACTCATCACCATCCAAAAACAGTCAGTAGACTATTCGGATATTGATGATGATATTCTATCTCGACTTATTGAGCAAGAAACTGCTTTGAGATATTACTTTGGCATGGCCCTCCAAGAAAAGGAACAATACTGGAAACAGATATCAAAGCAAAACTGACTTTAGTTTGGGGATAAGAACACCATATTTTTTCATCTAGCAGCAACGATTAGAAAAAACACACAATTTATTAATGGACTTCAAGCAGCTGAAGGGAATTTCCTTCTCTCTCAAGACAACATTATCCCTCATATCCTTCAGCACTACAAAATATCTTTTACAAGGAAGAAAACACCAAATCCTAACTCCGTTGGACAATCTTAACATCCCTTGTTAATCGATAAACATCTCTCTGATCATCAAGCTATTCAATTGGAAGAACCTTTTCCCAGACGAGGAAATCAAAACAGCGGTCTTTGAGTTTGGAAAGCATAAATCTCCAGGACCGGATGGTATTATTATGGAATTCTATCAATTTCAATGTCACACTCTAGAGACTCATGTCACTCATGCAGTCAGACATACTTTAGCCTCGGGACATCTCTTAAAGGAAAGAAACAAAACGTTTATTGCTCTTATTCCTAAAAAACAGAACCCTCTGAAAGCCTCGGATTTTCGTCCCATCAGTTTATGCAACTCTAACTACAAGATTATCTCCAAAGTCCTGACAAACAGGTTAAAATCAGTTTTACCTAGCCTTATTTCAGAAAATTAGAATGCTTTCATCAAAGGACGTCTCATCACTGATAACATTCTATTGGCTCAACCGCAAGAGTAAAAAAGATTCTTTCTTTGGGCTCAAGTTGGATATGAATAAAGATTTTGATAGAATTTTCTGGACTTTCATTAAAGATTGCTTGGTTCAAATGGGTTTCGGAAGCTTCTTTATCCAAATGATTATGTATTGTATTACGACAGTCTCCTCGGCTATTGTTATCAATGCGGAACCGTTGGGATTTTTCAACCCAACGGCTAAGATCCGACAAGAGGATCCTCTATCTCCCTTTCTATTTGTTCTCGTTCAAGAAGCTTTCTCAAGTGTCTTAAATTTCCTTGCGACAGATAAGGGACTCACATGTATTAAAATTGGTTGTCACGCTCTGCCAGTAAATCAACTTTAAATTGCTGAAGAATACTTTCATCTTCCAAAAGTTTGATCTCGCCAGAGCATGGATCTTGAAATGGAGTCTCAAAGTGTTTTTTAAACAATCCGGACAAAGAATCAACCTCCAAAAATATGAGCTCATTGTCAGTCCAGGAATGTCCGTAGATGAAGCAAACTATCTCTCTCGAATTTTGGAAATTACTCTTGTTACTAAACCAAGAAAATATCTAGGAAGTAATATGAATTTCTCCCTCAAAAAGAGCGAGATCATTGAAGGTATTCTGCTTCGTTTTCACAACCAACTCAAAGCTTGGAAGCTCTATTCTCTTTCATTAGCCGGAAAATGCACTCTTATTAAATCTACGCTTCTGGCCCTTCCGACATACATACTATCTGTCTTCAAAGCGCCCACCTCTTTTTTCAAAAAAATTAAAGGAATTATAACTTTCTTTATGTGGTCCAATGGAAGCGGCAAAGGTATTCGCTGGCGAAAATGGTCTCTTTTATGTAAGCCAGTTTCAGAAGGAGGATTTGGTTTCAGGGATTTTCAAATTCAAAAGCAAGCACTTCTTGCTAAAACAGCTTATCGTATTCTCAGTGCTCCTCATTCCTTGATATCAAAGTTATTATGGGAAAATACAGTAACAATACTTCGATCTTATCCGCTTCAGCTCCAACCTGGGCATCTTGGGGATGGAAAAGTATTATTTGGGGCTCATCCATTTTACGCAAAGAGATGCGATGGAATGTTGGAAATGGAAATTCGATTAATTTATTTCAGGATTGTTGGATTCCCAACTCTTCTTCTCTCCTTTCGCCTCATTTGAAGCAATTTTATCCACATCTTAAAGTAAGTAATTTTATTGACTCTAATACGCATTCTTGGAGGACAAATCTCCTTCAACAGTTCTCTGGTCATCTTCTGACAAACAAGATCAAGAATATCTTTATTCCATCATCTCCACAAAAGGATCTGTTAGTTTGGACACTTAACAACAATGGTGAGTACCCTGTTAAATCTGGGTACCTTTCTCTTAAACAAAACTTGGACAATTCGCCCCCATACATGACCAATTCTTCACTTACCTTTTGGAAAATGATTCGCCTTCTGAAGCTTCAACCAAAAATCACTATATTTTTTGGAAACTGATCTCCAACGCCCTGCCCATCCTGGTTGTGCTCAATCATCGCCATTGCCGATTTAGTCTACTATTCGTGCAAGATGTCAAGCACATGGTGAAACAAATTTCATTGCTTTTTTTTGTGCTCTTCATCAAGAGCAATTTGGTTTGGTTCTAAATTGGGTCTTAAAATTTTGTCTGGCCAGTTGCCTTCTCTTCCGAATTTTCTTCTGGATCTCTTTACCCCCATCACCTGCAAAGAGGATAGAATTTATTTCCTCCTCACCATGCGACAAATATGGTTGCATAGAAATGAAGTGGTAATGAACAATAATAGTTCTACTACTCCTAAAGCTTCACTTGTAGCCCTTGGTCAGACGTTTTCTTTCACTCCATTGGACGCAGTCCATTACCCATTGAAGCTCCTCCTATTCCTATGATTTTTTCAAATCCAACACTGTGTTGGGATGTTGGATCAAGGGGCATCAACTTTATTTCCTTCATAGTTGATGCATCTTGGAAGAATGACTTCTCAGTAACTGTAGCTTGGATGAGGACATCTCAAAACACGGAAGATGGTTATGTTTTGTTCAAAATAGAGTCAGCTTTGCAAGCTGAAAATTTTGGAATCTCCAAAGCTCTCAAATGGATGTTGTCTTATGGATACAAATACGTTGAAACAAAACTGATTTCTTGGTCGATATAAAAAATCTTAGAGGAGTTTCAATGGACTTTCAAATCCGCACGTTGTTAGATGATATCCGCTCGGACTCTGGTCAGTTTAATTCGGTCTGTATTACATATGTTAAAAGAGAAGAGGTGCAAATTATCCATAATAGAATAGTATGTTTCGACAATCTTTGTACTAATGGTTAATTAATGTGATGGTTCTTTTCAAGAAAAAGTTCTTGTGTAAAAAGAGATAAGAGACTAAAAAGAAAGAAGGGAAGAAGAAGTAGAAGGGGCACGACGTCAACCTAAGGTCACTGCCATTGGCGCAGCCACCGCCGTCGCTGTCATGGCTCACCACATCTCCAACTATATGGGGGCTTCCTGTGAACATAAAATTCGACGTTGGGTTCAATTTTTTTGCTGCCATCCTTCTTCATCTGGGCATTTTATTGTTGGTTCTGTTCGATGACATTATGCATTTGGGTTGTTCTTGTAGGTCTGGGATGGATGGGTTAAAATCCAAATTAGCACCTAAAATTACTAAGTCGTTGTTCCAAAAATATCTTCCTCTTTGTTCCAGATGATTACCTTCGTTCTTGTTCTTCTCCTCCTCATGCTCCTCCTCCCTTCTGTTCCAGATTTATTTTTGAAGTTTCCTCTATGGATTTCTCTAGATTGTCTGTATTTCTCTTTTCTTGTACTTATTATATTTTATTATTAATGTCTCATTAATATTTTTATTTACAAAATGGATAAATTAACACTAACTCATAATTAATGTTTGCAAAAAAAGAAAAAAACATTCACTCCTAACTACATAGGCTAGATTGCAATTATTCGTGTTATTTATTAACGGATTTTTGTACGGAATTGCTAACTGAAAGACGGAGAAAGAACATGTCACGTAAGTGCAACTTTTCAAACCACGTGTTAGTGAAGCGAACCGAACCTGAGCACATGTCATTAATCTGTAATTTACCCTTAATAATATCTTCACCTAGAGCCCAATCTTTTTTTTGTTCCATCGGTCCCAAAATAAATGTTTGTCATTTTGACTTGTCCCAAAATTGAGTCTCTTACAAAAACAAAATTTATTTTGTTATTATTTTATCCACCTTTTTTTTTATTCACAACCACTCCGTCTCTACTCTTTCTACCCATTTCTTTTTTGGTACGTCCCCACTCTTTCTATTCATTTCAATTTTTGGTAACCTTAATAAGTGTAAATTACTATTTTACCCTTTCAAATAATACCCCACTTGCTTTTTCCCATTTACCCAACCCTACCTATTTACCTAAAACATTATCCTTCTCTCAGCCTGGCACTCACAAATACTACTCACACCACCACACACCACACAAGAAAGAGAGAGAAAGATAGTGGAGAAAGACAAGTAGAGGTGGATGGACGGAGACGATGACCTCGTAGCTTCACGCTCTCGGAGAGGACGTCGGTGGATATGTCGCAGAGGACCCAGGTTCAGATCATCTCTCTCTCTCTCTCTCTCTCAGTTTTCCTATAGTCTTCTTCTTCTTCTTTGCAGAAAGAGGCAGAGGCGGCGGTGCTGAGGCCGATGGTGAAGAGAACGAAGATTTTGACTCCGATCTGGTGGTGGAAAACTAGGACGCATTGGTGGCACCGATCTACGATGGATAGCAATGTTGGGTACTGTTCGTGCTCCTATATACGGCAGAGGAGGGCGACGTGGGGTACTGTTCGTGTTTCGTTCTTCTTCTTCTTCTTCGTCGTTCTTCTTCTTCTTTTTCTTCTTCTTCTTCTTCTTCTTCTTCTTCTTCTTCTTCTTCTTCTTCTTCTTCTTCTTCTTCTTCTTCTTCTTCTTCTTCTTCTTCTTCTTCTTCTTCTTCCTTTCTCCTCCATATGCTTCTTCCTCTCCTCTTCCTCCTGCGATTTATTCTAAGGAGTTAATTTGTTGTTTAGATTTGTGAAAAAATTAAATCTGTTATAAGAAATTGATTTTAGATCTGTAAATTTGTTGGGTCTGTTTGTGATGTTTATGTGAAATTGTTGGTGCTGGTGGCTGTCGGTGATGGTGGTGGGGGTAGTGGTTTAACTGTTGGGAGAAAGCGAGTGACGGATTCGTTATTCACAAACTGTGGTAGGGGCAAATTGGACTTTCCGCCTCTACTCTTAAAACCCACGCCGAGCCGGGTAGAAAGAGTAGAGACATAGTGGTATTACCTTCGTTAACTACTTTAACTTATTCTTCTTGGACTCACATCAAATTATAGTATATGCTATTTTACAAGGAATGCATTGAGTTTCTTTGACAAAATGACATTTGACATCATTTATTAATTAATTTCTTGCCGAAATTAAAATTAGTGGCTTGAAATCAAAATCTAAATAAATAGTAATTGTGAATTGAAATCAATGTAAATTGGACGGGTTGTGTAAAATGGGTATACATATAATTGATTATACCACTATGTTTCTTATCTTTTTCTCCAATTTTCCATTTATCACTATTCACTGCGTCACTTTGACCCGGTGATTTAGATAGCAAAATGATACAAATTTTCATTAGCGGTACCTGAATTTTGATTTCGTTGCAGATTTGGTACACAGTGACAGATGATGCCCTTATGCTCTCTTTTACTATTAACCATAACTATATGATTTCATGTTTCATTCCAGTAACTACACAATTTACATTACCATTCCAAAACTGTTTTTATAAAGTTACCAATAATAATAATAATAATAATAATAATAATAATAATAATAATAATAATAATAATAATAATAATAATAATAATAATAATATACTTTCTTACCTTTAATATAGTTCCATTGTTGGTCTTATGACACTCAACTTACGACATTATCAATTCATCATAAAAATCACTTGCATTATTTAAATATGTGACAGTTAACCCATTGTATTATCAGTTTATCATAAAAATCACCTGCATTATTCAAATTTGCGACAAATGACCTATTTTAGTTAGTCTCAGTTTTGGAAAATAATAGAAATCTTGTAAATGTTATGCAATAACACATTTTCCTTATTTAATGAAAGGGGTACACGAATGATGAAATGCGTCATTGCGTAATGTTTACACAATTCTCATTAATTTTCGTAGCTCAGATTAGGCTATTTATAATAAATTTGAATAATGCAGGTGGTTTTCATGGTAAATTGGTTATATAGTAGGTTAGGTGTCACAAATTTATATAATGCAGGTGGATTTCATGACAAATTGATATTAACTAAAACCGAGTCAGCAAGTTGTATTAATCATAAACATGAATTAAGCTTTCTATTTTACGTTCCTAGTTAACTAAGTCGAGCCACCAAGCTTAGATACGACTAAGTGTTTAATTAAATTTCCCAACTAGAAGCTATCGAGTCACCAAATAATCGCTAATTATGATCTTCCTAAGTAGACATTATTTGATAATAAGAAAGAACATAGAACACAAATTAAACATAACAAGCATTAAATCATCAATGAAGCTTCAAAAAACGTGAATCACAATCCACAATACGCCAAAACCAGCAATAAATCCTAGTTACCTCAAAGGGTCCTGACTTAAGAAGTGTAGCTACGAATATTAATGGTTACGAGTATGAAATTCATCACAAACATAATAAACGGGAGATAAAGGAGAGTTTAGAGGAAGCAAACGAAGAATCCAAGCTCCTGTCCGCGCTCCAAAGCTTCAACACGAACTCCTTCGGGTCCTCCTGCATTCAAGTCGTATATCCCCTTAAAAACTGATATTAAGTCTTGACATAAGCTTTGGAACACGTTTTTGACATTAACTATGCATAATTACATGTTTTCCTTAAAACTTGGTGCGTCTCTATGTAAACAATGTGTGCCAATTGTTTATGTTCACACGAATTGTTTGTGTTGTCTAAACAATTCGTGCGAATTGTTATTGGTGCACAATCAATTCGTGTGAATTAATTTAATTCGTGTGAATTGTTATTGTTGCACTTTCTATTCGTGCAAATTGGTCCAATTTGTGCTAATGGTTTCACAAATTTACACAACTTGCTGGGTGAAAGTTTTGTGCAACTCTTGTTTTTGACCAATTCGTGCGAACTGGTTCTGCAATTCACATGAATTGGTGTCCCAAAGTCAACTTCATTCCTGCATCAACTTCTTTCTTCTCTCTTCCTTAGACATTTTCCGAGCTCCTCTCCAATTTCAAAGTTCGTTTTCTTTCCAGTCCATGCTCTGAGCCTCCGGTAACTGAAAAGCATGAAATTAAAACATACCAGGATTACATGTCACGTAAAAATAGCTCAAAAACACACGAAAATAACTCTACATGTTTACAAATCGGTAAAATACTCATCAAAACACATCAGAATTCATGTAGATCGATAAATAACCAACATAGAAAATAACTCTGATTACGGTGTTATCACCGATGCAGTGGAGAGAGGGAGAGAGATCGTATGGGACGGAATCCTCTGTGCTCTGGTGGGGAGGAATTGTGATCTCATGGATGAGTTAATCAAAATGTATGGAACGAGTTTAAGCTCAAGCTGAACAACTTTGATAGTTTAATGGCACGAGTTTATGCACAAGGAGGAGTTTCGTGTCAATACACACACATTATTTAAGAAGGAGATTTTAGGATTTCATTTAGAGCGTGCCACATGTACTTTCACAATAATTGATATATTTTTTTCAAAATTGAAAATGTATTGAAATCCGCACAAAGGTGCAAAAGGTATAAAATATAATTTTAAATGGTTATATTCTTAACTAAAATCGTTCAAGTGGAAGTTAATTTTGATAATAATGGTATTAAGTATAAAAATTAAAGTAATTTGGGTCAGCAAAATAGGCCGATTAAAAAACTCAAAATAACTAGATTTTTATAGTGCTCAAAATTCAATACGATATACTACACCTCAACAAAAAATAAACAATCAACATAAACTAAAATCTCATTTACTCAATAAATAAATTTGATTTAAAAAATAAATAATTTAATAAATCAGCATCTAACTTATGGATAACTCCAAAGTTAAGAAAACTTTAACAACAGTATTTGAAGAATATGAAGGGAGACAAAAAAAATTGGCTATTTATTTGATTTGTTATTACAAATTAAAATTATGAAAATCCTTCTCCATTTCCTCCTACTTTTTTAGACCATCTCAGGCATGTAACTCTATCGCTCATTTCTCCAATAATATTTCATTTACCAATTAAATTCCATGTCAATGTCTTCTTTTGGTGTCATGGAGAAAAAATCAAGATTTGCTACAGTACCATAGAGGAAATCATCCTCCCCTTGAATTGTTACACCAATCGCAAAACTCCACTGCCGGCCAGCCTTGGATATTGAAGCTCCAACAATAGAGAGATGGCAAATTGTGACGCTAGAACTGGGTCTCAATCAGATCTCTCAGCTAGAGACTAATATAGCAGATTGTATGAAGGAGATCAATAACATAACTAGATAAAAATGACATCAAAGAAAATCTGTGATTTTTTGAAAGTGGAATCAATATTAGAAAGATGCACCGAGTTACTCCAAGCTCACTTTTCCAAATGCATCGTTCAATATATACGTAGAGAGTATAATAAAGGAGCTCATCTCTTTGCTCTAAAAACATTGGGTATGAATGAAGAAACAATATGGAGAGAAGAAACGCTGATCACATGACAAACCATAAGGCATCTACCCCTCTCCAAATCATCAACTCCTCCATCGCGCACCGATACAGAATCCTTGCTTGATCATGGCTCTAATACCATTTGTAATGACATGAGCGGGATTATTGTCCTAGCAACTTCATGTCCGCACCACCGGATTAAAATGCTTAAGCCTCAAGGATGTATAACCCACAAGATTTATTATATGTCTGACATCTACTTCACAACATCTCTATGAGGTACGGGATATTACAACCCCCACTTATATACTTGACGTATTCATCGAGTTCACCCAGTCAGGTATCCCCTTGGCTGGCAGGTGCGACGACAAGTCATATGCAGACACATAACAATTCATTAGTGAGCATATGGAAAACCACGAGGGATCTACCCTCTCCAGAGCCTTTACTTATCCATCGCTCACCGCCACAAAGCTCTTACGAGACTAGGGTTGACTCTTACCGTTTTGTAACGACCCGAACAGGACTACCGTCCCAGCAATTTCGTGATCCGTACCACTGAATTAAAATGATTATGCCTAGGAGTTAGTAGTAGCACACAATGTTTGCTATATGTGGGATATCTTATCCACTTTAGCTTGATGCGGGGCATGATATTACACTAATTCGAAAGTGTACACACTTACAAAATTTTGTACTAAACATTAATAATGTTCATTCATCACTTGATTAATAGTAGCTAGTACTCATAAAAAAAGCATTAACCATCTTTATGTTTGAATGTAATTAGGCTTTTCATTATGCACTTACCTATACTCTTTCTTATAAGTTGTAACAATCTATACACAAAGTACAAACTCATTGTGTATATATATGGAAGTAAAGGCTATAGCACACAATCTTGTATAGCTTCCCCTAATTAATCAAATGAAGCCCTCTTTCATATATAAAGATAACACCATAACACAAAGTTAGAAGAGGAGGAAAAAAAAGATTGCAATAATGGAGTTCTAAAGTGCAACTTTCTTTGCCCCCACTACTTGCCACCCATTTCAACTTAAAAATTGCAAAAAGGCCACCATTACAATTGTTTGCAAAGAAAAAGAGATATGTAAGACCAGCTTTAAGGTTTTGCTACAGAATATGCATGGATCTTCCTTCATCCAACTCTTTTTAACCTCTAAAGCACAACTTTTCTAGCACTCAATTACCTCCTTTTCACTCCTTGCAAAGTTCCCCATTACAAGAAATTATCAAGTGCTCTTCACGCAGCATTGCAACATCGCTTCGCGTCGATGATAGCATCTCCTCATCAGACAGTCAATCTGGTCAAATCCAGCCATTGACAGATGAGGGATGGCAAATAGCTTGGATGCCAACCCCTAGGAAATCCCTAGTTTGCCCTCCGGCGACGACATCTTCACTCTGTATGCGCATCCGCTTCGAGGGGTATGATTGTAATTGATCACTTCCTGGTCTTTCCACTTGGTGGTCGCTTCTGGCTATACTTGTTATTCCATTTGTACCATAAATTGCTGATCCATTGCATTTTACTCCAAAGCTTCCCATGAAGGAAGGCTCTTGGCTAGAACTAGTGGCACCAATTTGGGCAGCTTTCTGCAACAAAGCCGTCGCCGACATATTCGTCGCTGAAGTTTGATAGGGTTGGTGTTGGTTGCTGTACAAAGAAGGACTAACCCGGCTCGTGATATCTTCGATAGTACCCGATGAATCTATCTTATTGTTCCCGAAAACCCAATTCATCGGTAAAGAAACAAGTGGATCTCCATACATATCTTGGACATTCATATTGTTGAATTGGCGTTGTTGGTTGATCGCGTTTTGGATTTGGTTTGCCCCTTGAGCCATCCATAGCGCGAGACCGTGCTTGCTTTCTTCGTGGCTTTCGTCATTGTTGGGGATCGGCTTGAAAATGGGTGAAAATTGTTGGGACATGGTCGTAGCCATTGGATTCCCAACAAAGTGGTAGTTGATGTTGCTAGGCAACATTGAATTAGCGATGCTAGTTGTCGCTGTAACCCTAGCTGTTTCTTCAGCTAGGGCATCACAGAAAGCCCTGTGAGTAATGAAACTGTCTCGCCTGAAATCACATAAATGCAAAAATGAATACTTGAGGCTGGATTAATCTAGGGTTTTAACTTATTAATAGCACTTGAAGTTATGAAACAAAAACAATGGAATAGCGACAAATGGATTGATCATATGAGGAAGAAAACAAAAACAAAAAGACACCTACTAACACTAACACTAGCAAACTTAGAAATAAGCAAGGACACTTCTAACCAAACTTAGAAACCTCATAAACGTTTCAAGAATACACCAAAAACTCTCTTTTATTTTTGTTTCTACTATGACATCTTCATAATCATCTGTTACTAAAAAGTGCGACTACTTATTCAGCGCAGAAGATAAAGAAAATTGCATCACTTCAGTGATCTCAACGTGTAAATCAGATATAAAAACACTATCCGGTGCAAACTAAAAGAAGAACTAAAAACTGCAATATACCTGGAAAATATAGTACCGCAATGGCACTTATACTCCCTAGTGCCGCAAGTTTTGGAATGAGCCTTCCAATCCGACTGCACGGCGTAGCGCTTGGAACACTTATCGCACTTCCACTTCTTCTCACCGTGTTTCCGACAGAAGTGTTTCTTGATCCCGGTGAGGTCCCCTAGAGCCCTAGTAGGGTGGTGGTGGACGCAGCTCTCTTCAGGGCACACGTAAACCCTCTTTCTAATTTCTTTGCTAGTCCTTTGCTTGAGCTTCCACGGTAGGTTGTGTCCTCGCCGGTGAAGCTGCAGGTTCTGGTCCCTCTGGAATCCTTTACCACATATCTCACACAAGAACCGGTTAGTCGCCATTAGGGTTTTTGGCGATAACGCGATCACTTCAGCTTCTGGATCTGTAAGAAAAATATAGAATTATTATGGATTTGATCATGAAAAAAATGAAAATTATATGTTTTTTTTTTAAGTGAACCAGGCGGTGTCCTCTAGCAGCCAGAAACTAATCCACCCAAAGTTTTGATGGTGAGTGATTGCTTTGCTTGCCTGGATTTCCGGGGAGGCTTCTCTTCCTCTTTGCAGGGGGAGGATTCATGAGGGTTTCATCGGATTGGACTTGAAGGAAACTGTTCGGATTGATCGCGTCGTCGGTCATTACTATCTTCTTCTTTTTTCCACTAAAAACACAATGAAATCATGGAAATTGTGAGCTTGAGATAGAACATGAGCTATGAAAAATAGGTTTTTGCAGAAGAGAGAAATGAAAAATTTAGGGTTTACCTTTGGTTATGAGTTGAAGCTATAACAAAACACTGATCTCTCTGTGTGTTGCAAATGAAGGAGGGGAGAGTATTAGTAATGGGATTAAGAGAAGACTATGGAGAATGAGTACCTTGATAATGAGAGGGTCCAGCTCTTAATAACTTGAGCTTATAGTAGATGGAAGATTGGATCCTCTCTCTCTCTCTCTCTCTCTTATTGTTTTTGCTGATTTTTAACTGAATTTTGGTCGGAATTAGAATATAATAATTGTGTTAGTGTATGGGAGGGGGTGAAAAGTGAAAGTTGGAAGACTGTGGTCTAAAGGATGGTGTGCTGAGTCTTACATTAATATTGTGTGTATCATGTAGTCATGTAACAAATATGTACTACCTCCGTTTCTTCTTAAATTTCTCAATGCGTATTCACCGAGTCACTTTGATCCGATAATTTAGTTAGTCAAACATTATAAACATTTAATAATTTTTTGTGATAGTGTAGAATGAAACCTCTCTTAAACTAACTGAGACGACTCAAGAGAAACAAACCAAGTAATTAGTAGGACTGTAAATCATCATTAGATTATTTCTCTTATACTATATATAACAAAACTGTTTTATTACACTATAGAAACTTTTCATCGTCTGAGTGATCTACATTACAGTTCTTTCAAACCCTAATGTAACTGAAATACATTTTGAACCGATATTCGATAGCTAAAACTTTGGCTATGTTGTCGAACTACTTTAATAAAATAAAAAATGAGAAGTTTGATATAAGGACACAAGTATGAGCAAGGCAGAGGATAGATTCTTTCTGGTTGGAGAAGAGATGTGGAGAAACACCCCTAAAGCCTAAAGGTGCATATACAGAGGGAAAAGGTAAACCCTGTGCCTTTTCATGTTGGAATGATTATCCCATAATTGCTTGCTTTTTTTGTTTTAAATTTTAAAACTATCTGCTTAATTACTTCCAATAAATTGTAATTTGCTTTTTCTTACTTATAAATAAATATGGATTTAACTATTTGCAAGAAACCCCACTATTATCTTAAGTGATTCCTCTTTCATAGGGATATTTTTTAGCTATGAGGTGTTCAATGACTAGTGATTTTGAGTATTTTGAATGACAATTGTAAAACTTAAAACAAAAGTTATAGTTCAATTGACATGACTCCACTCAAGTCCCATTTTCATGAAAACAACCCTTCATCTAAAGAAAGTTTAGTAAAGTTGTAGTTTTGAATTTGATTAATTTCCCCCCACCAGTGTGAAAAATAACTAATCTTGCCTTGATGGACAACAATCTCAAATTATTGTTTTTTTTCTTTCTCTTTTTGGGAGCTTATAGGATGAATAATACTTACATGTCCCAACTGTCAAAAATTGGTAAAATCCAAAGTAAAGGACAAACAGTTAACTGAGAAAAGGGAATAAGTGTCCTTATGACAGTGATCTCACACTTCAGTTCAAAGTTCAAACACCATTTTTACCCTAGTCAACATTAATTAAAGAAATTCACAAATGATGTACCTCATATTAAAAAGGAGTACAAATTGGCCTTGAAAGTATAAATCTAGTCAATTTAGTTCCTAATATTAGTTCATAGTAGACTAATCGCATCAATCAAGGTAATGACTTCTTCAAATAATTTTCTTTTGTAAGAAAATGAATGTCTGGTCTTTCTCTGAAAACTGAGAATTTATCAATAAAATACAGTGTCTTGAATCTTTGGTCTGGTTTGAGTTATCACTTGTGTCGGTTTACGCAAATCTTTATATTTTCACTTGTTTATTTCGATTTTACTCTTGAATCTAGGCTGTTCTATGCATAATTATTACAATTTTAAACTTAGTTTAATTGATGCTATTAAGTACTACTATTAGTAGTAATATACTCATGGACAGATAGATAAAAAGAAATGGGAAAAGACAGAGAGCTGACAAAGGCAGTGAATTTTTAGAAGAGTGAGCAGTCGTCTACTTGTGGGCTGACTTTTCCTGCAAACACTTTAATCATAATCTAATCATCTCTTTGCTTTCCTAACTTGTTTAGTATACTCCCTTTGGATTTTTCTTGTTGAACTCTCTTGCACCTTTGAATATTCTCTCCCTTCCCCCAACATCAACACACACTCCTCTTCCCCTTCTCCAACTTTCAAGATCTAACCTCCCTCCCCTCATGGGAGAGATTCTCTCTCTCTCACTCTGGGGTAAAAGAAGGGTAAAAGATACTTTCACCCCCTCAAGTTATGCAACGACACTTTCATCCCCTCCTATTTTGAAAATGACTCTTTCACCCCTTCGACGTGTCAAATTTCCGAGTATCTACACTCCCTAATTCTGATGTTGTTAGTTTGAGGTGAGGATTTGTCAATGACAGTAGTTTCCGCTTTAAATTTGCCCTATTGGACCATAAAATAATACAATCAGAGGCGTACAACTGTCATGAAGTTTGGCACACTGAAGAGGTGAAAGTGTCTTTGTGTCAAACATGAGGGGGTGAATGTGTCTTTTACCCGGTAAAAGAACAACTTATCTAGCTAGTAGTAGAAGTGCAATAGAATAGTAATATGAGAGATTTGTTTCAAAGGATGAAATCATATGGACATTTGAGGAAAAGCAAATCAAAGGAAGAGAAGATGGGTTTGGGGAAAAGCAAAGTGTTGTCTACCAAGAGTATGTTTGTTCATTTGCTTGTCTTTTACTACTACTAGCCAGGACTTGATAATGAAAGGGGAAGTGAGAGCTATATAGATAATTTTATTTAGCTTGGAGAAACCCAAAAAATCATATGAACAAAAACCTAGCTTAATAGTTTCTAACACAAGTGTGTTCCCTATTTCCAAGATAAGACATTGAAACATTTAGTCCTCAATTCCAATATCAGCATTCTCAACATAACCTAATTTCAAAGTTCATAGTACACCGAAGTAGTATTATGTTCCTTCATTTCTCCAATTGATTTTCAGTTATCATGCCATTTATTTCATAATTATTAAAAGAAGTTAGTACTTCATGAAATGATACTCTCTGTTCACTTTCTAGCTCACGTTGTGCCAAAAATAATTTGAAGTTTTTTTTGGACAGTTTTTCTTTTAATATTTGATATTGTGTATGTTCACAAAATTGTTTAATATAATGATTTTTAGGGTAATAAAATGAAATTAAAGTTGGGTCGAAAATGAATAAGGCTCTAAAAAATTAGTAAGTAATGAGTGCTTATTTAATACCAAAATTCAAATATTCATGTATCAAATGTTCGTCTGAGCTGATACAACTTGATGATTTCAAACACTTATGATGCACTTTGCCTTCAAATTTACTAAGAAAAAGTTCAGTAATTTGCCTTGATATTTACTAACCAAAAGTTCAGCAGATTTGGATCTAGGAATCCATGGCAGAAGCCCACATGCACTTGCTTATCGAAAAGATGGAGAATAAACAACTTTATTAAGAGAGACCTTGTTAACTATTTAATTTATTTATTGTTACTGGTCTCTCTTCATGTTACTTTAGTTATAGTATTAAAACTAAAATTAGCCACACTTGGAAGATCATATGAAGACATGTTTCGAATCTTGCCTTTGTTGCGTCATTATTCCATGTTGTGCAAATTATCATCTCAATCTATGGAATGACTACTCACTCACCCTCTCCCGAGCATCTCCGGCAGTAATATGTATTTCTAATGCAACCTAAAAATGTTGTTTTGCATTTTGCAAAAGGTATCCTACTCTAACAGTGATTTGTAAAAGTTATGTAAAATATTTTTATTTATTTAATATTCGCTCAGAACATCTTCAATGGAACATTTAAACAGTGGATATCTTTATAATATGAAAGATAAGGTGAAAAATACATATCCAATGAGTTCTTTATCCGACTCTTTATTTTAACGGATAGTTATCCCGCTCTCTATGTTTAAACAACCAGAAAATGGATAGCTAATTTTTTTGTGTCTATCTCTATCCTCTTTTTATTTTCAATAATTTTTTTATTAAAGCTTAACTACATTTTAGCTAACTTTTATATAATAGCATTGCAGATCTTATCAATTTTTTTTGTAAAGTAAAAAATAAAAAATGACAATTTCAATTTTTTTTGTCAAAGACAATTTCAATTAAAATATACATAATTTATAACTAGTAGCATTGGAGATGATCTCACAACGCATGCAAATGAAGAATTGTGGATGAGAGAGAAATCTAAATTGTATGAACACATCTATCATCATGTAAAAATTGTAGGAAAATGAGTTCAGAAAAAATAGGAAACATGTTCAAAATATTTTGCAGAACCAATTATCCTCGCCAAGTTCGCGAGGGTTTTTTCTTGTTTTGCATTTTGCCTCTCCAGACGTATGTACTGTTGGAGTTCTATTTCTTACAAAACCTTTATATTTTGCATAAAAAGATGATTTGCATGATCTGTTGGGACACTCTTATGCAAGGACCAAACTGAAATGACTGCCAAATTTGAATTTCAATTATTGCTTATTCATGATAAAGTTTTTCATTTTATTTTTAATTTTAGCGTTTTTAAGATTTTGGCATGTTTAAAGGCATGCAAGGCTTGGTCATTTCTCTTCCCCCATTTTTTTTAGAACATCAATTATGAAACTTCAACATCCTCATTTGTGAGTCATCTCAAGAAGCTATTTCTACAAGAATCACTTCACATTGTCATTATCAAGAAGTCTGAAAGAATTGGTTGAATTTGTAAGACTTGTCATCTGGTTAGTCCGAGGTATACGTTTAAGTCATGGTGCTGGCAGACACGTATATGTGGGCTCTAACTTCTGAAAATATTAAATTTACCCTTATTGTTGTTGTTTTTTTTTTTTTTTTTTTTTTTTTTTTGTTTTTTGAATTTATCCCCCTCAAATTGTACTATAGCTCCCAATTAATTTTACAAAGTTTAAGATTTGTCCCCAATTATTATTATTATTATTATTATTATTATTATTATTATTATTATTATTATTATTATTATTATTGCCTCTCACTATGACAGATTCCTGGATCCGCCTCTAAATGTTGATAGTTTATCTTGATTAAAAATCTGCAATTTTCTTTGTACGCCTTCATAGACGCTCATTCTATGATGGTGCAGTCCTTCAAAAGAATACTTATGAAAAAGAAGCTGAGTGGAATAAGAAGAAAAAGAAACTTTCACATGATACGTGCTTGTGTCCTCTTGTGAACGATAATGGGCTCTTGCTAGGTTTTACCTAGACTAGATAGCTAGATTGACCAGATTAGGTGCTATCTCTTTAAATTCTCTTAATAGAATGCATGTCGTTGCTCTTTTGTTGATGAGAAAAAAAAAATGAAATTGTCAATTTTTTTAGTGCGACTGTAAACCTATTTGGAAATAATTTACGCAAAGTGCTACATCCTTTTATGCCTGTAAAAGTAAAGAAAGATTATAAAATGGGTAAAAGACACTTTCCACCCCTTTCTTTTGATAAAATTCCACTTTGCTCCCCTGACGTTTGAACAATTCCACTTTGCACCCCTTCTAACGGAAAATTAGTGGACACTTAGCACCCTTCTGTCATATTCCGTTAGGAAAGTTGGTGACACAATTTTTTTAGACCATATTGCCCCTCGGTTTTTTCTTGACTTTATTGTCATACTCTTGAATCATCAAGAACACTAAGAACACCAAAATTGCAATACCAATAGAAAGTGAAAAGAGGCACGGATTTGTATTTGAAAATAAAGAGATTGTACCTATAATGGCTGCAAGAACAATTCCAATAATCATCGAAACACTCAATTTCTTTTAGAGGCCTCTTCTTGATTGCGAGCATTGCTGAGTCCTTGTCAGTTGTGCCTTTGAATTTCTTATCTAGTTATTTTTTTTCATTCATGATCAAAGCTATAATTCAGCATTGGTGCAAATACTACTATTTCTTCATCATAAGCAAGCTAACAACACAGTTTCAAAACATTGACTCAATTCGCATGATTGAGGATTATCTAGTATCAAAACCCAAAAATTACAGAGAAATTTGATTGTGTTCCAGAAATACTAACCCAGTTACTTATCTAATAAGATTCACGAGAGAGATGTGCTCACCACTGTTCTAGGTGGAGAGAAACCCAGTTAACCCAATTAACCATCAAAACCGGGTCACAAATCACATGATTCTACTTCCATCTTCTTGGGGTATAAGAGACACAATCAACAAATTCAAAGCAATTACCAACCAAAGCAAATGTACCAGCACCCACAACCAAATTGAGAGAGAGAGATGAACTCTGTCAATGTTCAAGCCAAAGAAGAGGATGAGACAACAGAGATCACACAGCTCACGCAGTCTTCAATCGGATCGAACCAAATGTACCGATTGATTTTACGATTTGGACGAAGAAGAAAGAAAAGAGGCCGAAGAAGGCAACAATAAATCCAGTAGATAGCAGCAGCGAGGGAGACTTTATCGTCGTCCATAAAGCCCTCTTCTTCGATCGGATCGAACCCTTCCTCTACTTGGGATCTTTGAAGTGGTGGTTCGACAGCGGGGGGAGAGAGAACCTGATCTGTTCCAAACACAGCACCACTAGCGTCAACTCCTTCTGACCATAAAGCCGCCACATCTACCGCCCAATCTCCTCTCTCTCTGCGAACCCTCGCCGCTGTCCCTCAAACCGAGCAAAAAAAGCCGAACGAATGAAGACATCATCGGTCGCGTCGCCGCCCAGCTTCCCATCGCTGCGAGATTCTTCTCCTCCGGCGAATCCCCTGGTCCATTGTTCAATTCGATTAGGCACCTACATATCTCTCTCTCTTGAGGCATCTAGGGTTGGGTGATAGAGGCGGAGAGAAGATAGTTGCTGAAATTTGAGAAGGAAGTGGTGAGGGTATAATAGTCTTTTATGAGTTCTATTAGGCTCAGTTACTGCCGTTAGTCATGAGGGGTGCAAAGTGGAATTGTCCAAATGTCAGGGGAGCAAAGTGGAATTTCATTTAAAGATAGGGGTGGAAAGTGTCTTTTACCCTTATAAAATTTGGTATCACTCTGCTTATTTGATTTTAGGGGTCAAATTGACCGACTAATTTAACTAATGATACGATACCAAAATGTGTTAATTTTTTTCATAACATTACACATTTTTCATAACAGTACAATATTATGAAAATTTTAGCAATGGTAAATTAGTTGGTCAATTTGACCTCTAAAGTCAAGGGGAGAAAGAGAGAGACATAGTGGTAATAGTTTCATGGAAATGGAATGTGCCCCTAGAATGTAGCTCAATCAACGAAACTCTAACAATTCATCCCAAGCCGATGGGAAGATATTCAATACCACGGGGGTATGGGTGGTGGTACCACGAGAGACTCTAATTAGTTGATTATGTGATTATTTCCATACATTGATACAATGAATATGGTAGAATTAATATGGTCAACCAATTAGAGTCTCTCGTGGTACCATATCACTCATACCCCCGTGGTATTGAATATCTTCCCGCGATGGAGGGGTAGAGGCTCTGTGTCCGCTTATAGGCTGTCATCGCACCATCTAGCGAAGGAGATATGTGATTTGATACACTCAACGTGAACATCGAGTAATTAAGGCGGTGAGATAGTAGTATCTCATCTCACATCGAAGATTTGTGAGTTCGCCTCCTTGTATATAGTGTGCATTACTACTATCATTCTGAAGCTTAAACATTTGTATTCGATAGTGATAAAGAAGTTGTTGGGGGCAATAATATGTCCGGGTCGTTACTGAATACAACTGTAATCATCGTAGTTGGGACCAGAGCCAGGATTTGGATGGAGGGGTGACACACTGTCACAAAAATTAGTAGGGGACACATACAAAATATTTTAGGGGTTGACAAATGTAATTTACTGAATGGCACAACTAAAATATACATGATGTTGGGGATATAGTAATAGTTAATTAAAACTTGAGGAACACTCTTGGATTTCCGTGCCTCTACATGGCTCCGCCCCTGGTAGGGGCAGTAATATGTCACGGTCGTTACTGGATACTAATGTAATCCTCGCGCCCAGTTATATCAAGCCCAAACAATTTGATTACTGCTCATCAATTTAAGACATATCCCGCAATTTACGATCTCTATAATTTGCAGGCTGGGAGATCAGAGAACCTCAACCTCAAAACTGAGATGCAGCCTTTAATAAAACAATAATGTTACTCATGCAATGCCATACAAGAAGATATAAAGATTCTCTTTTTGCCTTACTAAAAGGAAAGTTTATTTTAAAGCACCCCCACTCTCACTCCCTCTAGGTTGATTGAATGGTCCTACCCCAAAATAAAGATTGTGACAACCCAATAGCTAGGTTATTGCGTCTCATGGGTTATTTGATGTGTATTTATAACCGTGTTATTTATTCTTCTATATATATAGATATTACATCTTTTCATCCTTTATTCAACACCGTGACAGTAGGCAGAGTACGGGAGTAGGTAAACCTCATAAAAGACAAACTTATCGAGCGTTATGTATTAGTGATCATGATCGAAAAAATAACTTCTGAATATGAGAGAGACGTGTGGAAAATCAAAAACGGGCTTTTTCTTTGCCTTAGGAAAGACAATGTTGTCAAATGGAAGAAGTGGAGTCATCAATAATTTGGAAGGTCGAAAATGGAGTGGATTGGTTGTTGAATGTTCAATGATTGTAAATGGATTGATACTTTTGTAGGGGTGGAAAGTTCGGGAAAGACGAGAGACAAAGGCTAGTTTCAAACCTAGAAAAGGAACATCAAATATTCAAAGGAAGGTCCACACACCCCACTTTGCCACCAGAGTGCCTTCGTCAAAGACTTAACTTCAAGATATGGTTTCTAGCATCGGTGCCCAATTTGATACCGTTGTCCCTCGCAAGAGTATTAGATTTATCTCACTTGAGTGGCGAGATAGTCAATGATCTTACGTAAAGTTGTAGATACCACTCCGTCCCAGCTCTTTCTACCCAGACTGACTTTTTGACTCGTATCTGGATCACTTTGACCGAGTGATTTGGATAGCAAAATAATACGATTTTTTGATAATTTTTTCACCGTATTATAGAGAAACTTTTACTCTACAATGCCATGAAAAAATTATCGAAAAATTACATCGATTTGCTATTCAAATCAATGGGTCAAAGTGACCAAGTGAATAGTGACAAAAGTCAGTTTGGGTAGAAAGAGCTGGGACGGAGTGGTATATGATTTTGGGTGTGTCATGGTGGTTTGGACACCATCTCTCACATGGTGTCACGTGTGAAAACATGTTAGGGTTTGATAGAGGGAGACCATTACAGAAATTTATGTAAAAAACGACAGTACAAACCACCTTTAAAAGAGCAAAAACCGCCACTAAAAGTATAAACGGCGGTTTACAGTCGGTAATCTCGGCGTAAAAAATGAAAATCAACGGTTAGCGGCGCCGTTAAAGTAACGGCGTTCGGCAATAATCGTCGTTAATTTAACGGCAATTTAGTGAAAAACGTCGTTTATTTTATTAAAGTATTTTTAATTCTTCTTTTATTTAACTTCGAAATGATAACAACTGCTTGCTATCTTTTATTTCAATTTTTATACCAAGTTGTTGTAAACTGAAAAAGTCCGCACAAATTAATTTCTTGTCAATGTGTTCATCACTCAACATTCGGTCTCTTACAGATGTTCATTACCCATAATCAAACTTATTAGCTCAAATCGGCCTCTTACATATTGTTCATTACACGATTCAACCTTTGTAGATCGAGCAAGTCGGAGTGGGAGCGGTGGAAGATAGAGATGGGGGGGGGGGATGTAGAAACTGAAACAGATCCAAAAGGGCAGAAAGAGGGAGATGGAGGACGAAAGAGAAAGAGACAAAGACATAGATGGAGGATAAACAGAGATAGAGATTGAGGATGAACATAGAAAGAGGCGGAGACAGAATCAGAGAGCGAGAGAGAGAGAGAGAGAGAGAGAGAGAGAGAGAGAGAGAGAGAGAGAGAGAGAGAATATAATCAAAGGATGACAGGAAAACGGAGAGAAAATGAGAGACAAGAGAAACAGATGGAGGAAGATGATAGAAGCAGAAAGAGAAAGATGGAGGACGAATTGAGAAAGAGACAGAGAGAGGGAATCAGAGAGAGTAAGATGAGAGAGAGTCAGAGAATGAGGAGAAATATAGGAGAAATGAGAGACACGAGAATCAGAGGGAGAAAGAATATAGAAGCAAAAAGAGAGAGACGGATGAAGTGAAAGAGAGTGGCGGGTTACATACCCGTCCGACCAACATCACTGTTCTGGCCACAATAGCCATTGACGAGGAAGATGGAGGGTGGAAAATTTGAATTGAGAGGAAGGGCGAGAGTTGTTGGTGGTTATAAAGATAGGCTTTACATCCTACGTTTGTGATTAGATCTCAGTTGACGGCTAAGATTAAAGCAAAATTAATTTAAATGTTTTTACACTTAGATGGCGGATGACGCTTAATTGCCGTTAAAAGACCAACGCAAACGACGGTCTTTGTAAGCGTCGCAGCTTTATACGACGATTATAATATTTCTGCTGTTAGATTTTACATTTACGACAGTTCTGGTAAACCGACATTAATTGGTTCCCTAATACGGCAGTTCTAATCAACCGTCGTGAATTGAACTCCTATTAAGGCGATTTTCATGTTTTCGCTGTTAATTTTCCTGTTTATGAAGGTTTCCTTGGAACCGCCATTAAAGAACACCTCTAAACGGCGGTTCTTTCTACCAACCGCCGGAAAAGAGCATAATTCTAGTGCGGACGAAGCTCTCTGTGAAGGAGACGAATACAAAACGAAGAAAGGAAAATGAATGCTAGGGTTTTCTATTGACGATTGAGGAGCTTTAATACAAAGTGTCGAACGGTTTCATTTATGGTCATTCGAGAGAGAGTCCAATAACTCTCTACCACTTGAGTTTGAGAATTATGGTTTGGGACCACAATTCTTAAATTTTCAAAACTTTTGACCTCACAAATATGGAGAAAATTTGATCAAAATGTATTGTAATTCAAAATTCAAAACCTCCAAAAAGACGTTAACATAGGAAAAAAGATTACAATTTTATTTTTCGGATTTCTTTGATGTTAGTTTGATAGTGACAACGGTACCAGTTACCTTAAGTCTTGAAAAACATAATTTTCACACATATTGGTGCATTGCATACATAAGATTTACGTTTTTACATTTGAAACACAAAATTACATCTGATAGTTTATCTTATTACCTATTTTGTTTGAGGAGTGCTCTCGGGCACAGGTAATTTTTTAGTCTCATAAAAATTGGTTTATGTTTCTCTCCTTCTCACACATTTGGCTGAAAAATCAAACATACCGATAAGATGTGCCGAAGAGAGTAGTTCAAATGGATGTAGGAAGTTGAGATTTTTTTTTTGATGACAGAGTTACCCTCACATAGAAAGAACAAGAAAAGTCAAGTACATGGATAAGACCACATAGGCCAAAGACAGACAAGAAAGAGCCACAACAAGCTGGAACGGCAGACAAAGAAAGGAACTACAAACCATAAGGGACAAGCTACAACAAACTAAAACAAACTAGGAAAGACCAAAGCTACAAACTACAACAAACTACCACAAAAAAAACTACAACGGGTGGTTATCCAAAAGAGAACACTTGGCAGCTTTATGAGCGACAGCTACCATGATCCGATTAACCTTGGAGACACTGCAAAACAACAGAAGCTTTGACGCATCTCTAATCCTGCTAACAACTGGCTCATCCTGAAAGGGGGGGCTGGAGGTGCCCTGAAGAAAAGACAAGATAGCGACACAATCAGTATTAATCTTAATGGACCTTATGTTATGATGAATGGCAAAGTTAATAGCATGCTCAACAGCAAGGAGTTCGGCTTGTTGAGCACTTGAGGCGACACATTTCTTTCCTATAATCACACACGATGAACCCTATGTGTTCTATTTAATTTCTCCAATAGAATTAGGGTGAAAGACACTTTCCACCCTTATAGTTGACAATGCGTTTTGGTCCCTGATGTTTGGAAAAAAATTATCACACCACTCTTGTAACGGAAAAAAGTTGTGATATAGTACCCCTTACCGTCATATTCCGTCAGTGGAGCAATTTTTTAACATTTTTTGTCAAAATGTCCCTGTTTCTTAGTGTCAGTTTTAATGTTTTTGGTGTTCATGTTCTTAATATTTTTTGTCTACTTGTTCGTGGTGTTCTTTTTACTTCACCACAACTATCACAACAAATTATTTTCAGTATAATCAATTTTGACACCCGTCGTTTAGCATTCAGACTCTCAGATCCACTAAAATTAGTCCCAAACCAAACTCTGAAATCTCCAAAATAGAAATTTACCCTCAAGAACACTATGAACACCAAAATCACAATCATTGCAACAACAGTATAAAGTATAGGAGGCTTAGATATGTAATTGGAAACAATCATATTGTACCTACCATGGCTGCAAATTATGCCTTGCCAGAAAAAGTAACAATTTCTCAACAAGTGAATTCAATAAATCCAAATCATCATTGCCTAGAACGGGAGTAGACACAGTTAGTAGCCATGGCTGCAAATCAATAGCCTCGCCATGAAAGTAACTAACAATGAACGGCCACAACAATTGATGACGAACAACAACGATAAGTAGCCTCAATTAGAGCCGGAATCCAACCCAACAACAAACACTCAAATGGCCTATATATAATCTTGTTCGAACTCAGCTCACCCAACACGAAGCCACCCAAACACTCAAACAATCACATATTGAATTGAAAAATCACCAACCAGAAAGTGGAGGAATTAACCAGTGGCTTGAGTGGGTCAAAAACAGTAAAAAATGGAAGATTCACATACAACAAACCCACAAGCAGCAAACCCAAATTCAACTAGCCTGTTAGAAAACGATGCGTGGAAGCACGATGCCAGTTGTTGGGGACCAAGAAGAGTGATTAGACGAAGAAGAAGATGAAGAACAACACAGCAATATAACGTGCTTCACTAGTTTTTTAGGCTAGCTACATCCACGACCAAAACGAACCAATTTATTGATGAGAGAGCCAATTACAATCCAAGACACACCACACATGTCAATAGAAGAGTCCTACACCCATATATAGGCCTAAACTAGTGACTTGTGCCCAAAGCAACGTCCAAACGTTGCCAAAACGAACAAGGAAACAATTCCAAAACGAACAAGGAAACATTCCCTAGCCGCCTTGGACCAAGTCAATTTTCTATGCTAGGTTTGAATCACCAAAATCTAACAAATCTCCACCTTGATTCAAACACCCTAGCAACCAATCCAATGCTCCTCATCAATCCAATTGTGGATGCGCCTCCTAATCAAAAACCCTCCACCCAATTCACCAAATTGTTTCTCCGATTGCCATCCGTCTTTTTCAACGAACACGCCAATTGTAGATGCACCTCTAACAATCAAATTTGAACTGCTCCACCCTAATCGAAACGATCAACCAATCAATCGATATGATGTATTCCCAAAATTTGCGGTATCGGAATGCATTCACTATGCGCCACAACAAGCGCGTCTTTGCGTCTCAACAAACGTGTAGACTTGTGTGTCTCAAACAACACACTCTAATGCACCATGACAGAATGCATCTCCCCAATATCATCACAATGACACTTGATGATGAAAGTGCCTATCAATCAATGTCATGCCAATTGCGCCGCCAATATACCGCACCAAGACGCCAAACGAGACACGCTCAATAACGTGCCAACAACCAATGCGTGCACAATAACACACCGCCAATCAATACATGCCCAATAACATGCACCCAAACAATCCACGCCCAATAACGCGTCACCAATCAATTGTGTGCCAACAAGACACATCAATTGCTCCATGCCACGAGCCAAATCCGCCGGTTGATCCGAGCCGTCTCCACCTTGACTTGAATCCTCCTAGCGGCCCGAACAAGATCGCTCCATGTCGATGCTCCAACTCTTACGAGTTCTTGCAACAGATGAGCCCAATTTAGATCCACATGCCCAATGCTCCATGTTGGAAGCCCGATTGCGCCGGAACACCAATAGCACGTGAACCTCCAAATTCGCGCTAGAATGCGGGCCCGATGCTCCATGGCAAAGAACCCGATAGCTCCTACAATAAGAAACTCGATTGTTCCCTCAATAACAAACCCGATAGCCCCCACAACAAGGAACTCAATAGTTCCCCCAATAAGGAACTTGGTGGTGGGTGTACCAACAATATTCTCATCAACACGATAGATCTTCATCCCAAACGGATTCGTCATCACTCATCACCAACAAACCCAACCCAACAACCAGGCTCTGATACCACTTGTTAGAAAACGATGCGGAAGCGCAATGCCCAGTTGTTGGGGACCCAGAAGAGTGAATAGACGAAGAAGAAGATGAAGAACAACACAACGATATAACATGGTTCACTAGCTTTTAGGCTAGCTACATCCACGGCCAAAGCGAACCAATTTATTGATGAGAGAGCCAATTACAATCCAAGACACACCACACATGTCAATAGAAGAGTCCTACACCCATATATAGGCCTAAACTAGTGACTTGTGCCCAAAGCAACGTCCAAACGTTGCCAAAACGAACAAGGAAACAATTCCAAAACGAACAAGGAAACATTCCTTAGCCGCCTTGGACCAAGTCAATTTTCTTTGCTAGGTTTGAATCACCAAAATCTAACATAGCCTAACTATACAATGCGGCCACCGAAGACACTTTCATTGTTTGTTCAATGTCATAAGAAAAACTGAACCAGGAAAACTCTCTACTGGTAGGCCTGATGCATATTCTGAGACAAGCCAACGAATACTCTTTGGGCCTTGATAATTTCAATGTGGGTTAGAGGAGGCACCAGATTGGGCCAACCAGGCTCTTATAGTGGATGTAATTGGGCTGCAAGCCGACATTTGATTTTTATAAAATGATCCTTTTACTGTATAAAAAAAAAAAAAAAAACAATCTCATTAACTAGAAAGAACTGGCACAAAAAAAAAAAGAATTATGTTTATTTCGTACTCTTTCATCCGTAAAAATAATTATTGTAGGAGTACAACTGGGGAATGTGTAAATATGTACCCAAAGTTTTTTTTAACGCTTCAACACTTATTAGTGACACCTACTAATTAGTTTACGCTACAAAGAAAACACTTAACATTAAATTTCTGCGTTTTTGCGCGGTTTCTTTCTTAAGCAAAACAAAATATATTATCCAACATGAACTTCAAAGTTAGGGGTCACTGGCACCGCACCCGCTCCATCGAACGAAATGAGAGACCGGTTATAGCACTGTTCGACAAGGGTATTTTGGTCATTTGACGTCAGTGTTGACAGCGTCGGTACTATCTTCCTACTAGAAGAACCACCGCCGTTGCCGCATTGTCTAGGTTGTGTTTGGTAGAAAACTTTAGAGACAACTAATTCACCTTCCCTTTCATCCACATTGTTGCCAAGGTGATATTGATGCATCACCCAGTTGGTCTTTTCAGGTTTCTTTAACTTGCCGTAGTTTGTGTACAGCACGAGTATTTTCTTGTATCCTTTCACTTTGCCATCGTGTAGAACTGCTCTCGTCTTGCCGGTTTTGTGCCACCTTGTCTCGTTACCATCGGTGTCAGTGTGAACTTTTCTACGTTTTCGTGTTCCGGTGGTGTAGGCTTTAGATGGCCTGTGGAAGAAGTGGCGAACCAATCCTTCTTTGCTCACTCCTACAATAGCAAAATAAATTGATCGATAAGAAGGGACGCGAAACTGTAACAAAAACTTTTCTAATTAAGAGTAATAACGTTATACGAATTATAAGATGTCATGTGACACATGTACACATATCTAAATACAACTACGTATTGTAACACTAACTCCTGTCACATTGCGACATCTGCTTTTAAAATTTCCATAATTGCATCTCTCATTTACACAGTACTCCGTTTACGCAATACCGAGTCGTGTCAAACTGGCAAAATAATTCCATAACTAAGTTAAACTGGAGGACATTCTCTCATAAAATGTGGTGTTTCGTATGATTGATGGTATGCACTTGATGAAAATGTGCTCGACGTATTTCAAGTTGGTATGAAATTTTATTGCCAACTGGTATTGTACAAATAGGGATTGCATTCCGGGACTTTTAGAAACGAGAGGTTGTAATATGACATTTTCAGAAAAGAACAATGCAATTTACAGTTTAAAGGCCTCAATAAAATTGAAGTATTACGTTTACTACTTAAATAAAGGTAATGCGAATAACTCTAACACTGCCTACTGACATCTCCAAAATAGTCGTGGTGGATTCTTTTCGATCAGGTGGTAGAGTCAGAAATTAGAAAGTGTTGGAACAAAATCCTAAGTTGATTGAAGCCGCTGCACCCCCAATATATTGAAACTAACACATTGCAATCCCCATTTCTAGAATAGGCTTATTGCATCCCCCAGTTGCAATAAATCATACTTGTTGAAACTGGTAAAATTATTCATCCAAACACCATCCACTAATGGAAGGTATATTTGTAATTTAAAAATAATAAAAATATATTAGATATAAAAAGTGAAAAACAATACTAAAAGGATAAGATGAGGAGAAGGGGAAGAAGATCAGAGTTACCACGACCCCATCCCCAAAATCTCTCAACCACCTCCCCCAAAATCTCTCAACCCCGATTCCTCTCTTATTTCATCTCTTAGCTCTCATGCCTGCTCTCATTCTCTCTTGGCTCTGCGCAAGGAGACCATCAACAGTAGTAGCCGACAGAGGGAGAGAGCTGGGCATTGTGAGGAGTGATTGTTTCGATCAATGGTGAATAGGAGAGAATTGGAGAAGAAGGTTATGAACATGGGTTCGGATTGATTGAAGCCGCTGCACAATTTCACGATGCCGCCGTGTTTGAAGTGGGGGAATCAAAAGGTTCTCAAGTGCATGAAGGTGGAGAATCAGAGTGGCCAAGTCTCCGCCGTCGATCAGAGGGTAGAACTGGAGAGTGGTCTGCTCCCGCGACGGAGGAGGGGGTCGGAGTGGTGGATCGAGCGGACTGACCACCGAAAGGCGACTTTGAAGAAGTCGCCGCCGCCGTCCGGTGTTGGGTCCTTCAGCCGGAAATCGAAGGTCGACGAAGATGAAGGAATCGATGCGTTCAGAGAGAAATTGATCACCGATCTCCAAACAGAGGCCCAACAGATTAAAGTCCCCGTACTTGGAGATTGAGATAGTTCTGTGATTTGGGATTTGGGGTCGTGGGAGGGTCAGTTGGTGGTCGGTGCTGGTATTTTGCGGCTGCTTATCGAAAGGGTTAGGCTTAGGGAAGAAGAGAATGGGGGAGGGTTTTTTTGGTTGCCTTCAGATCATGAGCTGAATACATTGGAATGGGTTAGGATGGTATTATGAATGACTGAGAATATTGATTCACCAGGAGGCGCGTTTGTGTGGCCGGAACCTGCTTTTGTGTTGCCGGAGAAATTGCGTTTTGGCCAGAATCTGGGTTTATTATTGTGATATTCATATTTTTAACGAGTGGACCGATTTACCCTCGATAAAAGGGATATGTTCGTCAACTAACGGAATATTCCGTTAAATTTTGGATGGTTTTTTTTTACCAGTTTCAACAAGTAGGATTTATTGCAACTGGGGGATGCAATAAGCCTATTGTAGAAATGGGGGTTGCAATGTGTTAGTTTCGATATACTGGGGGTATGCATTAAGTAATTAAGCCTTAAAGAAAGGTGAGGATCTTTCATAATTTTACCAGAGGCACTGCTAAAATTTTGTGCTAAAATGAGTATTAATGTTGTTTTCGCAAGATAAGATATGGCATGTGTCCCGCGCTAGCTCCGCTCCTATTCTTATGTACCAAAAATATGTAACTCGTTTATGTTATCTTCAATCATTGTAAACTTGTTTCTGTTATGGATGAATAAAAATGGTTGAGACTGCGTCTCAAGAAGAAAAAAAAGTGAGCCAAGTTATTTTGATTAGGATACCACACTATATTTTGATTCTGACCTGGCAACTTCTCTGGGTGGGTGTAGCAAATACCATCTTCTCCTTCAAGAGAAGGTATGAACTCATCAATCAAAGGATGGAGATTGCGGGAATCCGGTCTCGCTTTCGCCTCCAAATGCTCCAAGAGTTCTTGATCGCTCGGATCAAACTTCACCCCGGCTGGCAACCCCGGTAAATCATGAATTTGTGTCTAAAAAATTCATAACAAAGATCAAAAGAAAAATCATGACTAAAACCCTTTCACGGTGAAATTAACACTAGAAAAAACGGGTTTTAGGGTTTGCACCTTTTCATGACATTTGATGAGATGGCCACAAGAAGGGCAAGACTTTGATCGAATTGGTTCGACGTTGCTGCAATCGTTACACCAAGGCATTGCAATCGCTCCGATTCAAGGTTTACTCCATTGATCTTACTTGTGTTTCTCTTATGGAGAAATAAGGATTTGGGCGAGAAAGAGAGAGGGAACTAAAGTTAAAGGAAGATCTTTATAATGTTCTTCTTCTTCTTCATGGGAGGAGGAAGGTATTTTTATTGAAATATAGGGAAATGTTGGTGGTACGTACGCAGTAGCTTAGAAGGGAAAAGAGATTGCTTGGGCAACACGTTATGATGATTTTATCAGGGGGATGCTTTTTTAGGAAATAAAATGTAGGTAGTCCTTCTTTGAATTACATGGTCTAAAGATGACAAAATTTTATTTTCTTTCACATAACAATAGTAGTCTAAATTACAATAAGTACGGGTAAAGATAAAGATTTACGAAAAGGTGGTATTGAGTGGAGATGGGGCAACCTCTACAAACTTTGTGTAACACGACGAGAGAGAGAGAGAGAGAGAGAGAGAGAGAGAGAGTGAGTTCAGTTCCACTGTCAACCTAGAGTGCAAGTGAAGATATACGTTTAAGCTAGTAGAAGAAATTAGAAGTGAAAGATATAATTATAGTAAGTGGAAAAGAATAGAAGAGATATTGAAAGAAAGTATTTACCCACCTTCAATTTTTTTCTATGTCAGACTTCTCAAGAAAAAATCTATTACTACTACAACTAAAGAAACCTCTCCATTCATAATATTGGAGCTGTGTGCATGTGTGTTACATATAGTTATGAAAAAGTTATGAAAATTTTGAAAAAGCTAATACTATGATATTGTTAAATATTGAAAATTTTGTATCGTTTTGCTACTCCTAGAAAAATTATCACTTTGAAATATGTGCAATATTCATATTCCGCCGTCCTAAAAGCTTCAGACTAATATTACACCTACAGAATAGTTCGGATGGTCACGGCGCTATACGTCTTGGTGGTCAAATGGCATTGGTCCTAGTAGCAATGCTTGTTTCTGCAAGCTTGGACACAGGACTTGTGAGACAATTTTGAAAAAGCTAATACTATGATATTGTTAAATATTGAAAATTTCGTATCGTTTTGCTACTCCTAGAAAAATTATCACTTTGAAATATGTGCAATATTCATATTCCGCCGTCCTGAAAGCTTCAGACTAATATTACACCTACAGAATAGTTCGGATGGTCACGGCGCTATACGTCTTGGTGGTCAAATGGCATTGGTCCTAGTAGCAATGCTTGTTTCTGCAAGCTTGGACATGAGTCACTACTAGTAAAGTCTCAAAGAAAGCGTGATAGCTTGATGATCCGACACATTTTTAGGACATTGTCCGATCTCAAATAAGAAAAAACAAAATAATTTTGTCAAGTTCTAATTCGCTTGCATTATAGAGTTCATGTTGTATTGAACATAGCTTGGGCTTGCATTTTGTTTGCACGAGGCGTTGAGTCATTGAGTCGAGTTGTGGCTAGAGGTACGATGATGCAATATGGGTGAGTACTGTTTTTTGGGATTCAATGAGATGCCTAATTGTTGGTATTTGTTTGGGAAAAGCAAACCTTAGATGTAGGGTATTGACAACGCTTAAATTGGCATAAATAGTTAGCACTAGTTTGGAGGGATTTCCGATGAGTTTCAAGTGGAAAATAGCATAATGTGGTAGAAAATGACAAATACTTCAGCTTGAGGGCATTTTATAAACTCATTGCATTTTTCACGCATTTTTCCTATATTTCACATGCTTTAACGCTTTTATTTCCATGCATTTTTTTTTGCTAATTATCACAAAAATAAGATATATCAAATTGACAACAAAATAAAATAACAATAAATTTTCGTAAATGTTCAAAATCATATTAATCGTAATTAGAAACACATATCCCAAAATTGGTTAGTTAATCAATCCACATTATTATATTTATATACTGAAATCTCAACCTAATTATCACAAAAAACAAGATATATCAAATTAATTTTTTTAGTGAAAACAATAATTAAATATTAATCGTAATTAAAAATACATATTATATTTATAAATAATATTAAGTGCAATTGATATATCCCAAAATTGGATTAATTAGCCACGACGGAGGGGGGAGAGGGAAGGTGGGGATGATTTTGGACTCTTATCTTCGGCAAAAGCACTGGGTTAACGTTTCTCTCTCTTTTTTTTCACCTATGTTAAAATACATGTTACCCTACTTAGTACAAGTCACGTGTCTAATTCCGTCAAAATACTTCAGGGGTTTTAGTTTTGGGTATTGGTTTGCAAGGTTTTTGAAAGTATGGTACCGTGATTGTGTCATTTTAAAATTTTAATACCAGATACACAGTGAAAGTAAACAATGAGTACCTCCAGTACAATTTCACCTATATTCTTTTATCCCCATTGTTTATTAATTGACTTAAATTTTTCTGCAACTTTTTGCGTAATCTTACTTTGTCATCATGTAAATAGACTTTTGTTTGAATGAAATATACTTTTTTTTAATTATACCATTTTTTTAATTATACCAAATTGAAATTGATTTTTTTTTTCTTCTATCCAAACATCTTTACGCAATAGTACACTTGTGCTAACCATTGAATGTTATGCACTGAATGTAGAATTCCATCCATTCTTAGAGGGTATTCTTAGAGGGTTCATTATTGTTACTCTTATGGGGATTGTTACATTACCTTCATTTTTCGGGTCCATCTTTCACAAAAATAATGAAACACATAAACTTAACTGAATGTGTGCTTTGTAAAACTATAATATCATATTTTTGGCGGGCGTTACAGTACGTTTTGGCCCCACCGGAAAGAAACCGGCGTAGCCGTTTTTTCTCGGTAATTACGATTTTGCCCGCCAAAAGACAAAAAAATAACCCCAGGACGCCGTCATCAGAAACTTGGATAGAAATGTAAATATATGGATAAAATTATAAACGTTAAGATAAAACTAGAGATAGAAGTAATTAGAACTGGACAAAACAGAATAGAAATGGATAAAACTTAAATTAATCAGATAGATACGCAAACAACGCTCTACAAATAAGCTACTACAGCAGATTTGCAAGCACTGAAGATTTAAAAGCAAGATACAGTACTTGTAAAACATAAAATACGGACACAAGCACACCTTGCCACGATCGTTTCACCTAAAAAATAACAATAACTGCGAAAAGTAACGCAAATGCAAGAACGGTAATGCATTTGTGTGCTATCCTTTAACTCGCTAGCATTTTTTCATTTTCATATTTCAATTGTCTTGTTGTTGCAATAATTGCGGACCATCCTTGCACTGTTTCCTCGCAAAAAGTATGAAGGTTCTTCATTTGGCTCATACGAAGTAGCCGCATTGAGACCCCTGAGGTAGTGGGTACCGGAAGAAATCTCTACTTGGGTTCTTTGTGTAAGAACCTGCTGTTCTCATCACTCGTATCCTTCCACAGTTACAATTTATTGATCGAGACTCGGTGTTACGACAGAATTGGTGGGAGGAGTATGAGTGAGGGAGGTATGTGACATGGTGTGAATGAGACGTTGGGGATATTTGGAGGGGGGGGGGGAATGATAGAAAGGAGATGTAAATGGCAGATTGATTGTGCAAGAGTGGGTTGATGTATACGTGAATGGATGGTTGGTTGTTGGACATAAATGGGGAGTAAATTGTCCATAATGACAGGTTTAACTACTCTGTAACCAAAGAGCAAGTCTGAGCTGAGTAACACAGGGAATGAAGCGATGAATGTGGTTATGAATGATAAACTGACATGACAAAATAACAAATAAAAGTATAAAGCCAATACACATTAATTATAAACAAGCAGATAGTATTGTCAAAGATCTGAACAAAAATCATACAAGTTAATTGTTTTGAAATCACATTCAACGTTACCACCACAATAACATTCACCATCTACATTATCCAACACAAACCGCTCAATTATTTTCAAAAAAAAAACACACAAAACCACAGAGATTTCAGAATGGACCGCCATGCTCAAAGCTAATGACCCTCATAAGCTGTAAAGACCGTAGGTATCTTCTTGACGAAAACCCCATTATTGTTTTTCTGAGCTTTGAAGTTGTTCATGATCTTCATGAATGACTTCCCTGAGGTCGTTGTACGTGTAACGACCAATGAAATTGGCAACCCATATCCTAATGTAATCTTCATTTATCTTTATCTTCCTTTCAGGTTGGGGGGGGGTCAGCTCTCTCAGATGTGCCATGTAAAAGCGCACAAATGCTCCACAATCATGGCTGAACAAAGCGGAAGATATTACTGGACATACAGATAGAAACTTAAATAGAAAATAATGAAATATAAGAGTGCAAACATTACTTGTTAACTTGTCTTGGAATGTCATTGGACTGGCATTGTTTTTTCAGGGGAGAAGCTTCCACCTTAGGTGATCCGTGAGCATGCTTGATGGGTAGAGAAGCTGCAACCTTGGGTGATTCATGATCAGGCCTCTGGCATAGTATTTTCGTAATCAAGTATGGTATTATATCAAGCAAGAAGTGCTAAATGAAACCGATACTACGCCATATAATAAAGGTAGTTAGTTCAGGCAAGATGTATTCGTTCCATCCTCTTTAGGAGTCGGCATCCGTCCCAAATAAACTACCCACCTCTGGAGGCTTGTTGGGTGCGACCTACACTCACATAAACAAACGGATAGAATAGATAAGCAGATTGTACAAGACATAAACGTAATAGACAGAACAATGTGTAACCAGGCTGGAAACCAATTCAAGAATGTTGTAAACCCTAGCTCGATGCTTTATGATTTTATCCATAAAGAGTTTAGGTGCTTTAAGTTTTTATTCAGATAGGGTTAGGGTTTATGTGCTCTAGGGTTTTATCCAATTATGGTTTACAGATCATGTGCTTTACATTTCACTTCTTTGTTTCAACACAGACCATGTTACTAGCTAGGTTTATGGTTTGAGATTGAGCTTCGTTGGGATTGAATGAAGTTGACTTTTTTTATGACAAACATATCGTGTTAAATATGTAGTTAACATGAGTTTACATTGTTGAAGTCATACAATTTGTATCATAACACATTTTAGAAAAAAATGTGTTTCTTCGACATGGGAATAAGTATATTAATTCATGTTGAAATTATAAAGTTTAGAGATTTTCAATAACGTTTACACTGTTATCTGTTTTCTTTTGACTGTTAACCAAAGGCTCAAGACTACTATCTGCCTTTAACCTATGCGAACATGGTTGTTTCTCCTTTACATTTGGCTCATAGTTTAACTTTTGTGTATTTGAGGTATAATACATGTATCTATATATTTATAAATATTTAATTTCTAAATATTTTTTGAAAATATTAAAATAAAATACAGAATACAACACTTGGATACATAGTTTAATACGTTAGATGTGAAGATGTGATGAAACACATTAATTTCACAATCAACCAAATTGAAACATATTGTTATGGGAGATAGGTAACACAATATTGCAGGTTACCTTCACTCTAATAGTGGACAATCATACTTATGTGGTTCACAGGGCTGACAACTTCATATACAATATCATTGAACATAAGGTACTACACTTTGAATTGGTAGTATCCACTTGTATCATCTCATTGACATTGACTATATATTGTAGTATCGCTATAGTAAATGCGTGGTTATGGCATTCACTTGCCAATGGTACACTATCACACTTATATAGATACGTGGTTATGACATCCACTTGCCAATGGTACTATCACGCTTCCATGCTTGAATTACAATGTGTTACGCTTCCATGCCTGAATTACAATATGTTGTATATTATATGTATGTAAGTTTCATCCTTGCACTATAATGGACAATCACTCGTAAGTGGTGATCGGAGTGTTAGGTGAGCACATCCTCATACCGAAGGTCATTGACCCATAGCTATCATAAGTACATTACAGATGGTATTCACTTGTCGTATATATGAGAGATTCATACTTGTATTATAATGTCTTGTATTGCATTTATGAAAGAGTCATGTTTGCATTACAATGTATAATAAGTCTTACATTTTTGTGGGGTTGTTAATTGAGAACATCTTCGTAAAGATGTTTATTGACCAAAAAATATCACACATACATATCTACATGTTATTTTGAACGAGAATGACAACATAATATCAAACTATGTCAAATGTACTCTCTGGACTGTTTAATATTTTATCTGGGAGTTCTAAAATACAATTCAAAGTGTCTAAACATTTGTCTGCAGCAAAAATCAATGTTAATTATGATTCTCTTGTTAATTTTTGGTGGCATAACATTAAATTTCGCGTGTTTATGCTCATTATTAGGCCTTGATCCGTAACAAATAAAGTTAAGAATTTCCGTATGCAGTCATGTTCTACACTAGGATCGTGTATGCAAAGTTCAAGGAGCAAGCAATTTAGGTAAAACACTACAAACCTGTTGACATTCAACAACTGTCTGGATGTAAAATGGATGTAATCTATGTCACAAGGGAGAAGGAAAGGACATCTCTAGTAAGTTTATATAATACACTACATGTTATTGTCGCTTTAAAGTTTTATCTTCTTGTATTAGATTTCTTTCCAGAACTGCAATTGAAATATCTGATGTCATTTGTTTACTGAGCAGTTCTTTCCAGTACTGTTATATTTGTCTAACTGTTTAAAATTTTTATATGTCCTGTAAAATGAAATCTCCGAATGGCTTGAATATTGTTCTTGTAGCACACCGTTCTCTGTCAACGTGATAATAGCATGCTCCACTGTTCCTATAAGAGGTTTGAGTCATCACATATGATTTTTGGCCATATAATTTTTGTGCTCTTTCATAAAAGAGTTCAATTAATTCCGGAAAAGTTGTCATCGAAATGTTGGCAAAAGACGGATAGTGACTTATACAAGAATGATCCAGCCATGGAGGACCCAAAAATAAGACGGTGTGACATCCAAAAACCCAGGTATTTCGTCGGGGTTGCATGAAGGAAAGTATGAGATGATTAGTGACATGGGTGGAACATCACAAGAGACTTACGACTATTGGCAAGAACATGTTGACTTGATGATACGGGGTCTCAAGGACATTATTTTGAAGCATGAAAATGAAGAGCTCGTGATTAATGTCAACTCACAAGAGTATGCTCACGTAATGCATCAATCCAAAGGGGATAAAAAACCAAAAGGGAGCTCCAAAATTTTTTGAAAGAAGTGCGGGAGATGTACAGAATACGGACACAATCGAACTACATGCCCGAATCCTTCAGTTGGTGTTTCCGGTCAAGATGTCGGCCAATCTCAATCGCAAGCGTCGCAACAAACTATGATTTCCAATGATGAATACAACTGATCCGAGGGAATGAGTGACCAATACTCTTCAAGACGTGTTGGGCAAGACTGAGCTGATTTATTCTACGGATTATATTAATTGTGTGCATGTTTTAGTTAAGTACCTTGACATGTTTATCCGTTATTTAACCCTTTTTGTTTGATGTATTAGTGTGTTATCTGGTTCTATGCGTTTTTATCCGCTGTTGTGAACTTTTGATAATTTATGAATCCGTTTCCTTGCATTTTTATCCATTACAACGCGTTTTTATCCACTGGGGGTGGTGACCTGCTACAACCGGTCACTACCCCATGAATTTCCGTTTTTTTTTTGTCCGTTAGTGGGGGGGGGGGGGATCCACCGCCAAAAAAATGCACCCCACCCCCTGGACGCACTATAGCCAGACCCCATATATTTACGTGGTGTTTGTTGTAATATCATCTGACATCAGCTCACACACTCTTACTATTTGCGAAACATAACATTAGAAGATTCCTAAAAAAAAAGAAAAAATAAAACATTAGAAGAAAATGAATATGAAAAAATGTGCAATGTCCCACGTGCAAAGCGTGTGCTTCTAACTAGTACTATTAAGTGTAATTATCATATCCCAAAATTCTAACATTAGATGTAGTCAGGCCCCTCAGTTTGAGCAACTAATTTTATCATCATCTGTCAATTGTTCACTGGAATTACGCACAAACCTTAACAATTCTGACAATATACCAAGCTTCAATGTACATTTAGGGAAAAAAACATACATTATTAAGTTGTCCTTTCTTTTATTGGTCTAACATCATCCATGTTGGCTAATTAAGATGAATTCTCATAGCCTAATGGAGTGTCAGTATTTCCTTTCTTGTATTAAAGAAATATTTTCATGTATAACTTTTTTTCGCATCCCGACAAGTATAAACAGTTCAGAAATGATAAGCTGTAGATATTGGTGATTATTATCATTTTATAAAAATAAATTGTAGTTTCACTTGTAATGATACATTCGATAAATAGGTGTTGGCTACTACTCAACGTAAGTATTAGAAATTACTCGTAAAATTAAAAAGATATGCTTAGAGCTTCTAATATGTGGGTGTTGTGTGAAAACTGGCTAGTTTAAGATCCTGTAACTACATCTAGTGAGATTTTTACGTAGCTAAACTGCACATGGGATGAGATTCCATAGTTCATTTTCAATTAAAAAAAGGAATAATCATTTTATTTATAATTAACAACAAATTTATGTATAATTATTTAAATAAATTGAGAGCCAAACAAATTAAAGAAACATATAAAGAGAAAAAAAATTAATAATTACATCCATGAGATATGGAGGAATAAATTTATAGAATTTTGCCTTAAGACGGTAGATAATGAAGAATTTGAAGTGAACGTGAAATGTTATGTAAGTTAAGGTTCTTTATATTATTGGTGTGGGTTGTACATATATATATATATATACACACACATATATATGTATATATATATACACACACGATATGTAATTATACTTTCGTTTGGTTGATACTTTACTTTGCTTCCTTTCTAATGTTGCTTTTGTTTAATTTTTTCAAAGTTAATTTTTTAATACCTATTTTGTTTAGTTAATTTTTAATGGATTTTTCTTGTCTTCTTGGTTATTCTTTATTTGTGATACACGCATACACTGTTATCATAGAAGGTTAATTGGATTGAATTTAAGAATAAAATATTAAATGAAAAATATAGTGTAAGTGTTGCACTAAAAATATTAATAGTTGTAGTTTTAATTCATCAATGCATAAAGAAAAAAAAATTATGTTCAAAGTATAAGACGAAATGGAAACCGTTTATTTGTCATTTCTATATTTTTTTTTGAAATATTCTATGTTTTTTTTATTGAAATGCTATTTTTCAATGCTAATTTTTTATAAGCTATTTTATTCATTAAATTTATTTTATATATACGTTGATTTTTTTTTCTTTGCGAGATATACATTACTATCATGTAAAGTTATTTGAAATCTACAATACTTACAAAAAATTTGCATTAAAAAAGTAAAAAATGTAGTGAAAAGTATTCACTTTAAAATTAAAACTTGAAGTTTCATTATATACCAATGCATATAAGAAAAAACAAATCAGTGTAAAAGAGTACGGTTGGAATTAGTAATTCGAATGAGTTTGTTCCAAGATTTTAAATTTATTAATTTATTAGTGTGGGTTGGTATTTTGTTCATGTTCTATGTAAATATAGTTTTGTTGTTCACACTTTCATATACACAGTTTCTAAGGTTAGTTTTATTTTTCCTATCAATGCATAGAGAAACGAAAAGCTTAATTGAAGGTGTATGGTTCAATTTAAAAATTCACTTTATATTTAAATTTTTTAGTTATTATGCACAGAGAAACGAATAGTTTAATCGAAGGTGTATGATCCAATATAAAAAATTTATTTGTTTTGAAGATGTTAATTTATTATTACCTACTTTTTAGTTAATTTTTGTATATGTTCCCTTTTCTTGTCCCCTTGATTTTTTTTTTCTTTGTGAGAGATACAATACTATTATGTAATGTTAATTTAATTGAAGACTTTCATAAAGATATTTCCACTGAATTCATAATCAATATCATAATTTTCATCAATCTCCCCACACACACACAAATGTAAGTAAGAAAGTGATAAATAAATATTAGATTAGATTTATGACATTCATGCTCATATTTTGACAATTTATTTGCTTAATTGACATATTCTTTTTTATGTTACATTATGTTACATTTTTCTTATAAACATAAAATTCTGATGTTCGGTTGTCACTGTCATTCTTTTGATATGCCTGTTTGCTCTTGGTAAATTTGAAAAATATCGGTATTCATATTTTCCCCTCACAGTTTTAAATATTTGAATGCTTTTATATAAAAAAATAAAATTTTGTTAGGAAAAATTGAAATATAATTGGATGGCCTAAAATATTTAAATCTTTTTTTCTACTCCTACTTCTTTATGCCTTTTTTTTTAAATAAAAAAAAATGGTTAGTTATCACCATGCCTTTATGCTTTGAATGCTTATTTGCTCATTTTAGCACTTCTTTTGAATTAAAAGTAAGGATACTTTCATGAAAATGGTTGGTTATCACCGTGCATTTATTTTTATGATAGTAACCTTATGTTAAGAACTTTTAAATCTTTATATTTTTTGTCTTACGTTTAACATTCTTTTAAATTTTTCGTATGCTTTCATTATAAGATCAAACTGTTACATGGGATTAATTGAGCTTGCTATTGGAAAATAAAAATTCTTTAGATAAAACTTCATCGTCAATGCAAAGAAAATAAAAAAATGAATTGTTCAAAAGATTTGAAAAGATTCATGGAAATTTGATTTTTTAAGTATTCATACTTTTATATGTCATTAAAAATTGAGTTTCGAAGATATAATATGCAAATCTAGCACATAACACACACATGTCATACTGATAATTTTTCCAAAATAAAATGTGGCAGAAGGAGGATAAAACTCTGTCATTTCTCTCTCTCTCTCTCTCTCTCTATATATATATATATATATATATATAGTGTTTTTGACACGAAATCCATTGATTTGAGAATTATAAAATATAAGTATTTGGGCACATTTAATTGCAAATGCATAAAGTTACGAAAATAAGTTCTTCAACTACTAAATCCATAAAGAGTTGAATATCACTCAAATCTTATGTCTTGAAAAATAAAAAAAGTTGTAAAGAAAAGCTACAAAAATAATCGTATGGCCCAAGAGATTAACAACAAATTGCTTTCACTCATTTTTTTAGGTTTTGGATGCTTCTTTACTCAATTTTGCACTTCTTTTAAATAAATTTGAATACGCTGTCATGTAAAAAACTAATACATAAATAAATAAATGCAATGTTTGATTATCAATGGCCTTTATTTGTTTTCTTATGTTTAGTATTCTTTAAAAAAAATGTAGTCTTTTTTTATAGGATACATTGTTTTGAAATGAGATTCATTGAGCTTGGTATTGGAAAATAAAAATTCTTTAGATAATGATTTATCTTCAATGCATAGGAAAGTGAAAAGTGAATCGTTAAGAGATTTTAAAAGATTCATGAAAATGAGATGTTTTAAATATTTATACTTTTACATGTCATTCAAAACTGAGCTTTGAAGATATAATAGGCAAATTGGCCACTTAACAAACACATGTTACAGTGACATTTTTTCTCAAATCCTATAAAATTCTTGTTTATCCTTTTTTTATTAAAAGAAAGAATAATGTTTGAGGAAAAAAAGAAAACAACGGAATTTCCTAAAAATTGAAATCTTTATTTTCACTACTACTTATAGTTTCTCTATAATGTTTATTAGCTCATTTCTAGCTTTTCTTTCAAATTAAAAGTGAAGGCATTGCTATAGATAGAATAATACATAAATAAATAAAAAATTATGTGGCATTCTTTTTTTCTGAGAGTCTATTATTTTTTTTGGATGAAGATTTTTTTTTTTTTTGTCATGAGATTCATTGTACTGGAAATTGAAAAAAAAATTATATGAATATTCTACATAAATAAATGAAAAAATAATGTGGTATTCTTTTTTCTGAAAGTCTATTCTTTTTTTTGTCATGAGATTCATTGCACTCAAAATTGAAAAAAAAAGTTATATGAATATTCTTTAATTATTATGCATAGAGACATGAAAACTGACTTTTTCAATTATCAATGCCCCAGATATTTGAAAAGATTCATGAAAAATTAATTTTCTAAGCAAGACATGTCATTTTAATCGAGTTGGCAACATGTAATTGGTTGTTATATTCTTACATGTCATTAGAAAGTGAGTTGTCAAGATTCAATTGACCAATTCAGCCACATAACACGACACATGTCATACTAATAACTTTTCGGAAATCCTATGTGGCAGAAGGAGAATTAACCTCTCTCATTGCTTTACTTTTATATAGATATAGATTATCATATCCCAAAATTTGATTAATTAGCCACAATAGGGGGGGGGGGGGTTAACCATCCCCCACCCATGCCTAAAATCATCCTCACCTCCCCCCCCCCAAACGTCGGAGATGCTCTTAACGAAATAATATTACTAAAAATATAAAGTTTACGATTTGGAGACTTAAACGACTGATTTTGGCCGAAATTGCGTGGTATTCTTGACTTTGTCACGAGTTCTTCTTAGGCAATCGATTCTATTCAAATAATTTGCGGCTTGAACCCGTTCTTCAATCCTTCAACTCTAACTTTATTATACGTCCGGACTGAAATAGTTTTTCTGAATTGGACAAGTTCCTTCCTGCATCACTTCTTCAAGGAAAAATAACTTTTTTTTTTTAGGGAAAAACTGATGTCATTAACCATAGGTTGTCAAACCCGAAAGATCAAACAAAAATACATCATTTGCCCAAGAGGGAATAGAGGAATAAAATGACATATTATCTTCATGTAAACATTTTTTTGCAAAAGTATGGGCCAGCTGGTTTCCGTCGCGGAGTGTAAATGCGAATTCAATCCTGGCAAAGTCTCGAAGTCTTCTAGTGCATGCATCCAAAATGGTTCTCAGGTCAGAAAGGGCTGTTGCTGCTGTGATCTTACCGGCGAAGCCCGCCTGTAACAGTTTAACGGCGTTGAGACTATCCGATTCAATAATAACATCCGCCAGCTTTAACTCCGACGCAAGTTTCAACCCCTCCTCCAACGCAGCAATCTCACATTATCATATTTATTTATTGAAAACTCAACCTTTTAATACCTACTGATCTATTCTGTTCATAAACTTTGCCATACCAAGCTAAACTTGCTCTCACAAAATATAATATTTTTCTAGGCTGTAATGTTGTATGTGAGTCAGATTTTGTTCTGGTTAAAAAAAAAGTCAGATTTTGTTAAGCAGATGTGTGATAGAAGTTTAACACCAAAACAAAACCACGAAATGAATAAGTTCCCTCCAAAAAATGAACACAAATTATTCATGTTCACGAAATACATGTAATGAATCATTATACTAGTCATTCCCCGGAAGAAAATATTCACGCGTGAGAATTCCTGTCCGAAACCCGATTCAGGGTATTTACTTAATTTTTATTTTAGGGTTATTTGTGATGATGGACCGAAATGCATTCATTGAAAAGATGGTGATTTGTTGCAGGCGAATTAAATTGATCCAGCCCTTCGTTGTCGGCGACGGTGGTGTTGATGAAACTGCCTGTGGTGTTGTAGATATTGGGGTTTGGTTTGCCACATTGGCGTGACGGGCACTAATTAGGAGGGGATGAGAGGGACATTGGTGGTGTTGCGCTGGTTATGTTGTTGGTGGTGATATGGTAGTGGTACTGGTTAATGGGTTGTACCCATAGAGGTATAACGGGCTTTCCACACGAGCTAGTATCATTCTCTCAAAACTTATGGGTAAAAATCATACTTACCCTATGGAAAATTGGTATATTCTACCCCACCAAGTCACCAACTAATATCGTAATCCGGTGAACTCTTCGAGGTCTAATTGAGTAGGTGGAGTTTGCACATTTCAATCTTTGACTGTTTGCTTATAGATATTAAGTTCGAACATTCAGCTAATTCAAGAGGGGAGATGATTCTTACAAATCAACATTTGATTCTTACAAAGCCACTTCCTATTTTATGTGGCATATGACAACTTTACCCTTGTAATTATTATGATAACCTCCACATTTAATTAGTAGCTCAAAATTTTCAAGTTCCAAGAACCATGTCTCCTCTAACTAGGTGGTTACATGATTTTCTTTCTATATTATAATTATTGTTATTTATATATAGGTTAAATAAAAAGAAATTAAAATAATATTTAAATAAAATTAATTAAGCTATATTGCTCCGAGTCAACTATATTCTGTAAATTAATTTTTTTCTTCAGAGGCAGCTTATATTAACTGGAGTGAAATTACAATTTAACCCCAAAACTATTTATTATATTAGTATAACTACTATCCACCCCTATCAGTATTTTTTTAGACCATTTCTTCATCAGGTATTCAGATATATTATTCTTGTTCTTTCTAATACACATAACTAATTTTAAAGTGACCGGCGCCGGCCCGTTATCAATCTAAAACAAACTTATCAACCTCCTTATTCACATTCACATCCAACTTTTCACAATAACAACAACAAAAGCAGATAAAAATGGAGAGAACAAAACCACCAATCTGAGCATATTGAACAACCAAAACCAACGAACATTTAACACACAATCACCATCCTGTCAATATATAGTACCAATTGTAATTTGACTTTGCTATTTGATATAATTTATTCAAGTATAATGGGAATGAAAAAAATAAAATAAAAATAATTTATAGGATATAGTTGACTCGAAGCAGTATAGTTTATTTAATTTTATTTAAATAATATTTTTATTTATTTTCTATTTAACGTAAAAATAAATAACAATAATTATAATATAAGAATAAAATCATGTACCACTCTGTTTCTTCTCTTTAGCCCTATTCTGACTTTTACCACTATTCACTGGGTCACTTTGATCCGGTGATTTGACTATCGAAATGATGAAATTTTTTGATATTTTTTCATCGTGTTGTAGAGTAAAAGTTGCATTATAACACAGTGAAAAAATTATTAAAAATCGAATCGTTTTGCTGTCCAAATCACCCGGTCAAAGTGACCCAGATACGAGTTAAAAAGTCAAAGTAGGGCTAAAGAGAAGAAACGGAGTGGTAACCACCTAGTTAGAGGAGATGTAGTTCTTGGAACTTGAAAGTTTTGAGCTACAAATTAAATATGGAGGTTATCATAATAATTGCATGGGTAAAATTGTCATATGTCACATAAAATTAGAAAGTGGCTTTGTAAGAATCAAAAGTTGCTTTGCAAGAATCATCTCCCATTCAAGAGTTGTCTATTGTATTCTCATTTGCTAGTCTCTCAGTTCAAACTTGAATTTTATCAATGTGTGTTGAATGATAGAGACTGGCAATTGATTGACAAATAGGAGTCTGGCAACGAGCAACGTTCATTTTCGACGATCCAACATCGTTTAGGGTGTCAAATTACTTTGTTTTGACAACTCCTTTTGTCAAATCGTTTAGGGTGTCAAATTCTATACTATTTTTGTAAGACTTTATCGTGCAATAATTCGAGATGGACAACTTCTTTTGCTATTTCGCAAATTAGGACTGTCATTTACCAGTACACGTTTGTAACGTTTTCAATTTTTACATTAACTAGGCGATAACCCGTGCTTTGCGCCGGTATTACAAGCAAATACCTTAGAGCATCTCCAATGTTAGTAGTTGAAAATCATGTATAGTTCAAGTAAAATTTTCATTATTTATTTTAATTATTCAACAAAATTCATATGATCTCCGATGATAGCTCAGTGGTAGAGCGTTTAAAAGCCCCTGCATGAGGTCTCGGGTTCAAACTCGAGGAAAACAAAAATATTGTCAAGAAAAATGATGCTATGTAAAAGTTAGCTAGAGTTTAGTTCTTGTTTGTAGAAATTAAATGAAAATAAAAATTAAATTATAAAAAGAGGAGAGAGATAACACACAAAAACAAAAAAAATGAACTATCCATGTTTCGATTCTTTAGAAGTAGAGAGCGATTTTTTTTGGAATTTTAGGCGGTTAGTAGACTTGTAAGATCTAAGTGACCCAATGAAGTTCAATGTCATCTTTACCATGGTTATTGTGGTAAAAATAACCACAATAACCATAACATGTCAAAGAGAATTATTTATATGAGCAGGTCGGTAAACGTCCTATATCATCGGTCCTATCATGTTCTACAATTGGTGGGTAGTTTGGTAGTAAGTATTCCTTTATGAATCTTTTAGTCCATTCCCAATATTTTCTATGGAGAAAGTTGTAGTAAGCATTCCTTTATGAATCTTTTAGTCCATTCCCAATATTTTCTATGGAGAAAGTTATATGATCTTAAAAAATTATAAGAAAATATTTTGTTTTTTAGTCACATACTTGTCTTACATATGCTGAAAACATAAAAAATTGAAAAAGGAACAAAACGGGACCACGTAACTTTTCTCCTTCACCTACATCCATATATGTGATCAACTCCTAGCAATGAATAACGTAACTTTTCTCCTTCACGTACGTCCATATATGTGATCAACTCCTAGCAATGAATATGCGACAAAGTAACGACTACTATGAACCAACACTCTAAAAATTATCAATTTACAAACTATATTCCTCAAGAATGATTCTACCCATTGAATTCCACTGTTAACATAAAAATCAAGTGAAGCCAAGTGATATTGTTAATTATCATTTATTTGAAAACCTATGGACAGATAAAACTTTGTTATTCATTAGAGAAATATATGAACATATGAAAGTTAACCTGAACCGCTAGATAGATCAACATTTCTTCTGCGGTAGCCAAGATCCAAGAGCCACGCGTCCCCTTCTCTTCTACCAACCTTCTTTGCTTGCCGTCGTGCACTTGGATAAACTTTTCTTCTTATTGCAAAATTAAAATAACAGTAACGACGAAACATATCTTAGAGTTTAGCGATACTACATTATCATGTATACGATAATGGAAAAAAACCCTCTACCAACTTGATCTTCATGTGGTTTTATGTAAATGATACTAAACATATATAGACATCAAGATCTTGTGGTTTGAAACGTGCATTAGATTTAAATGAACAATAATTTATTTTTACGTACTAGAAAATTCCAAAAAAAAACATAAGTTATGTCCCATGAGAAAACCTGCTCTGGTAGCTCTGATGCAGCCATAGGAAAGCCACCATCATAACCATATCCCATCCATACAACCTTCTAGATCTCCATGCGACCCTGGATTGGAGTTGCACCAAGTCATTGAAGGGTGAAATTTTGTAATTTATTAACCAAGAACATAACGTGCCTATATGAATATAACTCGTGATTTTATATCAATTGAATTCTTAATTAATACTATATCTGTTTCTTCTCTTTCACGTTATTTCATTTTTTGACACTATTCACTGGGTCATTTTGACCGGTGATTTGGTTAGCAAAAATATACACGAATCTGGTAATCTTTGCGTGACACCGTAGAGTAAACTTTACTCTACATTCCTATGAAAAAATTGACAAAAAGTTACATCGTTTTGATATCCAAATTATCAAGCCAAAGTGACCCAATTACGGATAAAAAAGTCAATCGAAGGGGAAAGAGAAGAAACATAGGTAGTAATCATTTGTAATTCTCATTTAATGGTAGCTAATAGTTAAATAAATATTTACTGTTACATTGGCCCTTATCTACTTAACAACTCATCCGTTTTTATATTCATCTTGATAAATAGAAATTCAAGTAATTCATTTTATGTTTAATGTGTGTTAGAATTTTAAATGAGGTGCTAAATTTTTATTGGCTATGTCATGACACATAATGATGACTTGGCATGTCAAATGACAAGTGGATAGTGATATTTACTCACCTCATAACTTTTATTAATAATATAGATATAGATATAGATATAGATTAGAGTTTATGATATTTAAGCCACAACAATAATTGTTGCTTCTCGATTATTATTTTGAGTTTCTCAGTTTTTTAGACCTCTTTTATCTCTCAATATCTTTGTTTCACTTTTTTTACTGCTTCTACACTGCATCAGCAAGTTCCCTGTAAGAGAAACCACGTGGAAAATGAATCACGGAAAGCTATTCATCTTAGGAAGGAGGAGCGCTGTAATATTATCACCAATAGCCAATAATGTGTGTATATTAGTATATATTGTCGACTTACCTCATACTATAGCCATTCAATTTGCCCATCATCTAGTGCTAGTGAGGGAGAGAGAATGGCTCACCTAGTGTTCATTCCTCCACCGGGACACAGCCACATCTTCGCAGCCGTGGAGCTTGCCAAAGTCCTGGTGGAGCACGAGCACCGCCGCCGCCTATCCGCCACCATCCTCCTCATGACATTCCATGACGCCATCAAACCTGAATCTCTCGCGTCCTCCTCGGGGTCTCATGATCGGATCAGCTACGTCCACCTCTCCGCCGAGGGCTACAAGCCGGACCCCACCCAGCCGGAGCTCATGAGCTTGCCAAGCTTACTCATATATCACAAGTCTCAGGTCAGAGACTTCCTCGCCGAGTCGGCTCGGTCCGAGTCGACTCGGCTGGCCGGCGTCGTGGTCGACATGTTCTGCGCGCCGTTGGCCGACGTCGCCGACAAGATCGACGTCCCGGTCTACTTCTTCTGCGCTTCCGGCGCCGGGTTCCTATGCCTTGCGTTCCATGCTCTCGAACGGGACCTTAGTGAGTTCAAGGACTCGGACACCGAGTTGGTCGTTCCCGGTTTCGTCAACTCGGTTCCCGCCAAGGTGTTACCTCCCGAGTTCACGGGCGGTGATTGGTCCAAAATGTTCCTGTCCTGGGTTGCCAAATGCAAACATTCCAAGGGCATTCTCGTTAATACATTTTTTGAGCTGCAATCCCATGCGATCACTTATTTGTCGGAGAACGACACGATTCCTCCGATCTACCCGGTGGGGCCAATAATAAACCTCAAAGGCGTACCGAACAAAATCCGCACCGGCATATCCGACTCCATCATTAGCTGGTTGGATAGTCAACCGAAATCATCGGTAGTGTTTCTCTGCTTCGGCGGAACGCTGGGATCATTTGACAAGGATCAAGTGATGCAGATTGCGCGCGCTCTGGAAAATAGTGGGACACGGTTCTTGTGGTCCCTACGCCAACCGCTACCAAAGGGTCAACTAGCATATCCTCCTGACCATGGTGACGTGGTGGAAGCTCTCCCTAAAGGGTTCTTGGAAAGGACTGCAGGGACCGGGAAAGTGATTGGTTGGGCGCCACAGATAAATGTGTTGTCCCATCCTGCAGTGAGAGGGTTCGTTTCCCACTGCGGTTGGAATTCGTCTTTAGAGAGTATATGGTTCGGCGTGCCTATATTGACATGGCCGCTTGCCGCTGAGCAACAGAGTAATGCTTTTGAATTGGTAAAAGAGTTGGGAATCGGGGTTGAGCTAACGCTAGATTACAAGAAGGAGGTTGGCTCGGACGCAAATTATCTGATAACAGCGGAGGAGATAGAGAAAGCTTTAAAGAAATTAATGGAGGTTAGCAACTCCGATGACAGCTTAATCAAGCAGAAAGTGATGGATACGAGCAAGAAAAGCAAGATGGCTGTAGAAAAAGGTGGTTCGTCATATGCTTATCTGGATCGCTTCATTGAGGACGTGATAGGTGACTCGAATCTAAAAAAATAAACTTTATGTGGTCTAAATGACGTGGTAATTTGCCTTAAAAATAATGACGTCGCTTATTGTTTCAATGGTTGATCTAGGTTTTTATTTCTCTGGTTATGAATTGATGGTGTGGTAATTTTCGATAAAAATAAAGATGTTGTCGCTTAATGTTTCAGTGAGTTATGTGGGTTCGTATGCGTGGATTTTGAATAATATTGCTGCCATATTTCTGTCTCATTCCATTCTTTCTTGTTTTTCTCATGTTGTATGTGTTATAGGAAAGCCAGAAAACTCCCACGCCTTTGGGTGACAAAGTAACAAAAACTGCTCGCGCATGTAGTTATAAACCAATTCGGTATTTCCAAGCTACTCGTAGGAGGTCGCTATTGTTCATTTTCTATACTAAGCTGAAGGGTTTGCTTAATGATTTTTCAGACTACCAATTTTAAGCATGTGCATTGTTCGTGGTATATTGATTCAAAGAATCCTTTAAGGAACATAACAATAAATAAAATTATAAACACACGGGCTTAGAATTTAGGGTAATTGCTTGTGCTAATTTTGTTTTTTGTTAGTAGTTTTTGTTAGATGTGATATTTCCCTTAAATATTATCATTTTTTGTAGATTTAAATTTAATCACAATTAGAAAAGCATGTTTATTTTGATTAAAAAATGTTTATACAACATGACTAAAACAACAAACAAACTCGCCATAAAACAAACTCAGTGTATTCTTACCATTCTTGTGAATTGTACCTATGATAAGTTTTATTTAATCTTTTCTATGTAGATTTATATTTTGTAGATCAACAAACATCCACGGCCTTTCAGTTGTCAAGTACAAAACAAACATAAAAATCTGCACGTAGTGTCAAATGAAGTGTACAACATCGTCACTTATAGAAAGTTGCTGCTCATTGCCATATTCTTAATGTTCATGTATCGTTTATGAGAGCTACATTTAACAAACTGTAGGGGCTCGTTTATGAGAACATATTCTTAATGTTCATGTATCGTTTATGAGAGCTACATTTATCTTATCTCTTGTTTAGGTGAATGTGGTTCGTCATATGCTTATTTGGATCGCTTCATTGAGGACGTGATGGGTAACTAAAATCTGAAAGACTAAAAAAACTTTATGTGGTTAAAATGGTGTGGTAATTTGCCATAGGCTTAATTATTTAATCCATACCCCCAGTTTGCCGAAACTATCACATTACAACCCACAGTTCTAGAACTAGCTGATTGCATCCCCCATTTGTAAAAAATACGTCAATGTCAAACTGGGAACGAAATTCAACCACAAATTCAAACACGGCGAAGGTATTTTCATAAAATTCTTTTATAATACAATCGCATCACATTGTTTCAGATAATGCGATAAAATTTTGTTCTCAGTTGCACATTGAGGTATTTTTTGCAAATGGGGGATGCAATCAGCTAGTTCTAGAAGTGGAGGTTGCAATGTGATAGTTTCGGCAAACTGGGGGTATGCATTAAGTAATTAAGCCTAAAAATAAAGATGATGTTGTTTAATGTTTCAAAGGATGATCTAGGTTCGTATTTTCTCGATTATGAATTAATGGTGTATTTTTGATAAAAATAAAGATGTTTTTGCTTAATGTTTCAGTGAGTTACCTGAGTTTGTATGCATCGGTTATGAATAACATTGCTCCCACCTTTTTTTCTTTATCTAATTCCATTCTTTCCGGTTTTCTCACGTTGTCTATATTATATGTAAGTCTTTATTGCGCCTTGAAGAAGGAAAGCCAGGAAACTAACACACCTTTGGGTGACAAAGTAGCGATAACTGCTATCGCAAGTAGTTACAAACCAAGTCGGTATTTTCCAGCTACTCGTAGGAGGTCGTTATTGTTCATTTTCTATACTAAGCTGAAGGGTTTGCTTCATGAATTTTCAAACTACCCGTTTTAAGCACGTGCAACACGTAGTATATAGATTCAAAATAATGCCTTTAGAACATAACAATAAGGAAATTCTAAAGACATGGACTTGAATTTGGGGAAACTGCTTCAACTAAATTAGTTTTTGTTAGATGTGAATCTTTTCCTTAACTATTGTCATTTTTTGGTCGATTTTAATTTAATCGCATTAGAAATGCATGCTTATTTTAATAAAAAATGTTTATATAGCATGACTCAAACTACAAAACAAACTTCTTCTAAAAAAACAAAACAAATTCGCAATAAAGCAAACTCATGCACATTCTCAAATTAATCTTGCGAATTGTACCTATTATAAATTTTATTCAATCTTTTCTACTGCAGATTTATATTTCTTAGATCATCAAGTATCAACAAACATTCAGGGCCTTTTAATTGTGTTAGAAATAAAAACCACAAAAATCTGCAAGCTAGTAGGGTCAAATCAATTGTACAACAACACCACATATCAAAGTCTAGTATAGAAAGTTGCTGTTCATTCTCATATTCTTAGTGATCATATATCGTGTATGACACTTAGGATTTTGATTTATTTGACCCTCCAAGCTCTTTTGCTACTTTGCACAAAAGAGACTTCAATGTAACGGAAAATCATGCGACACCAGTGTGAAGAGGTTAAGGGAATAGAGCTAAAAAAAAAGGTACCACTATGATTCTTCTCTTCTCCGTCAATTTGACTTTTTGACTCGTATCTGGATTAATTTGACGGCAGTAATTTAGATCGCAAAACGACGCGATTTATTGGTAATTTTTTCACTGTGTTATAAAACAACTTTTACTCTACAATACTAAGAAAAATTATCAAAAACTTGCATTATTTTGCCATCCAAATCACCGGGTCAAATTGACCCAATGAATAGTGCAAAATGTGAACTTGCATTAAACAAACAGTTAAGCAATACGATGATTTCGATTCTAATGAGTATTTGTATGATCATAATATCACATACGGTAAAACCTCTATAAATTAATAATGTTGGGACCAGGATATTTTATTAATTTAGCGAGATATTATTATATCGATAAATTAATAATTTATTAATTTGTAGAACTTTTATGTATGTCCTTTACATTTCTTAGTCTAATGTATTAGTTACAATGTATATTAGTTGGAGATGAAAAATAATTTACAGAAACAAGTTTCAAAGAACATTCTATGAATGTGCATTCACAAATTAATTGCAAACGGCAACAACTCTTTACACCTTTTTGTTGCACTACCAGAAGAAAATGCCCCAACTCTTAAGTGCAATGAGGAGATTTAAAGATGAACTCAATATAGATTCGAAGTTCAACAAAAAAACAGGTGACTATAGATTCATTTTTTACTAGACAATCTTAGAATTTGAAATCTTTTAGTAATTACTAATTTATAGATTCGTTGGAACCAATATATGCACACTGGGATTTCAGAAAAGTTATTATCTTATTATTTTATCGATTGGGGTCCAATTTTATACTGGTCCCAAGTTGGGACTAGACAAATTATTAATTTTATCGATGTTATTAATTTATCGAGTATTAATTTATAGAGGTTTTATTGTATGATTCTAGAGTCTCTGTGATGAAAAAATATTGCTTCCTCATATATATTTGTTATATTATGATCAAAAAATACTCATTAGAATTGAAATCATCATATTTGCTTATCTATTTGCAAGAAATCTTACATGCTATGTGTTTTATTATTAATCATACCACTATAAGAATTATCGACCAAAGTGAACGCATGAAAAGTTCTCAAATAAGTGTGACTACGTTTAGAATCTATATAATAAATCAGCTATGTATTTCCTTCTAAATAATAGTCAACGAAAATATTGTAGCCATTCAATCTAAATTAATGTCTCAAGAGTCAAGACATTTTGATTCGTTGATCTACAATTCTTTTATATTAAAGAACTTATTAATAAAAAAAATTATTTAAAACGCATAAATGATAAGATATTGTTATATCTTAAAATCTCTTTTTCATCTAACTAACTATTCCAAAATCATGTTTTATCTTGGATAACGTTTCTGAAATATATCTTAGATCTAAAAGAACATATTTTTATCTAATTGATTATTAAACGTCTATGAACATAAACAAAATAATTGTATATAAATTTATTATTAAAATTTATCTGTAGAAATTAAATATAAATCATATTTTATAATTACCCTACAACCACGGGTGAGTCTAAGTGATATATCATAAGTGTCCCACGGACACAGGTCATTTGCTAGTATTTGAAATAACAACATGATCTAACATTTACATCATATGTCTCTAGAAGTGGCATTCGTTGATCTAACATCTACCAAACTGCTTTGTTTGGTATTTTTCGATAATATGTCTGCAAAAAAATGAATCTTGTACACTTTATGCTCATGCATCATCTTCCTCATATTCATCTTCTTCATTTTTTTTCTTTTTAATTATTATCTTGTGTGTTCATTGTTTTGTTCTTGCTGTGTTTAGATTAAGTCACTACAGGAAATATTGCATAAAACGACGGTAAGAAAATTAGAACCGACGTTTTTTATTTCAAATCCGACGATTTGCTCTTTCCTGTCGTAAAATACGATATTATTACGGTTATCAAAATTACTGTCGTATTTTAAATGTTTTTACTACGTACGGTTAATTAACATTACGCCGTTTCTTGTCAAAATTACGACGGAAAATATTACCTTCAAAATATTGATACTCCCGCCCAATAATTTTTACACTCCCGCCTCTAAAAAGTCATTATCTTTTTCATAAAAGATCCCACTACTTCCCTGTGGATATTTTTTATCATCCACGTCTTGTCGACCGACCCATCCCCTTCTTCTCCACGACGAAGAGACTCCAACAATCTGTGAGAAGCCCAGGCGATAGGCGTATTTTCATTCTTCTTCGGATCCACCTCGATCGGTGTATTAATCTCAATTGGGCGATCATTGTATTAATCTCCAATCGGAGAACTCATCTTGTAAGCCGTCCTTGTAGTGTTTCTACTTCTTTTCTCCCCCTGCATCTGATTTAGTGCTTCACTAACTATCTCTCCCATTGTGAAGTAGGAAAACAGCTGGGTACGAGGACTGGGTCGATTGGAGAGTACTAAGAGATACTACAACTCGATATTCGTCGATTGGAGAGTACTTGGGCACTACCAGGTTTTTCTTCACTTCATCCTTTGAATAATGAAATTTTCCAGTAAGAGCTATTACAACTTGTAATGATTTGAGTTATTCGTATTATTTTTTAATTTTCCTAGGGTTTTTTTTCAATCCAAATTGAGATTTTAATGGGTTATTATCCCTTGTATTGATCGAATTACCAGTTTCTGTCTCCTCTGAAGGCATGAAAATGGGTTATCATCCGCAATTAGTTTTCAAGATTATGTAAGACATAAAAAGTATAAACTAAGAAAATCCAAAATAACAAATCGCTCTTTTCTCTTCCTTTCAAGTTACTCTTTTTTAGATTGGGTTTCAACTAGACATAAGTGGGGTTTTTAAGGTATTGGATAAATTGTTTGAGCGGTGGGACAAAACTCATAACATAGGCTGATGAGTGATTCACCATGCGTAATAAGAAAAGCGAAGCTATCTGCAGGGGACTTTCAAAGTACCAGGTATGGACAACTGATTTGATGAAGTAATTTCTACTATATTTGTCTCGTGTCGATGGTTATTTACCGTATACATACTTCACTTAAAATTAAACAATTAGGATAGTGATAGATGAGAACTCCTGTAAAACGAAGTGTCTAATCTAAAACATAACTTTTGATTGGATGAACATTCATACCAGACTGATGTAGGTTCCCAAGGTATGTGAAGCTTCTCAAATTGATTTGTTTATAACAATTTCAGTACTGATATGCTGATTCTTGGCCTTGGGGAGTTGGGTTAGAGAGCTACAAGACTATTCAGACTTCACATTCAGTAGTTAAACTGTTTTTGTTGTTTACATTTACAGTCTTTATTTGCATATGCGACATGCTAATTATAAATATTTCTTTCAATATTCCTCGTAAGTGTTTAGTTAGGTTGGCTTCATTAAATCAAGAGTCTACCATATAGACATGTGTGAACTGGGTAGTGTTGGCTCGTACATAAAAGGTTTCAAAGAACAAATCCAATTCCACACACTGTTCAATCCAACAGTTGGAACTCTTGATCTTCCATGAGCAACATATATGAAGAAGCTTGTTATTGCCTATTTGAACTTCATGAAAATACCATTATCAGACTACATCTTGATTTGTTGTCTTTATTGTCTTTATTTTACAGATTCTAGAATATACAAAATTATATGGAAAAATGGACATCCAAAAAGTCGATCATATTCATATCCAGGACATGAACCATATGTATTTTTCAGTAGGTTATGCAAGTTTTCTTAAAGCCGTAGTTTAAATAAAATACGACGGTCATAGAACCGTAGTTTATAAATAAATACAACAGTTACAATTGACTGTCGTGTTTACAAATACGCGTTCTAGTGTCCGTTGTTTATAGCTTATAAAAAGACAGTTTAATGGTGACCGCCGTTTTTATAAATACGACGGTAAAGAGGGCGTTGTTTGGATAAAAACGACGCATTTCAATACGACGATATTATTTTCCGTCGTATTTTGAAAAAACGACGATTTCGGCCTAGAATCGACAATTTTTAACCGTCGGTTTACGCAATAATGTCTGTAGTGATGAACGTTTACTATCTAAATACAATATCTATATTTCTCTCATACATGTCTCGATTTCACATGATTCTGATGTGCTTTGTTCGTACATACTACCTACATACAGGGCACTCTCTAGACCAATTTATGGCTTTCCTAGGGGCCTAAAAATGTGAAGGGCCCAATTTCCAATAATAACGAGGATTATATAGGTAATTTTACATACATATATTTATGATTCACACGTTTCTCTTACAAAAATGGTCTTCTGTTTCCGAATATTTTTTCGATTTGTAGTTCCTTACATGATTACCTTATGTTGATGTTTAATTGTTTTTTTTTTTTAAAAAAAAAAAAAAAACTATTGAATCACATTCAAAAGGGTAAAAGACACTTTGCACCCCTATTTTTAGGTGAAAAAGACACTCGACACACCTGTATTTTGGACAGTTCACTTTACCACCCTTTAACTGACGGAACCCAAACGGCTGTTCGAAAAGAAAAATTTACCCTGAAATTTTCGGATAATTACACGCTATATAAGTTCCCATTCTCTTCATCCTCCCCAATCTCCGTTTTCTCTCTCTAATCTCCTCACAGTCGCGCAACCATGGAAGTCGGCGAATCACTAAGCCATCCATCTCTCCACCCACGAACCCATTTCCACCCTCTCTCTTCGATTCCAACGGTGGATATAAACCCATATCTCTCTTTCCCCACCTTCGACAAACCTTGAACAACAGCGGGAAACGAGGTCTTCTCGGGTGCCATTAAATCTGGGAAGCACAGACCCACACAACCACTCGGTCAAGTACCCAGACAGTCGCTTATCCTCTCTCTCTCAGCCTCTATATATTTCTATTTCTTTCTCGATTGTGACGGGGGTGGTGGTTGACTGGAGGTTGTGTAGTGTGGGACTGTGTGCGGTGCTGACATAATTTGGACTTTGAAGCCCAGTCTGGTATGAATAGGGGCTCAGACTTATTTTGATTCTGTTGTGGGACTTTGAAGCCCAATTTAGTTTTGTGTGGTCAATTTCTTGGTTTGAGATTGGAGGTGGTGGCTCGTTTGTTGAGTTAGGTGTGTGGTTTATAGCTTTGTTGTGCGGTTCATAAAATTCATCATCAATTTTATGATGAAGCAATTTTTAGTTGCAGATATGTTGGTTACTTTCATGGCAAGGCAATCATTTTGCAGCCATGGTTACCAACTGTCTGTCGATTACTCCTCTCTGCAATGATGATTATGATTTATTTAATAAACTTGCTGAGAAATTGTTACCTTTCTGGTAGGAAAAATGATTTTGGAGCCATGATAGGTGCAATCTTATGTTGCTTGTTCTCAATTACAAATTTGAGCCTCCTTCACTTTCAATATTTCTCTAGAAAAAATTGATGAAATATTGTTGATGCTTCAAGTTAAAACTGACTGAAATCACAGTTGAATTTTTTTGTTATTGGTGGTTGATGTAATTTGTGAATTGGTTAGGGCATAATGGAATTCACATCAAATTAGGGGCAAAAGTGTCAAAAAATATAAAAAATATGACTTGATAGACGAAATATGACAGAAGGGTACTAAGTGTCCTCCATTTTTTCCGTTACGATGGTGGTAAAGTGAATTGTACAAAACACAGGGGTGTTGGGTGTCTTTTTGCCTAAACATAAGAGTGCAACGTATCTTTTACTCCACTCAAAAACTATTATTTAGATAATAACACCGAATCTTCTGCTTCCTTAAGACAATATGTAATTCTATTGTCTTGAGCCACTGAAAAATTAGAGACGGCCCTGCGTACATACATTAATTTGTCGTTAAGATTTTCCTATGAAAACTTCCATCAATTAATGCAAATTTTGTAGACTTCTACAACAATTAGCTTCAACCATTATCCGATACATGCATTCTAACTTTTTTTCGCACATTTGTTAAGAATGGGTCAAGGTTCCTCCCACTTAGTTGAGGGTTTACTCCCCCATTCCATGAAATGAACAAATGTATGTAGGAAGAGCTCTTTCGAATTTCACTTATTGTATTACCATATACCAACTATCAGTAGACAACTTCTAAATATCTCATTTTCGAATTTTTCGTTCTTATATGCTGAAATCTATGACTGATTAGTTTCTATTATTCCATTCAGACAATTAAAACCGTAACACCTACTACTGCCAAAGTTATGTACATCACTAATGGGGTAGTAGTGCCAATGTGTGCTAAAATTGATGAAATGTTGTGAATCGAAAATTGAGAGAGACAGAAAAGTGAGAGAGACAAGATGTAGGGAGAATAGTGTAGAGAGATGTGTATTATGCTCCAACCCTAAGCCTCCTTATATAGGCATTAGGTGGGCTTTCTGGACCAAAATATAATAATACAAAATACACCCAACTATGTAGTGGATATTCACATCAGTCCAATTACATATTACATAACACTCCCCCTTGAATATTCACCACTACGATGCCTCGTTAAAACCTTGTCATGAAAAACCCAGTGGGAAAAAAATCAATGACTAAGGAAAAAGAGTGCATCGGTGAATTCTATTTGCTCAGCATTGGTGATGACATTCTTCTGGAACGCATCTGGATAATCTTCGCAAGCCTCGTTAAAACCTTGCTTGGAAAAACCCTGTGGGACAAAAACCATAGCGAAGGAAAAAGAGTGCCGCGCTTTTAGCATTTCATTGGATCTCCCCCTCATTGGAATATCCTTGTACCTGACAAACAAATCCATTGCAAAACAACAATCTAAAAGAAATAATTAAAAATCATAATTGATAAATGCATATGCACCTAAACCTACTCGCGAGTGTACACCTTTGATTTGCTTCAGGCAAATAAGATATTTCTCATGGGAACCAACATCCATGGAATTTCACAAATTTGTGATTCTTACGATCGTATTGTAACTAGTTACTTTTCAACCCATATTTTAGTCCCCGAGACTAATACAACATTATTATCATTCTCTGATACGGTCAACCGTATCATACGTATCACCAGTATTATCACTTTTATTAATTATTTTTAATTAGTCATTAAGTGTTTATTTTATTTTTTTAACTAGTTTATTTATTTAGGTAATCGTTTATTTATTTAGTTAGCAGATTGGGCCGAGCCCATTAGGTCAAGTTGTCTAGTTAGGGCTAGTGTTTTACTATTTAAGCACTGTAATAGTTAGTATTTTTATCATGAGATGAATGAATTATTTTGAGTTTTGTTTATTTTCATTGTCTTTTCGTAGTATTTTCGTAGTGTCACAAACTACTGGTAGAGATTCGTAGCCTCTCTCAAGCTACTGGTACGATACTGGGTGTATCATTGGTGCTTTCATTGATTTCACCATCCAACTGGTGACATCATGTCCAAGTCATTTCAGCAAATCTGTGATGAAATCATACAACTAACTGAGATCAAAGAAACATTCGATCAATGGCGGTTACAAGACCAAGAGAAGCAGCTGCGGCCATTGCACCAACCAACGCCGCTAGCCACGCAAGAACAGCCACCACAGTCATCTGCTCCACAACAGCCGCATCCACAGCCATATGCTCAGATCCCGGCGAGCAACCACCACGACTCCATCCCGTCACCACCCGCTGAAGAAACAACGTCAACGCCAAAGGAGCCCTCAGATCCGCCGACCACTGCTCTGGACGCGAAGACACTTCCCTTAGCAGCGCAAACACAGACACCGGCGACATCTCAGCAAGGAACATCGTGCCAATCGCCGGTAAACAATCAGACGCAGCCAGCGGCGCCGAAGCTCTCGTCGTCGTTGTTGCTTACCGTCCAGCAGGTATCGACGACGCCATTGATTCCGACGAATCTCTGCCATCAAGCTCCGCTGAAATTGCCACCAGATCCGAAACCACCACCGGCTTCGCGAGCTCCGACGACGCCAAAAAGATTCCAGTCCACGGGTCGGCCGCCCCCGGCCTCTCTCCAGTCGACGGTCTCCTCGCCAACACCGCCAGAACCCCCGGACCGCTCCGACGACCTCTGTTCGCTCCAACAGCAGGCGGTTCCACCTTTTCCGGCGCCACCAACCGCCAACACTTGGACCGGCGACATCCATGGCCGCCAAACATTACAGAGGGGTTCTCAGACCCTTAGTGGGTTTAGGTCAGTTAGTGGGCCACCAATAACTTTTGGACTACATTATTATTTAACCCCTGTTAACTATTTTCGGCCCAAATGTTCAGCTCTGCCCCGTTCTCTTTCACTGTTTTGGTCTCATTTTGGGCCTAAATCTTGTGGACACCATATATTTGGACTTGTTGTTAATTTGCGACTACACAATGAGGTTCTAAAGCTCGTTTGCCGTCCATTTGATCCGGGCAAACATAATTCAAGACTTCTCGAAGATTTTCCTCTACATCCACCTTGAGGACAAGGTGTTTTTCAACCGTGGGGGAGTTGATACGGTCAACCGTATCATACGTATCACCAGTATTATCACTTTTATTAATTATTTATAATTAGTCATTAAGTGTTTATTTTATTTTGTTAACTAGTTTATTTATTTAGGTAATCGTTTATTTATTTAGTTAGCAGATTGGGCCGAGCCCATTAGGTCAAGTTGTCTAGTTAGGGCTAGTGTTTTACTATTTAAGCACTGTAATAGTTAGTATTTTTATCATGAGATGAATGATTATTTTGAGTTTTGTTTATTTTCATTGTCTTTTCGTAGTATTTTCGTAGTGTCACGAACTACTGGTAGAGATTCGTAGCCTCTCTCAAGCTACTGGTACGATACTGGGTGTATCATTCTCACACGAGAAGATTATATTAATGAGAATTTATCATGACCCATATATCATGTTTCTCATTTTACAAGTCCCACGCTCAAAGCGGACATAATCCCAAACATAAGTCCCACGCTTAACAGCGGACATATATCCCACGCTTGGTAGCGGATTTGTAATATCTGCATGGATCCCACGCTGAACAGCGGATATATAGTATTCGCATATATTGTAATTATGCATCGGGTTGTTAGTACTTTGAGTACTATACGTTTTGCTCTACATAATTATGTAACCCGAGCAATAGTTTATGCGTGTGTTGACTTTGTTTTGGCCATTATCTAGTCAACACTTTTTCCTTTAACCCATATGATTTATATAGCGCTTAATATAATAATCATTAATTGTAGGATCATAAGATTGTATTAAGGTACCTTTAGCTACTTCCACAGCTATATGCCTCTTCCAGGGCTATTTGGTTACCAACGTTGGTTTTGATCCATACTAATGATAATCTTTCAAGATTTTCCTCGCAATATTGTTTTCCCATCTCGTAGAGCAATATATTCATATCCCAACTTATTTTGGAGCTTTGATTTCTTGTTCCTCTTCCGGAGGATCAACATATGTACACAATCAACCTTTTTATGCTTAAAGTGTATACCCAAACCGACACCCATTTGTCGAGAAGCTATCCACTTATTGGGATTTTGCATTAGTACATACCCGTAGAGACAATAATATTTTGGCTCATGTCATGTAATAGGACCCATTCTCCCCCTCATGACGTGAGCAATGTTATCATAACCATAATGACATTTCGTTGATGCTTCAGGCATCAATTTATCTCATATGTACTTATGTAGAAAAATAAACACCAATATATGAAAGAATCTCTTTTAGAGATTTTTACATCCACAACCTTGACCGCTTCTATAGTCAGGTGAATTTAGACCGTATATACCAAAGTGATACGCTTCGGGGAATGCACTACCATTCACTTCTGGGAATGGATGGAACTAGTCGGTCATTAGCAAGTGAAAATAGTCACTTTGTTTCACAACTTCTAGTGTGAAGTAAGTTTTGCACCCGCTAGCAATATCAATTGCTTTTTATTATAATTCTTTTCTCCGTTATGAAAATCTCTTTAGGAGATTGATATTTGCATCCTTAAAAATACTAACAATGATAAGAGAAAATAATAAATATATAAAAAAAAAGTAAATTAAGAATGAAATAAATAAAAATAGGCAATCGAAACTTCTGGTTCGATGTTGTTGAATCTCTCTTCGGAAAGAACTCTTGATATAATTTTATAACTCCTTGTTATAAACTTCAACATAATTTTCATAACTTCTGGTATGAAAATACGACTTCAAAAGCATACTCAGAGCTTTATCCAATGAAAACTCGTAGACTAAGAACATCTTCTGGATGTTCTACTTCGATCGAAAAGTTCCAAAAAAAATATATATAATTCATCATCCTCTTCAGGAGGGTTGATCGTTTTAAAAAAAAATAGCCATCTCTTCAGGAGATTACTAGTTTTAATATTTTACAACTTCAGGTTATAAAATTCATAACAACAGGTTATGAGTATTTCATGTAATATGCACTTCGGGTACAAATTACATGACTAGATAAATATGTGTCCCATTACGATCCCTCTTCAGGAGGTTCGTTTTTAATTGCTCATAATTAGATGACAAAAGAAATGTACTTTAAAGAGACAAGTGCGGAAAAATAAAGTGAATTAACATAACTGAATGCGACTTCTTCAAGAGGTTTAGAAGAAGTGCAAGGCATCTCTTCAGGAGATGAAACAATAATATACTTTTATGACTTCAGGTCATATAACTGATTGTAACTTCAGGTTACAAGTCACGAAAATATAAGCATATTCTGGATGCACTCCTTTAATTATGTTGTAACTTCTGGTCACAACCAAATTAGTACCGCAACTTCCAAGTTACGATTAACTGATCATGTCATGCACAACTTTATGTGTGAAAACACGACTTTTATTATCATATCAAAAGCTTGATATCCATGATCTAAGAAACTCTTCGGGAGGTTTTTTTTTTTTATTTAAATAGCCGATACATAAGATCAATATAACATAATAAAGTGATCTAGAAGAACCAGATTGCAAATCAAACGGTATACCATATAACATCAAACTAACATAATTCAGGTTGTTTGAGTTCTGCTTCGTCTTTTTAATACTTGGGTTTGGAACCAAAACATCATTCTATATACTTATTTACTGCTAAAAAGAACACTATTTCAAGTACAGCTTTTAGTTCTCAAAAGAACTCCGGCATCAGAGTTGTGGACAATTGGTAAGCCTAACATAGGGCATGGGTTTGAAAACACATAATATTCGCAAGTTTAAACCAGACGAAAAAGTAAGGGCTTGAGCCAATCACTACTATCCAGTAGGTTCTAATAACTCAAAGGCAGTGTATCTTTATGTAAAAGTAACAAACTATATTACATAGTACAGAACGTGCATGCATATGAAAGGCCCTCTTGGTGGTTGTAATCAAATCCAAAAAGAAATTATTGTAAATCCATAAGTCATAACCACACAGAAACAGGGCATCTTTTATTCTCTTAAAAAAAACTCATTGTAGTAGTAAATAACAGTGTATCTCATACCTCTATTTTTCGATTGGGCATATCCCATTCTCTCTTCTTCGACTGATTCGCTGTGGTAGAGATTGTAACCCGTACATCTCTTTTTGTTTCAACTGAATTCGTGTGGTAGAGACAGTGCTGATAACGTGTTGTGAATCGAAAATTGAGAGAGACAGAAAAGTGAGAGAGACAAGATGTAGGGAGAATAGTGTAGAGAGATGTGTATTATGCTCCAACCCTAAGCCTCCTTATATAGGCATTAGGTGGGCTTTCTGGACCAAAATATAATAATACATAATACACCCAACTATGTGGTGGATATTCACATCAGTCCAATTACATATTACATAACATGAAATTATTTTTTTCTTGCCAATGTGGTCCTAGAGGCCTTGATTTACATAAACATTGATTAATTCTTTTGGTCAAAAACCATTATAGCAGGAAACTCGCAGTTGTTTAGCTTCTTTAATGATGTCAGGTTAAAAACCATCAGATACTTCCTCTGTTTCTTCTCTTTCTTTCACTTTAGAGTTTTACCATTATTTACCAGACCGGTTTGACCCGATGATTTGATTAGCAATACGATGTAATTTTTTAGTAAATTTTTATGGTGTTGTACAGTAAACTTTACTCTACAACACCATGAAAAATTACCGAAAAATTACATCGTTTTGTTATCCAAATCACCGGGTCAAAGTGACATGCCTACGAATAAAAAAGTTAAAAGTGGAAGAAAGAGAAGAACCAGACCAAGTAGTACAATGTCTGAAAAGTAAATGTTGTGTCCTTTGAACTTCGGATTTGAAAGGCTTAGGGTGCGTTTTGTAGAGTGGTTTTTTCTAATTCATGGCTTACCAAATGGATTATTGAAAGTGTTTGTTTATAGTGGTTTAAAGACCAGTTTTTAATCTAGTTTTTTTTGTTTTTGTCATTTTGTCTAGGTGAAAAAAAACCACTTTTGGTGGTTTTTCTTTTGGTTTCTTTCTATGACACACAAATACGATATTACCCTCACATCTTAGACGTATGAAATTGAAAATTTCCTCTTATTTTGGTAGCTCACTGACTTTTTAGTCATCGAGGGATAAAAAATTGCACGATTTTTCCTATATTTTGCCATAAATATTTTTTCCCCACAAATGTCTCAATTCTCGCAAATTTCGGACGATACATTTATTGTAAAATATTATTATTATTTAGGATCAACCATTTTTGTAGTGTTATTTTCTCAATTGATTATTTTTTTGTTATTCGTTACTCAACAAAGGCATCGAGTGTGAACAAAATTTCAAGAAATTGTTAACTTTTTGTCGAACTTAAGTTTTTGGATGTCATACCACTATTAATTTTGTTCTTCAATTTGTTACTTTCATGAAAACATTGAAATTCATGTAATCGCAAAGTTTTTTACATTGCATTTGTTCCTTTTGAATTTGTAAAAGAAAAATAAGTGGAGGGTATCTTTGTCATTTAATATACATCATCTAGTTTTAAAACCATTACCAAACATATTTCTTTAATTTTTAATCGAGTTTAAAAACCACTACCAAACACACTGGTTTACGCAAAATCTCTAAAAAAAATCAAAAAAAAATCCACCACAATCTACAAACCAGTTTTTCCTCCGGAAACCATTTTACCAAACACACCCTTAGTTTCTGACCTCTATTAGTTTTTTTCTTTATATAAATTCCTAAATATCGAAAATCTTACAAAGACATATCCGAACTTATATATTAAGGCCAAAAAAAAAAAAAAAACTATATAGTCGATATGTAGCACAACACTATATTATCTAGATGATGATTTGATCCTAGTTCGGGATTCACTTAAGAACTTGAGGTATTGATTCATGCTTGATTGATTCAAGTTCGATCTGAAATTCTTTTTTTGATGTGTTATATGATTTATTCAGGAAATATCTTGACCGTTATTCCAATTATTATTCTAAAAAAAGTCAAAACCTTCCTCACAGAAAAGAAGTCAACCTATTACAGTCCTATATCAGGACACAAGATATTCACATTCATTGCAGTACTAACAACAATATTGACTGTTCCTGAGAAAAACCAATAATATTGACTAAATTTATTCCTGTTTGTCACAAATTGCAACACCTACCATGTACGACAGAATATTTACCAATTGAACGCGTATAAAAGCAATTAAAAAAAATAAAAAATAAACGCGTATAAAAGCAATTAAAAAAAATAAAAAATAAAATACTCTGTGAGTATATGAAGGGACTCTCCCATACACACAACCAAGTCAAACCAAAGTGGGAAAGCCAAGCCAAAAAACGATGAAGACCTTTCTATTTTTATCAACGATCTATACGTTACTGTTACTCACACTCATAGGATTCAGTCACATTGTTACGGCTACAACGGTTCACGACGTTTGTGTCAAATCGTCGTTCCCACAAGCTTGCGCACAAATTCTTAACTCTGATCCGCGACACACAACAAACAATATCTTTGTCATTGCACAAATTGCAATCGACAAGGCACTTGCGAGCGTGACGTCCACAGACAACAAGATAAAATCACTTCTTGCACGAACCAAAGATCCTTCCGTCAAACTACATCTCAATGAATGTTTGTCGCTGTATGATTTTTCTATATCTGTGAGTCGAGGAGCAAATGATTTGCTCCGTAAGCAGGATTATGGAGGCTTGAATGCCGCAGGATCTGTGATCAATGGAGCCGGTGCAGATTGTCAAAGAAGTTTAGGAGGGCTTACATTAAGAGATGACAATACCAACGCACTTGTGATTGGTGAAGTTATCGCTGTTATTTCTAATATCTTGGCCGGGAAGTGAAACTATTATCCCTTAAAGAAATAGGTTTTTGCCGTAGAACAAAAGATTAAGTGCGTTCATTTTTCTATATCGAAAATCTTACAAAGACATATCCGAACTTCTCAAATACAGATTGAAGATTAGTTTTCTTCTTTTTTACATTGGCTATAGACGAGCCATTTCTTTCATAAATCGACTATTACACTTCTATGTATCACATATTTTGTATATAGTTAAATCTAAGGAAATTCTAAAAATAATAAAATAAAAAAATAAAAAAACACACAAAAAAAAAACAAACGTAAGGAGAAATATTTATCAGGTACACATGTAAATGATGTAATCACTTAGATGACCAGTTATTATTATTCAGATTTTATTTCATGTGATTTTATGAGATATAGGACCATAATATTTTTCTAATAATATATTGTATGCATCTTTTTTCTTTATTTATTTGACACGTGCATCCCATTTGCATTATACTAGTACAAAAAAAATGTGAACTGCTTTGCGGAAACATAGAGAGGCCCAACACAATCCTACTTCATAACGAATATCCAAGTCATCCTCGAGTAATCGTCTATGATGCTCAGAAAATACATGTACCCGCCAATGGCCTCAACTCGAGATGGACCCCGGCAATTCGAACGGATGTAATTAAGAGTACTTTTCGCCCTATGAACCGCTTTAGGGAACTTACTACGTTGTAGCCTCCCATACACGCAGTGTTCACAAAACCCTAGGCTCTTGGGCTTGTGCCCAGTGAGATAGCCTTTCTTGTGAAGTTCCTGCATTCCACATTCATTCATATGTCCGAGCCTCATATGTCATTGCTTGTCTTGATCAGCTTCCTTAATCTCGGCTGATAAAACTCTGGCAGAACCTGTGATCGTTGAACCTTGCAACATGTACAAAGTCTCGCTCTTGACTCCCTTGAGAATCACCTTAGAACCCCTTGCAGACTTGTAGATCTCCACCTTCACCTTCGAAACTGTATCCCTTGTTGTCGAGTAGACTCAAGGAGATCAGGTTCTTCTTAATAAGTGGTACATGTGTGACTTGCTCAAAGTACATAACTTCCCTTCATTCTTCTTCAATCTAATTGAGCCACTCCCAATCACCTCATAGACGGCTTCGTTTGCCATATAAACAGACCCTCCATCCGTTTAGTTATACGTCGAGAATAGCTCCCTGTTATAGCAAATATGATAGGAAGCCCCGGAATCAAGGACCCACGCATCGTGAGAGTGCGTGAAAATATCCGCCATTAGAACATAATCGTCCTCCAACAAATTATCCTGTTCAGCTACGGATTAGGATCCATTCTGCCCCTGTTGACCTCTTTTCGGACAATCTCTCTTCCAATACCCATTTTTCTTGCACCAAGCATAGACATCCCATAGGTTTTTTATGCAAGTAACGTAGCGGAATAACAAAAATTAATCATGCTCAAATCCCTCCAAAGATCACACGCAAGCAATCATAACATGATAAGGGTAGAATAGGTGTGTCCCTTAGTTTGAGAGATCAGACGAAGAATAGTGTCTTCGACTCCACGAGTATCCAAACCTTGGATATTTGATTGGATTCCTTCTCACCGCGATGAGCTAGCAACGGAAGAAGGAGGAATTAGATCACGCAAACCGAGGCAAGGAGGGGCGGTCCTCCTTTGGTGGCCGACGGGGTGAGGGACGGCAATAGGGGCTTCGACCTCTATTGTTGCTCTCTCTCTCTCTCTTGATTTGTTATGTTCTCTCAATAATGACTTTTCTTGAGAAAATAACAAGTTAGAGTCCCTTTATATAGTAATAACTCTTTATTAACTACGCAAAAGCCCCAATACTAATCATGTCCTTACATGGATTAGTCCACTTGCAAATTAGTCCCACTAACTTTGCTTGTGGTTGAGTTATGATCCTTTTATTAATTAGTCCAACTAATTAATACCAATATCCAATTTAAACCATCAGGTGTGTGACCCCATAGGTTTCTACTTAGTTGGTAGTAACTCTTTACTAACATGGAGCGGTGTCTAGCAACACATCCATGCTACCCAACTAATAGAAATAGTCAGTGATCCCGACAAACCTTGTGATCAATGTTCATGTATTGTGTTATCCATTTGTCTCCATATCCGGATTGAACACAAGACATATTAGTCACACTCGTATATCCAATCCATAGTTTCTCGATCATGAGAATATGCTTATTCATGTTGATTTATCTGAGTCTGGCCAGACATTCTAGAAGCATCATCCCTCACTACGATCTCTAATCTTGCTTCCTATCATGCTAAGGCGCAACATTTGATAATATCAAAGCATGATATTTCACAACTAGAGTATCTATTGACTTCAAGTCTAAGGATTACAATACCATCAGCACTATGAGAAGCGCTTATGACTTTAACATAATCTAATGTAGCCTTCTCGTCGTGGGTCAATCCAGTATGACATTACTCTTAATGCATACCCATGTGCTAGACTTGATATCTCCATACCAATCTACCCACATACTAGTCTATAGTTGATCGTCCTATTAACCAATATAATGGACTAGGGATATTTAAGATAACCAACACATTGTATCTAAGGACTTCATTATATTAAATATCTCAATAAATAATAAATGAATATCTAGACAAACAATGTTCGTAAGATTGCCTCTAGGTCACCTATTCAACAGTCTCCTACTTGCACTAGAGCCAATCTGGTGCATCTCTTTGCCTATAGATCTAGTGTTCCCTTCATGCTTTCGCTGAACGAGCGGCTTCGTTAGTGGTTCTGAAATATTGTCATCCGATGGAATCTTGCATATCTTAACATTTCCTCTATCGATCATTTCACGAATGAGATGGAATCTCCTAAGTACATGTTTTGATTTCTGGTGTGATCTAGGCTCCTTGTCTTGTGTGATCGCCCCAGAGTTGTCACAGTACAACGCTATGGGATCCACAATACTAGGAACCACACCAAGCTTAGTGATAAACTTCTTTATCCAAACAGCCTCCTTTGTTGCGCCTGCAGCAGCAATGTACTCAGCTTCAGTTGTAGAATCAGCAACTATCTCTTGCTTGGAACTCTCACAGCTCCTCCATTAAACACATACCCCAATTGCGATCTGTAGTCATCTTTGTCGGTTTAGAAGCTTGCGTCAGTGTAACCAATTACACTTAGCTCTTCCTCTCCTCCAAATATCAAGAACGCATCCTTAGTTCTTCTCAAGTACTTGAGGATGTTCTTGACAACAATCCAGTGACTCTCACCTGGATTAGACTGATATCTGCTTGCCATACTCAACGCGTATGACACGTCTGGTCTAGTACACAACATGGCGTACATGATAGATCATATGGCCAATGCATAGGGAATTCTACTCATGCGCTCCTTCTCAATCTCATTGGAGGGACAGTCATCCTTCGAGAGGGTGACTACATGCGACATGGGCAAGTATCCCTTCTTGGAATCTTGCATGTTGAACCGTTTCAACACCTTGTCTATATATGTACTTTGGCTTAGGCCGAGCAGCCTCCTAGATCTATCTCTAAAAATCTTGATACCAAGTATATAGGTTACGTACCCTAAGTCCTTCATTGCGAAACACTTCCCTAACCAATCCTTGATATATTTCAAGGTAGGAATGTTGTTTCCAATGAGTAGTATGTCATCCACATACAAGACCAGAAACACAACAGAGCTCCCACTAACCTTCTTATAAACACATGGCTCATCTTCGTTTTTGATAAAGCCAAACTCTTTTACCGCGTCATCAAAACGTCGATTCCAACTCCTAGAAGATTACTTTAATCCATAGATAGATCGTTGTAACTTACAGACTTTATTGGCATTATGTGGATCCTCAAAACCCTCCGGTTGTGTCATGTACACATCCTTGAGGAGGTTTCCATACAGAAACGTTGTTTTGACATACATTTGTCAAATCTCATAGTCATAGTAAGCTGTAATAGTAGGTAGGATTCGAATGGATTTAGTCATGGCGACAAAGGTCTCATCATAGTCAATACCATGAATCTGTCTATAACTTTTAGCGACCAATCACCCTTTGTAGGCAACTACTTTGCCATCCATGTTGTTCTTCTTCTTGAAAACCCACTTGCACTAATGGGTCGAACCCCATCAGGTGGTTCCACCAAAGTCCATACTTGGTTGGTAAACATGGATTCCATTTCGGATCTCATGGCTTCAAGCCACATTCTGGCCCTTTCACGGCCTCCCCGTAGGTTTTAGGCTCATCATCCATGAGCGGCACGTCATTATTCTTTGTCACGAAAAGTCCGTACCTCTCTGGCTCATGACGCACCCTACCCGACCTACAAAGTTCCTATGTTACCTGACCAGGCTCCTCCACAACTGTTTGTGGTTCCTGCTCATGTTCCATCATCAGATTAGTGTTTTTTGGTTCTTGGATTTCTTCAAGTTCTACAGTCCTCCCACTTGCTTCTTTAGAGACGAACTCTCATTCTAGAAACACGCCATTCCGAGCTACAAACACTTTGTTCTCGGTTGGATTATAGAAATAATATCCTTTCGTTTCCTTAGGATATCCCACAACTTACACTTATCCGCTTTGGGTCCGAGTTTGTCTTTTCGTAAACGCTTTACTTGGACATCGCAACCCCAAATCTTCATGAACGACACTATGGGATGCTTCCCAGTCCATATCTCATATGGTATCTTTATGACCGACTTGGACGGAACACGGTTAATGGTGAAAGCTGCAGTCAATAGAGCATGTACCCAAAACGATATCAGGAGATCCATTTGACACATCACAGATCGAACCATATCCAGTAGGGTTCGATTCCTCCTCTCGGACACGCCGTTCTATTGTGGCATTAGGGGTGGAGTGAGTTGGGATACTATCCCACACTATCTAAGATACTCGTCAAACTCTTGGCTCAAGTACTCCCCTCCACTATCCGATCGTAGAGCCTTAATACTTTTGTCAAGCTGCTTCTCTACTTCATTCGTGAATTCCTTGAACAATTCAAAAGACTCGAATTTGGCCTTCATAAGGTACACAAATCAATATATATTGAAGTAGTTAGTAAACGTAATGAAGTAGGTGTAACCGCCCCTGGCTGGCGTGGGAAATGGTCCACATACATCAGTATGTATGAGTGCCAATAACTCACTAGCCCTCTCACCTTTCTATTGAAAGGGAACTTTGTCATGTTTCCAAATAAACAAGACTCAGATGTCTCATATGATTCAAATTCAAATGATTCTAGGAATCCATCCTTATGGAGTCTAGATATACGTTTCTCATTTATATGGCCTAAACGACAGTGCCATAGATAAGTAAGATTTAAATAATTAGTTTTTAATCCTCTTGGTATTTATGTCATAGACGGCATTATTTAGATCAAGGATATACAATCCATTAGACAAATGCACACTACAATAGTGCATACTATCAAAATAAATGGAGCAACACTTGTCCTTTATTGAAATAGAAAAACCTTTCTCGCCCAAACAAGAAATAGAAATAAACTGCTCATAGCAGACAGATAATAGCAAAAAAAAATCTATAATAAGCCCTGGAGGCAGAGATAACACATACACGCCTATAGCTAATGCACCAACTCTTGCTCCATTCCCGACGCGCAAGTCCATCTCTCCTTTAGCCAATCTTCTACTCCTTTTCAAATCAAGTACATTTCGACAAATGTGAGATCCACATCCAGTATCCAATACCTAAGATGAAGAAATAGAAAGATTTATGTCTACAACAAAAATACCTGGTGGCGGTGGAATCACTATTTCAAGCTTTTTATCCTCCTAATATTTAGGGAAATTCCTCCTCCAGTGACCCTGCTGGCTATAGTAGTGACACTCACCCTTAGCCACGCCCCCAGTAGGTTTTAAGGCTTCCTTGGATTTTGCAATATTCTTGCGCTTTCCTTTGGAAGTAGAGGCAACTCCCTTGCCCTTCCTCTTATTTACCATCAGTATGGCATTGTCTTTACCTTTATTGATACTTTGTTCAGCTGTCCTTAGCATGTCCATTAAGTCTGGCAGAGCTTCGTTGATCTCGTTCATGTTATAGTTCATGATGAACTGATTATAACTATCTGACAACGATTGCAAGATGAGATCTGTTTCCAACTCTTGGGCGAATGGGAAACCTGACCTCTTTCTCTATGTATCCGATCATACGGAATACATGAGGCCCGATTGGGTTCCCTTCTGCGAGATTGCTCTTGTACAGTGCTTTGGACACCTCATACCGCTCACGCCTTTCCTGCTCTTGAAACAACGGTTTCAAGTGTTCGACCATATCGTACGATTCCATGTTCTCATGTTGCTTCTAGAGCTCAGAGGTCATGGTGCAAAGCATAAGATAAGTCACATCATTAGAATCACTCACATGTTTCTGATGTGATCTCATGGCAGCTAGAACGGTGTCATCATGGGGTGGTTCTGGTACAATATTGTCTAAGACATACAATGTATTTTCTTGCTTAAGGACGATCCTTAAGGTTCTGGTGGGATTAGATCCCTCAGGCAGAGATTAGGTCCATTGGGACTGAACTCTGTAAATTACTTTGTGTTCTTTATTTTAAAATTTTGGTTATTTACTGCTGCACACAACTCAAATCAAACTAGGGTGTATAAGCTGTTTAGAACTGAGAATAGTTCAAGGCCTTGAAGCTTTCTATTTTGCCTTTGAACGTTTCTGACAGTTTTCTAAAATCTCAAGGCTTTGAGATTTGAGTTTCTCACAAAGCAAATTAGTTTAAATCTGAGTTTTGAAAAAAGTTTACATACTCCATTCAACCCCCCCCCTTCTAGAGTATTTAGGTCCTGTATTTAGTCTACATTACGCACTTTCATTACCCGAATTAAATTACAAACATTAATCTAACGTTTTCTAAATCTTACCCGAGTAATTTACTCAACTTATTATTCTTATTCTTCTTCTTCTTCTTCTTCTTCTTCTTCTTCTTCTTCTTATTATTATTATTATTATTATTATTATTATTATTATTATTATTATTATTATTATTATTATTATTATTATTATTATTATTATTATTTTATTATTTTATTATTGTTTCTATTATCCTACTAACAATGTAACATAATATTATTTTACCATTATAATGTTTATCTCATCAAGTAGTGTATGTTTACCACAAAATTGTTACCAAAATAATTCCTTAATAATTTGCTTAAACATCAAATCATGCTACTAAAGTGTATCTAACAATGTTTTATGAAAGTTCCATTCGTATTAGCTCCTAAATTTACTATTCTACCCCTAGCAATTAGGCGGGGTATTACATCCTCCCCCCCCCCCCCATTCCCCTTAAACAGAGCTTCGTCCTCGAAGCTAAAATCAACCAAAATGATTCTGATGTTAAAATCAGCCAACGAACAACTAAGATCACATAGCGGAAAAATGATTTGACACGACAAGTAGTCACCATTTGGTGCACACAATGTCACACAAAAATTCATCAAAGTAAAGTCGGGGTCACGTTTGGTCCCTTAAGTGGTCATAGTCTCATTTGGTTACTAAGCGCGAACCGGTACTAAAAGAAAGGTTGCATCCTCTCCCCTTCAAAGAGTGACGTCCCCGGAACTTAAACCAATCTTCGAGAAAACACTAGCCCTCGTATTAGATCAAATAGGTCGTCAATACGAGATAGAGGGTATATATTCAAATAGTATGATAGTTGATTGTTCATAGGTAAAGAAAGTACTCGTGACATTTCCATGAGCAGCTTCTGTCTCAGTCCTTCTTAGCACAGCGATTCTCCCCATATTGGCATTATGAGCTCCATCTTCTTCACCTGCTCCATTGTTGTAGTTCATCACATATCCGACATTATTATTTACTATCCTGGATTGAACTCTATTTTGTCCTGCATTTCCCGCTTTATAGTTCTGTTTCCTGCCATAGCCATTACCTTCATTGTTCCAATAGTTGCGATTCCCATTCTACTGATTCTCAAAGTGATGGTTACGACCAAAGTTATGCTGATTGCCTCCTAAAGTTGTCTCCCTGGTTCACTTGTTGTTTCCTGGCTGGTTGTGAACGGCATTCGTAAGCTCGGTGTCCCCTCTTACCACAATTTTGGCATATGACTGGGATTCCCATGCAGTCAACTCAAGGGTGGTTCTGCTGACACTTGTTACAGATATAGCGGCAAGGTTGCTGACCTCCAGAGTTATGCTGATTGCCTCAGTATCATCCCTGATTACCTTCTCCATTGTCGGGTTTGAACTTTTGAATTCCCTTGGAAAAGTGTTTGTCTCTTCCTCATGCTTCTTCCATCTTGTGTTTCTTGCGTTTTTCATCTTGAGAGACACGGACTCGCTAGATGTCAGCAGCTCTGTCGTACGCTTCGTGGAGAGTAGAATAAGTTATCCTACAAATTTAATTCCCTTTACCGGATCCAATGATCTGATACCACCTGCAACACCCCGGGTTCCCCAAGCCTTCTGTTCCAGACCGGAAAGCCCAAGAGGGCGATGCCAAAAGTGTTTGTGGAAGTCATAAGCATAATGTCCATATATTGCAATACTATTAAACATTACACAAGTCCTTATATATTACATCCGATAAACATTACATCTCGCTCTTAAGTTTTTCACATGTCACTACGAAAACATTCCGCTGACACTGGTCACACTAGCTTCCTTTACTATTGGCGATGATATCTTTCTTAGTGCGTCCCGTACCCGGCTACCTCTTAATCCTCGGCCTCTAAACTTGCGGTGGGAAGGAAAACAAGAACCGCAGTTTCTAAAGTCAGCATAAAATACTGAGTAAGCAAATACCCGAGCTCGTAAACAGATGAGGAAGCACATTTTCTTTTCATAACAATAATAAAGAGAAATAAACTGTAAAACAGTAAACTTGGAATAGAATAGAAACTTGAATAAAATACTCATCTCCTCAATTTTTCCTTCTTGAATTACTCCCAATCTCTTCTTCTTTCCTTTTCACAAACATCCTTGTCTCAGAGAAAACCATATTTTAACTTTGTTGATACGGGGAAGATTTATCCATTTCGCATACTCCAAGACCTTAAGTGCCAGCACCCCCCCCCCCTAAGACTTCTTGCGGCCAGAGAGGTAGGTACATGGAGCAAACCCGACAGGTTGAGACCGGGTAAAATAAACGGGTCGGGTTAACGTAGCCAACCACGACCAATCTTATCGAAAAGCATATATAACGATCCCTGCAAAACTCTTTCCACTTTATATTATTTACAGAATAATATTGCTCGTGTGACAGTATCAAATCAAGGCAACATCTTTAAATTGTAAGGAACACCCAAATTAAACATGTAAATCACAAACGCATTTTGAGACAAGTATTAAAACCAAATTAAAACACGAAAGGAGCTACGCATGCTAGGCTAGGAATATTTACTTACCTTGAGCCTCAGCAATTAGCACGTAAAGTTCTCCTAGACGGTCACATAGCCTTCGTCAACGAACTCGTCACCTACACATTACATTCCCTTACCCGATTACGAGTTTATCGGTACAAGTATGTGAATATGAACTGTAATAAACCTAGCGAGTCTTACTTGAAATATCTTAATTCTCCTTATACAACACTTATATTTTTTCTCTTAACAATATTCTAATTTTTATATTATTATATAGAAATCCAAAACTTAAGTCCATAAGCTTTTTAAAACTTACTAAATGCTATTTTACCAACATATTTATTTCTAAGTAACCAAGAAATTATTTAAAAAATAGTGTAATTAAAATAGCATTTTACTTATCAAATTTATAAAACTATGTATGGAAAATATTTATAATATCTTTAGTAAGAGTATATAAATGTTTTAGTTAGAAAATTATTGTTCTTATTAATACAAGTAAACGTTTACTATTATTTGAGAAAACGTTAACTTTAATTCTAAGATATCACTTAATAGCTAATTTAATCAAAGTAATGATTTATTTAAAAAAAATCAATATATTTTCAAGAAAATACATTTTATTTAATTAACGAGCATTTTTACCATACTACTTAAATATTTAACAAGCTTTTATTTACCTAGAATGTAGCTAGATATTATTGAAATTGATTTAAAAATAAAAATCTAACATTATTTCATTTTTATATAAATAGGCTGCTGTGCACAAGATATTCCGGCAGGGAGACCTCCGTGTACACCGTGCGTAGTGGATCAGGGATCGCACAGGAAGAATAGGGGTGTGTGTAGGGAGAGAGTAAGTCAGTAGCAATGTCTGAGAGAGAGACAGAGGTTTGGCAGAGCTTCCGCGTATGGCAGTGTGTCCTCCTTTGTATGGAAAGGTTAACGATATATATATACTGGAGAACGTGACCGTTGTAGTGTGGTTAATGCGCCCATTAATGGCGGCTTAATTAGCTTAACCATAACGGCACGTTCGTCCGAGTATATAGGAACCGTTAGAGCACGTGGTGCGCGAGTACCGGAACCGTTACGAGGTTGACCGGGTTTGACCGGATTGACCGGGTCTAGGGAGCTCGTGCCATAGATCTCTCAAAACAGTTACTAAAGGTCGCGCGCGGGCTTGGCTCGCACGCGACAGGGCTTACTCTAGCCTCCAAACCACTAAGTCCCTACAAGTCCCGTGCAGTGGTATGCGAGGGCTCTGTCTCGCAGCCCCCACATGGATCAGCTCGGCTGGTGATCCTGTGTGTGTGGAGCACAATATGGTGTGCTGGATGGTTGCCACGTGGCTAAGATCTGTCATGTCAGAAAGCAGTATCTACATTAGCCCCCTTTCTGCGCGTGAAGGCTCATAGCTGTATAGGCTTCCATGCGCGGAAACCAACATGCGCGTCGTCGCCACGCACCAATTCAAATACGGGTAAGTTCAGCCCCCGTGCGTGTCATTATGACCTAAAACCCCTAGAGTCGTGCCGTCTGACCTTTAGGGTTTTAGGCGTGACGTCAGCCCGTCCTGTGATTGCGCGATACGACGGTGACGGTTGCGATTCGACTACTGAAGGGACGCAACCCTTCATTCTTTTGGATAAATACCTTGTATCCCATTATTGCAAAGCATCACTTCTTTCTCTTAAAGTGAATGGTACCCGGAGATCTTCGAGAGCAGATCCAGATAATCAATCACCAGTTCAGAACTGCAAATCGTATTCTCCAATTGTGTATATCCAAGCAAGCTTCAAGGAAACAAGGTTGGCCTCGTTTACTTTTGATTTAAAATACCAGTGTTTGCCTTGAACTGCGTTGAATCTGTAAATCCATGAAATTTGTGAAGAGGCTTTGATCTTTGAACCCGCTTCGTTTTAATCTTTCAACAATATCAACTCCCCAATTTCTGAAATCGGTACCGGAACTGTTTGCTTTGGTTTGCATAGATCTCAAATTCCAAAATTCAAACTGAAGTGTGGTGTGGTATTTCTCCCCCCTTTTTCTTGCCCTTTCGCAGGAATGGCCAAGACAAGAGTAACCAGACCCGTCAAAGAAGATGAAGAGATGCCCGAGCTTCCGCAGGCTCTGTGGCGAAAAGCCCCCTTTCTGGGTGGGAAAGACTTTTATCATGCGAGGGTGAAGGCGAAGAGGATGCCTGATCCTGTTCCAGTTGAGCGATTGTTGACACTGACTCGCCCAGTTAACTCAGCCTTGCTCGAGTTGGTTGGTTCCGAGGATGTGGTTCGATTGGGGATCGAGAATGGGCACTTCCCATACACTGCGATTTCTACTCAGGCGTTTGTCCAGAAATTGGACTATATGGATGAGTGGATCGACCACGTGTTGGACCATCACGCCGAGACTCTCGATGAAGCCGGCATTTTCTTTGCTATCCGTGCTATGAAGGGTGCTGCCGTGAAGTTGGATCAGTCCATGCTTCTAGACCTTCTGTCCCGTTACTCGCCCGCGACTCACACGTTTCATTTTGCTGAGTTCGAGGCTGCCCCCACGCTCGAGGACGTTCAAATGCTGTATGAGCTTTCCCCCATGGGCGAGGTGGACCCCTTGAGTCACTTGAGGACATCTGCTGAAATGGCCTTGTACGCGCAGATGGAGGAGTGCCTAGCAGAGGTAAAGAAAATCTCCACTCGGTGGACCACTACAAAGCCTCTTCCGAACTGGCAGCTGGTGGATACGTCTGCGAAGAATACCTGGAACAAGTGGTTGCAGTACTTATTCCGAGACTATGCGAACAGCAGCATTACTAAGAAGCTTTTGAGCGAGAACCCGGAGGCCGAGAATTATGTAGAGGGCAAGGGTTATCATTTGACCCTTTGTGCCTTTCTCTGTGCTTGGCTGTCGAGGTATCTGATTGATGGTCACCCCCATGACGGGGTCTTCTACCATGTGCTGCCACTTGCCGTGAGGCTCGCTCTTGGCCAGAGAGTCGCACTCGGACCCTTGGTCTTGGGCACGCTATATTATAGGCTGGATCAGCTGGTTCTGGCGATGAGGGAATCGCGTGGCCGCCTCGATGTTCTGACCTTTGTCAATATCAGCTTTTTGACAATGTGGGTTTTCGAGCGCTGGCCGTCTTATGCTCCAACTCCCCTCCCACTTGATAAGTGGTGTCCCCCAGGCGAGACGGAAGCGCGCAACAGCGGAAGGGCTGCGAGATGGTTTGGAGCAAGCAACACCAAGTGTACTTGGAGTTTGATATGCGACAAACGAAAGGAGTTTACTGCCAGGCCCTATGCCACACGTGTTGAGAATGTGCGGTGGTTTCCAAAGCTATACCCTTCCAAAGGTATGGTCTTGTCAGAAGACCTTCTCTTTGAAAAGGGGCCGCATTTCCACGAACGCTATCGTGAATTCTTTTGTTGGTGTCTGCGAGGTTCCCTTCCTGCCCTTGCAGAGCATATTCGTGAGCTCGCGCCACGGTATGAAAGGCTTACAGTGGATGTTGACCCCACTCGGGTCTCTCCTCAGTTTGGTTTTGATGCAGTGGCCCCATCGATCTGGCCCCAGTCTATTATCAGAGGGTGCTACAAGCGTTTGCTGACAAAGGAGTGCAAGACGGTCCTTATGAGCAATCTTCCCTTTGAGCAGCCTGCGAGAACTCGCAAGGGTGGTTGTTCCCAGAACTGGCTCGCATACTGGGTTGCCCAGCAAACGAGGATTGAGACGGAGGCGGCGGCGCAGCCAGGAAGGGCCCCCTTGATCAAGAGAAACTCTTTTCCATTTCGCCCCAATTGCAGTTTGAGCGAGTCTGAGTATGGTTGCTACTCGCTGTGGGACCGCGAGAACCATTTGTGCCCCGATTTCATTCTGAAGGAGCAAGTCGACGCAATCAAGAAGGGCGACACGCATGTCGTCAGATATAGTAAGGCGTTTGCTGAGGTAAGCAATTCCTTCGTGTGCTTTAAGCCTTTTGATTTCCTTGCGCTGATGCTTTTCGTTCTGTACTGTTTCAGTGTCATGTGCGGAGGTTCGCAGCTGGTGATCGCTCCAAATCGCTGGTGAACACCATTGTTGCCACCAGAAGGAAAGGGGAGTCGTTCCGGCTAGCATGGAGGATGGATGCCGAGGTCGAAACAAGGGTTCGCGCAGTCATGAATACTTCTGCTGACTCGCTGATAGATAACCCTCCGGCTCCGTCTCCTCCTAGAGATGACTCGTCCCCTCCAGCGACTGCGGCGCCGAGAGTGAAGAGACCTAGGCAAAAGGGAATTACGATTTCTTCCCCTAGGAGTGCTCCAGCTTCTCCCCCAGTGAGGTCTCTTTCCATCAAGGACAAAGGCAAGGGTCGTATGCCCAGCAAAGTGCGAAAAGATCTCGCAGTTGAAACTTTCGTTCCATTCAACCAAGAGGAGGAAGAGAGACAGGAGCCCCAGGCAAGTGATGAAGAAGAAGAAGCAACAGTTGTGATGTGCGAGGAAGAATCAGGAGGTACTTCCGTCGCATCTCCTTGCCTTTTATCCTGACTTCTTTGCAGTTCTTTTCTTTGAACCAATTATGTATTCGCAGATGATGATGATGAAGCCGTTGGTGGCCTTGTGGCCAAGAGGCAAAAGAGAGATGCCCATTCTGGCATTTCAGATGATCCTATAAGCGAGGATGTTCTTGCTGAATCCCGGAAGACAGCCGCGGAGGCTGCTGAAAGAAGAAGGCAGCGAGAGGAAGAGGAGCTCGAGCGTGTGAAACAGCGGAGCCTCGAAGAGCAGCATGTTGACGACTTAGTACGTCCAGTTGGCGAGGAAGACGAGCTTCCCGAGGAAGTGGCTCCTCATGTGGAGGAGGAAGATGAGGTTCCCGGAGAGGATGCAGCAGAGCTGGAGAAAGTCCAAGCGGACTTCGAAGAGATCGCCGGTGGCAATAAAGGTGAGATCTTCAATCTCGCAGTTACTTATAGAGATGTAATTGTGGGTGCGTTAAAGCACGGTGTGTCAAAGCCTGACATTCGCCGTTGGTTGGTAAGCAAATGCGGAGAACCCTCAGGTAATTATTTTGAGTGATATGCGCATACTAGGCTGTAGCCACTTGAGGCAAAATTATGACTGGTTTACTCGCATCCCAGGTCACGCTTCTCTTAAAGATTTGCTTAGTGAGGATACACTGATAGGGCACGGTTCCACGTCCCTAGTGTACGATGAGGATACCTCAATCCCACCTTCGCGTGGAGGTGCTTATTCTTAGCTTTAGTAAAGATAGCGAAATAACTTATAACACAAGTTACCTCACATTATCGCATTTGGTATCGCAGGTCATGCTGAGGAACCTGAGCTGGAGCAGAGAAGTCAGCCTTCTGCATCCCATGTTCCAATTTCGGGCTCCCATACCGAGAAGCCTGTCGCAGCCGCTGGACACGCAAGTGAGCATCTCGAGGATGTCATCGAACTCTCCGATGATGTCGAAGCTAATGCTGCGCCGATGGACGAAAGTGTCCGTACCGGTGGTGAGGAAGAAAGGACAAGTGATGCTAATGTTTTCGCATCTGGGAGTGTCCTCCGCCCAGCGACTTCGGCTGTCCCTTCGCCTCCGGCAATGACTGAGCCAGAAGCACCTATTCCTGCGTGGAGCATTTGGGGCTCGCAGGTTGGAAATGTAGTCGCAGCTGGTGCGGCCTACACTCTTCCTCCTGACTATGAGAGGTTGGAGCTCGCAGCTGATAGGAGAGCCATGGAGCGAGGGCAGTCTTCGAACAACCCAGTGGCCCGTATCCCTTCTCTTCATGAAATTCTGGAAGGCACTGGTAAGTAAAGATTTACCGTTCGCACGTCGCATTATTTGCTTGCGAGTTCTGACATTATAACCATTTTTGATGTCTCAGGTTTAAAGCAAACCGATGTAGACTGGGTGGTTCGAATGCGTCTCAGATACCCCCGATCGTTTGTGAGATCTCTGGAGATCGGACCTTTTGACAGGAGGCTATTCCTTACTGAAGCCATCTGGATACTGGAGCAGCTGTCTGCGGCTACACCTGCGACCATTTCGGCCCAGAGTGCTGAATTGCTGTGTGGCATGTGCCAAAATCTCCTGTTCAAAGTCCAACGCAGACTTGGTTTCAAATTCCTCAAGGACAGAGTTACACTGATTCGCGCAGCTGTAACTTTGAATCTCGGTCACCAGAATCTCGCAGCTGAGATGCAGAAGGTGGAGCAGCAAAAGCAAAAGGTTGATGAAGCTTTGAAGCTGTATCACGAAATGAATGCCAAGTGCGAGCAACTGAAGCAAGAAGTGAAACAAGTGGAGAAGCTGAGCGAGCAGTTCGAGCCCCAAGACTCCTTAATCAAGAATTTGTTTTGACTTTTCGAATTTTGAAAAGAAAACAGGAAAATGGCTGAGACATTAATGTAATGTTTTGAAACATTAATGTAATGTTGCTAGGGTTTCTCCCCTTTTTTTTTAACAACAAACAATGAGTTTGCCCGTTTTGCCCTTTTCGGGATTTGATTGGACATTTCTGTGCATATCCAATTATGACATCAGCAATTGATTCTCTGCTTGATTTTCGCGCTAATTTCTCGGCAGATAAGCACGCTTCCGTTGGGAAGTCCATCCGAATCATGACTATCCGTCATTTATTAGGATACGCAACTGAATCGTCGTAGCCTTTAGTAGGGTAATTGATTGTTACCGCTTTTCAAGGCATAAGTGATTGAACTTACCCTCTTTTTTGAATTTTGCTGACTCATCTTAGGCAACCGAAGAGTCTCCACAGGGCCTATATAAACCCTGTCTTTGCCATTTGGGTTCTTCATCCCAAACATGTGCTTTGCCGTGAGTCCTTACGACCGCTGGCTTCAACGCTTGTTTTTCGTTGATTCATGGCAACTTCAAGTTTTGAATCCTGAGTTTGCGCTTTGTGCTATAGAAATAGTTTCCAAGATCCACTTTATGAGGCTTATTGCTGTTTATAACCATCATAAAGAGGATGCAGATAATACCTCATGTGTGTTCGAAGAAATTTCTTCGTGTATTATGTGTGCAGGTCATGTTTCCGGCCGCCTCGTGGCGAGGTGCAGCGCCGAAGTGACCGTGCTACCGTCTCGTAATGAATGGCGGAATTCTTCTTCAGCATCTCCGGGGAAGAATCCGTTGCCCTCACATTTGTGAGGTCGGGGTGCTCGTCAATGCCCTTGTCCAACATGACAAGGAGTCCATCACCAGAGGAATGACTGCTTCGCCTGTTTTGCAAAGTAGCATCTGTTGGCACAGGAAGCTCCTCCGGCGCCTATCTTGATCAGACAGAGGCTTTTTTCATTCCTTGGGGTCTTGGGCATATCGCATCTCCGACCTTGCTGCTAGGGATGTAGCGAATGACGAGTTGATCTCTTCGCGGCAGCATCCCTTTTGCTATAGATCTTTGGCCGCAGATCTGCATGCTGCACTGCCGGTGTTAAGACCGGTGGATTCTCTCTTTTCTTAGCCGAGAGTTCCCTAGTGCATCTTTACCAGCCATTTTTCGAATGTATTGTAAGCCATGTTGGCTGCGTAGTTAGATTCGAGCTTTTCGCTTGTAAGCTGTTATCTAGATAGATAAATTGTAAGTCATTTGACTCATAATGATATATAGTTTTTTGTATTATCTGCTCTCTTTGCAACAAAATACAATTTCGCATGCGCTTCAGCTTGCTTTGCCTTGGATAATGCCATGTAATGATTTCTCATATGCGATGTCAATTCGCGGATGTTTCGCTAGATCATTCGAGATCGTAATTTCGCAGCTGTGCCCTCTTGACGGATGGGCTTGTAGTTGGTCGTTGTAAATCATATGAGATCATGTTCACAACTTTACTATCGTAACAGATAGTTTTTAACAGATCAATTAAGATCGTTGAGTGGTGCGAATTGCTATCATAGAAGATAGGCTTCATTAGAGAATTGCTTGAGATAGTTTCTCGCACAAATTGCTATCGCAGCAGATAGACCTTTAGAAGATCTAGCAAGATGGTTCTACAATTACGTTGCCATCGTAACAGACGGGCTTGTTTGATCAACTAAAATCACTTTGCGTATAAATTGCTATCGTGACAGATAGGCTTAAGAAGATCATATAAGATCGCACTTGCATAAACCGCTATCGTGAGAGATAGGATTTTAGTGATCGATTGAGATCGTTTTTGTATTTTGCTGCTATCGTAAGAGATAGGCTTTGGATGATCACTTAAGATCGCATTTGCATTGGCTGCCATCGTAAGGGATGGGCTTTAGATGATCAATTAAGATCGTATTTGTGTTGACTGCTATCGTGAGAGATAGGCTTTGATGATCACTTAAGATCGCATTTGCGTTTGGCTGCTATCGTAAGAGATAGGCTTTAGATGATCGATTGAGATCGCGTTTGCTATCGTAAGAGATAGGCTTTGATGATCAATTAAGATCGCGTTTGTATTTGCTGCTATCGTAAGAGATAGGCTTTGATGATCAATTAAGATCGCGTTTGTATTTGCTGCTATCGTAAGAGATAGGCTTTGATGATCAATTAAGATCGCGTTTGTATTTGCTGCTATCGTGAGAGATAGGCTTTGATGATCAATTAAGATCGCGTTTGTATTTGCTGCTATCGTAAGAGATAGGCTTTGATGATCAATTAAGATCGCGTTTGTATTTGCTGCTATCGTGAGAGATAGGCTTTGATGATCAATTAAGATCGCATTTGTATTTGCTGCTATCGTAAGAGATAGGCTTTGATGATCAATTAAGATCGCATTTGTATTTGCTGCTATCGTGAGAGATAGGCTTTGATGATCAATTAAGATCGCATTTGTATTTGCTGCTATCGTAAGAGATAGGCTTTGATGATCAATTAAGATCGCATTTGTATTTGCTGCTATCGTGAGAGATAGGCTTTGATGATCAATTAAGATCGCATTTTTATTTGCTGCTATCGTAAGAGATAGGCTTTGATGATCAATTAAGATCGCATTTGTATTTGCTGCTATCGTGAGAGATAGGCTTTGATGATCAATTAAGATCGCGTTTGTATTTGCTGCTATCGTAAGAGATAGGCTTTGATGATCAATTAAGATCGCATTTGTATTTGCTGCTATCGTGAGAGATAGGCTTTGATGATCAATTAAGATCGCATTTGTATTTGCTGCTATCGTAAGAGATAGGCTTTGATGATCAATTAAGATCGCATTTGTATAAATTGCTATTGCAGCAGATAAATCATTGTTAACAGTAATAACAAATTAAATAGAGCAATATAAACGGCTAGAAATATGAACTTCTCATTTGGGAGAATTCTTTTATTATAACATTCTCATATGGGAGAGATAGGATTACAATCCTCTCATATGGGAGAGGAGATTGCGTCAATCATAGCCACATGAGACATTAAGCAACGTTATCATAAAACGTATGAAATAAGAGAAGTCAAGGATAGTACTTCTTGATCCAGCGCATGTTGACTGAGCTTGGAGTTGAGGTTGTGCCGTGCAACCTTCGTATGCTGCAGTAGCCACTATCGAAGACTTCTGTGACTTCGAAGGGTCCTTCCCAATTAGCTGCGAACTTTGGGTGAGTTGCTTCTCGCACGCAGTGGTCAGATGCGCGCAAGACCAGGTCGCCAACTGCGAAATCCCGTCGCTGGACTGTCTTGTTATAGGCGCGAGCGATTCTTTCTTGGTACCGCTTGTTAATCCTTTTGGCTTGTTCTCGCTTTTCTTCCAGCAAGACTAAATCATGATCGCGTTGGTTTTCATAGAGTGCATGGAAGGCCAGTCTTGCCGAATTAACTCTGACCTCCGCAGGTACTACAGCTTCGGCCCCATAACATAGTAGAAATGGCGAGGCCCCTGTGGGTGTCCTTGGAGAAGTTCTGTAGGCCCACAGAGCTATGTTAAGAGAGTCGGCCCACTTCTTGTGGTCATCTGCGACCATCTTGCTCAGAATTCTCAACAGCGTTTTGTTAGTCGCCTCGGCTTGTCCGTTTCCCTTTGGATAATAGGGGGTGGAGCATATCTGTCTGATATTGTACTCCGCGAGTTTCGTAGCTACCTGGCGATTAACAAAAGGAGTACCGTTATCTGAAAGAATGGTATTTGGGATTCCGAACCTGCATACGATGTTTTCCTGGATGAAGTTAACCACAGCCAGCGCGTTTGCCGTCTTCAGTGGTATTGCTTCCACCCATTTGGTGAACAGCTCGGTTGCGGTGAGAATGAAATGGTTCCCATGTGACGTTGGTCGGATGGGGCCGATGAAGTCCAAAGCCCATGTGTGAAATGGCCATGGCGTCCCTAATGCATGTAGATCCACGACGGGAGCGTGCACTAGGTTCCCTTTGAATTGGCATTCTTGGCAGCGTCGCACCTTGGTGCGGCAATCGACTTCCATCGTGGGCCAGAAGTATCCGATTGAGAGGAGTTGTCTGCATAATTTCGCACCTCCCTGGTGTTCCACCTGATGAGAAAGGTCCATGACTTCTTGTGCTTCCCTGCCATCTAGGCATCGCAGCAAGTTGCCCTCGTGACCTCTTCGCCAAAGCAGGTTTTCCTGAACCACATATCGAGACGCTTTCCTCTTCAATTTGTCGGCTTCTTTTCTTGATTCGGGTACGGTGCCCTGGGTGAGGAATTCAAACAGTGGCTTCCTCCAGTCTGTGTCGTCATCGGTTAGAGCGATGAGTAGAGAATCTTTGATTAGTGCGCAACTTTCGCACTTCCCTTGTATCAGGGCTGCAGCTGTTGACATGCTTGGCCAATGAATGCCATATCTCTGAGCTTTCCTGTAGATTGACACCTCGCTTTCTCCGCAAGCGTGTTGGTGAATCTTTTCTAACAGCTGTTGTCCCTCTTGCTCGGAGACACATCGCATGAGTATTCCTCCAGGACCCTTTTAGTAAAGGGTGTTGTCGTGGATGCAGTATCCTTTCGTGAGTGCCCAGATTTCGCTGCTGGTGCCTTTCGCAATAGCTTGCAGGATTGCTTTTCGCCAGTCTGCGTCATCCATGTGTTCGTCGTCGCACACATCTTCTGTTAATGCCGACGATGTTCGCACTTCGATGGAAATCCTTGCGGGGCATTTGTCTATGCTGACCTTAGATCCCAGAGTTGCTAAGGCGTCTGCATGCCTGTTGTCCGCTCGGGGCTTGTGCTCGTATTTCACGTCGCAGAATTGCTGCATCAGCTTTTGCACTAGGGTGCGGTATGACAGGAGGTTGATCTCCTTTAAACCATATTCGCCCGAGGCTTGCTTAACAATCAGTTTGGAATCTCCCATGACCGTTAAGTTGCTCACTTCCAAAGCTTTCGCCGCACGGAGCCCCGCGATAAGAGCCTCGTATTCCGCCTCGTTGTTCGTGACTGCGTAGTTGAGTTTTTCGGACATCTGTATGACTTCCCCGTCTGGCTTTGTCAAGACTATCCCGATGCCTCCGCCTTTTCTGGTTGACGAACCGTCGAAGTGGAGGGTCCAATAGGGCACGTCGATCGCGTAGATTTCTGGGCCTTCGAGCTCTTCCTCGATCACGGGTTCGTGGCTGTTGTCGGGAAACTGTGCCAACAGATCTGCTACCGCCTGCGACTTGATTGCTCTCGGTTTTACGCATGTGATATCGTATTGAGAGATGGTCATGTACCATTCTCGCATCAGCAGCTTGGGATCGGCTCCGTATGGACCCATGACATCGATGAAACGCATGACATGCTCATGAGCGTTTCCATTGACGTCCTCGAACTTATCCCATTTGGGAGCCTTGTACCCCGCCGGGTTAGGCATGAGATAGATCTCTCGTGGAATGGGTGGATCGTTGTCTAGCTTCGGGATGATGGTATCCGCGAACGACTGATGAGCCAGGATGGAGTCCACGCGCTTCTGCAAAGACGTCATGCATTCTAGAATGCTTCCCTTGGTAGTTGGCGGAGGGGTTGCCGTAGGCGGTGGCGACACATATGCCGCCGGAGGATTGGGAGTGTATTGACTACCCGCGTTTCCCCAGATTGTCGCTGGTGGAGGCAGAGTGTACTGCAGAGCTGGGTTGGACGCCAAAGCCGGGGGCTGAGAGGCGTGAGCAGCAGGGGGCAGCATTTGTGCCGTTGACCCTTGGACCGAAGGCAGCTGCGTTGCTAACGGTGGAGTTTGCAGATGAGGGTTGGGAGGCGTGACTGACACTCCCAATCCTGGAGCGGTAGGGGTTCCTCCTCCCTGAGGGATAGCGGTGGCCGGTGGGGGATTTGGCGCAAGGGTGCCCAGAACGGCCAAGATCCGTTCTAACTGCGCAGACTGAGACTTGAGAGCTTTTGCCTGACTTTGGACAGTGGCGTCCAAAGACTCTAAAGTTGGCGCCTCGCCGGGAGTCGTCGGAGTACGGCGAGCCTCGTCTCCCGAGGGAGTTTCGGTGGAAGGCGATCGGTTGCTGACATCGTCCTCCTGAGACATGGTTGCTTTTGCTGGTAAGTTCACGTCGGGTTCACCAAAATGTGCACAAGAGATTCCGGCAGGGAGACCTCCGTGTACACCGTGCGTAGTGGATCAGGGATCGCACAGGAAGAATAGGGGTGTGTGTAGGGAGAGAGTAAGTCAGTAGCAATGTCTGAGAGAGAGACAGAGGTTTGGCAGAGCTTCCGCGTATGGCAGTGTGTCCTCCTTTGTATGGAAAGGTTAACGATATATATATACTGGAGAACGTGACCGTTGTAGTGTGGTTAATGCGCCCATTAATGGCGGCTTAATTAGCTTAACCATAACGGCACGTTCGTCCGAGTATATAGGAACCGTTAGAGCACGTGGTGCGCGAGTACCGGAACCGTTACGAGGTTGACCGGGTTTGACCGGATTGACCGGGTCTAGGGAGCTCGTGCCATAGATCTCTCAAAACAGTTACTAAAGGTCGCGCGCGGGCTTGGCTCGCACGCGACAGGGCTTACTCTAGCCTCCAAACCACTAAGTCCCTACAAGTCCCGTGCAGTGGTATGCGAGGGCTCTGTCTCGCAGCCCCCACATGGATCAGCTCGGCTGGTGATCCTGTGTGTGTGGAGCACAATATGGTGTGCTGGATGGTTGCCACGTGGCTAAGATCTGTCATGTCAGAAAGCAGTATCTACAGCTGCTAAATGTCAGGAGAACCCCCAAAGTGTGCTGAAACAACATAAACACCCCCCTTCTTTATCTAAAATACTTTCTGAAAAAGACAACTACCTCCCCCCTAAGCATGAATTTCCAATTTGATCAATCCAAACATGAATTCAGGCATCAAAGCATGATTTTGACTATCTAAATCAACTAAGGGCAAAGATTAGAGCATACTGGAACCAAAAATCGCAAGAAACGGTCAAGAATTGAGTCGGGTCAAGCAGCCGAACGGTGGCGCCGGAGGTGAGCTCGACGCCGGAAATTGGGGCGCTTCTGGGCTCGGCTGAGTCTCCTGGTGGCTTGATCGGCCCTCTTAGAGGCTAGAGGGATGGAGAGAGAGAGGTGGGTAGCTCTGTTTTGGGTTACCCGAAGCTCTCGCCGATTTTAATGGCCGACGGTGGTGGCGGTGATGATTTTGCGGCTGTGGCTGCTATTGGGGATGATTATGCTTATTTTCCAGGTGCTATAGTGAGTAAGATAGAGTAAGAGAGGGTGTGGAAGCGAGGGGGGCAGAGGAAACAGAGAGTGGCGGCCTTCGGGCTTCTTCCCCGACGGCGGCAGCGACAGTGGTGGTTGGGTTGTCACTGCTGCTTGCGGCTACTGCTGTCTTCGTCCAGAGGCAGAGAGAAAGAGATGGGGAGAGAGAGAGAGAGAGAGAGAGAAATCGAGGAGTGGATTGCTCTCGGGTTCTTTCCGCCGGAGCTTCGGCCGTGACGGTGGTGGTTGTGGCTGCTGCCACCCCTGTTTCTGCTAGCTTATGAGAACAGATAGAGAGGGAGAGAGAGAACTGGACAGATTTGTTTCTGCGAATTGAAGCCAGATTTGTTTCTGCGAATACAAATACACTGGAGACGCCACAATAGCGAATTGAAGCCAGATTTGTTTCTGCGAACCAAGGGGTTATTGAACACCACCGGCGGTGTGGCTGACCGGTGCTGGGTGGCCCATATCGGGTCCCTATGGCGGCTCAGTCGTGTTCTGATGATGGGTTGTGACCGAGGACTTCCTTTTCTGTCGTCCATGGCAGATCGGCGGCCAGGATGTTTGAAATCAGCGGCGTAACAGGCTCCTGGCAGTCGGAGTTTCCTAGGGATTGGTTGTGGGACTTCGCCGTTGGCGTTGGGTTTCATGTCAGTGGCGTCTTTCGGTGGTGTCGGGGGACTGAACTGCGATGGGGCTTGCTGCTGGGTTTCAGCCGGCGGTTCTCAATTCGAACCTTCAATTTCAGAAAGAGGGGGAGATAGAGTAGAAGTTGAAGAATAAGAAGATGGAGAAGATGGAGAAGGCTACGGAAGAATTGGTGGGATGCAATTTTGATTGCAGCAGGTTGATAATGGTAGTTTGAAGTGGGGTTGTGGCCAATTGGTTGTGGCTGCAACTGTGGGAGTTTCAGGTTTGTATTGTGGATTAGTTCAGGTTGGTTTATTTTTGACTGTTATGGTGGATTAATGGAGTTTTGGTATCCACCCTTGTCGAGGCAGCAACTGTGGGAGTTTCAGCCAATTGGTTGTGGCTGCAACTTTGTTGTCACTTACACCTCCTCAGTGTATCCACCCTTGTCGAGGCTGCATAGGCCAGTCAACCTCAATGTGTAGTCTTCATGCGCCAAATATCGCATATTTCGTATGCGTTTCTGAACATTGTGCAGTTACTACAAGCAAAAGTAGTGACTAACTCGAGGGAGACAGTCTCCGCATTGGAAAATATGTTCGAAAAATTGAATTAGGGATGTTATCCTACCAACTGAGTAACTACACATTGACAACACGATTAGTAGTTAGAAGGGATGTAAGTGAAGTTTTTTAAACTAAAAGGGGTGCAAGTAAAGATCAACAAAAACTCATAGTGTCTAAGTGAAAATAACACAATTCTCAGTTTTCACATGTAAAACTTATTTACGTCCTTCTTCTTGGTAATTCAGATAGCAAATCGATATAGTTTTTTGACAAGTTTTCCATGGTGCTTTACAAAATCATGTAAAAGGTATCAATTTTTTATATTGTTTTGCTAATCAAATAACTGGTTTAAAGTGACCCAGTGGATAGAGACAAAAAGTGAAATAGGCTGAAAGAGAAGAAACAGATGTAGTATTTAATAGTGATGCTTGCTTTTCTAAAAAAAATAGAATAAAAAAAAATGATGCTTGCTGCAAAGTTTCTGGGTTTTTTTTGGGCTTGGATTGCCAGAGAATAGTTGGACCGGTGGAAACTCAAAAGGTTTACAAATAGTTGGGTTGAGCCATTTGATCAGTTACCTAGTTGGACTGGCTTTCTAACCTCATAGCTCCCGAGGCCAGTCAAGTCCCTCTTGAGTTGGGAAATAAAATCATTTTTCTCAACACATGCTTCAAAACAACTGTGATTTGGGCTCTGTTTGGTTTCTCAGTAAAATGTTTTATAAGAGAAAATATTCTACGTGTAAAATATTTTGTGTGAAAGCGTTTTCTTCTTTGCAATTATTTTCTCGTGTTTGGTTGACACATGCCAAAATAGTGGGCCGTGACAGCAGTGCCAGATGGGCGACGATGAAGGTGGGTGACAGTGATCGAAAGAATTGGCCAGAAGGCAGTGGAAATGTTTTCAACTGCCGAGAAGCACCAACAATTAAGGAGTTGGTGTTTAAGGGTAATAAGTGTAATTATACTACTTAATTCTCCGAAAATCTTAATTTACTTAACAAAAATCCAAAAAAAATATAAACTTCTCTCTCTCTCTTCCCTTCTGTGAAACAAATTGACGAACCCAGGGGCAACCTTCGTCGTGTCTTCTTCTTCTTCACAGGCAAGATAGCCAAGATCGTTCTCTTCTTCTTCACATGCCCGTCTTCTTCGTCTCCGGCGAAGAACCCAGATTTCTTCGTCTCCGGCGAAGAACCCAGAAATTTGTTTGAAATTGATACTTTTTTTGAAACTATTTCTATGAAATTGGTATGAAATTGAAGAACAAACACCAAAATTGGTATGAAATCGAAGAACAAACACCAAAATTGGTATGAAATTGAACAAAATTCTGGGTTTTTGACGACGAACTGTCGACTGTCGACAGTTGGATGTCGACAAAAAAGGCAAAAAATAATGCCCTCTGTCCATGTTCTCTGTGTAACCCCTGTCTTGGCTGTCGACAATCGACCTGTGGTAGTCGACTAAACAGCCAGAAATTGATGGTTTCTGTCCCTGTTGTCTTTGAAATTAAAGCACCCAGACAATACCTTAGAAAACGATAAATTCATTAAATTAAAGAATCCAAAACCAACAAATTCATGAACTTTAAGAATCCAGCAATAAAACAACTAATTAATAACTATGAACTCTAAAAAGAAACTATTATAATTCATCCTTCGCCGATCATATGCTAGCTAGCTGCACGTACTCCTTCCACGGGCGGTTACTGCATGCACCAATAAAACAAGATAGATACATGTATATATTAGTTTAATGAATTTATAAATATAGCACGTATGTACGTATCGGTGAGGTGAGGGAAACATACCTTAGAAAACGGTAAATTCATATCGTACGCATTGGCCATCAGATCCACCATATAACGTGGGAACAAACCAATGATTTGACTCTCAATGTACTCCCCGTCGAGCCAGTCCTTTTCATCCGGGAGATTAAGGTAGTTGTCGCAGGGCTTCCGAAGATGTTCATACGCGTTCCTAACGAACAAGTAAAAGGACACGGTGGTGTCATCATAGCCCTTGGTCCACTGCGAAAATATCGGTTTCCGTTTCTTCCGTAAACTCTTGTGGCACAGTACGCGATAGAGGGGGTGGCCATGGGGTGCCTTACCTGGAGGGATTAGGTCTCTCCAGTCCGTTGTTGCATGACCTGTAGTGCCTGCAAGGGGGTTGGTCTTCTTCATGCAATCTTCCCAGCTAGCCTGTCCATTACTAGGGGGCTTATACTTCTGTGCTTGGTATTCTCTGCACACTCGTAACACTTTTTCCATCCTCTCCTCCCCAGACCACATAGACGAGTGGTCAACGCAAATTGGCAGATATTTCCTAACCCGGTCAGAATCGTTGTGGCTCAGAGTGTCGTGCAAATCTTGTACGTCAGCCTGATAGGTTTCACCCTTCAGAATATGCTTGAAGATGGTATGGATCAACCATGTCGTTCCTGGCGGACCCTCCATGGAAGAAGCATCGTCAGTCTTCAGGTTTACTGCCAATATTGTACATGCAAAGTCAATTTCTTTTTCTACGTGAGGATCATGACGGACGTCCCAGCTGCCCTTTTGGCGCTTGAAGATGAAGTTTTCAGAGTTCTTTAGTGCTCGTTGCAGTTGTTCGTCGCAGTCTGCACTGCATTGTACGTATTCACTGAGAATTGCTCTAATCATTCCTCTAGTATGTGCAGACAGCTTGTTTCTGTACGTGCGACTATTGTGATCTATTTTATATGCGATCCACTCAGACAAATCAAAATCGTAACCCCGATTACATGAAAATATCTTCTTGTCTCGGTCAACCAATTGAACTTCATCGGTCTGCAGCTTGGCTTCAACCAATTGAACTTCATCCGTCTCCTGCTTGGCTTCAACCAATTGAACTTCATCGGTCTGCAGCTTGGCTTCAACCAATTGAACTTCATCCGTCTCCTCCTTGGCTTCAACCAATTGAACTTCATCGGTCTGCATCTTGGCTTCAACCAATTGAACTTCATCCGTCTCCTGCTTGGCTGCAACTGTGTTGTTCTTTCCCTTCTTCTTCTTTTTCTTCTTGTTTATCTTCTTATCATCTCTATCATCTATGACGTTACATACTTCAGCCATGTCCGTGTTCGTCCAAGTTACGATAGGGCGCTTCTTTCTTTCGCGACGGGCTTTCATTATGTTGAATTCCACTCTACGACTTTCTTCCGCATATGTTTCCATTATTGCCGCCATCACCTACAAAGAACAAAATATAGAGAAGGGTACATAATGTTCTGAACGTGTGAAGGAAAAACAACATGCAAAAACAACATGCAAACCCTCAATATACTAACTGGGTCAAAAAATTATTATTTGAATCCTAAATTTGGTTTGAACCCTCAAAAACTGAGTCACTAAGAAACCCTAGATATGGTTCGAACCCTAAATATACTAACTGGGTCAAAAAAGTTCAGAAATCACGGTAGGAACAGTGAGTTGTGAGGGAGGGTTGTTGAAAAAAACATTCAGAAAGCACCGGCACCACAGCCACTGTTTCTACCGTGTAGCCTCATTCGTGAGCTTGCATATTCACTGTTTCGCCTCATTCATGAGCTTGCATATTCACTGTTTCTACCCTAAAACTGAGTCACTAAGAAACCCTAGATATGGTTCGAACTCCAGCGAGTTGTGAGGCAGTAACAGAGGCTAACGTACATCAACATTCATCGATCACAAAGCATGCATATTGTAATATTACATACCTGCCGTTGGGGATTAACCATATCGAGTTTGTGTGCTTGCGTTGGAGAAGAGACGAGTTTGTGTGCTTGCGTTGGAGAAGAGACGAGTTTGTGTGCTTGCCGTTGGAGAAGAGACTGAGGACAGGACCACGGTTTGCATGCAGTAAGGTTTATATATACAATATATGTATATATATGTATGGGCCAAACCGTGGTTTTGGAGGCGGTTGGCCCAAACCGTGGTGTTGGAGGCGGTTGGCCCGGTTGGGCATAATTTTGCAGTTTTTTTCGACTACAACATATCGACGGTCGACGTCTACACGTCCATGGTCGACGTCTAAACCCTAAACCCTAAACCCTAAACCCTAAACCCTAAGTCGAAAGAATGACCAAAACGTAACGAAATCGTGAAACAAACAAATAAAACATCAATCCATAGTCTTACAAACATATCAAACATCCATAGTCTAAACCCTAAACCCTAAACCCTAAACCCCAAACCCTAAGTCGAAAGAATGACCAAAACGTAACGAAATCGTGAAACAAACAAATAAAACATCAATCCATAGTCTTACAAACATATCAAACATCCATACAACGTCACCATTAGTCTTACAAACAAATCAAACCATTACCTTCAATACGGTTTGAGATTCGGACAATCTCTCAACGTAACTTATACCGACACGGATGGCAAAACCCTTTTGGCACCATAGTCTTTTGTTTTGTCCAACGTATATACATGCCATCATCACATCTCCATATGTACCGACCTCTTTTCATTGCAGCATCGAATGAAACCGCCCCATAATCTCCCGGATTAGCCTGTCGTAACTTATACCGACACCGATGGCAAAACCCTTTTGGCACCATAGTGTTTTGTTTTGTCCAACGTACGTATACATCTCCATTCCCCATAGCATTATTATAGACAAGTCTGAAATTAGAGAAAATCAAACATAGTTAGGGTACTAGGTCAAAAAAATCAATTTTAAGGATGATTCAATTGTGTCGACCTATATAGGTCGACAGCCGATCTACACATATCGACGGTTGACCTAGACAGGTAGACAACCGACCAAGAGAAGTCAACCGTCGATCTACCTAAGTCGCATGTCGACGTGACTAGGTCGACAGGCAATTCCGGCATGTCGACCGCGCATGTCGACTATCGACTGGTTCAGGTCTGCTGTCGACTTAGTGAAGTCGACGGCCGACTCCACTAGGTCGATTCTCGGGCTCTTCAATTCAAACCGGAAGGGTAACTAACCGAGGGTATTTTGGTACTTCAAGTTAAAAGAGGGGTAGCCACATAAGGTTATTTCTGTACTTTCATCCATAAGTGGGTTAGTTACGTATGTTGGTGCTTTGTTGCAACGGGTTATGCACCGTGTGCTTTGTTGCAATGCTTTTCCGATTTACCGCTTATGAGCAATATGGCCCTGACAGTGATGTGTCGTGGTGGAGGTAGGTGGTAGTGGTGGTAATCGATGGTGGAGGTATTAGTTAGGAGTTGTTGTTGTGCTCCTTCACTATGACTTACGGATTTGAAATGTGTAAATCATTTTACATCATTTGAGAGAAAGTATTTTACAGGAAAATATTTTACTGCCAACTAAACAGTACCAAAACAAGCAAAAACATTTTACACGAAAATGTTTACCACCAATCAAACGGAGCCTTGGACTCAGCAGATGTGAAATGAATAGTGAAAAATCGGGTGAGGGTACGGAAGCATAAGACCCCTCCCCAAAAACACCTCATTAGTTTGCCTTGCTACATTTTTTTATCGGGTAATTTACAGTTTGTGCCCCTAAGTTTATGTAAATAGGCAAATCATACTCTTATTGTTCATCAATTGACAGTGAACACCCCTATTTTGGATGGTTTGTAACGATCCTGGACGGAAAATGCGAAAGTACTAATTTACCCTTGTACTCTTACTCAATATTTATAGGGTAATTTACACAAAACATCCTCCGATTTTGGTAAATAGGCATTAGGTACCCCTACTGTTTGCCAATCGGCAGGAGACACTCTTAATTTAGACAGACTCCAATAAAAAATGGATAAGTACAACAAAGACCAATCTACCCGTGATTTATTGGTTCATTTAAGACTTCAATAATTTTATTGCGAGCAAGTTTTAGAGCTCCAAAAGAGCACCACGTGGTGCTCTACAACCAATGAAAATTTTATTCGTTGTAGAGCACCACGTATGGAGCACTAAAAAAATTCTCTGTTATTGCCAGCGAATAATCCCCTACGTGACTCTCCGATGACGATGGATGAAAAAAGATGGAGATTTTAATCAATCTACCGCAACTTATAGAAAGCACCCAACTCGGATGAAAAATGTATCGCATATGTGTATACTTCATCTCCACAAGTCTAAAAAACTGAGTCATCCAAAAAAAAACGTTTTAAGTGTGTTCAGGACGGCACATATTTCAGTTGGCATAGAGAGAGAGCGGGAAAGACGCAAAAAAAATATTTTTTATTTTTTTCTTTTGTAATTTGTTTAAGATGTTGCTAGATAGTAATATAATTGTGTCTGTTTGCTACGTATCTCTTTGTATCTTATGTGTTTTTCTTTTGTTGACGCACTTCTTTATTATATTACAGCAAGCTCAATGTTTGATTTTTTTAATTCAACACTTGAATGTAAATAAACTTGGGTTCTATTAACTACTATAATCTTTAATAGAAAAAAACTACTATAATCCTCTAAATTTTAGCTTCGAATAATTTTCGATGATATTATTTAGTTTGGCTGTAAGAAAATTATTATCATTCTAGTAAACAAACTACAGATTGATGTTGATATTTGACAAGTACTCTATCATGATTGATTTTATTAAATAGTAATACTCTATCATATCGAAGTTTCTAAAGGTTAAAAAAGGCATTATATATCACTAGAACACATAATAGGCATGAACCAAACACCCAAAGATGTACCCTACTGCCAACTCGCAAAATAGGGTTGTTCCATGTCAATTGACAAACAGTAAGGGTGTGCATTGCATATTTACTTAAATTTGGGGATAATAAGTGTAAATTATCAAAATTCAGGGGCAAAATGGGAATAAAAAATACCCAAAAGTGAACCCCACTATCACTTAACGGTTCTCTAACGGAAATGGACGGAGGGGTATAATTTATAATTATCATTGCACAAAATAGGGGTGTCCCCTGTTAATTGATGAACAGTAAGGGTAGGAGTTGCCTATTTACATAAACCCAGGGGTGCAAACTGTAAATTATCCTTTTTTATCTTATTTCTCAACTCGTGCTTGAAATGATCGGTAATTTGTTATTTGTTGTTGTAAAGCAATTGGTAGCTCTTAAATTCTTTTGATTCTCAACCCGCAACGTTTAGAAGTGTTTTACAAAGATGAGAATGTTAGGGCATCTCCAACCCCATGAGGGGAGGGGGAAGGGGAAGGGGAAAATCGTATAAAAATACGGTTCATGTCCAACCCCATGGGGGGAGGGGGAGGGGGAGGGGGTGCTATGGGGATAAATTTTGCCTTGGGTGAGGGATGGTTAGGGGGGATTTCCCCATGGACATCCCCTCCCCCTCCCCCTACATGGAATGATTAATTAATTGAATATTTGATAATTTTAATTACACATACTAATATTTTATGATTATAATATGTATTTTATTATTACGATTAATAAATTTTATTTTGTATTATTTAATAAAATTAATAATGTATTCACTATTGTTGGAAAGTATATTTACGAAAAACAGATTCGGAAAAGCTTATTTGGAAGTGCTTATGGAACTTCGTCCAATGTATCTGAACAAGAATTCAATCCTTTCAACTAAGGAAAGAACTATTTTATGTAATCGTTGTTAGGTTGGTGTATTTCAATTTGTGTGTTTTATCGCTCTACTCCTTGCATTTTTGTATTAGTGTTTAATTTTATTTTTTGTAATAACGACTTTTTCGTACTTGTAATCGTTATTTTTTCGAATACTAATTTTGTTTGTTAATATTAATTTAATTATTATTAGTATTATTATCATTATTATTATTATTATTAACATCTTTTTTGTGTGTATGTGTGTGTATGTATATGTATATATATATATATATATATATATATATATTGGTAAAAAAATTGCATTTACTTTTTTAAGTATTAATAATTCATTTTTAAATCATTAAATATATATTACAAATTAATTTTTTGGATGGGGGGGGGGGAAAAGAAATGAGTTGGAGACGATTAGTAGTTTGGTGGAAGGGGAGGGGGAGGGGGAGGGGGAAAATGGTGGGCCCGTGAGGGGAGGGTGAGGGGGAGGTGAGGGGAGGGGGAAAAAGCAATGGGTTGGAGAAAGAGTATCTTTAACTTAAACGCATAGCACTTTTTTAAGGGATATAAACACATAATATTTTTGTAGTGTCACAATGAACCACTTGATAGCTAAACTATTATATGACCCATTTTTATTTGGGTTGATTGCACTTTACCCCTCCGTGGTGGGGGATTTGTGTGAGAGACCTCCCCCCCCCCCCCCCCCCCGTTTGAAATGTTGCAAAACGCTCCCCTGTGATTTAATTTTTGTGCAACAGAGGAGTAATTTTCTGTTAATGAGTTTCAAAAGACTAAAATACCCTTATATATATATAGAAGAATGTAATATTTTTTCATCTCACTTTCTCTAACTCTGCTATATTTCTTCTCTCTACACCTTCTCCTTCCTTAATTTATCTTCCTCATTTTTTCTTCTTTCCAACTTCGTTTTCTGATTCAAGTACGAAGTCTTATTGAAATTTGAACAACTAACTCAAGAAAAATACCCAAATCAAGAGGATTTGAGTTCCATACGCCCACCATAAAATCAGACAAAATACACAATTTGGAAGGATTATGGGTTTCATGAATTGGGGCAAGAATTCTAAGTTTTCAGATCTGTGGCAAAACCTCAAGAGGGATTCCAGAATTGACGGAGAGAGGGAGAGAAGAACAGTGATAGAGAAGTGAGATAAAGGCAGAGAAGAGCAGAAGCGGCGAAGGTTGTGGCCGGTTGCAACGGTGGCGTCGTCGTCATGTACGTCCTCCGGCGGAGGCGGCACTGGCGGAGGCGGCATTGGCGGTGTCATCCACCTACTTTGTCGACGTCATTCTCCTCCTTCGCCGGCGGCACCGGCGTGCTTCTCCAGCTCCACCCGTCCTCCTTCTCCTCCAGATTTGTCCTCTCTCTCTCTCTCTCTCTCTCTCTCTCTCCACTTCTCCCATTCCCCTCCTCATTCACTTCACCAGATTTGTGAAGTTTTGTTTTTTTTTTCTTTAGTTTTTTCTTCTTGTGAATATTGAGGGTATAATGGGTATAAAAAGTGAAAGATTGACATATTTTATTAAAACTAACGGAACCGCACAAACACCAAACCATAGAGGGTGTATTGCTACATTTGAAATCTCGGGGGGTCTTTCGCACAAACCCTTAACCACAGGGGATAAAATGCAATTAACTCCTTTTATTTTGACACAATATGACCCAAAATTTTAAGAAGTGACCCAGTTTTTTTTTTTTTTTTTTTTTTTTTTTGAGGACTTACCAGTTTGTCATCTACTAGGTTCGAACTCAAGACCTGATGCAGGGGCTTTTAAATGTTCTACCACCTGAGCTAGCACCCATTTGCAGTGACCAAATTTTTTAAATAGTCTATATTTGGATGTTCATATTTGTCAACAAAAAAAAATTAAAACCTTAGTACATTTTTGATTAGGAATTATAATTTCACTCGAGATTAAAACATGTCAGAAAAAGTAGCTCATTTTGTTTCGTAGATATTGTTATCCAGATTTAATTTAAGTTAGCTACTAATCTGAATGTTCGACAATCTTCGATTTTAAAGATTTTTTGTCCTGACCCTTTTCTAAAATTAAATTGTCGATTTATCCAAACAAATAACATTTAAGATGTGATGTAAGGACACATTTATCGTAAACTTAATTATAGAAGCTACAAGTGTTATCAAATGCAATTACATTTTAATACAAACTTTCAGCACGTATCAAAAAGTTTTCCTATTATAATTTAAGTCAGACTATTCACTTCATATTATTTTCATACTGAGATGTTAAGCTGAAACCAAACAAACTAATTGCATGTTTGGTTCGGGATTGTAATTCCATTTTAGATTAAAATCCGCCAGAAAACTTAATTCTCATTGTTTTGTATATTTTTTTTCGTGGATAGTTGAAATGCCATGTTTACCCACTTACGTGTATAAAATTATGAATTCGTCCAAACAAATGTTATTTTAGATGTAACGCAAGCTCTAATAAAGACATTAATCGAAAATTTAACGTTAGAGTTGTAGTGTTTTCAAATGCAATTAATTTTTTTAATTAAGAATTTTTACTAAGAAACTTTTAAATTAAAATTTAAATCAAATCATTCACTCCAAAGTACTAATGTTGGAATCGGAATATTTTTGTTAATTTAGCGAGATATTATTATATCGAGAAATTAATAATTTATTAATTTAAAGAGATTTTACATATGATATTTAAATTTTCAAGTCCAATGTATTAGTTACAATGTATATTAGTTAAAAACAAACATTTTTTATTCTTATTAAATGGATGCGAAACACTTCCTAAATTATCCTGATGAAAATAATAAATATTACGAGGTTCAAACCATTGAAGAAATTGTTGCAGATACTATTCAAGATGACGAATTTAAGGTGATTCAGTAGCATTGGAAGGGGTCATTCGAAAAGAAGTATTACAAGCGGCAACAACTCTTCACATATGAGGAGACAATGCCCCAACTCTTAAGTGCACTGATGAGATTTAAAGATTAACTCATCATAGATATGAAGTTCAACAATAAAACAAGTGACTATAGAATCATTTTTCACTACCCAATATTAGAATTTGGGATCTTTATTAATTATAATTTATAGTTTCGTTGGGACTAATATATATAAACTGGAATTAACAAAAATATCTTATTATTTTGCCGATGGGGTTCTAATTTTGTACTAGTCCCAAGTTAAGACTGGACAACTTATTAATTTTATCGAAGTTTTTGATTTATCGAGTATTAATATATAGATGTTTTACTGTATTTTCATCGAATTATCGAGTTTTAAGTTTGACCCAAACGGACTCTAATCAAACAACAAAAATCCTAAGTAGCAAAATCTCCATAGTCATCAATTATTACAAATCTCCATAGTCAACAATTTGGGACCTTCTTGTCCCATTCTATGAAAGTGAGAGGGACAACCCAGAATGGGCCAAAGTCAATTTCAATTAATGGTGGACGGCAAAAGGACCCATCAAAATAGCTTAACAAACCCTAAACAGTACCTTCACACTCTACTTGCACTTTTTTTAATATTTTTGAGTGAACTCAACTTGCACTTTTATATTCTCCCTCTGTCCGTTTTATTTGTCATGCTTCTTTTATCAAATATTTTGATGATGTAATTTGACTAATAAAATCGTAGTAATATGTACTAATTTTTTTTTCAGCAATAAACTTACAAAAATTTTATAATATTGTAAACTAATTGTAGCTTTATTTTTTTGATGAAAAAAATTGTAGCTTTACAACCATATGAGTTATGACTCAAGACTTCATATGGTTTAGCTAGTTAAATTACATTGTCAAATTAATTTGTAAGAAAATTAGGACATTAACAAAATAGAGATTCATCGGTCATATCTTTGAATGTCATATTGATCGTACCGATTGACAAAAGACAGTTGAATTCGGTTTAAACTACGCATGCTGATAATGTACAAGCCCATACAGTGGCGGACGCAGGAATTTGGTTGAGTGGGAGCCAACTTATAAAGAAAAACAACGGTTAACAATTTAGTTTCATTCCTCGATAGTGTTTATCATTACTGTTTATAGAGAATATACTTGCAATTATTGTAATTACTTTTTCGTAAATTCGGAATTTCATCAAATCATATTGGACAATATATACGTACTTGAATATATAGTAGATTAACGTGTATTTCTAGAAATTGAAAGGGCAAAATTGAGTTAATCCTAATTTTGAGGGGGCGGACAGCTAATATCTTTTTGAAAATACCAAACTTTAATGGGGGTAGTTAAGAAAATACAAATTTTTGGAGGGGCCGTTTTTAAAAATACCAAAACTTTAATGGGGGTAGTTAAGAAAATACAAATTTTTGGAGGGGCCGTGGCCCCCGCCCGCCCCTCCCTGTGTCCGCCAGTGAGCCCATAATGTATTGATCTAGTTCACCTAAACATGGCCAGAATTGAACAAAAACAGCATTCCAAACGTGTTTTTAATTACCATGTCTGCTCTGTTTAAAAATAGGGTTGTCAAACATGCAGTAACTAATAATAGGGGTTGCCCCATTTAACATAGCTTAGCTACTACTGCTTCACAACTAAACAAGCTCTTTCTATAAATTGTACTACTACTACTTCAACTACTACTGAACCAAGGATATTTATGGAGAAAGTTTACCATCTTTGCTCCTCTGATAAATGGAAACTGCTCCTGCTTCTTGCAGCATTTTCACCACCCGTCGCATCGGAGGCCGGTTGATGGGAAGCACACTAACACAGAGAAGTCCGATGTCAAGAACCCGACTAATGTGTTCTTTGAAAGCGATATCAAGCGTGGGATCGATCACATGATCGGTTCCTTTCTGGTCCATGCTACTGCATACCCATGTCACTAAATCCTTCTCCCCGTACTCTGGGTCGATCGGTTGTTTACCCGTGACAAGCTCTAGGAGCACCACGCCGAAGCTGTAAACGTCGCTCTTCTCGTTCACTCTCAGTGTGTACGCGTACTCTGAAATCACAACGAATGCCAATGTCACAAAGTTTTCACATAAACATTCAAAAACGATAGCGTACAGGTCAATTCAGTTCATGATTAGTCAGGGGCAGAGCCAGGAATTACAATTGCTAAGACACTATCTTACGTTTTAAATAAATGTGACGCTTTGTAGTTTTCTCGTCAAGGATACTATGTTAGATGCAAGTTATATTATGATTTATAACTGATGTTCTACAAAGTATATGGCAAAAAAACCGTGCATTGTCATTTATCATATAGAAATTGAATGGACTTGTACCTGGTGCGATATAGCCGCATGAACCAGCAATCGCCGACATGGGCTCCGCGCCTTTATTCGTCGTGACCACGGTTTTCGCGATCCCGAAATCAGAAATCCGAGCTCCGAAATCCGCATCGAGCAAGATATTGTTCGACTTGACGTCCCTGTGAACGATCGGAGGAACGCAGTCATGGTGCAAATACGAGAGCCCCTCAGCAGCATCCAATGCGATCTGATATCTCGTCAGCCAGTCTAACGATCCGTTCTTGTTACCGTGCAAAAAATCCCCCAAGCTCCCGTTCTCCATGTACTCGTAAACCAAAAGCTTGCACTCCCCAGCGTCGCAGCAGCACCACAACCTCACAATATTCTTGTGCCTAATCTTGCCCAACGTATCGACTTCAGCCTCGAACTCGTATCTATCCGATTCCCCATCTTCTTGTAACTTCTTATGTAGCTTCTTCACCGCAACAGTCTCTCCATTGCTGAGAACCACCTTGTAGACCTTCCCGGCGCCTCCATTACCGATAACATTGTCTTCATTGATGCACTCCAAGATTTCGAATTCGTTGAAACCCAATTTGTGGAACGATTTCCACTTCAACACCGCGACGCCGCTCTTCATCTTCCTAAAGTTCCTGAATCTCCATAAAAGACACCCCATTCCCACTAGTAGAACCACCCCGGCTAGTATGAACATCGATCGAAGAATCCATAGTTTTCCTCTTCCCTTAACGCTAGAGTTTCCGATGCAAATTTGATCAACGGCTTCACCGCATAGCCCGCGGTTGCCTACGAAACTGTTTTTATAAATGTTCTTAGCATAGAGTGGTGGGATTTCGCCCGAGAGCACGTTGAACGACAAATTTAGCTCGTTGAGCTTCAGATTCTGCAAGCTGCTAGGTATTTTTCCTACGAGTTGATTAGAAGAAAGATCGAGGTAGTTCAAAGCAGGCAAATCGCCAATTTCTTCCGGGATGTCGCCGGATAACCTGTTCTTGCCCAAATTAAGCTCATTCAGCTGCTTCAAATTTTGAATTCTCGCCGGAATCTCGCCGGAGAGTCTATTGTTGTTGAGGTCAAGCTTCCCCAGCTGGCGCAAATCGACAATCGTCGCCGGAATTTCGCCGGAAAAGTTGTTATCATTAGCTGAAAATTCAACTAGCTTGCTCAAATACCCAATTTCTTTAGGGATTGATCCTGTGAACATGTTACTATAAATATCAAGAACTGAAAGATTTGATGCTCTTGAAATGGTGTTTGAGATGGAACCGAGAAATGAATTCTCGGCAATATCAAGCAAACCCACGTGCGGCAAACCCCAAAACTCCGCCGGAATCTCGCCGGAGAACCCGTTACCGCGTAATCGGATCCGGGTCAAGCTCTTACATTTTCCAAGATTCGCCGGAATATTCCCATTGAAGGAATTATAAATCAAAATTAGTTGCTCTAGTACTCCCTTAAAGCATAGACTCGCCGGAATATTCCCCGTGAAGGAATTGTTGGACATGTCAATAGTACCTAACGGCGAGTTCTTACCGAGTTCGCTCGGCAATGACCCGTTGAGTTTGTTGTTGAACAGTTTGAGCTCGTTCAGATTTGGGGATTTGGCGATTGATTCAGGTAATGAACCTGTTAGAATATAGAACAGCGGAAGCGATTGAGGGTGAATAATTGTATATCTAAAATAAATTAATTGTATTTATAGACTATACAAAAAGTAAAACTAGCAAATTCGGGCAGGGCAATGTGTGACAAATACGCATTATACATATATCATAACATAACCGAACCTTCGAGTTCGTTGTCGTTGAGGTTGAGTGACTCGAGCGGTAACTCGCACAACTCGGCGGGGATTCGTCCTACGAGCTTGTTCAACGAGGCGTCGAGTCGCCGTAGCGTCGGAATCCGCGACCACCCCGTCGTCGGTAACTCACCACTAAACGAGTTATTAAACAGCTCAATCTGAACAATGCTCTCCATCTCGAAAATCACCGAAATCGACCCACTAAGCATATTATTCGACACGTCGAGGTTCGTGAGTCGACTCAGTCGCCCGAAACTATCCGGTACCGAACCGACAAGATTGCAATGGCTCAACCACATCGTATCCAAATTCGACAAGTTCCCGAGTTCACTCGGCAACTCACCCGCCGCGAACGGGTTATAACCGAGTTGGAGAAACCTCAAACTCGTTATATTCCCGATCACCGGCGGAATCACCCCGGTGAGCAAATTATTCACCAAGTCGAGATTCTCGAGCCGCCGGAATTTCCCAAAACTCGCCGGAATCTCGCCGGAAAAACTATTCCCCTCCAAAATCAGCTCCCGCAAATTGGGGATGTCGGCGATCGTCGCCGGAATGTCGCCGGAAAAGTAATTCTCGGCCAAATTGAGGCTTCTCAAGCTCCGGCAAGCGGAGATTTCCTCCGGGAGAGACGAATTGAGGTTGTTCTCGGCGAGGGAGAGGGTGGTGAGCGAAGAGAGACGGCAGAGGATGATAGGGAAGGGACCCACAAGGCCGGCGCCGGAGATTTCGACGGAGATGACATCGCCGGCGAGGGAATCGCAGGCGATTCCGTTCCAGAGACATGGGTTTGGGTCGCGATCGTTCCAATTGGAGAAGAACCCATTTGAGGATTTGAGTGTATGGAGGTAGAGGCCTTGTTGGTTTAGGGAGAGACCCAAGTGGGGGAGAGAGAGGAAGAAGAGGAGGTGAAACAGAGCAAGCATGGCTTTCATGGAGAGAATGAGAGGAGAGATGTGTTGTTCTGTTTACAAGGATTTGTCAATCATTGGTGGGATATGTAATTGGGGAAGATGAAGTGGGAAATAGGTGTTGTTGTTCGATTATTGGAAGGTTGAGAGATGGGGGGAGAGTGAAATGTTTGCTCTGTTTCTGTTGTGGAGTTGGGGGTAGTATTTGGACTTAAAAGAGAATGGAGATTTATGTTTGGAATGTTTGGGTCCCACCCACTTGAAGAAATTTTCTTAATACTCCTAATATTAGGTAAAAAATAAAAAATTATTGTATAATTATATTATTAACTAAATTTGTCAGTCAAAGTAACGGTGGTAGCTTGATAGCTAATATGGTAGAGCGTTGAAAACCCTGCATAATGTCGCGGATTCAAACTCAGTTAACAACAAAATAATTCCTAAAATAAATAATAATAATAATAATAATAATAATAATAATAATAATAATAATAATAATAATAATATGTCAAAGTACCATCACTAAGGACAACAGAGAATTTTTTGGGTAAAAAGACCAAATACTACAAATTTTAAGAAATGTTGGTGTAAAATGCTACTCTATGTACTAAACTTAAAGTGTAGCAAATGTGTCACAACATGCTCCTATTGTCTACAATGATTAATTAATCATCTTAAAGTAATTTACATAAGTAATGGACGTTGCATGTAGGGTGGTAGCTCAAGTGGGTAAGCGTTGGAAGCCCTTACACGAGGTCGCAAGTTCAAACTTAACTGACGACAAAAACAATTTCTAAAAAAAAAAACAATGAACGTCATAACTGATGTGGAAAAAAAACTGATGTGATATGACAGCGTTAAATGTTATTGGGACTTTTATGCTAAAATGTCTTTTATGAGAAACTGTTTCGTTGATTTATCACTTTCCTAACAAAGTAAGTCGCAAAATGTGTGTCACTTTGAAGACATCACATGAAAATTGAAGTGATACAGTGAAGTTAAATATGACATTTGGCAACTACACACACAGAAAAGAAAGAAAACGTGAAAAAGATATGATGACGCATGATCACTGAAATGTTATATTTTTACCCCAGTCACTCTACTGATTATTTGACTAAAGATGTTCGTTTATGAAACCGCATAATTTTGTTTCCTTGTGGAGTATAAGTAATGACGTGACATTCATTTCGAGCGCCGCAAAAATAAAGTCACAATGTTATGAAAATCATGCGCAATATGATCAATGTTATGGCAAGGCTTATTGAACTAATCGAGTTGCATTTAGCAATACTGAACTAGAAGAACTAGGTTGGCCTTAGGAAATACAGTAGGTCGGCAGAAATAAGTTGAATTGAATTATATGAAACTCTTTTGATATCTAGTTGGAATTGTACTAGTTGTGTTGTAGGAGTATGTCCAACAATTTTCTCATTGTTTATTTGTTCTCCATTTTTCACAAAAGCCGGAGCAGACATGCTTGGAGGCCCAAAAACTCGTAATTTTAAAGAAATGAAGAAATTGAAATTTGAGGTTGAAGGTTGAAGGTTAAAAGGCACGTTTGGTGTCGGGATTAAAAATGAGGATACGGAAAATTCTACAGTATTATATGATGTATTAATATTAAGGGAGTATTAATTATATAGAAAGAATTAACATGTTTGTTTGCACCAGTATAATAAGAATATTGAGAGTATTCAATCGCACCTACATGGTGGGATTAGATTTTAAGTATACAAGGGGTATAGATAATAAGGGGGGATCGAAATTCTCCTTGAAATTATCCATGCACCGGCCAATATACCAATTATTACCCCCTACTAGTATTATTATTATTGTACCCCTTCTTTATTCCTACATCGAACGTGTCCTAATTTTTTTTTAAATATTCCCCAAATATGAAAAGATGAATGATACTCCCATTCCCCTGCTGATAGGATACTCCTATCTTAAAAAGTTTTAGTATATTACTTTTGTTTCTTTTGTATAGTCATACTTTAATTTTTTAACCCGTAATTAAGTCAAGTGACTTGGTAATTTAAATAGTAGAACGATGTAATTTTTAGGAATATTGTTTCTATTGTATTGTAGAGTATAGAGTAAAGTTTCCTTAAAAAAAAAAAAAAAAAAAAAAAAAAAAAAAAAAAAAGAGTATATAGTAAATTTTTGTATTGTTTCTAAGGTATTGCAAAGATTACCAATTAAATTTTTGTATAGTTTTACTAATCAAATCACTACCAGTATATCAGAGTGATTAAGTGAATAATGACAAAGAAATGAATGTGCCAATAAACTAGAGACGAAAGAAGAAAATAGTTAGTTATCATATGTTCGAAAAGGAAGGCCAATTCCTTGTTTTGGAAGTTCTTTTATGGTCCCAAGTCCCAACATATCGGGAAAAGATTGCAAACAGCATACAAGGCACTCTACCTCATTTTTCTTAGTTTGTTCTCCTATTGTTACTGCAAATATTTGAAAGATTTTAATATTATATAATGTGATAATATTTATAAAGTTGTCTAGTGTATGCTTTGGAACAGAATATGTACATTATAATAGAATAAGATGTGCCCAAATAACGGTGCAAGAACACTTTGTATTATACATGACAATGTGTCAAAGATACTCAACATATGTAACACTTGACTATACCTACTCGTCTTCAAACAGAGTATTTGAGGAAAACTCCTAAACAATATATTGGGCTGGTAAGTTGTTCGTTCTGCTAAAAAGAAAGCTTTGCCAGGGAGCGATAGCTTTTGAAGCCTCCTAATTCCGGAAAAGCAGGAAGCTGACAGCTCGGCTACCTGATGCACTAAATCGTGGCCTTTCTCCCTTGCTGGGACTCCATTTCAACCTTATCTATCACATGTATGTTTGGTCCACTCTCGCTATTGTTTTCGTTCATAAAGCAGTTTAAATTATCGTAACTAAAAGTAAAAGTTCGAAATAAATCACATTAAAGTATAGATATCAACAAGTATGTAAGTGGCTTCCTTAAGAATAACACTAAGTTGTCACATTACCGAGTCTCAAATTATTATTACATTTTCAACCGAAATAGGGGAAGGGGAAGAAATTTCCTATCCAAAGCAGTGAGGAGAAGGGGAAGGGGAAGCCCCTTGGTTTCCACTCGGTGGGGAAGCCAGTGATGCTGTGATTCGGGTCTTCTTTAACCGTTAGGACTTTTGTATCATAAATTATACAATTATTAAAATAATAATCTTTATACATAATCTAAAAAAATCATGTTATTTAATGTCACGGTTGAAGACGATAGTATAGTTGAGTGGAAGGGAAGGTGATGGTGAAGAAAAAAGGATTCAGCTTAAGATGGCGGTAGAGTTAAAAATCTTTATATGCTCGTGTCGGAAACAGGCCTGCTTCTCGTTTATGAAAATTTAAGTTGTTTCCTAAAAAAGTTATATTATTATAAGAAAAAATGTTTTAAATATATTATATATTAAACTGAATCTTATGGCCTCAAGACTTACTTTTAAGTCAACAACTAAATGACGATGTGAAATAAAGTAGAACGATTAGCATCAACACTAACAAGAAAGGGACCTTCCAATAAGGACTTTGACTTAAGGTTGAGAGGTTTGAAAGGAGTGGCATCTTTTGGTTAGTGGTGGCAATGCTACTTCTAGATGCTCTCAATTATCATGACCATCACTACAATGTAATTACAATTACAAATTTCGTTCAAACAATCAAAATTGTGTATAATTTTCCCTCGGTTCCTTTAGGTTCTTAAAACAATATGTAAGTACTATTTAAGCCTAGCGATTTAATTAGTATAACGATGCAAGAACTTAGTATTCTTTCATGATGTTGTAAAGTAAACTTTGTCCTACTCGTCTTCAAACAATTACTAAGTTCTTGCTTTGTTTTTGCTAGGCCCTAATTACTCGAATAATTTCGGGAACAACTTAGAGAAACGGAGGAAGTATTTTTCTACCATTATGAACTAATGTTGAGTTTGATTTTTGTCTCATGGGTTAAACACGCATGTTGCATACTAGGGTTGCAAAGAGTTTGCTTTGGTACAGTTCGGTTCGGTTTACTTAAACATTTAGCTCGCTTCGACTGCCGTTCGACTATTGGGGTGTCTCTAGACGGGATTAATCGATGGATTGGATGCTATAGCAAGAGGCGATGCCTGAGGAGCAGCCAGGGACCTAAGGATGTCTGTTTCTAACTTTTCCTCTAAGAAATTACAAATGCAGGCCATTGCTGACTGGTGGGCCTAAAAGCCCAAGGGCCAAGAAAATGTCCAAGTTCTCACTATATATACACACACACACACTCAACGCCCATCAGTATTTGGGCTCAGGGCCTGTTTGGTTCCAGCTTAAAATCTCAACAATCTGATGCAAATAATCTGGGATGAATAAGTTGGCTGAAATTATAATCTGAAAACTGTTTGGCATGTCCTGAAAATCTTGAATTAAAATTTAATTACGTTTGGCAGCACATGTAGCTTTTACTATCAAATTTACGATAAATTTCTTTATTTAAACTTATGATACGTCTAAGATGTTACACGTTTGCACAAATTAACAATTCATGCATTAACGAGATGATTGAATATGGTATTTCAGACGTTGTACTTAAAAAATCTCCAAAATCGGAGATTATATAATCTGCAGATTATTAGCCAACTTAAATTAAAATCTGACTCAAAAAATCTGCGAAACAAACGAGATTAAATTTTTATGCAGATTTTAATCTCAAATGAGATTTTAATCTTGAACCAAACATGCACTCAGTTAAATTGAATAATTTACCAGCAATTTGTATTCGCTCGGTAAAACTTGGGTTCAGTTAAATAAACAAACAACTTAAACAAATTATGTTCGTATATTCATTTGGAATAAAGACAAAAATCTAAAAAAGGAAAAATATTAACATGTGTTATGAAATATGTAATTGGACTGATGTGAATATCCACCACATAGTTGGGTGTATTTTGTATAATTATATTCTGGTCCAGAAGCCCACCTAATGCCTATATAAGGAGGCTTAGGGTTGGAGAATAATACACATCTACTAGCATTCTCCCTACACATATTTGTCTCTCTTTATTTCTTGTCTCTCTCAATTCTCGTTTCACAACACGTTATCAGCACGATAGTGCTCTGGTGACAAGAAGTTCTATCCGACAATATGAAGAAGAGGTACGTAGTTTATTTAGGTTTTTTTTTCCGCTAGAAGACTGATGTAGCGGAATATTAATTTTCGTTCATGATTGCACTTCATAGAACTGGATAGATCTGCAAATCTCTACATATACCAATTTTCTTATCATATTGTTTTACGAGCGTGATTCAAACTCTATGGAATAAGTGTGGCTCTCATAGACCTCGAATGGGTAGTTCTAGAACATGTTAAATAACATCAATTGAAAACATTAGACTGTTTGAAGCTAGAGTTTCTGTTGGATTTGGACCTGACCACCACCCTTGTAACGTTTCTTTTAAGCTAGTCATGAACTGCTTGTCTTAGGTGGCGCATAATGCTTTGGTGTATGCTTTTTAATTTTGTAATTATTTTGTGTTGCTTTGGTCTGAGCATGTGGCACAATCAATACCACAATAACAAGAATAAAGCATGATTTTTCTACAAAAGTTCAATTTTTTGTTGAGTGTTCAAACCAGTATGAATGTCGATTTTTTTTATTGCATGGGTGGATGGCTATAGGGTTTAATTTCATGATTGATGGTTTTCCCTTTTCACTATACGTGGGTCAGATTTTTTTTTAAGGTCTGATATATTAATTTTGATACTCTTCTATTATGAGTATAGGAGACCCAGCAGAGGTCTTAACTATCATCATTAAGTGATTTAAGGTTACAAAAAGCTCATAAAAATATATATATATATATGTTTTCATACATGAAGTTGTGAATTGCATGTAGGTTGGATCGTAATTTGAAATTGTGAATTTTTTTTGTATGACCTGAAGTCATAAAGTATTATGGTTCGATCTCCTGAAGAGATCTCGACAGCTATCAAAATTATTACCACCTCCTGAAGAGGTTTTTGTATCATATGATTGTAACCTGAAGTTACAAAAAAAATTAAATAAGCGCATCCAGATGATGCAGCCATTTCATGGCTTTGTAACCTGAAGTTATAATATATTATTTGACCTGAAGTCATGCTAGATCTCCTGAAGAGATGTCATATTCTTATTCTTTCTATAACCTCCAGAAGAGGTCTGGAAATTACAAATTGAACCAACTTTTTCCATACCTGATGTTATGGAACAAGAAAATTTCATCGTAACCTGAAGTTGCGACAGTTCTTTTTATGACCCGAAGTCATACTTTTAGTTACATCTCCTGAAGAGTTGTCCATCAATTTCTTGTAAACCTCCCGAAGAGGTCATATTTTGTTACATCGCTTTATCTAATTTTTATGATTCTTTTTGCTAGCTTTTCTTCTGTTCTCGTATTATGGATCAAAAACGAACCTCCCGAAGAGCATTCGTAATCGCCATCGATGTTAAATTTGGCCAAGTCATATGCACTCGAAGTGACATATTACATGATTTCATAACCCGCAGTTATGAATATTAGAACCTGAAGTTCTATAATATTTTGATTAAGAAATCTCCTGAAGAGATATTTAAAAGTACGGAATAATGATCCACCCTCCTGTAGAGGTCGCTTTACTTTTCTTTTACAGTTTACGCTTATGCCTATATTATTATTATTATTAGCTTTTGTTTATTCGGTATTTCTTTTGCACAAACATTCAGAAGATGTATTTAGTCCATAGTCTATTGAACATAAGCAATTTATATGCGTAAAAAGTGATTTTCATACCAGAAGTTATGAAAAATAACATTATAACATGGAGTTATAAAATAACATCAAAAGATCTCCCTGAAGAGAGAATCTACAACCACTCGCTTTTAAATAAAAGTATTGACATTTACGTCTCTTTTTGGGTTTCTTGGCGAAACTTTGATTAGAGAACTACGGCGTCCAAGAGATTGCTTATTGTCAATGTTCTTATTTGAATTTGAGATTTGGTTTACACAAGGTACATATGAGACAAATTGATGCCTGAAGCATCAACAAAATTTCATTATGGTTATGATCATATTGCTCACGTCATGAGGGGGAGAATGTGTCCTATTGCACGACGTGAGCCAAAATATCATCGTCTCTACGGGTATGTACTAATGCAAAATCCCAATAAAATGGATAGCTTCTCGACTAATGGGTGTCGATTTGGGTATACACTTTAAGCATAAAAGGGTTGCTTGTGTACATATGTTGATCCTCCAGAAGAGGGACATAAATCAAAGCATCCAAAATAATTTGGGATATGGTTAAAATGCTCTACAAATTAAGAACACAAGATCCTGGAGAAATCTTGGGGGTTCATATATACATCATCAAAATTGGATCAAAACCAACGTTGGTAATAGAATAGCCCTGGAAGAGGCTAATAGCTCTGGAAGTAGCTAAAGGTACCTTAATACAATAGTATGATCCAACTAATAATGATGATACAATTGAGGAAGCGCTATATAAATCATATGATTATTTTATGGGAAGAATGTTGACTAAATAGTTATTGGCCAAAAGAAAGTCAACAAATGCATAGAAAATTGGTGGGGTAAATTTATTGAAATTGTAGAGCAAAACTGTGTAGTACTCAAAGTACTAACAACCCCAAGCATAAATTACAACTTATGCATAAACTACATATCCGCTCTTAAGCGTGGGATTCATGTAGATATCATATATCCGCTGTTAAGCGTGGGATAAGTTGAGACTACATATCCGCTGGTATGCGTGGGATTTGTCTCGAGTTTTATGTCCGCTTTTAAGCGTGGGACTTGTAAAATGAGAAACATGATATATGGGTCATGATAAATTTTCACTAATATAATCTTCTCGTGGAGAGAATGATAATAATGTTGTATTAGTCTCGGGGACTAAGGAACAACAAAATATGGGTTGAAAAGTAACTAGTTACAATACGATCGTACGAATCACAAATTTGTGAAATTCCATGGAGGTTGGTTCCCATGAGAAATATTATTTGCCTGAAGCAAATCAAAAGTGTACACTCGCGAGTAGTTTTAGGTGCGTATGCATTTAATCAATTATGATTGTTAATTATTTCTTTTAGAATGTTGTTTTTGCAATGGATTTTATTTGTCAGGTACAAGGATATTCCAATGAGGGGGAGATCCAATGAAATGCTAAAAGCGCGGCACTCTTTTTCCTTCGCTACGGTTTTTGTCCCACAGGGTTTTTCCTAGCAAGGTTTTAACGAGGCTTGCGAAGATTATCCAGATGCGTTCCAGAAGAATGTCATCACCAACTGAGCAAATAGGATTCACCGATGTACTCTTTTTACGTAGTCATTGATTTTGTCCCACTGGGGTTTTCATGACAAGATTTTAACGAGGCATCGTAGTGGTGAATATTCAAGGGGGAGTGTTATGAAATATGTAATTGGACTGATGTGAATATCCACCACATAGTTGGGTGTATTTTGTATAATTATATTCTGGTCCAGAAGCCCACCTAATGCCTATATAAGGAGGCTTAGGGTTGGAGAATAATACACATCTACTAGCATTCTCCCTACACATATTTGTCTCTCTTTATTTCTTGCCTCTCTCAATTCTCGTTTCACAACAACATGGACTATGTTGAGATGAGGTTGGATTCGAGTCCATAGTTCATTCACTTCATTTCTGTTTCTTAAATAAACTTAACATGTAGGATGTGATCTCTTACCTAATTTTAGGCTGCCTTCGGTCAATCCTCCTCAAGTAGGAGGTGTTAAATCTAGTCAGGTTCGAACCTAAGACATTATGCAGAGCTCTAAATGCTCCATCATTGAAGTTATTTTTTTTAACAGAGTGGTTGCCTACTTTTTTTCTGAGAAGAAAAGCAGATTCTATATAAAATCATCGGATGAATTATTCGTCCCTACAACATCGTTTTGTAGAAATTGAAGGGCGCCAGATGGGTTAGTATGAAGCCATACTCCGTTCGATAATCCAAACTTTGCGAACTCGTGTTCTACTCCGTTGGTGGACGGTAGTTGTAAGTGAAATAAATCTTTGCAGAGCGACTTTTTTAGTGAGCAAATTTGCGGAGAATGTCCACATTTTCTGATCGGTCATCTTGTAGTCCTTTGTTATTGTTGATGGCGTCGATTAGGGGTGCAAACGGTTCGGTTCGATCTGGTTTGAGGGAAAAGAATTGAACCTTGACGGTTTGGTTTAATTTTGGTTCGGTTTCGTCTCGATTTCGGTTTTAAGAAGTTCGGTTCGGTTTAAACTCGCGTTTAACATATTAATACACGTTATTACTTAAAAATCACCCTTCAACCTAAACATGGTAGAAATTTTTTTTTTTAAAAAAAAGTTCTAATATAGAGAATAAAGTAAACTCAATCAAACTACAACTATTTGCTTGATAATCTATGAATCTTTTACGGAAAATTCGAGCATGAACTAAAAGAATATGAATGTAATTTTAACATACTACATGAAAGAATAATAATATTATGTTTACGGTATAAGAAATATATGCGATATGGATTAAACTGTTTAGTGCGGTTTAACCGGTTCGGTCCGGTTCGGTTTGTCTTTTTTTAATGTTCGTGTTTGGTTCAGTTTACTTCGGTTTGATTTAGCTTGATTCGATTTGGTTTCCCGGTTTGAACTTGCACTCCTAACGTCGATTAAACTTTATGCATCTGTTTCGATTACCACTTTGCGTTTTCCGATTTTCGTGCTGAGGATGCGGACGAAGAGGGAAAGTGGGGGCAGCGAGGAGAAATACCGGAGAGATGCGCATCACCACGCCTCCTGCCGCCATTTCATTCGAATGTAACTAAGAGCCATCGATATTGATATTGACGAAAGTCAGGTTCAGGGGTTCGCCAGAAGCTGTGTTGTGCAACAGCCGCACCTCTTCCCTAAGAACTGTGGGGAAGAGCAGCATGCTGCTGGACCAAAAAGCTTTGGATGTGATGCTCCATCTTTGCCTCTGTTCTGGAAAAGTTTTGGAAGATAGCACAATTCCGATTGCCACATAAACTCCATAAAATGACGCAAAAGAAAATCTATTTCAGTCGTGGAGATGGCCAGAAAAATTGAAAAAACTCATAATTAGATATTGCCTGTCCTTTTTTGTAGAAGTTCTTCGCGCAAAAAACGTCTCCAAACATTAGTCGCAAACGAACAATCCATAAAAAGATGTGTGGTTGATATTACCTTAGGTTGGACCTTTTTCTTCCATAACAATTTGAGTCAATCCACATTCGCGGAGGGAGGATGAGGCATTGCATTTTTTTCGTGCGAATCAGGAGTAGCCCAATGCTGTTGAGTATGCACGACTTGTTGTGAAATGCCAAAGCCTAATGTCAGCCGACTGGATAGACGGGATTGGGACCTTGTTTGTAATACCCTGTTTTTATTATAGGGGTTACTTAATGACATTTCACAAGTTTATATTAAGATTTATAAAGTATTTGACAAAAAAGGGAGGTAGTTGTAGTATAAGCTAGATAATTAAAATACTTGGTTGGGGTGAAAGTTGTATCTTGTGAAAGTCTTAAAACCTTATGTGCAGATGAATAAAAGTAATAAGATAAAACAAAAACAAACTTTTTTTCCTCCGCCAACACTCATGTAGATGTGTGTTTCCCAACATCTCTCCCAATCCCCAACACCCTCTTTCTCTCTCTCCCCATTCTTCTTCTCACTCTCTCCTTACAACTTCATCTTCTTCTTTTTCCTCACAACCAACACCACTACCATCAGACACAACCACCGCCACCACTTACCGCAAACTCTTTCTCTCTCTCTCTGCCAAATCCCATCACCACCACCACCTACACCTCTCCCTCTCTCCTCTGTTTTGGCCGAAAGAAAACCTACCACCACCATCACCTCCGACGCCATCACCGCCACTTCCACCAACACTACCAGCGCCCTTCACCCAGGGTCGGCTCTTCCCCTAGGCAACTTAGGCAATTGCCTAAGGCCTCAAATCTAGGAAGTCCTCAAATTATGGAAAATTAGTTATTGAAAATTAGGTCTGTGAGAAAATCATGGGTTAAAATGGTGTAAATATCGAGAATAATTAACATCAGTAATTTGAGAGGAGAAAGAGAAATAATTGAGAGTAAAAGTAGAAGATTTTAAATTAGAGAGAGAGATAATGGACACAAAAAGAGGAGATTAGTTAGAATTAGAGAGTAGTTAGTAGAAGATAAGGAAGAAGAGAAATTATAGTGTACTTGGGAAATAGGCTAATTTGTAATAGATCAAAAATAACTCGCTGGACAACTACAATATTCCTTCAGACCACTTATCTATTGTATTATCTTTATTTTTTCTATTATTACATATACATTCTTTTTTTTAAATAAGATTATTACATATACATACTGATACTCATAAAGTACAAATTACGAAATCTTAAAGAAAGAAAAAATGTTTCTAAGTAACTGAAAAAAAAAAAAAAAAAAAAAAAAAAAAAAAAAACTATGTTATTACCTAAATTCTTAAAGCATTTTGAGAACTGAATATAATATATTTACATTTTTAAGAATGTTTTCCTAAAGTAGTAAGAAAAATAATTTGAATAAATGTATAATTGGCTGACATAATTAAGGAGCCGAAGAAAAAACAAGGTGTAATTTAGGCCTCCTACAAATATTTTGCCTAAGGCCTCCAAAAACCTTGAGACGGCCCTACCTTCACCACCCACTTCTCTCTCTCTCTCTCTCTCTCTCTCTCTCTCTCTCTCTCTCTGTGTGTGTGTGTGTGTGTGTGTGTGTGTGTGTGTGTGTCATGTTTGGACGACACAGAAAGCAACAGCAGCAGCGGTGGTAACCACAACCACCATCACCGACGACACCACCTCCATTATTGCAGCTCACCTCTCTCTCTAGGACCGGCTTAAGCTTTAAGCAATTCATGTCCTTGCTTAGGTCACCACCAATTTGGAGGGCACCAACATTTTATAAAGTCAATAGTCTTTTAGTAATTATAATATTATTGGAAGTTAATAATATATTCAAATCTTCCTTTTATCTCTGAGTCAATTGCAAAATTTGACTACAGAGAGAAAATTGTGACTCTTGCACCAACAAGGTTTGGACAACTAGTACATAGTTGGCTCCTCTAAGTTTGAAGTTCAGAAAACACGGTTTGAATATGTCCAATACCTTATTTGATGCATTTTCTGAGTCTCGCATTTAATGTGTTATAAGAGATTATATATCAGGAAAGCTCTATGATTGCCATAAACTCGGTTATGATTTGTCAAATAGATGGTGATAGGGGTTTTGGGATAAATGTAGAAACGAGAAACGTCGTGGCTTTCGGGATCAACGTGGTATTAAGGCATCACTTTATTGGCCAACTTAAGTGAATTTTTATGTTGATCTAAAAAAGATTAAAAGAAAGTTACATACTTTGAAAATGCTAAATCTTCTAAAAAGAAATGGTAATCATCTTAAATTAAAAACATGTTGCAACATCCCCCTTAATCCGGCTCGGGCGAACCGGGAGGGCGATGCTTTAAGTAACGGCGAAAAATCCAAAGCACAACATCCAACATTTATATTACATATTATTAAACAATACAGTACTTCTCAAGTCCTCATACGTGACTATTATACATTATTCTTGCCTTATTCAAACTATCTTACATTATTCAAACTATCTTACAACTTGTGAACTGACTTCCTCAGTGAGTCTCGTACCCATCCATACCATAGCCTTCTTCCTCTAATCCTGCGGTGGGAAAGAAAACGGAACCGCAGTTTCTAAAGTCAGCTGGGAAATGCTGAGTAAATAAATACCCTAGCTCGTAAACAGAAGATGATGCATAATTTATTCTCAAAACAGTAGTAAGAGGAATCAAATCTGAAAAAGAGTAAACGAAGCACAAAATCAGCTTTAAACTTCTCAATCTTTCAAACTCTTCCTTCTTAACCTTGAAACGGGGAATAATATCCCAATCTTTTCTTCCTTTATATTCATAGACGTCCTTGTTCTCAGAGAAAATCGTATTTTCACTTTGTTGATACGGGGAAGGAACTACTATACACAACTATACCATCACTAGCAACCATGACCTTAACTGTCGACAACCCCCTAAGACTTCTTGCGGTCAGAGAGGTGAGTACATGGAGCAATCCAGCAGGTTGCGACCGGATTAAAATACACAGGCCGAGTGACAGAAGTCGGCACGACAATAATAATCACAAGTCGAGTGACATAAGTCAACCCGACAATAATAATCACAGGCCGAGTGACAGAAGTCAACCCGACAATAATAATCACAGGCTGAGTGACAGAAGTCAACTCGAAAATAATAATCACAGGCCGAGTGACATAAGTCAACCCGACAATAATAATCACAGGCCGAGTGACATAAGTCAACCCGACATTAATAAGCTTCTCCCGCACAACCATTTCCACTTTACGTTCTTTACGAGTTATTATTCTTCGTGTGACAGTTTCAAAGTAGACATCTCCAAAATGTAACAAATCTCGAGTAAAACAATTGATAGCACAAAACATATTTTGAGACAAGTCCAAACAATCATGTACGACACGAAAGGAGCTAGGCAAGCTAGGCTAGGCATATTTACTTACCTTGAGCCTCAACAATTAGCACGTAAAGTTCTCCTAGAAGGGCACGTAGCCTTTGTCAACGAACTTGTCACCTACACAGTTCATTCCTTTATTCAATTACAAACTTATCTATACAAGCATGTCAACATGACTTGTTATAAGCCAGAACGAGTCTTATTTGAAATTACTAAATTCCCCTCATACAACACTTACATTTCTCGTAATAATATTTTAAATACTAATATTATTATATAGGATCGCATAACTTAAGCTTTTAATACTTACTAAATGTTATTTTACCAATACATACATATATATCTATCTATCAATCTATATATATATATTTATTTATAAGTAACCGAGAAACTATTTACAGAGTAATATTATTAAAATAACTTTTATTTATTAAAATTATAAGAGCAAGTATGGAAAACATTTATAATATCCTTAGTAAAAGTACATAAATATTTTAGTTAGAAAATTATTGTTCTTACAAGTAAATGTTTGCTATTATTTGAGGAAACGTTAACTTTAATTCTAAGATATCACTTAAAACTAATTTATTCAAAACAAATGTTTATTTAAACAAATTGATATATTTTCAAGAAAATACATTTTATTCAATTAACGGATATTTTTACCATATTAATTTAATATTTTGCATAATTTTATTTCACTAGAATGTAGACAAATATTATTAGAATTGGTTTAAACAAAAAACTATAATTTTTATTTTATTTTTATATATGCAGATTGATAAATGTCAAGAGAACCCCAAAAGTATGCTAAAACAACATAAACACCCCCCTTAACATAATTGTCATGCTATAAACAGTTTGGGGAAAAGACACTTTAACCCCCTTTTACATAATCATCAAATTTAACAAGCTTAACATGGAATCAAGCATACGAGATACGATTTTGATTGCTTGAATGAAATCACGGCGAGATTTAGAGCGTACCTAGGCCAAGAATGGCCGGAATCGGTCAAGAAACGAAGCTATACGAATTCGCCGACGGTGAGTCGCGGTGGTGCTCTTCTACGCCGGTGATGGAGGACCTCCTAGCTTCGGTTAAGACCTGGGTTCGTCTCCTGGGAGCTCTAGGAGTCGTTTGGAAGTGATTTGGAAAGGCGTGGGTAGTCGGGTTGTTGCTGCCTCTGGGTGTTGCTGCTGCTGCTTTCAACTCCTGCTTGGTCCAAGATAGATGGTAGCAGAGAGAGAGAGAGCAGCAGAGGTGAAGAATTGATGGTGGAGGCTTCGGGTTTCTTCCCGACGGCAGCAACGACGGCGGTGGTGGCAGCATAGCTGCTGCTGGTTGTTGCTGCTGTTGCTCTGTTTCTGAACATAGTAGGGAGAGTGAGACAGAGAGAGGGAGAACAGGGATTTAGAGAGGAGTTGGCGTTGGGTGGTAGTGGTGGTGCTCTTGGTGGTGTGGTCGGTCGCAGGAAGAAGGTGAAGAAGATGATGAAGGTGATGATGAAGAGATGAATAATTGAGTGGTGACTCATTTTATAGGGAGACAAAAGGAAGGGAGCATGATGATGATGATGGAGGCGGTGATGGTGATTGTTTTGGCGGTGAGAAAAATCTCCGAAGGAGATAAGCATTGTGAGGTAGAAGACAACTAAAAGCTATATGGTGTGGGTGGCACACCAAGTTTTTGGATGATTGGGTGTGTTTCACACACTAGCTTCGCGGTGGTCGTACACGCGTGAAAAATAAAATAATAAAAGTTAAATAAAACATCGCATATTCACCTACGAATACTAACTTAATATCTTCTAAAATTTTACGAGTATTTCTTGTCAGTAAAATACTATAATTTATGCGACTTTATTTATTTTATTTTATTTTTTCGCAATTAAATTATATATTCCTTTCTTTAAATTACTATTTTGTCCTTCTCAATTTTACGGGGTATTACACATGTTGCTTACTTTTTCTCTTAGTTTATGTTCTAAAAAATAGTTTTTTGGCGTAAAAAAGTGAAAAAAAAAATTACTATCACTTTTTAGTTTTACGAAAAGATAAAGAAGTTATATAAAAAAATGCTAACGAAATAAACAAAATGTGACTGTTTATGTATAACTTAAAAAATATAAAAAAATAACATAAAATTAGGTAAAGAAAACGGAGCTTGAACATCATTATATATCAATTTTAGAAATGTAAAGGGCCTCAAATATACCGTCCGCTTAGGGCAACAAAAGAATTAGAGCCGACCCCGTCTCTCTCTCACCCACTATCTGCTCTCTATCTCACCCTCTCTCTGAGTTTTGCAAAGAAGAACGGAATTAGAAGCAACCAGAAGCAGCAGCTCTAGTTGATTCGTAGTCACCACCGCCGGCGCCACCATTTCTGCCGGCGAGGAGATCGGGCCCAACCAATCCGACGGTACCCATCGCCGGTTCTCTGTTCGTACGAGCTCATGAGCACGCTAGGAGCACTAGGAGACTGAAAACAAAGCCTGAAGTTGTTGGATTCGTCCCGTCGAGCGGTACCACCGAGCTCACCGGCGGCGAGCTCAACCCATCTTCGTTCTTCGTCGTTTTTCATCATTCTTTGAGTGGGTAAGCTTGAAATCCCCTCGTTAGTCATTTTCAATCATAAAAGTTGAGTCTTGATGGCTTGAAATTGTTATTTGGAACGGATGGGTTGAGTGGTGATCATGTACTACCGTAAGAGTATTAATAGGGGTCGATTTGTTGTTTAAGAGACTTGTGGGGAAGTAATTGTCTTTTAAGGAAACTGTTGGGGGGCTTGGCGCATTTAACTAATTTGCTTATATAATAATAATAATAATAATAATAATAATAATAATAATAATAATAATAATAATAATAATAATAATAATAATAATAATAATAATAATAATAATAATAATAACAACAACAACAACAACAACACACACTTGCATTTTAGCTTAAATTGTTACTTTAAGTTGTTAAATTGTATTTTAAATAAATAAATGGAAACAAATGTTTTTATAACGTAAATAAGACAAACTTCTACAAATTATGAATTTATTTCAATACAACATTTCTACGTCGACCAAAATGTATCGTGCGTGTATACATATGTACATATTGAGAAATAGTGTTGTTGTGAGTAATTAACTAAATATAATTATGGTTTATTGATATAAATAGTGGATTTTCAAATATTCATAAACATTTTACCAACAAATAAACTTGCTAAAATTGAATATCACTAGTTATAGATTACTTATGAATTATTATGATGTGACTCCTTCAGTTAAATATAGCACTTTTACGATAATATGAATTGTTGTTTTATAAATATTATAAATTTCTTATAAATAGTAAAACTTGTTATTAAATAATAAGTAGTTGTGAAAATAACATTTTATCGGTATTTTAAAAGTGTTGATTATTAGTACCACCCTTCTTCTCTTAAATAGTAATAAGTGAAATGTTAATATTTATCACTAAATGAGTTATACCACAATTAAATATATGTATGTTTCCTAAAAATTATTACGTCGGGGGTCATGATAGTTGGATTTAGATTTTCTTCCTAGTCAAACACCCAAATAGGATTAGTACATTTATTTGTTTAGAATTACCGGCATTGTGACTAGATGATTGATAAATTGTAGGCGACGATTTCATAGACATGGGCTACGTCAACTACCCGTATGGGGCTACTTCCGGATAATTATTGTTTCGACTCTTGCGGTGAGTTTTACATGATTAGCCTTGCGTGCCAGCTTATTTCGTGTCAACTACTTGCTTAATTGGAAAATAGTTGTCTTATTTCACCCCCTACTTGATAAATGTGTTTGCTTGTTTTAAAATCTTTGAAATATTATTTAATTTTGAAATAGTTGTCACACTTGATCAAAAATCAGTTATCACGTAATGTTGTACGAATCAGTGATGTTACTTTTATATTTGGTGATGATTCCCTGGGCTTAGTCCCTAAAAAGATAGTCTGGTCAGATCCCCGGAGTAAAGTAAAACGGTTCGCATGTACCGGAACTAGTTATGTTACTTAAATGGGCTTTCGATCCCCTGAGCTTAGGTCCCTAAAATGCGGGGCTTCGTGTGCCCCTCAGGTTTCGATCCCTTGGATTTTGGTCCATAAAATGCGGGACTTTGTGTGCCCCGGCTCTTTGCCTTGTTGGCTAGGGTCCAGCATCTAGATACCACTCCTTTGATTGACTCTCTTAGGGGGGTGTTGCAACACTTAAGGTCTAGAATGTCTGACTGTGGTCACTGGTCTACCTGGGTACTGTGGAATTAATAATAAACGATTACTATGTTTGGAAACAATTATTTGTAAGACTTGTTCTGAATGGTCATGTCATATGTGAAAGATTTAAATGTGGAAATTTTAACGTATCAGAAATTTTATTGGGACATATTGGTAAACGGATTTGTTACGCGAGAAACAATCAACATTTGTTAACGTTGTTGCTTTGTTCTTGAAATCAATTGTTGAACTCATACTTTGTTACTCTTATTTTTTTAACACATGACCCTGCAGCCTTTCTTGATCTTTCCTGTTATTACATGCTCAGGTGTATCTCACTCAGGATTTCTTGCTGACTTTCGAAAAACTGCGGTCTTTGTTTCTTTTCCCCGCATGTTTAAGAGTTGAGATTATGGAGTAGCGAAATTGGGGACTCACCTAGATTATCAAGCATCATCACGCTATGTTAAGATCAGTAGTTTAATAATATTATCGATATGTTGTAGCCCGTGTTTGTGGTTCAAAGACAAATTGTGTAATAACTTGTTAGTTTAAGTTTTAAATGGAATGTTTTGTTCTCGATTTCCGCTATTCACGTAGCACTCTACCGGTCTCTACCGAGCCGGATCAGTGGGGTATTACATTTTTTATTTCCGAAAGATAAACTCTAAGTACTTTTTTCTACAAAAGAGAAACATTCCACGAGCGATCTGCAGTAAACAAATCCGCCACCATCATTGGATCGCAGCATTAGAGCTAGAAATTGGACGAAAAGGTGACATTATTTTTATCGATGGATCATGAAGGATACGGATGCTACTACCATCACCTATTTTCCATCAAAGACCTTTTCTGAATAACGTGATTTGAGCTTATAACATGCACAAACACTCTGAAGATGTGGATGTTGAAACAGAGCTAAGAGGAAGATCACTCATTTTTCAGTACCAGGCTCTGATACCATTTTAGATAAATTGGAGAAAGCGTGAAACCTCGATGGATGAACAAGAGAGAGAAGAGGGATCGAGGATTTGATTCTCTATAAATAAAAACCTAAATAACAAAGAAGAAAGTAGCAAATGCTTATAACATGAAATCCTATAGGAACCAGCCAGCCTACAGGTGACAACTAGCTCATACAGAACAAAACAAATCCGCCACCATCATTGGATCGCAGCATTAGAGAAAGAAATTGGACGAAAAGATGACATTCTTTTTATCGATGGATCATGAAGGATACGGATGCTACTACCATCACCTATTTTCCATCGAAGACATTTTCTAAATAACGTGATTTGAGCTTATAATATGCACAAACACCCTGAAGATGCGGATGTCGAAACAGAGCTAAGAGGAAGATCATTTATTTTTCAGTACCAGGCTCTGATACCTTTTTAGATAAATTGGAGAAAGCGTGAAATCTCTATGGATGAACAAGAGAGAGAAGAGGGATCGAGGATTTGATTCTCTATAAATAAAAACTTCAATAACGAAGAAGAAAGTAGCGAATGCTTATAACATGAAATCCGATAGGAACCAGCCAATCAAAAGGTGACAACTGGCCCATACAGAACAAAACAAAATGAACGTTAAATAGCTAGTTATACGACACCGTTACACTAGCTTTTCTCGTATAAAACTCAAATTGATAAATTTCAGATAAGTCCTTCACTTTATCTAAATCTCCAATAAGTTTCAAAGGGGGTTTTAATTTCTTGGCATTATGATTGATGGGGCTAATTTTATGGTGTGTCATTTGTGTTGTGATTGTGGTGATAGTGTAGTAATAGAGTTGTGGTTATGTTGGTGGTGGTGGCATGGCCGCAGTAGCAGTGTTGCTGCCTCTTTTTCCTTCCCATGTTACTGCATGCTTGGTGAAGAACACTATAATTTCTCATATACATATATTTTTTAATCGTGATTTTGGTGCAGAATATTGATAAATGTACTTTTGTGATTGATAAATAGATTATGTAGTAATGTTAAGAGTGGTGGTGGCAGCTAAGTTGTTTGACTGATGTTTTTGTCAAACAGGTTGAACCAGTGGTTTAGACTTTGACCAATTGTTACCCGCCGGTTTAAGGATTCATGTTTATGCGTAAACCCATTCATAAATTGGTTCATCTTGCACAACCCACCCATTTAACAGCGCTCAATACACACATGTGATATGTACAAGACTGGTTGTAAATTTAGAATCATGTCTATTTTTAGTATACTTCAAAAATAACATGACAATTAGTATTATCAAATAGTTGGGTAACTAAGGAAAGTAGTTGACCCTTTATGGACTTTCATTCATTGACTACTACTATTTAAAGTAAACAAATTAGAAAAACATTCATATATTTTAATCCACGTTAACCTGTTTCGGCTGGCTTTTATCATCCAAATTTAGGATTTTCTTGATTTGGTCAACAATAGAACCCCTTTATATACAACTTTCAAAAAATTGCCAATTAAAGGAATTGAATTTGGTAAAGGCAAAATCAAACAAAGAGGTAATCTTTGAGCAATGGAATTTGATGAAGAATGTCAAACCCTTTTGGAAGGTGGAGGAGTAGAAGATGCTGAAACACCAAGCAAAACAACCACCCAAGCGGTCACAAGGAAGCTTCTCGAGTCTTCGTCTCACTTGTCGAATCTCCTTCCGACCGGGACAGTCATGGCATTCCGAATCCTCTCCCCGATCCTTACGCACGAAGGAAAATGCTCGAATTTGACCAGCCAAACACTCACATTGTGCCTTCTCGCACTATGTGGATTGTCGTGTTTTATACTCTCTTTTACAGATAGCGTCAGAGATGACAGAGGGAAAGTGCATCATGGTTTTGTCACGATACGGGGGATTTGGGTCATTGATAGCACAGTTGCAATCACGCTCGATGAGTCAGCTAAGTACAAATTGAAAATTATCGACATTTTTCACGCAGTGTTGTCCGTTGCTGTTTTCATGACGGTGACTTTGTATGATCGAAATGTGGTAGATTGCTTCTACCCTAATCCGTCGGCGGAAGGCGAAGAACGTCTCGAGATGTTGCCGGTTAAGATGGGCGTCATTTGCAGCTTATTGTTCGTGATTTTTCCAACAACGCGGCATGGAATTGGGTATCCTCTCTCGAGACGGTAGATCCAATTTCATGCACATTGTTGCAAATAAAAGTCATAACGTCATTTTCATTCATGAGGGAAATTGTATTGATTCTTCTCCTAAGCAGTTCTGGAGAACAACGAGTTTCAACCCAGGTAATTAGAATGCATTATTTAAAAGGGGGAGAGAAAGTAAAATAACAAGCAATTATTGGATCGATGATTAGGGCTAAGTTTGGGAGTGTTGTTGAGTTTAAGATATCAGTTGTGCCTATAAAGTGTCGTGAGAAAGATACGGAGAAAATCCGCTTAAAAAGTGTTTGGTAAATTTCATATATAACATGTTGTGAAAAATCAATTTTAGCATTTTGTGTTTGGTAATTATTGATTTACAATTGTTGTAAGTGTCGAAATTACAATATCAGACATGGTGGTGTTTTATTGCTGTTAAATATGTAATTTTTAATGTATTATTGTGACACTAATAAAGAAGTCTATTGATAAAATTATCAAAAGTATGCACGAAAAAGCGATCCATGCTTCTCAAGTTGCGGTAGAGAAATTATTGTCCAGAAAGCAGGTAAATAAAAATCTATCAAACGCATCAAAAAATGTTCTTTGTCATAAAAAAAACAACATTATTGAAAGTAAAAAAATCCTACCCAAAGGACTCTGTGTCCGGGCTAGATTGGCGGGCACCTCTGCTAATCCACGAAGACCAAAGTATACCTACAATTTCTGCATATGGCCAACTAAGCCATCCCAAGTGGCGCCAAAAATTATTTGTTTATAGACTCAACTATAACATTATTATTCAAATAAAGAAAGAGTCATCCCAGCCAAATTGCAATGGGTTATCCAGATTCCAGATCATGAAAGATCTTTACAACCACGTAGTCTAGGACCAGAGATTTTTTTACAAAATCATGAGCAGATGGATTTCAAACTCTGGGCACAAAATGTAACGACTCAAAACTCAGGGTTCATTTTAATAAATAAAGACAAATATAAACCGGCACGACGATCCAACCGGCACCTTGTGTTGATCACTGCTGGTACCAAAACAAAGATTCGTCTGCCAAATATGTACCGTTTAAGCCACCAGCTCATGTACCAAATAGAACATCGAATTTCAATAAACACGTATTGATTTATTTCATAAAAGATGATAAAGCGGTACGTGACACTAAGTTGAATAAGTGATCTAAGTGATGACAAATAAAATAATACAATAATCAGGTCTTCGATTCTCGATAACGATCAAAGATACCGTTCGATTGACCCTTCACGACTTGCAAAATATTAGGGTGAGCCAAAGAACCCAGTAGGTACCGCCTAACCACCGGCGTAGAAATATAGTAACCAATTAAACTGCAACAGGTTTCAAATAATAGCATGGATCACGTAGCACACCAATATAATGCTTCACGAGCAATATTCAAATAACAGATATACATAGGATATATAAAGAGTCAATATCTCAACAGATATATAATCACATATAGACTGTAACTACAGTAGACGTGAATACTATATTTCCCCGACCTCGACTCTGATGAGGCTACGAGAAACTCTGGATCTGAATAATTCCTCTGAGAGTGAAACAGCACGAAGGACCACGGTTCACAGCTAGTACAACTCAACCAAAATCCAAGTACATTATTTATAAATAAAAGGAGAAAACCCTCCAACAACGTTTCGCAACAAGGAAATAACATTGAAATAACATCGTCTGAAATGTCTAAGTGATGAAAATGAAAACTAAACTAAACTTTATTTGCAGCCAGCCTAAGCTTCAACATGTGTGCGCGTTTCCCCCACCGCAATGCCAACCTGCGGGTTTTACAATAGACAAAGCCGACCGCAGGAAAATTTTAAGTCAGTAAAAACTGAGTAAGAGCATACTACAGCACGTGAAAACAGATGATTGGGCTCTAACTAATACAAGTTTAAAAGCAAGCTTTAAAAGAAATGGAATTTGGAATCGTAACAAGTAAACGAACCATTTAAATGGATGTTAATTCAGTTGAAGCACATAAGGCCCAGCAGGAACGATGTATTCAGAGAGGTCACGATGCAATATAAAACATCATCAATAGAGGTGCCTCTTGGGATGTCACAAATCCCATTTCACCCAGAGCGTTAAGGGCTACCCTACGCAACCCCGCTCGACCACATAGCTAAAAGACCTTAAGTGTCGACACCCCTATACTGTTGTGACCCACACTAGCATAGGTAGTACTCTATAGCTTTCACAATAAATAACCCCCCGCTACCTCAGCACATCGGTGCTTGTTGGCCACCACAGGGGCGGGTATGTAACCGCTATGGGTTACCCCCGAGGAGGTTCGCGTCCTAGCGCCTCCGGCCTCAGCCTCCACACACATCCTCTGAACATCGCCCTATTTCTATTAGAGTGAATTAATCTTTCGTTATTACAACTTGAACCATTGATTTCCAAAACAGTAGTTTCCACAAGTACTTTCCAAATCAGGGGTTTGAACAAGTTCATCACAGGATATATACAAAACATGTATAAAGGTATTTTCACAAGTAATCACATTTTGAGAGTAAAAACTGTACATATGAACTTACTTGGATCGAAGGAAGCTCGACACACACAAGCAAGCAGAACTAATGGTATGGATCCTCAACGAATTGATCGTCTACGAACTCGGAATCTACAATAGTCAAATAATTCTAACATTAATGCGCAGCCACAACGACAAATGCAATTATGCCCTATATGAAAATGCAGTGAATATTTCTTCCCAACAAGTTCCCCAATTAAATTTTACACGACTCTAGTATTAATAAAATAAATAAATAATAACTTATAAAGTCATGATATTATATATATATATATAGAAAAATAATAAAACTAATAAAACAATAGTAACAAGCTTTAAACTAATTAATAATATACTTAAAGAATCTAATAGCTATTTAGAAAATAGTAAAGTATTCAACTTTGATATTAATATTAAATAAAAAGTTACATTTACTTATTAAAGAGTATATATATATTTACGAAAAGTAAATCTTTAAAATAAACACATGATATAGATATATAAAAATAACTTAGGAAAAACAAATTTTGTTTACTAAGAGATAATTACTTTTATTACTAAAATTCTTCTTATAAAGATTATACCATAAAACTTTATATTTGTTTTCATATTGAAGAAATTAATTACTTATAATTGGTATGTAACAAACAAAAAGTTATTTATAGAATAAATGGCAAAATAATGAAAACAGTTCATAGTATTGACCAAGACCACCCCCAAAGTTTCTGTAAGTACAACAACCACCCCAAAGTTTTCACAAAATTTCCAGAAGTACCCCACAAACATAACACTTCAATTCAACCCAAACCCAGTCTTCTTCTTCTTATTCTCTACACTCTGCAATCTGAGTTCAGTCCAACACACACCCACACACACACACATACACATACACATGTATGATTATACGGAAGTGGATAGAGGAATGGGGACATCATGAATTAAAAATGAGAATTCGGAAAAGCGTTCTCGTGATTTACCGATCGGAGAAGATGAAGACGAACAAGGCGGCAACGATGGTGATGTCGCTGCTGCTGCTACCAGCGGTGGTCGCCGGAGATTGAGGACGGAGTGGCGAGAGGAAAGAGGGCGGCGTCGAACGGAAAGGAGGGCGAGAGTCGCCGGGTTTTGCGTCGGCCTTCTCTCGGGTCGGAACCGGGTCCGAGCAAAAACAGAGCCGAGAATGGCTCTGTTACTTCCGCTGGTTCGTCGGGGATGATGAGGGAGATGGGGCGACCTGGTGGTGGTGTTCAATTCGCCGGAAATTGTACGGAGCTGAGGTGGTGATGATGGCGGTGATTTGAGAAACAGGGGAAGTGGGTTTCGGCAAAACAGAGGTGAGAGTGAAATTGACGAGGGAGAAGAGATGTGTTGATATAAGGTTGACGGGGGTGGAATTGAGGGAGACGTGGGTGAAATCGTGGGGAACGTTGAGGTGAAATCGGAGGGGAAGTTGAGGGAGAATCGGGGGGAAGTTCTGGGTTTTTCGTTGAAGTGAGGAAGAGAGGTTGCAGGTGGGTTCTCCACCTGTTTAAAGTAAAGACACTTTAACCCCCCTCTCATTAGTTTCTACAACTACAAATACCAACCCCCCAGGCTAGGAAAGAATAATTTTAGCCCAAAACTCAAGATTAATACACCAAACACCCTATTTAAAATAGGGGTGTTACATCACCTTCCCCTTAAAACAACGCTTCGTCCTCGAAGCGTAAAACAATATATTCCCAAACTAAAACATCACGACGATATGCAAGATGTAGGTGTGATTCTAATGCACATGCCAACGAAACAACTACAAAGAAATTACTACACAAGACAAGTTGGTTGCGGGGTCACCTATCACCTTCCCCTTAAAACAACGCTTCGTCCTCGAAGCGTAAAACAATATATTCCGAAACTAAAACGTCACGACGATATGCAAGATGTAGGTGTGATTCTAATGCACATGCCAACGAAACAACTACAAAGAAATTACTACACAAGACAAGTTGGTTGCGGGGTCACCTTCCCCTTAAAAGGAGTGACGTCCCCGGCACTCAAATTATACCTGGTCGAATAGGTGCGGATAACGCTTCTTCATGTCAGCCTCGGTTTCCCACGTTGCCTCTTCCGTAAGATGGTTCGACCAAAGAACCTTAACCAACGCAGTGGACTTGGTACGGGTATCCCTAGTCTTTCGATCTAAGATTTTGATGGGTTGCTCCTCATAAGTTAGGGATGGTTCTAGCTCAACAGGCTCGGGATCAAGAACATGGCTTGGATCATGAATATAGGGTTTAAGCTGGGATACATGAAAAACATTATGGACTCGACCTAGGTTGTTAGGAAGATTAAGGCGATAGGCTACCTCTCCGATCCGATCCAACACTTCATAGGGTCCAATGAACTTGGGACTCAGCTTCCCCTTCTGGTTGAAACGCATAACGCCCTTCGTAGGAGAGACCCTTAGGAATACTTTGTCACCAACCTTGAACTCCAATGGTCGTCTCTTCAAATCTGCGTAAGATTTTTGTCGATCCTGAGCTGCCTTCATCCTTTGTTGAATCATTCGAATCTGGTTCGTCGACTCCTCAATCAATTGTGGTCCTAAAATCACCGTCTCGCTGATATCGCTCCAACATAGTGGCGTTCTGCACTTCCTTCCATACAACGCCTCATAAGGTGCCATCCCTATGCTGCTATGATAGCTATTGTTGTAGGAGAACTCAATCAGTGGAAGCTTGTCCACCCATGATCCTCCAAAGTCCAATATGCAAGCTCTTAGCATGTCCTCCAGTGTTTGGATTGTCCTTTCGGTTTGCCCATCTGTAGCTGGATGAAATGCTGTGCTAAACCTTAGTTCTGTTCCCATAGCTTTCTGTAGCTCCTTCAAAAAATGAGACAAGAAATTTGGGTCTCGATCGGAAACAATTGAACTAGGCACTCCGTGTAACCTCACTACATTCTTAATGTACGCATCGGCTCTCTTTTCCATGTCCCACGTGTCTTTCATGGGAATAAATCTTGCTGTCTTTGTCAGTCGATCAACTACTACCCAAATTTGGTTAAGTCCATTAGTCGAAACTGGTAAAGCCGTAACGAAGTCCATTGAGATGGAATCCCATTTCCATACTGGAACTTCTAACGGTTGCAACATTCCTCCTGGTCTTTTGTGCTCGAACTTAACCTTCTGACACGTCAAACATCGAGATACAAAATCTGCAACTTCCTTCTTCATACCCTTCCACCAAAAGTTCTTCTTCATATCCTTATACAACTTGTCTCCTCCTGGGTGTACAGAATACGGCGTATTATGAGCTTCCTTCATGATCTTCTCCTTCACTTCCGCACATTTAATCGGGATACACCATCTTCCTTTGAACTTTACACTTTCATCTACCTCAACCTTAAAATCGAGTGCTTCACCCTTCTTGATCTTTTCCTTGATCTGTTGCAGAAACGCATCCCCCTTCTGTCCTTCCTTTATCTCAGCAAAGATATCCGGAACTATCGACAAATTGCATAACATGCTACTTGTCATCCCTTTCACACAAACCTCAATCTCCAATTTCTGAAAATCTTCATAAAGTTTACGCGACAAAACCCATAAGGAATTCACCGTGTGATTTGTCTTTCGACTCAAAGCATCCGCCACTACATTGGCTTTCCCTTCGTGGTATTGGATTTGCAAATCATAATCCTTTACCAATTCTAACCACCTTCGTTGACGCATATTCAGCTCCTTCTGGGTGAATATGTACTTCAGACTCTTGTGATCCGTGAAGATCTTGCAAGTCGTTCCGTACAAGTAGTGTCTCCATATCTTCAAGGCAAACACTATAGCAGCTAACTCCAAATCATGGGTATGATAGTTCTCTTCGTAGGACTTTAGCTGTCTAGAAGCGTATGCTATCACTTTCCCACCTTGCATCAAAACACATCCCAAACCGTGCTTCGACGCATCACTATAGACTTCAAACTCTCCTCCTTCAGTAGGCAATGTTGACAGCTTGAAAATGTATTAGTCTGGGACATCTTTTTACCATTGGTTTTAACCCTGTGAGAGTTGAGTTTGGCCATTTTCAGCTTATTTTCCACTTGATACGAGACAGAGATTTATATATTATGATTGCAAAATTTGAGTAATTTTATGCATACTTTTGTTTGTTGGATATGATCGCGGGTGCGTGTTCTGTGCAGGTAACAGGTGCCGGAAAAATGCATGAGATTGACTTGGATTGGAGGCAGCGTATCAGGAGAGCTGAGCAGAAAAAGAGGAAAAATGACTAAGTTGTGCGTTCAAACGCAGAAGCTGCGTTCAAACGCACAAGACAGGCAGCAGGGAAAAATTGCAGAATTTGGCTAAGGCATGCGTTCATACGCAGAGGCAGGTTGCGTTCAAACGCAGGAGTCAGAGACTAAAGCGCAGAAAAAACTAAGTCCTGCGTTCAAACGCAGGTTGTGCGTTCATACGCAGGGCTCAACACTCAGGAGAAGAAACGGCTAAGGGGTGCGTTCAAACGCAGAGGAGCTGCGTTCAAACGCATGGGTTCAGGAGCCAGAAGAGGAAATTGACTAAGTCCTGCGTTCAAACGCAGGGGGGGTGTGCGTTCATACGCACTGCGTTTAAACGCAGGAAGTGTGCGTTTGAACGCACAGACGTGTTCCAGAATCTTCCAGGGCGGATCTTTTCGAGGGTAAAACAGGAATTTCGTGCATCAGTTTTGGAGACTGTGGCAATATAAAAGGAGGTGTCCCAGCACTGTTTTAGGGTTACGAAGGCATACCACAGCTATCATCATCATCAGCAGCCAGTTTCACAGCAGCCAGGAGTTGGAGCAGAGCAGGATTGGAGCAGTTTTCCAGTATCTTCAGAAATAACTAGTTTGATCTTTTCTCTTTTTATGAAACATTGTTTTTGAATAATGCAAGCTAGCTAGACCTTTTGCCTAGGTTCTCGGTGAACCTAGGGTTTATGAATTCAGCAGACTTGGATGTTTTGATTTTCAGATGCATGGCTAGCTAAGTCTTAATACAGGATGGTTTGTTTATTATTCTGTCTTTGATTTTATTTACATACATGAATGGCTTGATCACCCAGGAGTGTTACAGACAGGATCTGGTGCGCGAGAGTGACCAGTGAATGTTAGGAAGAAAAGACAGGATTTAGTACTCTGCCTTGATGGACCGAGAGGTGAAGAGAATCAGGGGACTAGCCCAGAAGCATTAGACCAACTGTTAGACGTTTAGGGGGAGACCGAGAGGAGAACCTGTAACCCTAGCAGACTTAGAACGAACCTGCAGATTTAGGTGGACCGAGAGGACCCGAATATCTGCAGTCAAGTGATAAGTGCATGAGACCGAGAGGAGATTGTACTATTGGTATGCTGGCATAAACAAAACCACTGTGTGTTTCTGAAATCAAATAAACCATGGAAGCTGGAGAGTAACCCTAGGGGATCCTGGAATCTAGATTGTTAGAATTATTAACTTTTACAACTACAACAATTTCAGCAAAATATTCAGCAGAAAAATAAAATAAGTCTTTTTACTGTTTTTATTTATTATAATTTAGTATAATCAAATCCCAAACCTTCCTCCTTTTTACAAACTTCGTGTCTTATTCTGATTCTGATTAGCAAAAACTTAAACTGTTCTCGTGGGTTCGATAACCAGAGTCATAATTACATACTCTATACTACTTGATCGTACACTTGCGAAAAAGCAGATAGTTTACGCTGTCAAGTTTTTGGCGCCGTTGCCGGGGAACGGTTACAGTTTTTGTTAAAGAGACATTAGAATAAGTCTCAGAGTTTTTCTTTTATTTTTACAGTTACTTTCTTTCGACTTACTGCTCTTGAAATCTGATTTTCAGGCTATTCTAGTTTATGCCCAGATTGCCCCGCAAACTGGTATCACCACTCGAAGATCCCGAAAAACTTTTCAGAGAGCAAAGTCGCAGACACCGAGCCGCGATGTCTGAGCACGGAGAAGACACCACGACCGAAACAGGAACACCCACAGGACAGCCGCAACGTACTCCAGCACAGATGGCTCTTTACATTGAAGAGCTGATAGCAGCAGGTTTTGCTGCCAGGAACAATCAGAGGACTTATAACAGGTCTGGAAGGGCACTGGTCGAAAATTTTGAAGTCCCAACCGGAGGACATCAACCAGCTATTGTAGTGCCTCCCATTACAGCAGAGCACTTCGACCTGAAATCATCCACCATTCAGACCGCCCAGACCCATTGTCCTTTTAATGGGAAGGCAGATGAAGATCCAAACGACTTCCTCGGAAAATTTGAGGATTACTGCAACAAGATTAAGTACAGAGGAGTCGAAGCGGACACGCTAAAGCTGATTTTATTCCCATACTGTTTGTTCGGTACAGCAAAGGATTGGCTGGAGGCAAGACCACCGAGGTCTATCACTACCTGGGAGGGGTGTGTTGCTGATTTCTTAGCAAAATTCTACCCTGCATCCCGCGTTATCAAGCTGCAGAGCGAGATCTTATCTTTCAAACAGAAGATGGGGGAGACAGTGGTAGATGCATGGGACAGGCTAATGAGACTTGTGAAAAAATGCCCCAATCACGGCTTCGGGGACGCAAAGATTCTGCAGGTATTCTACCACGCACTTGACAGGGAGAATGCAGACAGGATTGACAGGGAAGCTGGGGGTAACTTTTTGTACCATGTGGATAAAGATGGAGCCTACGAACTGATGAAGCAACTAGCCAAACAGGATACTCGCCTGTTTGATGACCGCAGGCTCGCAGCAGTAGCAGAACCAGTGGTTGATGACAGGATTGATAATCTCACGAAAGTGGTACAGGACTTAGTCAAGAAGGTGTACACAGAAAAGAAGCCGGTGGCATCAGTAGACGAACCTGACTTTGACGCAGCAATTCTGGAGCTTCAGAACGAAGATGCTAACTATGTTCAGCAGCAGTGGGATCCTAGTCGCTACAGACCAGGCACACGTGACCATCCAGGGTTTCGCTACGGAAATCCCAATGCAGCAGTGTATGCACCAGGATTCCAGCACAGGCCACAGGCACAACAGACAGCTCCAGCCCAGCCTGCGCAAGCAGCACCACAACTAAACCTGTCTCAGCAACATTTTGAGTCCTATATGGAGAAATTCAATAAGCAGTTGGAAACCAGATTCGCACAGATGGACTCATTAACTGCTGATGTGAGCCAGATGAAGATTGCTATCCGCAACCTGGAAGTACAGAATGGACAGCTTGCACAGAACCAGGCAGAACGAGCCCCAGGGAATTTACCGTCTAACACAGTGAACAATCCACGCGCTCAAATCAATGCTATCACAACTCGGAGTGGAATTGCACTGCAGGATCCACCGTATCCCAGTCATGCACGCGCAGAAAAGTCAAAAATTATTGAACAGGAGGTGATTGACCGGGAAGACAGTTCAACCGCTGACCCTCAGAAAAGGGGTTCGGTCGTGCAGGAAGCAGCGCAGAAGAATGAGGGTAATCCAGAGACAGTGCCAACTTCTAAGGAGATTCCTTACCCTCTGAAGACACGCAAGAGAGATGACAGCAAAGACTACGCCAGATTTCTGGAGGTATTCAAGCAATTACAGATAAATATACCTTTTGCTGAAGCACTTGCCAAAATGCCTACTTATGCGAAATTTCTCAAAGACATCTTGTACGGAAGAAGGCGAATGAGTGACTTCGAAACAGTGAATCTGACGGCAGAAGCGAGCAGTTGTGTAAAAAATGGTCTACCACTGAAAAAGAAAGACCCTGGCAGCTTTGTTATTCCGGTAACCCTGGGCAGTGCATACACAGGAAAAGCCTTATGCGATTTGGGTGCCAGCATCAACTTGATGCCACTTACCATCTTCAAAAGTCTGGGAGTCGGAGAACCACGCCCAACCAGAATTATGCTTCAAATGGCTGACAGATCCGTGAAACCCGCTTATGGAGTAATTGAAGATATCCTGGTAAAAGTGGGAGAGCTTATTTTTCCAGCAGATTTTGTGATACTGGATATGGAGGCAGGAGAGGTTCCGCTGATCCTGGGCAGACCTTTCCTGGCGACTGGTGAAGCCATTATTAACTGCAAAAGTGGAGAGCTGTCCATGCAAATTAATGAAGAAAAAGTAAAATTTAATGTTTTCAAATCTCTCCAGCTTCCCGATCATTATGGGCATGAAAACTGTTTTGCAGTTGAGGTAATTGATGACCTGGAAAGTGATGAGATAGAAGATTTATGGGAGGAATTTGAAGACATATTTCCAGAGGAAACAGAAGAGCAACAGGATGAGCAGATCATGGGAACAGAAAGCTGGGTCAGGCTATACAGGGATGAAGGAGGCGAGCAGAAAATGACACTGGTCCCGTCACTGCAGGAACCACCAGCCCTGGAATTAAAGCAGTTGCCAGAACACCTCAGGTACGCTTTTATTGGTGAAAATAATACACTGCCTGTAATTGTTTCATCTCTTTTATCTCAGGAACAGGAACAAAAGTTACTGGAGGTACTCCGAGAGCATAAAGAAGCCATAGGATGGACAATTGCAGACTTGAAGGGAATCAGTCCTGATTATTGCATGCACAAAATAAGAATTGAAGACGGAAAGAAGCCAGTCATCCAGCCTCAAAGAAGATTGAACCCAATTATGAAAGATGTGGTACGTAAGGAGGTCATGAAGTGGCTAGAAGCAGGAATTATATACCCCATATCAGACAGCACCTGGGTGAGTCCTGTCCAGTGTGTACCGAAGAAAGGGGGTATTACAGTAGTGCAGAATGCTGATCAGGAACAGATCGCCCAGCGAACTGTCACTGGCTGGCGAATCTGTATGGACTATCGGAAGCTGAACGAGGCCACACTGAAAGACCACTTTCCACTGCCATTCATGGACCAAATGTTGGACAGACTAGCACACCATGCTTATTACTGCTTTCTGGACGGGTACTCGGGCTACAACCAGATCTACATAAATCCAGAAGACCAAGAAAAGACGACGTTCACTTGCCCGTATGGAACGTTCGCCTTTAGACGAATGCCATTTGGACTGTGCAATGCTCCAGCAACATTCCAGAGGTGTATGATGGCAATTTTCTCTGATATGATAGAGAAAAACCTGGAAGTTTTTATGGACGATTTTTCATTATTCGGAGACAGCTTCGAAGATTGCTTATATCATCTGGCCAGAGTTCTGATTCGCTGCAGGAAAACAAATCTGGTACTTAACTGGGAAAAATGCCACTTCATGGTGACTGAAGGAATAGTGCTGGGACACAGGATTTCCAGTAAAGGGCTGGAAGTAGACAGGGCAAAAATAGAGGTGATCAAGCAGCTGCCGTATCCAACCACAGTGAGGGCAATCAAGAGCTTTTTGGGCCACGCAGGATTTTACAGAAGGTTTATTAAAGACTTCTCAAAAATTACAAAGCCACTATGTAATTTGTTGGGAAAAGATGTGCCCTTCGTATTTGACGAAGCCTGCAAAGAAGCTTTTGATGTGCTTAAAGAAAGGCTGACGACTGCACCCATTATCACAACACCAGACTGGACGCTCCCGTTCGAGCTGATGTGCGACGCCAGTGATTATGCTGTGGGCGCGGTACTGGGACAGAGGAAGGACAAGGTGTGCAGTGTCATCTATTATGCCAGCAGGGTCCTGAATGAGGCGCAGATTAATTATGGGACTACAGAGAAGGAGCTGCTGGCAGTCGTTTTTGCCCTGGATAAATTCCGATCGTACCTGGTGGGTTCTAAAGTCATTATTTTTACAGATCACAGTGCACTGAAATACTTGCTGGAAAAGAAGGATGCAAAGCCAAGGCTGCTGCGTTGGATTCTGCTGATGCAGGAATTTGACGTCGAAATCAGGGATAAAAAGGGAGTTGAAAATGTAGTAGCTGATCATCTATCTCGTCTGGAAAAACCTACAGAAGAAGTGGTGCCCATTCAAGAAAATTTTCCAGATGAACATATTATGAAGATCAAGACCAATAGACGGCCCTGGTACTATGCCATTGCCAATTATTTGGTCAATGGAGCACTCCCTGAAGATATCACCCCTTGGCAGAAAAAGAAATTTATTTCAGATTGCAGGCAATATTTCTGGGACGATCCTTATCTGTTCAAGCAAGGGGCAGATAATATTCTCCGACGATGCATTCCATGTCACGAAATTTTGGAGGTAATTCAACACTGCTACTCAGCACAATGTGGAGGACACTTCAGCGGACCGAGAACAGCTCACAAGGTGCTGCAGTCAGGATTTTTCTGGCCAACAGTTTTCAAAGACTGCCATGATTACGCGCAGAGCTGTGATCGTTGCCAACGGACAGGAAATATCTCCCAGCGGAATGAAATGCCCATGACACTTTGGCAGGAAGTCGAGCCTTTCGACGTATGGGGTATCAATTTTATGGGTCCTTTTCCTTCGTCTCTGGGAAATCTCTACATCTTATTGGCAGTAGATTACGTGTCAAAATGGGTGGAAGCAATAGCCTGCCAGAAGAACGATGCGTCAGTTGTGGAAAGGTTCCTCAAACGCAACATCTTTACCAGATTTGGGACACCGAGAGCCATGGTCAGTGATGAAGGTTCTCATTTTATCAATAAAGTCTTTGCCAAGGTTCTAAAGCAGTATGGGGTGTCTATCCATAAGGTATCACTGCCTTATCACCCTCAGGCAAACGGGCAAGCAGAGGTGTCCAACAGGGAAATAAAGAGCATATTGGAAAAAACTGTGAATCCTGGACGAAAGGACTGGTCGTTAAAACTGGATGATGCGCTTTGGGCATACAGAACTGCTTACAAAACCCCACTGGGAATGTCCCCGTACCAGCTGGTGTTTGGGAAAGCATGTCATTTACCAGTAGAATTGGAGCACAAAGCTTACTGGGCAATCAAACAGCTGAATATGGATCACAGTTTATCAGGAAACAAACGGAAGATGGCACTCCTTGAACTGGAGGAATTTCGTAAAACTGCATACGAGAGTGCCAAAATTTATAAGGAGAAAACAAAGAAGTGGCATGACAACCGCATTCTACCAAAGAAGATAGAAATCGGGCAGAAGGTTCTCCTATACAATTCAAGGATGAAATTCTATCCAGGGAAGCTGCGCTCAAGATGGTCTGGACCATTTATTGTGAAGGACATTACATCATGGGGAGTGGTGGAGCTGGAGAACCCGAGGGATAATACAGTTTTCAAGGTGAATGGGAACAGAGTCAAGCCATACAGGGATTCTCAGGAAATCATGGAGGTAGAGGCACTCTACCTCGACAGTCCGTGATTACAGCAGAGGTAACAAAGTCGGGCTGTCGACTGTAAATCACAAGCGCTGGTTGGGAGGCAACCCAACGTAGGTTAGTTGTTTTTAGATAATTTCTACAATGTTCATAATTTGAGAGAAAAGTGAGAAAGAGGGATTTAATGTTGAACTCAGTGTTTTCAGGAAGCAGAGGCGTGCGTTTAAACGCAGAAGACTTGCGTTCAAACGCAGTGCGTTCAAACGCAGAGATCTTGCGTTCAAACGCAGCCCCACAAATGGACAGGAAGAGCACTGGAAATTGCTAACACTTTTGCGTTCAAACGCAGGAGACCTGCGTTCAAACGCAGATCACATCATGAAAATTTTCAGCCACCAAGTGGTGCGTTTAAACGCAACACAGTGCGTTCAAACGCAAGATGACAAGGAAGAGGTGAAAATTCTTAAGGCGTGCGTTTAAACGCAGATCCTGCGTTCAAACGCAGACCCAATCAGCAGAGATTTTCTAGAGAGACAAAGGCATGCGTTTAAACGCAACTCATGTGCGTTCAAACGCAGCTCATCCGAGATGCAGAAGATAAGCGTTGCGTTCAAACGCAGCTCATGTGCGTTCAAACGCAACTCATCAGACCCAGAAATATTCAAGAACGTTCAAGCACTGCGTTCAAACGCATACCCTGCGTTTAAACGCAGCTCATCAGATGTTCAAAGTTTCCAGAAAAACTAAGCAGTGCGTTCAAACGCAGAACCTGCGTTCAAACGCACATTTGAGCGGGATCAAAAATTTCGGAAAATTTTGAAAAATTTTGAAATTTTGGGGCCATTCTGCAATTTCTGAAAGTTCGCCTATATATACTGTACGGATGACAGTGACTCATTTTCACACAAGTCTTCCAGTTTTCAACTCTCTCTCTAGAAAATTCTCTCTGCCCTAGCAGCCGCCAGAGCAGTCTGCCGCCAGCAGCCTCCGACGACCACCGCAGGACCGCCAGAAGGTCAGGAACAGTGTGGGGGTGATCCAAATCAGCCGATTCAAACACCAACAGATTCATCTCAGAGAGATATTTCCAGATCTGTACCCGTAAGATTCACTCCGGGTACCCAGGTTCTATCTTTTCATTCTCTTTGAATATTTTCAATTTTTACTGTTTGAATCTGAAATGGAGGAGGATCAACCTTTCATGAGGCCAGATAGGGCTATTGCACCATTGAACATCATAGACTGCCGTCTGCTTAGGCCTAACTATTTCTGCGACCATAGGTTTGTTAACATGGAGGCTCACCGTTTCTTTTTGCAAGACAAAAAGATTCGGTATGACATACCCGCTGAGAGGACCTTTCCACGTGACAGGGTAGCCATGGGGGATGAACTGTTTGAATTTACAGGGCAGGATCAGTTTGGGGATTTGTTTACTGGGTTTCCCAATCTGCGGGTCAGTTCTGTGCTGGCTAAGGAGATTTACAGCAATCTCCAGCAGTGCATGAACAGTGAAGTCCAGTCAATTGACTGGATTTACTGCAGAAAGAGATGGATTAGAATCACCCCAGAGAGTATCCGAGAGAGTCTGGGTCTGGAGTTGGTGCTGGATGACTGTCAGTTCCAGGAACTGAGACGTCATCCATCTGAGCAGTTGAGTGAGCAGATCCTGACCACCCTGTGTGCTGGTGTCCCCGGCGCTGTCTGGTACCACCCTGAGAGGAGTCCTTCTTACCGGAAACTGCCATCGACCTACCTGATTCGGGAGGCGAAATGGTGGACAGAGTGGGTGAACAACAGAATTGTGGGTATAAAACACTTTACCCACATTGATTATAATATTGCCCTGCTTGTGTACTGTTTGATGGCCCGGGAGCCTGTGAGCCTCCCGGAGATTATTTGTGAGTTTTTCCGGGAAAGGAGGGAAACCCATAGCAAGAAGGGTTTGGGTCTTCTGGGGATGTTGACAAAAATGGCGCAGGATTATCGTGTGGTCATTCCTGGCGAGCTGAGAGACATTCGACCGGTTCAAGTACGCAAGTACAAGAACATGAGATGTGCGCTGGAGGAGGCCATTCACGGCCCTCCTGAATATGTCCAAGTGGACGATGATGATGATGTTGTTCCACCTCAGGGTGGGGGTGGTGGCATGCCACCACCGCCTCCTCCCGGTGATGGGGGTTTACCAGCTTTACCAGGACCCTTCCCACTGCCCCGTTCTGCCAGTTCCAGCGAACACAGGCAGGCCGACCCTGACTTGGGGCAGTCTAGCAGAGGGGCCAGGCGCAGCTCTTTTGGGCGCCTGGAGAGGACTGAGCATGAGGAGTGGGTCAGGAAGAAAATTAAGGCCCAAGAAAAAGTACAAAACTACCTGGTAAAGACGGTCAAGAAAATGGCCAGGGGTCTTGGCAAATTGTTTAAGACCCAGAAGCATATCTACCACGCTCACACAGCCGCCATGAGAGCTCATGAGTCGGCACTTGCTGAAATTCAGAGTAACATGCGTGGTAGGCAGTTTAATTTTCCAGCCCGCTATTATAGTGATAATTGTCCAAGCTAGACAATGGAGGATAGCCGGCCATTTGATAGCTTCTCTGGCCATGACCCCACACCGAGCCCGGAACATGGAGACAGTGTAGGTGACCCCGGCAGACCCGCTACCCAGTACCCACCGAGGAGAGATCATGCAGACCCAGGGGCCAGCAGTGCCCATCCCGGTGCCAGCCACGCTGGTACCGCTGCCGCAGCACGCCATGCTGCGAGGAAACGCGCCAGAGGGCGAACCCCTTCACCATCTCCCGAGCCGACTGACCAGTCTACTCAGGAGAACACAGATTCGAGTTACCGACCAGATCAGTAGAGTCGCGAGGACGCGCCACCTCTAGTGTGGGGGTGGGGAATCGTGTCCTCCTGCATAGCCATGTCAGCATATTTTGGTCAATTTTATTTTTTATTTTATTTTCATTTTTGAGTCCGCACGTTTGTTATGTTGAGTCTACCCGCCAATCTTTCTGACCTTGCATGATAAAAAAAAAAATAAAAAAAAATAAAAGAAAAAGAAAAAAATAGGGAAATTTAATAAACATTTTTTCTGAGAAAGGGCAACTTAGGACCTAGAAACTGAAGAGAGTCCAATGAAAGAGCTTATTAGAGTAGGAAGCACCGTATCAGGGATACTTCAATTTTAGTATTTTGTGCACAATTTTCACGACAGGCTATCCCGGGTATTCAGGAATGTGGAAAGTAGATACGGGCATACTTTTGACTTCTCTAGTGTGCTAGGCAGATTCGGTCTTTAGATAGTTGAATATTCTGTTTCCCGTGGAAACTGGTGGACTCTTGGAATCTGGGGTGGACCTTCGTGTTGAGTCGGTTTTATGTGGTACAAATCTGTAGCCTAAGCGAAGTTGTAGAATGTACACCACCATCCCTTAAGGTGGTTCCAAGAGAAAATCCTAAAAAGCCCACACTCTTAACGCTCTACTGCACGGTTGTAAAAAACAGAGGGGAATAAGAAAAGAAAAAATTTATAAAAAAAAAAAAAAAAAAAAAAAAAAAAAATGAAAAATAATAATATTTTGTGCTTAAAGGAGGAACAACATAATGTGCTTCCATTCACATGGAAAATTTGGATTCAATCCAATTTAGAGCTTAAGAGGGAAATTAAAGTCAAGCCGTATTACACAGGAGGTGTGTCTCCCAGCAATGGGACAATTTGCAAATCAAACGCAATAACGGCTAAGAGGGTCTGAAAACCTCAAATGACTTGGCGAAGAAAAACTATCTGTTGACTTTAGATGCCTGGACCCTCAAAGTCAAAAGACGTGCCTTATCTTGGTTGGTTTGGTGGATGTTTGGGGATACCTTAGTGAATTTGTGCATAGGATCAGTTTATATCATTTCTTGCTGCGTGTTGTGGAAATTCGAAATAAGCTAGTGAGGATTTGATGATTTCAGTTTATGATAGAGAGGTTGCCCAATTTCAGAAAATATATATATAAAAAAAAAAAAAAATTTGTTGTGTATTGGGTCAGTTTGTGTATATTCTGTATCTGAGTCAGTCGTCTATTGAGTGTTTTGGTCGGTGTCTTGAATCTGTGAAAGAGGGGAAGTATGCAAATTGAAGTATGCAAAAATGGGTCTGCAGGGTAGTATGCAAGGGTCTGCTCGGGACGAGCAGAGATAAGTGTGGGGGTATTTTGACAGCTTGAAAATGTATTAGTCTGGGACATCTTTTTACCATTGGTTTTAACCCTGTGAGAGTTGAGTTTGGCCATTTTCAGCTTATTTTCCACTTGATACGAGACAGAGATTTATATATTATGATTGCAAAATTTGAGTAATTTTATGCATACTTTTGTTTGTTGGATATGATCGCGGGTGCGTGTTCTGTGCAGGTAACAGGTGCCGGAAAAATGCATGAGATTGACTTGGATTGGAGGCAGCGTATCAGGAGAGCTGAGCAGAAAAAGAGGAAAAATGACTAAGTTGTGCGTTCAAACGCAGAAGCTGCGTTCAAACGCACAAGACAGGCAGCAGGGAAAAATTGCAGAATTTGGCTAAGGCATGCGTTCATACGCAGAGGCAGGCTGCGTTCAAACGCAGGAGTCAGAGACTAAAGCGCAGAAAAAACTAAGTCCTGCGTTCAAACGCAGGTTGTGCGTTCATACGCAGGGCTCAACACTCAGGAGAAGAAACGGCTAAGGGGTGCGTTCAAACGCAGAGGAGCTGCGTTCAAACGCATGGGTTCAGGAGCCAGAAGAGGAAATTGACTAAGTCCTGCGTTCAAACGCAGGGGGGGTGTGCGTTCATACGCACTGCGTTTAAACGCAGGAAGTGTGCGTTTGAACGCACAGACGTGTTCCAGAATCTTCCAGGGCGGATCTTTTCGAGGGTAAAACAGGAATTTCGTGCATCAGTTTTGGAGACTGTGGCAATATAAAAGGAGGTGTCCCAGCACTGTTTTAGGGTTACGAAGGCATACCACAGCTATCATCATCATCAGCAGCCAGTTTCACAGCAGCCAGGAGTTGGAGCAGAGCAGGATTGGAGCAGTTTTCCAGTATCTTCAGAAATAACTAGTTTGATCTTTTCTCTTTTTATGAAACATTGTTTTTGAATAATGCAAGCTAGCTAGACCTTTTGCCTAGGTTCTCGGTGAACCTAGGGTTTATGAATTCAGCAGACTTGGATGTTTTGATTTTCAGATGCATGGCTAGCTAAGTCTTAATACAGGATGGTTTGTTTATTATTCTGTCTTTGATTTTATTTACATACATGAATGGCTTGATCACCCAGGAGTGTTACAGACAGGATCTGGTGCGCGAGAGTGACCAGTGAATGTTAGGAAGAAAAGACAGGATTTAGTACTCTGCCTTGATGGACCGAGAGGTGAAGAGAATCAGGGGACTAGCCCAGAAGCATTAGACCAACTGTTAGACGTTTAGGGGGAGACCGAGAGGAGAACCTGTAACCCTAGCAGACTTAGAACGAACCTGCAGATTTAGGTGGACCGAGAGGACCCGAATATCTGCAGTCAAGTGATAAGTGCATGAGACCGAGAGGAGATTGTACTATTGGTATGCTGGCATAAACAAAACCACTGTGTGTTTCTGAAATCAAATAAACCATGGAAGCTGGAGAGTAACCCTAGGGGATCCTGGAATCTAGATTTTTAGAATTATTAACTTTTACAACTACAACAATTTCAGCAAAATATTCAGCAGAAAAATAAAATAAGTCTTTTTACTGTTTTTATTTATTATAATTTAGTATAATCAAATCCCAAACCTTCCTCCTTTTTACAAACTTCGTGTCTTATTCTGATTCTGATTAGCAAAAACTTAAACTGTTCTCGTGGGTTCGATAACCAGAGTCATAATTACATACTCTATACTACTTGATCGTACACTTGCGAAAAAGCAGATAGTTTACGCTGTCAAATGTCAACACAGGTGCTGACGTCAACCTATCCTTTAACGTTTGAAAAGCTTCTTCACACTTATCATCCCATACATACTTCCTCGACTTCTTCATTAAGGCTGTCATAGGTCTCGCAATCTTCGAGAAATCCTTTACAAACCTCCGATAGTATCCTGCCAATCCCAAGAAACTTCTTATCTCAGTCACACTCTTTGGTGTCGGCCAGTCCTTCACTGCCGCAACCTTCCCTGGGTCTACTGACACTCCTTCCTTGGATATTATGTGTCCTAAGAAAGGCACTTTATCCAGCCAAAACTCGCACTTCGATAACTTCCCATACAACTTTTCTTCCCTTAGAGTTTCCAACACTTCTTTCAAGTGTTGTTCGTGCTCCTCCTTTCCCTTAGAGTAGATTAGAATGTCGTCGATGAACACGACAACAAACTTATCTAGAAACTTTTGCAACACACGGTTCATCAACTCCATGAACGCTGAAGGTGCATTTGTCAAACCGAATGGCATCACTGTAAACTCGTAATGACCATATCGAGTTCGAAATGCTGTCTTGGGAATGTCCTTCTCGGCTATCCTAAGTTGGTGGTACCCTGACCTCAAATCAATCTTTGAAAAGGTATCGGCTCCTTGTAGTTGATCAAACAAGTCGTCGATCCTGGGAAGTGGGTACTTGTTCTTGACGGTCACACCATTTAACTCACGGTAGTCTATGCATAGTCTTAGACTTCCGTCCTTCTTCTTCATGAACAAGACTGGTGCTCCCCAAGGTGAGACACTAGGTTTAATGTAACCCTTATCTAATAGCTCCTTAAGTTGCTCCTTCAACTCCTTCAACTCAGCTGGTGCCATCCTGTATGGCGCCTTAGAAATAGGTCCAGTCCCAGGCACTAAGTCGATTTGGAAATCTACTGCTCTCTTTGGTGGCATTCCTGGTAGTTCCTCCGGAAACACATATGGAAAGTCTCTCACTACTGGAATATCCTCTAATTTCTCCCCTTCTTTCTCATGATTGTGGATCGTACAGAGGTATGCCTTATGCCCTTTCTTAACTTCCGAAAGAATGGTTAAAGCTGACACAATTTGGATGCTAGGTCCGCTCGTTATACCCCTATAGGATAGACGTTCACCTTTCGGTCCACAAAACCTAACTTTTTGGCTAGCACATTCTATGGTCGTCTTATACTTGCAAAGCCAATCCATCCCCAAGATAACATCTAAGCTGCCCAAATTGAAAAGGATAAGGTCTGATGGAAGTTCAACACCTAGGATTTCTAGTTTGACTCCAGGGTACACAGTCTTGCACGATGTGACTTCTCCATTAGGGGCAGAGATAGAAACAGATATAGGTGTGGGATTAGGTAAATATAGTTTCTTAGCAAAAGAAGATGAAATGAAAGAAAATGTGGCTCCAGAATCAAATAAGACATATGCAGGGGTAGAGTGGATAAGGAATGTACCAGTCACTACGTTGGCCTGCTCCGCTTGTGTCTGGTTCATCACGTTGATAGTCCCTGCCTTGCTGTTGCTTGTGGCTGCTGGTGCGGTAGTTCCTGCTGCTGTGGATGCGGATCCAACATTGCTCCCCTGGGTTCGGTTGCTGTAACCATTCCCTCCTTGCCAGTTGTTGCCCCTGTTGTATCCTCCTCCATTATTGTTGTTGTTGTTGTTGTTGTTGTTGTTGTTGTTCCTGCCTTGGTTGTAACCTCCGTTGTTTCCATTGCGGTAACCTCCACCCTGCTGGTAATTCTGCTGGTTTCCGCCATACTGATTGCCACCGTTGTAGTAGTTACCTCCACGGTTAGGACCATTGTTTCCCCCAGAGCGGTTCACAACGTTCCCATTGTTTCCACCTCCGTAGTAGTTGCCCCCATTGTTGTTTCCTTGAGGCCTCGTTTTGCACTCGAATCTCCGGTGTCCTAATTTGCCACATGCGAGGCAATTAACCTTGTTTCCTCGGCAGTCTGTCCCCGGATGGTTATTTCCGCATCGGCCGCAGTTGTAGACTCGAACCTGTCCCGAACCTCCATTGTTGTTTCGACCACCATTCTGGTTGTTGGAATTAAAATCTAGACGGTACCTCTTATCTCCGTTGTTGTTTCCAGCATTACGGTTTTGGAAGTTAGGTGCCGCCGGTGCTTCAGGCTTCCTCTTCTTGCTTTCCTCGAGATTCTCGTCGATCATGGTTTGGACGTCTTGGGCTGCTCCGTAGGCATCCATGAGGGTGTTAAATCGGGCTGCTGCCAAAGCCATTTTAAGCTGGAAGTTCAAACCTCCCAGAAATCTCTTGATCTTCTTCGCCTCAGTCGGAACGAGTTCCCTTCCAAATTTCATCAGCTCCATGTACTTCTTGTGATATGCGTAGAGGCTATCACTTCCTTGTTTCAGGTTCATGAACTCCTTGAACTTTCTATCCTTGACATAGTCGGGATAGAAACGTTCTCTCAGTGCTGCTTTTAGCTGCTCCCAATTAAATCCCCCTTGGGCACGTAATTCGTCCCCCTTAGCTGACCACCAATCGTCAGCTTCTTCCTTGAAGTAGTAAATCGCCACCTCGACGCGTTGATTCTCAGGGCAGCGACTAGACCTTAAGGCTTTCTCAAAGTCCCTTATCCAATTCTCTAGGGTAGTGGGGTTGTCCGTCCCATAGAAGAAATCTGGGCGGAGTTCAGCTACTTGACTCATCATAAACCCCCCTCCATTGTGGGTGTTGTGGATGATTTGGGTAAGAGCTAGCGTTGCTTGCTGCATATTCCGAAATTCAATAGGGTCCACTGGTGGGACTTGTCCACCCTGAGCTTGTTGGTTTCCGGGTTCCATCGTGGTTGGCTGGTTTAAACGAGTCCTGGTATAGTAGCGGTGAGGATTTGTGTATCGCATTGTACCTTATGAATTAACGTACTTAATGAAATTCTAACTCGATCATACACATGAGAGACATAATATAAAATAACCATGCATTTATTGATTCAAATACCACACAAAATTCACATAAGGAACTCAACCAACAACTAATCCAACATAAAAGAACATATTGAATCAAAATTCTAATACTACTCGTCCTCACTTGTAGCGAAAGAAATAAAAAGATAATCCTAATGGAAAGAACATCATATCGGGGAGTCGTACTCATCATCTGTAACACACTCGGGAATAGTTCCACCTAAGGTCACAGGATAGGTTTGAGGTGTGTAAGTTGGTTCATCATCTCTCAACATATCAGGTTGATCATCACCCATAACCAAGTGTGCAAGCGATGGCTCAACGAGTTCGACCTCATGCTCTTCATACATTCCATCGTCTTCCTGCTCATCCTCCATGTCCTCATCCCCGTCTTGCTCCTCTTCTGGGTCCTCTTCAGGCTCGTATTCTTCCTCCGGATCCTCTTCTGGGTCCTCTTCAATTTCGTCAGCTTGGTGCTCGGCGTCCGGTGTCACCTCCCGGGGCATTGGTGGATGTAGCAATTCTTCCATCTGGCACCAAAGCTCTAAGTGGTTCACCCAATAATGATCATAATCGCGATGCTTGTACTTGGTGACATTAGGCACCATTTGGCCCCATATATTCCTAACAAACAAGTCGTCGTATCTTCCCTTGAGGTTCGTCCATAAAGGCTCATCTGGTAGACCGTTGAGGATGTAACAGCATATCTTCAGCGGGTGGGCGTGGATTTCCTTTCCATGTGGGTTTTGGCTCCAAGCACGGCACAAGTTTCGTACATAAGTACAATACTCTCCTATCGTATCCTGTCCCGCAAGGTATGTGACATAGCGCGGCGCGTGAGCAGGTGTGAGGTCAGCAGGGGCTGGGATGGGTGGTCTAACCGCGGAATCAGGTAGGGCAGCCATCTGAAAGAAGAAAAGAAAAAGTCTCAGAATTGTTCTAAACCCACGCATCACTTAATATCTCAACAGAAATCTAATTCTAAACAATCTAAAGAACTATACCGAAATTTTCACAAATTCTAATTAATCAATACAGTAATATCCACATGACAAGACATGAAATAATACACATATGTCACATAAGAGTCTCCAAATAACGGGGAACTCAAACATTCACCAATGAAAAACAAGAATATTGCTAAGCTACCCCAAACCCCGGCTTGTTTAATTTTATTGTCAGTTTTAGTTGTCCTACGTAAATTTTAAATTTCTTTCGAAAATGTTTTTAATATTTGATTTCTCTTTATTAAAGGAAAATGGAGAATCGCACTAGCTTAGAACCGTCCGCTCTGATACCAACTGAAACAGCCCGAAGGACCACGGTTCACAGCTAGTACAACTCAACCAAAATCCAAGTACATTATTTATAAATAAAAGGAGAAAACCCTCCAACAACGTTTCGCAACAAGGAAATAACATTGAAATAACATCGTCTGAAATGTCTAAGTGATGAAAATGAAAACTAAACTAAATTTTATTTGCAGCCAGCCTAAGCTTCAACATGTGTGCGCGTTTCCCCCACCGCAATGCCAACCTGCGGGTTTTACAATAGACAAAGCCGACCGCAGGAAAATTTTAAGTCAGTAAAAACTGAGTAAGAGCATACTACAGCACGTGAAAACAGATGATTGGGCTCTAACTAATACAAGTTTAAAAGCAAGCTTTAAAAGAAATGGAATTTGGAATCGTAACAAGTAAACGAACCATTTAAATGGATGTTAATTCAGTTGAAGCACATAAGGCCCAGCAGGAACGATGTATTCAGAGAGGTCACGATGCAATATAAAACATCATCAATAGAGGTGCCTCTTGGGATGTCACAAATCCCATTTCACCCAAAGCGTTAAGGGCTACCCTACGCAACCCCGCTCGACCACATAGCTAAAAGACCTTAAGTGTCGACACCCCTATACTGTTGTGACCCACACTAGCATAGGTAGTACTCTATAGCTTTCACAATAAATAACCCCCCGCTACCTCAGCACATCGGTGCCTGTTGGCCACCACAGGGGCGGGTATGTAACCGCTATGGGTTATCCCCGAGGAGGTTCGCGTCCTAGCGCCTCCGGCCTCAGCCTCCACACACATCCTCTGAACATCGCCCTATTTCTATTAGAGTGAATTAATCTTTCGTTATTACAACTTGAACCATTGATTTCCAAAACAGTAGTTTCCACAAGTACTTTCCAAATCAGGGGTTTGAACAAGTTCATCACAGGATATATACAAAACATGTATAAAGGTATTTTCACAAGTAATCACATTTTGAGAGTAAAAACTGTACATATGAACTTACTTGGATCGAAGGAAGCTCGACACACACAAGCAAGCAGAACTAATAGTATGGATCCTCAACGAATTGATCGTCTACGAACTCGGAATCTACAATAGTCAAATAATTCTAACATTAATGCGCAGCCACAACGACAAATGCAATTATGCCCTATATGAAAATGCAGTGAATATTTCTTCCCAACAAGTTCCCCAATTAAATTTTACACGACTCTAGTATTAATAAAATAAATAAATAATAACTTATAAAGTCATGATATTATATATATATATATAGAAAAATAATAAAACTAATAAAACAATAGTAACAAGCTTTAAACTAATTAATAATATACTTAAAGAATCTAATAGCTATTTAGAAAATAGTAAAGTATTCAACTTTGATATTAATATTAAATAAAAAGTTACATTTACTTATTAAAGAGTATATATATATTTACGAAAAGTAAATCTTTAAAATAAACACATGATATAGATATATAAAAGTAACTTAGGAAAAACAAATTTTGTTTACTAAGAGATAATTACTTTTATTACTAAAATTCTTCTTATAAAGATTATACCATAAAACTTTATATTTGTTTTCATATTGAAGAAATTAATTACTTATAATTGGTATGTAACAAACAAAAAGTTATTTATAGAATAAATGGCAAAATAATGAAAACAGTTCATAGTATTGACCAAGACCACCCCCAAAGTTTCTGTAAGTACAACAACCACCCCAAAGTTTTCACAAAATTTCCAGAAGTACCCCACAAACATAACACTTCAATTCAACCCAAACCCAGTCTTCTTCTTCTTATTCTCTACACTCTGCAATCTGAGTTCAGTCCAACACACACCCACACACACACACATACACATACACATGTATGATTATACGGAAGTGGATAGAGGAAATGGGGACATCATGAATTAAAAATGAGAATTCGGAAAAGCGTTCTCGTGATTTACCGATCGGAGAAGATGAAGACGAACAAGGCGGCAACGATGGTGATGTCGCTGCTGCTGCTACCAGCGGTGGTCGCCGGAGATTGAGGACGGAGTGGCGAGAGGAAAGAGGGCGGCGTCGAACGGAAAGGAGGGCGAGAGTCGCCGGGTTTTGCGTCGGCCTTCTCTCGGGTCGGAACCGGGTCCGAGCAAAAACAGAGCCGAGAATGGCTCTGTTACTTCCGCTGGTTCGTCGGGGATGATGAGGGAGATGGGGCGACCTGGTGGTGGTGTTCAATTCGCCGGAAATTGGACGGAGCTGAGGTGGTGATGATGGCGGTGATTTGAGAAACAGGGGAAGTGGGTTTCGGCAAAACAGAGGTGAGAGTGAAATTGACGAGGGAGAAGAGATGTGTTGATATAAGGTTGACGGGGGTGGAATTGAGGGAGACGTGGGTGAAATCGTGGGGAACGTTGAGGTGAAATCGGAGGGGAAGTTGAGGGAGAATCGGGGGGAAGTTCTGGGTTTTCCGTTGAAGTGAGGAAGAGAGGTTGCAGGTGGGTTCTCCACCTGTTTAAAGTAAAGACACTTTAACCCCCCTCTCATTAGTTTCTAAAACTACAAATACCAACCCCCCATGCTAGGAAAGAATAATTTTAGCCCAAAACTCAAGATTAATACACCAAACACCCTATTTAGAATAGGGGTGTTACAGAGAGTCTCCTCTACTCGACCCTCTCACACACTTATCAATTTTTGACTGAAATCTGGAATGCGGAATTATTAGAATACTTAATCATATCTATAACGTTACTCGGCCAATAGAATCACGACGTGCGGGCAATGTATGTGGCAGGTCCTGACGTCGCTGACTCGCCGAGCTGGACACGTGCCGCGTGAGGTGGCCCTCGCATGGCATGCACGCATGCATGGCCAAAACCCCTTAGCCGTGAGGTTTGCCTTAGCCTTGAAGGCTTTTATTTGAACTTCTCAAGCAGGCTACATGTGAGGTTTACCTTGGAGCATCTCCAACAGCGAGGAGCAAAAAATATGTCCTTGGACCAATTTTGGTCCTGGAGCAAAATTTGCTCCTCTAGTTTGTTGCTTGAGCTCCATCAGTGAGGAGCAAAATTACTCCATTATTGGTATCTTAATATTTTCTTGTAATTATTATTAAATAATTTATTTTTCATATTAATTAATCTAAATTACTAATATATATTAATAATGAACATATTAATTTATATCAATAATTTAGAATTTTAGATTAAATATAATGTTAAATATTTCTTTTAATAACTTACATGCTAAAAATACTAATTTATGAGTTTTTAATTAATAAACCCACTAACAAATTTATTTAGAAGTCCGTTACTAGGCAATTAAAATTATGATAAGTGGCCCAACCTAATTTCTACAGCCAACCATAAACCAAAACCCAAAAATCATTCAAAGTTATATTTTTATGTTTGCTCCTCAACATAATTGTCACAGGTTTGCTCCCCCAAAACTATGTCTTTGCTTTTACCCCTCAAAATGCTCCACCTGTTGGAGCTATGTTTTTGTCAATTTGGACTAAATTTTGGTCCAAATCAGGTTTTACTTCTCCTGTTGGAGAAGCTCTTAGCCTTGAAGGCTTTAACTTGGACTTCTCAAGCAGGCTACATGTGAGGTTTACCACTTAGGACACGCCACCTCATAAAATTCTTGCAATACACATGCCACAACATACTACTCCATTTTCGTTCATCTATAGGTAACAATTGCCATGCAAAGGGAGTAAGTAATCTGGCTTGTTTTGTCCATCATTTATTAATTTATTTTATTTTCTTTTCTTACTTCTTCTCATATTTCTTTAACAATAAAAACTACACATAAATATACTATCTCATTTTGTATACATGCATTAAGACAACTACTACTACTATTTCACATGGTCTGCTAAATAGTTTCAATCTTATTCAAGGAAAACGAGTAAACATTTATACGTAACTTCTTACAACATGTAGCATGAACAACCGTGGTAGTCCAAATAACTCAAATAACTCATTATATTAAATATATAGTCCAAATATACATAAATAATTAATATATATTAGTCAATGAATTATGTGTGTATATATATATTTAAAATCGAGGATATTACACAAAATAAAACAACAAACATCAAAATAAGAAGCAATAATAATCAAACTCATGGGGTTTGGAAAATGAGCGTACTTGTTTCATCTCAAGAAGATAACTCATAAGACTGAGATATAAAAGAGGGTAATGTTACATGAATTACTTTTAGCTTTGATTTGCATTAATGGAATGGAAAACACAAATATGATTTCTTTGTTATTTCCTTATGCACACCAACCGGAATGTCTTCAATTTTGACATTGAGGGAGCGAAATAACTGCAAATCATCTAAAAATGCAAAATTGAATGAGTTGCTTAACTTTGCTAAAATGGGTGAGAATGTCATTTTAATCGCATTCTTAAGAACTTGTTCAATACTGGCCGTCAATCTTGATAGGAAAATAAAACCGACTAAAATAATTTAGCTGATTATGATATATTATTGTTTAGTATGTGATAAAAACTTAATTAATATTAAGAACATTTGACAATATTTGTAATTTTACTATCAAAACGATATATGTCCTTATTTGTGTTTGTGAAGCATCCAAAAGGCTATGTGTTCGGACAAATGTATAATATATACTACTCTCTGAAAGTGTGAAGGTGTTTAAGTGTTTAAACAATTTCTTTGCCCTTGTAAAATAGAAAATTTACAATAATACTATTTCCGAAGATTTGTGACTATTTAAGTCAGAAATGTAATTTAAAATTCAGTTTTACTGAGTTTAAACATCAACAGTTGTGACTATTCAATTTGTACCATTTCTGTATCTTCATCACACCCGAATAGTTGTGACAATTAAAATTGTGTCTCTTTGAATGGGTATCTTCACCATTATAAAAGGAAGGCTTCAGTACCCCGTGCGTTCATAGAAAATCGTCGCAATCCCGCTCAAACCACAAAGCTACAAGACTTTAGGTGTCGGTACCCCTATACAGTTGTGACCCACACATGCATAGGTGGTACTCTATAATTTTCAAAATAAATAACCCCGGGGCCTCAACACCTCATTATATATTGGACAATCATGGGGGGCTGATATGTAATCTCATAGGAATTAGCACCCGAGGAGGTTCGACTCACATACGCCTCCGGCCGTAGCTTCCACACACATCCTGTGTACATCGCCCCTATCACATTATAGTTCATTATCATTACATCATTTCTTAATAACCATTGTTTCCAAATCTCGTGATTGACAAATCATTTTTCCATACAATAGTTTGATAGGATGGAATAGTTTGTTGGATAGTTTAGGGGTATCAAAATATAGGGCAACTAATTAAGTCATGATTGATTGGGTGGCTTGCGGGGATCAAGTGCTTCAGGATGCTGATTTTGTTAAAGTATGCATACAAAAATGTATATTATATATATATATATTTATAAAGTCAATTAATTATTTTTAATAATAATAATAAATAAATAAATAAATAAATAAAAGTAGAAATATAGTAGTAATTATAAATAACCATGTTATCCTTGCACATTCATTTAATCACCAAAATACTCCTTCAAATTTATTGGGTATTACACTCAACACATAGTTGATTAAAGTCGCACATACTCAATTTTTTTGAGGGTGATGATCGAGATCTAAGTGCTAAGATCATGTTCCTTTGGTAAGTAAATTGTTGCCCCCTGCCAGAGAATGTGTTGTTGAGAGAGTTTTTGTGACTTGCAGCATGAATAGGCGACGACTAGGGTTCAATACCACCCTAGACAAAGTTAGGCTGATCGAAACCTGGTACGTGTGAATTGGGTTATGGTGTACATGCCTTTGATATGTATGGCGAGGAATGGTCCGGGATCCTTTTCTTCCCCTACCCACGAGTTCGGCGGTCATCCGCTCCAAAAATTCTCCCGATCTCTGCAAGAAAATTGTAGATCTGTCAGCCTTGATTCTTATGGTGGTGGAGCTTTTCGATTTTGCCAAATTTTCACCGAAGTTTCTCGTTGTTCTTCGTCGAAAGCCTCCGGCTCTCACCACCTGGGGAGATGTAGATCCGTCGACTATTAAGTTAAAATTGTAACACCCCTATTCTCAAGCCGGCTTTAAGTGCAATATCGAGACTTTAGGGAAAATGTGTAAATAATTTTTCATGTCTTTAAAGTTGGAACTTTAGAGTGTTCGCAATCTTTGGAAGTTGTTAGAATGATTATGAAGCATTAGAAATGTTCGAGGTGGTAATAGAATTCTATAAAAGTAAGTAGAACATCTAATTGTAAATGTACCCTAAATTTTGGAAAATTACAGTTTCACCCCCTGTGCATGAGAGACACTTGTCCACTCCAATTTGATACCTCACTAGGTGAGGTAGCAATACCATTAACCTCCCTCTCCACCAGCAAGAATCTGAAAACATATTTACTCTCTTGACTCTCATCATCTTCTCAGCATCGTCCTCATCACCACCACAACTCCACCACCACCACCACGACAACCACCCTTCCCTTTCTCCAAATCAAAAGTTGTTGCTTGCACAGCACCTCCTTGGTCCAATAATCAATACGTACAAATCAATTTGTGATTTCATCGAGTTTTGATATCAAAATCAAAGGTAACAACTCAAGAACCCTGGCCTGATTTCTTGTCAAAATTATGTAACCATGTTGTATATAAGAGAATCTAAGAATTGTTTTCCAATTCCTGAGGTCGAGGGGAGTCTAACGCACCCTTTCTTACCACCTGAATCGCCAGAATCGGATTTTCCGGATTCTGGGTTGGAGAACCCGATGGGAACGACCATAGAGCCGACGGGAGGCTAGGTAATATCCTCTCGTCGAGTTTTTTCAGTTTCAAGCCTTCCCCTGAGGTCTTAGGATGACTTAGAGCTTGTTATGTGGCCCAGGACATACCTGGAACCCGTGAAACCGAGTTGGATATCGTCGAAACCTCCCTACATCGTTGACGAATCTCCATGGACGGCGAAGCACGTGTATGCTTCATTTCTCCACTAAATTTTACGTTCTATGCATCAAATTACTCCATATCAAGTCGTGAGTCTTCTAGGAGGGTCAAATCATGCCCAGATTTACGTCTTAATAGGTATTGATTCGTTTTTCATTCGGTATTCGTGAGTTTTCTGACAAGTTTCCATGCCCTGAAAACATCGTCATATCTCTCATAACTCCCTCGAATTGGGTTAGGCTTGACTTTCTGGAATACTGAGATGATTTGCTACAACTTTCATGTTTTAACATTTCTCAAATTCGGTCTCTAACCTACCTCAAAATTGAGTTAAAGTCGTTGCGTTTAGTGTTCTTGAATCTGTCCAAGTGCATAATTTTTCTAAGTATTGAAATTCTAATTTTTCACCCAACTTTTAATCTCGGTATCTCTCTCGTTTGTTAACCAAATCGTGTGCGGTTGGGTGTTCTGGAAACATGGGGACACCGTCTGCAACTTTCATGAAGATTTCAAGTTCCAAATAAATCTCTAAGTTTGTGTCTTTCTCGTTGTTAATCCGTTTTGAGTGATTCTTGACTTTCTGGAAATCCTAGACTTAAATCTACAACCTTCATTTGAATTTCTTGAGCTAAATTCCACTCTAACTGGTCTGAATTTGAGCCTAAAGTTGAGGAAAAACGTTGTGTTCTTGAGCTATCAATGGCTAAATTTTTCTTAAGTGTAAAATCATGTGTTGAAGTACCCATTTTCTGACATTTAGAACTTTCTCAAAACTTAATGAAATCTTATTATTCTTTCTCCTATGTGAAGCTGGTGTATAAAATTAATGAAATCTTCATTCTATCCTTTATGGGTCATTTTCAATTTTGTTACGGATATATCACTAATCAAGCCTAAAGTTATTGCTTTGAACTCGTGTAAAATTCTTGAATTTTCCCAAGTGTTGAATCGGAATTTTCGTCCAACTTTAACTAGCGATATCTCTTTGAATACTTTGAGATTTTAGGAGTTCAAATATGTTCTGGAATCCTTGAACTATCATCTTCAAAACTCCATTTATAGTTTCTCAAAATTCCTTCCTAATTGATCAGAAATCAGCCACAAAGTTGACTACTTGAAATGACTTTTTTGATATTTTTGACCATCGGTTTTGACCATTCGAACGACATTTCTAGCCTTAACATTCTTCATGAAACTTATTAGTATTGATATTATGAGTCTAAATAACAATTTTGATCAAGTTTGACTTTTCAAAAACACTAGTTTGACTAAATTGTACTAGAGGGGCAAAATAGTAATTTCACTTGAGCTTTGAATTGAGATCAACTTAGTAACTTGGAGATTTTCAGCATGCCTTTTATGATATTTGGAGTACTCTTATGTCATTCTCGTCTAGGATTGACCAAGTCAACAGTTGGGGCCTTATTGCAGTTTTACTAAACTTTAAGGGCCTAAGTGTAATTTAATGAAAGTTGTAGATCGCAATGCTAAGTTCGTATGGGAGAGTTATGAGTCATTTTAAGTACATATGTGCAACCTTTAATTATCAAAATAGACGCATGTGTTCATGTTGCTGCCTTGACTATGAGACACAGCTTCATATGAGACCAGTGTCCTCGTTGTAGTGCTAGCATTGCTTGTGGTTGTTCTTTGACTCAGTGTTAAGTACATATGTGCATCATTTAATTATAAAAATGTGCATACATTTGACGTCTCAAATCAATATTTTGTTAATTGTAAAAGTATGACAAGCATGATTTATACTCGAAAGTTGTTTTGATATTCATGAATCCTTTGTGAGAACACTTGAAAATTGCTTGTGAAGTTTGATTTGGTTATGGTAAAGAGAAGAATTAAAACAATTCTAATAGATTTAAGACGATGTACAGAGTGGTGTTATATTTATGGCTCCGGCTGAAGGCGCCAAGCGATCCTCCAATTACTTATGGCTACGGCCATTGAAGCAATGCTTCGTATTATTAGATATAACTTTAATGTTTACAAATCCGCCCCAACGAGCCAAATTATACCAATGTATTGCGGCCAAAAGGTTTGTAGAGCTATAGGGTGCTACTCATACTTGTAAGGGTCACTACGGTATAGGGGTGTCGACACTTAAGGCCTTTTAGCTATGAATTGTGAGCGGGGATTGATGTATGGGCTCCCTTAACGCTCGGGTGAAATAGGGTTTGATATACCCTAGAAGGAACCCTTTATGATAACATCGTGATCCCTCTGTCTACATTGATCCTGCTGGTGGCTCAGGACATGCCTAAGCTAAACTTAACAGTTAACTGAACTTGATAGAAAGTTGAACTCTATTGATGTTGTTTGTGGCTCTGGATATGCCCTAATCAAATAAAATTAGTTGAAAAGCATTGGGTACTCGTGATTTAATATCGTTATGAGTTCAAAATAACTTGTTTACTAGTTGATATTTTACTTGTATAAGATTATCTTCAATACTCGTGCTTTATAGGTATTTTAATTGAGAGTTTCTAGCTACGCGATTAATTATAATTGTTCCACATTTTTCCCAACTCTACTACTTATAATTCTTTAAAATCTCTTTTTTTATTACAACTTATGCTTGTGTGCGACTCATTGCTTTACATCTCGTAGTGTGTATTTACTCAATTTTATTGATTGTTTTCAAACTGTGGTGTCTGCGTTTGTTATTTCAAAACCACCACAAGTTAGTGCAAGTCCGAATGGGAACGCGGATCGAGAGGAAGACTTTAGCTTAAGTTAGATCACATAGCTTACTTCTCAAAAATTGTTGTATTTATTAGCTAAATTGTGACTTTCGTAAATATGTTTGTACTTTTGGTTATCGATTGTATCTTTAACCTTGAACCGAGAAACGGGTTGTTCCAAAAATATCGCCCCATCTTTGATTCTAGGGCTTGCAGACTTTCGTAGAAGGTCACTGAAAATATTTACGAACTGAACTCAACTTCGTCGACCCTCCCAGCCATCTTCGCCAGCACGCGTAAGCCTGAGGTAAAGACTTAGGATGTATGTGTGTGGAACAGGGGGATGAAGATGGGAAGATGAGGAGTATATTAACTTACAAACTTTGAAGGCTAGCTTTTTTACTTATAAAATTATATATAAAAACATGTAAATAACAATTGTTCACGAACAAAATGAACAAAAACTTGTGTTTGTTTTTTTATTAATCGAACTAAATTTTGTACATGAGTCTATTTGTTTGTTTCTTCAAACCGAATAAGAACGAGTTTTTGGCGAGCCAGAAACGAGTGTTTGCGAACAGATTGATTCATTTACAGCCCTAAGTGTGGATGTTCAAATCCATTTTGCACCAGTGCTCCGAAATATTTCTTCGCACTTTTTATATTGGGGAGTTATATCTATTAGCCCAGTTGATCACATGGATTGATCAATCAATTTACACAGCTTTTTTTGGCACCAAAGGTAGAATTTTATGAACAAAAAGTAGTACAAATACAAAGGGGTGGTAATTGCCAACCTGCAAGACAATGAGGACATGCAGCAAATACATTAGCTAAACATAAACCTGAAAGAAAATAAAAAACCCACCGAACAACCGCCTCACAAACAGAGACCACTGATTGAAGATACTATGGCGGTGGTGATGATGGAGACGGGATGGACGGTGGGCAACATGTGGTGACATGACTGCGATGGCGGTGAATATGCGATGGACGATGATGGAGAATTCAGGGACACGCCGTAGCTCCAGGAAGAGAGACAATAAGGGGAAAACTCTATGCGGTGTTGAGAGGCGGTGAGAGGACTGCTCCAAGGGCTCGGTGACGTTGGATAACAACGCAAACCGAGGGGAAGGGGGAGGAGCCTCACAATCGGTGGAGGGGGAGAACAACCTCCATGGAGAAAACCCATAAATGGTAGGGAGAAGCTTCACGAAATCGGACATGAGGCAACAAAGAAATCTTCCTGCTGCTCACAAGGGCAAGGCGCGATGCCGTCAATGGGAGGAGGAGCCATCGGAGACTAGGCACACCCGAGATCCAAAAACTGGAGTCGACGAACCGCCGCCGCTGAAGAGGAAGGTGGTTTCTCTCTCTAGAGAAGAGAGTTTAGAGCTCCCAAACCATTTACACAGCTTTTTGAATCTATTTTTAAATTGACTTACATATGCACATACGAGAATGAGATATGTGATCTTTTTGAGTTAGTAGCTTTATGGTTTTGTCTTTTAGTTCTCATAATTTAATCTGTAAAATCTATATCCAACTAAACTTTTCAGGATTACTGTCTGACAAAATATTTCTTTTCTCTCAGAAGTTGTGTTCACTTTACGTGTATGTATTAACTACTTTTTGTTGTTTCTGTTGTGAAATTCTTTTTGCACGTCGAAACTTTATTCTTTTCAAGAATGTTTTGGATGTATTTTGCCATGATGACTTTTGTGGCTTGTCCATACCTTATTTTCTTTTGTGTGTCCGTCTTTACATTGTTGATCTTCTTGAAATGGAGTTAACAAGTTGGGACTAAAGGCTAGTTTGGGAATGTTGTGCGGTGCTAGAAAGCTGCTGTGTGAATACACTGTTGAAAAATTGCTGTGAATTTTTGATAAAATGTTGTTCGGTAAATATTACGTAAAAGCTGCTGTGAAATATTGATATAGTTATTTTGTCTTTGGTAAAATCAATTATGAACTTGCTGTGAGAGGTAAAATGACAAAAATATATGGCACATGTCATTTTCAGAAAGATAATTATTGATATTTTTTTTAAAATGTAAGGTTAAAATCGGTTGTAGATAAATTACGCAAAATTACTTTCTAGAAAAGCATTTCCTCCCATTTGCTCTCTGAAAACTGTTGTGGGACAACATAAACTGTTCAAAAAAGTAGAAATTTTATTTTTACCAAACACACTAAAGCTACTTCTGCTGTCAGAAAGCAGCTGTGCTGGCAGTAGAAGCATTCTCAAACTGACCCTAAATCCACAAACAACAGAGAAGTATTAGCTTAATGGAAATGTCACTGAAATGAATGCTAATGCACGCGCCTAAATTACAAGTGGGGATGTCCTCTTTACTACAACCAGGTAAACATGGTACAAATCATAGTCCAACACACATTGCTTGGGTTTTAGTGATATGTTCTTAAAGTTCAAAGCTCAAGCCCAAATATATAGAGAGAAAATCATATACATACTTCACGGACATATATAGAAAGAGAAAGAAGGAGATAAAACTCGGGCAAAAGACACTATCACCCCCTCAAGTTTAATGAAAAGACACTTTACCCTTTCTAGTTTAAGGAATGACATTTTTATCCCTTCCATCTGTCAAATTTCAGAATATTTACGTTCTCCAGTTGTGATACACTAGTCTAGGGGAGGTTCTCCGTCACTTTAGTGGTTTGTTTCTGGGACAAATTGCTTTCTCAAAATATGATATGACACAATCAAATGATGTACATGTTCTAATGTTTAGAACACAAATGGGTGTAAGTATCATTTCCCAAACAAGGAGTGGTAAAAGTGTCTTTGCATCAAATTCTTTTTGTCTGTCAAACTTCATAACATTTACACATGTCATATGTTAGTTTGGGGACACTTGTTTCTCATTATAGTAGTTTTGGGACAAATTTGCTCTCTTAATATATATTTTTTTGAAACAAAAAAAATATAGGAAGAGAGTGTTTGTTGCTCCAGACAAATTTGCTCTCACTATCATATATTAAGAGAGTGTTTGTTGCTCTCTTAATATATGATAGTACATGATAGTAGTATGAAACAATTAAATGGTGTAAATGTCCTAAAATTCCTCACAAAAGACAAAAGAGTTGAAAGTGTAATTTCCCAAAGAAGGAGGGCTAACAGTGTCTTTGCATCAAACCTGAGGGGGTTAATGTGTCATTTACCCAATACACTCTCACTTCACAGCATCACAAAGCAAATGGATTACAAAGCTCTTCTGACAACAATACCCACACAAAAAAATAAAAAAAAATAAAAAAGTTGTTTTTGTTTCTCTCTCTAAAGTTCTACTACCCAGTACAGTTTTCTCTCTCTAAAGTTCTACACATTTTTTCACACAAACAAAAAGAAGAAGAAAAAAAATTCTAAATTTTTAATCGAAAAGATTGTAGAGCGAGAAAGAGAGCGCAATGGATCGTAGAGAGAGAAAGACTGTTCGTTCAGATGTTCTTAGTTGTTATTGTTGTTGTGGTTTAAATCAGAAAAAAATCCAATCTTGTTCTTCTACAACTCTATATTTATTTATTATCGTTGTTATTCCTCAAATCTCACCGCACATCACAGTCTTTGATTTTGATGGATCGTATCATAGAGAGAGAGAGAGAAACATTTGCAACAATTACAACATCTACAACAAGAAGCGTGTAAAGACTTTAATAGAGAGAGAAAGAGAGCATTTTGATTTGCCGTAGTTGCTTTCCTTTTCGTCAATACCTAAAAAATACTTCGATCCCCAATTCGCAAACCCTAGCTTCTTCAAAGCTCTTCATTCATTTCTAGGGTTTCTGGGTTCTGGGTCTGCTCAAATGTCTGCTATTTCTTAGATTCTTGATTTTCTTGGTTGATTTCTTGGTGTTCTGGGTTCTGGGTCTGCTCAAATGTCTGCTAATTAGTAGATTCTTGATTTTCTTGGTTTTCTTGATTTTCTTGGTTCTGGGTCTGCTCAAATGTCTGCTAGTTAGTAGATTCTTGATTTTCTTGGTTGATTTCTTGGGTTTCTGGGTTCTGGGTCTGCTCAAATGTCTGCTAATTAGTAGATTCTTGATTTTCTTGATTTTCTTGGTCTGCTGAAATGGAAGGCGGCGTTGTAAGCGGTGGTGGTGGTGGTGGTGGTTCGGATGGAGAGAAGATGAAGCCGCCGGAAAGTGGAGAGAGCAAAGTGAAGAGGAAGATGAAGACAGCTGCTCAGTTGGAGATTCTTGAGAAAACTTATGCTGGTTGGTTTCTTGATTTTCTTGATTTCAATCTTGTTCTTGGTTTTCACTTCATTTCATTCAAATTTAGAGCTTTGATTACTTGATTCACCATCTGGGTTTTTGATGTTATGCACAAAACTTATGCTGGTTGGTTGTTGATTTCTGTCTTGTTCTTGTTTTTTCACTTCATTTTGTTCAAATTTATAGCTTTGATTACTTGATTCACCATCTGGGTATTTGATGTTATGCACAAAACTTTATGCTGGTTGGTTCTTGATTTCTGTCTTCTTCTTGTTTTTCACTTCATTTCATTCAAATTTTGAACTTTGATTACTTGATTCACCATCTGGGTATTTGATGTTATGCACAAAACTTATTGGTTTTTGATTTCTGTCTTCATTTTGTTCAAATTTAGAGCTTTGATTAGTTGATTCAGCATTTGGGTATTTGATGTTGTGCAGTGGAGGCTTATCCAGCTGAAGCTTTGAGGGCAGAGCTCTCAGTGAAACTGGGGCTTACCGATCGGCAGTTACAGATGTGGTTTTGTCATCGGAGGTTGAAAGACCGGAAGACGCCGCCGCAGAAGCGGCCAAGAAAGGACGATTCTCCGGCGGCAGCTGTCGCCGGTTCTTCCGGCGGCGTTGGCGATGAAATGGTGGCTGGAGAATTGGGAAATGAGCATGGTTCTGGTTCGGCTTCTGCTTCTAGTCCATTTCGACATGTTGATTTGCAGCAAAAGCAGCATCAGCAGCAAAGAGTAGTTCCTCGAACTGGGATTGCTATGGCTAGGATTACACCAGAGATGCCACCATTGAAGAGGTACTGTGAGCCACCGCAGGCGATATCTGAGCTTCGTGCAATTCAGTTTGTGGAGCTTCAGTTAGGGGAGCCGTTGAGGGAAGATGGCCCTATTCTTGGGATGGAGTTTGATCCTTTGCCTCCCGGTGCATTTGGTGCACCTATCGGTAAGACTATCACCAATGTGACTATAACTTTCTTGTTTGGCAGTTGATTCTTGTGTGAAGTAGTTTGCACCACTTTAGTTGATTCCTATGGCAAATGACCGATCGCATAATAGCTGAAAAAACCAAAATAGCTGAAGAACCAAACAGTCCTTATCGATTCTCGCCTTCGGTTGTATTAGCATTGATACTTGTTTTTCATTTTGTCAATTGATGCTATCTTATTTCCTTTGGAGTTTGAAACTTCAGCAAGGAAAATAATTGAATTGAATACTACGTACACATTAGGTGCTAGGAGGCAGAAGTTTCTGTATTCACTGCTTTCAATGTGCCATTTTGTCGTCTGATATGCAAAAATGATCATATATAGTCGAACTGTTCCCTGGATTTACACTGCATGGGCCTCGTTTGGGTAAGGTATAAAAAATCATGACCTTGTTTGGGTAAGAGATAAAGGGGAGGGATAGGGATAATTTTATACCTCCTGCTCCTTATTCCGTGTTTAGTTATGGTATAAGCTAAATTTTCTTATCCCTTTATCTAAACTTTTCCTACAAGCTCAGGATAAGGAAAGAGGGGGATAAAGTGGGTATTGGGGAAAGACCAAATTACTCCCATCTAAAAGATATATATGAGAACAAATCCTAGTTAACAAATTGTTGTTTCATCCCACAACATGTTATTACATGTCACTGCATCTTATCCTGCTCTAACCAAACACTCGAAGAAAAAAAAAACTTATCCTATCTCATACTCAGTATATCTTTTATCCCCATGATTGTAGTCCCTTACCCAAACATGGTAGGAATAGGATATGATTGTAAGTGGTTTTTATTTCTGAATGTTTGGGTAGGGCAGAATATGAGGCATGATAAGATGCAGGGATATGTAAAAACATGTTTGGGTAGTACAGGATAAGACGTGTGATATGTTTTTAAAATGACCACATTAACCTGGTTTGATGTTGCATGTAAAAAACTATTTTTAAAAAATTATTTTGTCTTATATTGTAGAAACTGAACAGAAAAATAAACAGACATTTTAGCGTCAAATGAAAATATTAGAGTAGAGATAATGATGAATCCATTTGTCACTGAAATAATCAACCTTAGTTCAAGTTTGAGAAGTTTGCCTAAACACGTAACTAAATCACAAATACATAATTAGAACTCCTACACACATACCCAACATGAACTCAACAATAAATGCAACAAAGGGTTTTTTGGATTTAGATTTACTATTTGCGATAATCATTTCTTCTTGACTAATATTAGTCTTCTTTGAAGTAGCTGATACATTATGAAGCACAAGATGAATTAATCACATTACACAATTAAGAAGTCTCTGATTCTCGAATCTATATCAGAACCTTGTTTTTTAGATGTCATTTTTTTAATTTTGTTTATTGAGTTACCATCAGACCCTTAATATAGTGGGAATCTAGAACACATTGGGGAGGTATCTTAGTCTCTTTTGCACTCCCACTCTATCCCCACACATCCTTATCCTTGCAGGCAAATTTGAGGGAGTGGGGATAAGGGAGTATAACTTATACCTCTTGCTTGTACCCCACCCAAACACGGGATAAGAGGCAAAGTTATCCTCACCCCCCTCTTTATACCTTACCCAAACAAGGCCAATGTGACTTGTGAAAATTTTGGTATCTGTTACTCAATGTTGTGTCTTACCATATTTATCAGCTCGAAACTAGATGAGCAGTATAGTTAACTTAAACTGTATGTGAAACAGTGACAGTTGGGCAGCAGAAGCCAGTCACACGGCCTTATGAATCCAATCACTATGAGCGACCTGATGTTAAACCCAGTAAGGTATGTGTTTTGCTTCTTTCTCTTATTCTTTCTCCTTTTCTACTATTTAACTGTCTTCTCTGGTTTAACGGCATGGATTTATTTGCTCTGGTTTCATTTGGTTGTGTACTCGTGGATTGTTTAAAACATCTCATTATGACGCACCACTCCTTCCATGATGCCCTGAACCTCCCTTCTTGGCTCCTACCTCTCATTACTCAGAATGCGCTTCCATCTTTTAGCTTCCTCGCTTTACCCAAAGAATTGTTTTCTATAGAGGAGGGGATGAGTTTGCTTGATGACACACACACACACACATATATATAGTTCATTTACAAGAAATAAAACCTGGTAATTGGGTGAAATGTTTTACTACTGTAGAAGGATTGTTGAATGGTGGTTATATAGGGTGGGTTTGGTACAAATTTTTTTCAACTTTTAATTGTTCGACTTTTAATCAGTTTCGAACTTTTCTGAAGGGTTTGGTATGGACTTTTTGTGCCAGCTTTTGGATTTTGGCTTTTTAGTGTAAAACTGGTTTTTGAAAAAAGTTGGAGTTTCACCGCCTTTTTTTGCACTTTTTTCTTCTTAACAACAAAGTGACCAATCTACCCATATTTTTTTTTTTGTATTTACCTGCTACAACCATTAATTTGACATACCATAATATTATTAGTAATATTAGAAGGATAAAATAGTAATCTTCACGAACTAACAAAAGTGTTACATCACTTATCTTTTTCAATTTTTGTCACGGTTTTTTTCCACTACCACTAGAAAGGCGACTTAAAAGTCCAAAAAGTCATACCAACACCCATAGAAGCTGCACTATTTTGTTATGGGTAGCTTTTTGGTGATTAACTTTTCCTCATAAGCGATCTGCTACCCATGATTGATTTATGGTTGATGTTTTTACAATATCTTTAGGGTGCCATGAGGGCGCTCCATGAGTATCAGTTCCTACCAGAGCAGCCGTCGATTAGAAATGATGCATATGAAAGATCTGCTCCATCTCACTACTATGGTTCACCAACTGATGTTCCAAGTGTGAGGAATACACGTACTTTTGTTCATGGAAGTGAGCAAGTATCCCCCGGATATGGCTTCCAAGGTCAGCTGCCAAGTTTGAACCTTTTGCCTCATCAAGGAAGACAAGGACATTCATTGCCATCACTTTCAGGAGATTATGATATCCCTCACAAAAGTCCTTTCCCAAGCATAGCTACCGATACTCATTTCAGCAATCACCCAATTAATCAACTAGATAATAGTCCAAGTATTCCACCAGAAAGGCGCGCTACCAACGATGATGAGATCTCTCGCGTAGAGAGGAAACGCAAGGTGTTATACTGTTCTTTCTATATTCACTCTCAGATAATTATTGCGGAGATATGTATTTATCATCTATTAGGTATGTATGCAGAGCGAAGAGGCAAGAATAGCAAAGGAAGTTGAAGCTCATGAGAAAAGAATCAGAAAAGAGCTCGAGAAACAAGATATTTTGAGGCGAAAGGTGTTGTTTCTGCAGTCTTCAGTTTCTTTCATTGAAGCTTTATGTTTCGTAATCTGATCTTATGAATCTTGTTATTGAAGAGAGAGGAACAAATGAAGAAAGAAATGGAAAGGCAGGACCGTGAAAGAAGGAAGGAAGAAGAGAGGCTGCTGCGTGAAAGGCAGCGTGAAGAGGAGAGACACCAAAGAGAGCAGAAGCGGGAAATGGAAAGGCGAGAGAAGTTTTTGCAAAAAGAATCTGTCAGGGTAAGTTTTGGACTACTTATGCATTTTTTTAGATCTTTTTAGAATTAATCTAGAAGTGAGCCAATTATATTTTATTCTTAGGCTGAGAAAATGAGACTGAAAGAAGAAATGCGTAAAGAGAAGGAGGCAGCTAGACAGAAAGCGGCAAATGAAAGAGCTACTGCTCGCAGAATAGCAAAAGAGTCCACGGAACTTATCGAGGACGAACGACTGGAGCTCATGGAACTAGCGGCCTCAAGCAAGGGTTTTCCTTCTATCCTAGCTCTTGACGGTGAAACACTGCAAGACCTTGATATATTTAGGGGTAAGCATTCAATCATTTCATGAAGCAAGTTAGACTTGTAATTTATCCCAGATTTGAATCTTAATGGTTTCAACCTTTTTGCAAAACCTTCAAAACACTTAGATAGGTGGCTTATTGCAGCTAAGGCCACCTACCTTATTCATCCTAGGAATTTCATAGTTAGTCTAGAATATTCAATGACCTTACATGTTTCACCTCACCCACGTGGCTGTGCCTCTCATCAAGCCTTCTCTAGTTCGTGTGAAGTGATTGTCTTCTGATTTCTCATAAGAGGGAAGGAAATTACTTGTGTAGAGCATGAAACGTTCTTGGAGAATGTGCATGTGTGGAAAGAGATTAGTACTTCATTTTACTGATAATTGTCCTTCATAGTAAATCATGCCAAACTTAAGGTATCAGAATATTCAAAGTACTTTTGGAGAGTAATCAATCTCACAGCCAGGAAAAACAACTTAATGTGTCTCTACAATTAATGTCTACCAGCTGCCCAAAAGTAGTAGGGTCCACCACTTAATTGCATGCATAGTTGGCCCATAATGATTGGTATTGGAGTGCCACGTGGTACTTCATTGGAGCCCGAAACAATATCATTGCGGCCAGACCTTTTAGTTGCCATATAAAGTACTTGTACTTTACGCACAAGGTATAACTGATTTCCTGTTGTTTTTCACAGTTGTTTTGTGTTTTTATCTAACATCACTTTCTTCAGTCCCATTTATTAGCCTTTTCGACTTTGCAAGGATTTTAAGGAAAACATAAAACTCCAGTGTCAAAATATCTGTTCTTTTTCCTGTCATGTGTCAAATTTCTGAATTTCAACCAATTTGAAGCTATTGACGTGAGATGGATGATTTAGCGTTGAAATAGGAAGTTGGACACATTCTTAGGAAGAGGAGTAAGGAGATAGAGAGAGAAAGGTTGGTATCTCGATAAAAAGCTGAGGTTTAGGACATAACTTACAGGCGGTTAGGCATCCTTTCATGTTGGTTGTAACTGCAAATATGCGCAGCTAATTATCCTTATAGAAGTTTTCTATCTATTTATCATCTTCCTTTTGCACACCTGTACATCCTAAATTCGTCATTTCTGTTTCCTTCTGTTTGTGCATTTGTAAAATCCCATGTCCCAGAGAAGTCTCTCATTGGTCATGGCCACAGGAGAGATATTCCTTGCATACTGTTGTATATTGAATCTGTCACGCATTTTTATCTTTCCATTGTGAGAATATAGCAATCACTTGCTCTTGGCCTCATGGGTACTCTGTGTTAAGCATTGTCCTTATGCTATTATGTTTTGGTGTCATTGTAACTTATATGCAATTTTTTATATTTAGAGTCTGCAACTCTGAATTACTAAATTTTGGAAACTGCTGACACACTTGTACTGCTTCAGATAAGCTTATTGAATTCCCGCCTACTTCTGTGCACTTGGAAAAACCTCTTACGATGCTACCATGGAGTGATTCTGAGGAGAACATTGGGAATCTCCTTATGGTGAGACTGCTACTCTCTGTGTTAACTATGTTAAATTATATTCACACCCTCCTTACGAACTGTGAACTGTCACTGTTTATTAAACTTTACCATCAAACTACCAATTTTGACTATATATCCCCAATAATGTTAAGATACTTTTGTAACGCCCATGTTAGCAAAAGTTGACAATTAATGGCTGTTAATGCAATGATCTATGGCATCGACCCCTTTACCCTCCTTATTGGGAAAAAGTTTCAGGGTTAGTAATATTCCCATGATGCCCTCCAAAATAATGTGCTACTGAGAAAGGGCGTGCATGGGTCCATTGTACTTTGTTTCATATTTATTGCTCATATTGGAAGGTGAATTTCCTTTGGAAGACTTGAAGTGAAATTTGTGACTGGATTCGAAAGCAGTTAGCTATTGATGATGTTCCATGTTTAGTTTTCATTTGTGAAACTGAGGAAATATGGTTATCGATGATCTCTTTGTCATTTTTATTCACTTAGTCTACGGACCTTTTCTTCTACTAAGATTCTGTAATTTGATCATAGACTTGCACATTTCATGTAGTGCTTGTCAGCCAGACTTGCATGTTAGATCAGATAAATGGTTTCAGTTACACGAGCTTGACTATGCATGGGCTATGCTAGTAGGGGTTTCCTTGAGTTGTGATAGTTTCACATCAACTTAAATTTGGTCATACTTTTATGAGCTTAATTTTTTTTTTTTTTTGGATTCAAATGCAATATACTAACGCAATCCAAGTGCTACTTTAGCCTCACGACTCATGAGGCTGCTAACCTCAGGGTGCCATGGGATCAATGAGGTGCGCATAACCTGGGTATCCAGGATTGCAAAAACACAATGCAGTATATTTTTCATAATTTAAATATATAGTTTTGTCACTTCTCAGGCAATAGTAAATTGGAACAGCTTGAGTATTAGTTTTCAGAAGTCCTATGATTTCTGGAGTTATCATAGTCAGCTTATTTTTTAATTTTTACAAGAGAAATACCTTGCAATAATGTAAACATATTCGTAGATACTTCTCACTGCTGTATTCTTTTATCTAGAAGTTTGAACTTGTCATGTTTTCGTTTTCCCTGTTTCCATCCCCATATTCCACGTGCTTCTCTAAGTACTTGTGTTATACCCACCTGTTAAGTGAAACACTAGACATATTTTTGCGGTTGCCTGCTATGCAAACTATACAGGTTTTCAGTTATTTCAGTAATAGGTTATTCACTCTTATGTTTGATGATGATTGATTAGTGTTATGTTTTATAGTAACTTTTTGGTCATTGACGTCTATAAGTTAGCTTTGTAGTTCCACTATTAATGGTGCATATACCTATTTCCAGAATTCCAATTGATAAAGTAGCTATTCTCTAGAAAGTGTAGGCCATATTCACAGTTGATTGCTATGATTGTGTTAATGTGAATAATCATTCTAGTGCAATTTATTTATTATTATCAGGTATGGAGATTCATAATAACATTTGCCGATGTTCTGGAGATTTGGCCATTTACGCTGGATGAGTTTGTTCAGGCTTTCCATGATTATGTAAGCGGTTGCATCGTTGTTTTAAATTTCAATTTTATTGAATTAATTAAAGCCAATGCCATATTTCGGTGGCTTGGTGTCCACATTTTGGGTTGCCCAAACCCCCCCTAACTATTTGAGCTTAAAATATTACTCCCTCTGTCCCTCAAAGATAGTCCACTTTCCCTTTTTAGATGTCCCACATTGTTTGTCCACTTTGCTTTTAAAAAATAAAATATAATAAATTTCCAATACTACCCAATGATATTCAATATACCTAGTCTTGGAGAAAGAAAATCAAGGATAATTGTGGAAATAGCATGTCTAAACTTGTAGTGGGATGCATTAATTACATGTCTTCAAAAAGCTGTAATTCCAATGATGGACTGTCTCCGCGGGACGGAGGGAGTTATTAAGTTTCAATTGTAAATTCCTATTTTCTTCGAGAAAGTTCCCATATTCTCCATGACTTCCACTTATCACATTTTTTCATCTTAACTTAATCGACAATTCTTTGTTTAAAATAACTATTAAGTGTGCATTTTTAAGGAAGTTGCCTATACTGGTGTGCTTAATTACTAATTTCTAAACTCAATTTATATATCTGCATACGCGTTGCGTGTTGTCAGATTTACATTGATTTATGCTGCCATTGTGTTTTTGAATAAACTTCCCTGCATTACCTCCAGGACGCGGTATTGTTGGGTGAGATACACATGGCACTCCTGAGATCCATCGTTAAGGATATTGAAGATGTAGCACGGACACCAGCTAGTGGCCTGGGAGCTAATCAAAACAGTAGTGTCAGCCCGGGTGGTGGGCATCCACATATCATTGAAGGGGTAAGCCTTATTTGGGCATTGTGTTCATGAGATTTACCAATATCTAGCCTTAATGCATTTTTATTATCTCAATGCCGTGTTCTCTTATTTTCAGGCTTATGCCTGGGGATTTGATATAGGGAGCTGGCAACACCACCTCAATCCATTAACCTGGCCTGAGATTCTAAGGCAGTTTGCTTTAGCTGCCGGATTTGGGCCTAAACTGAAGAGAAGGAGCATTGAACAAACATATGCTCGTGAGGAAAATGAGGTGAGATATTTTTTGTACCTAAGATTCGTATAACTAGTTCACGACTATTTGCACTTCTTGTCTTTCTAGTAACTCTCCATTGAACGCCCTTCACGATTACAAGTTTATAGCTCGTAATTGATGGGAAGATACTATTTAAAACTTAATTGCAGTCTCTTTTGGAAGTGACGCCTTCTTTGTGACTGGAAGAGCAATAATGAGAAAGTTTGCTATTGTCAGTCTTTCATGTCTTGGTTCATCTATGTATAACGCTTTGGTTAGTAATGAGCTAGTTTGGCTAGAGTTAGTTTTTTGGTTTTTTATAGTATCAAAATCTGTTTTTTTTAGTTCAAAAACCGAGGAAGATAAAGCAACATGATTTCTAAAAAATCAAGAAAAAACCAAACTTGACCAAACATCCCAGATTATAGAAAAAACAAAAACCAACCCATCCAAACACTCCCAATATCACTGAATGATTAAGGACCTGTGATTACCAATTAGATTCAAGACATCCTTTCTTGGAAAAGGTCATCCCAAAATTTTGCTCATCTCTAATGATGTTTTTCATAGTGAATTAGGGTCATCTTGTTGATGCAGAACATGAGGAAGCTGGAGGCTGAGTCAATTTATTGTTTTGCTATTATCAGTCTGTCATGTCCTTGTCCATCTATGATTAAGGACAGTCGAGGTCCATCTATGCCGTGATTACCAATTATATTCAAGACATCCTTTCTTGGAAACAATTGTCTAAGGGTAAAAGACACTTTCACCCCTTAGGTTTGATGCAAAGACACTTTCACCCCTTCCAATTTGGATAATGACACTTTCACCCTTTTGTGTTCCAAATCTCAGGTTACTTACACCCCTTGTTGTGTCATTTCATACTCTAAGAGAGAAAATTTGTCCCAAAATCCACTACAGTGATAGACCTCGGCCCCAAACTAATGGTCACAATTCCGGGGTATAAGTATCCTGACATTTGACAGACAGAAGCCGTGAAAGGGTCATTTTCCAAACAGGAAGGGAGTGAAAGTGACTTTGCATCAAACTTGAGGGGGTAAAAGTGTCTTTTACCCAAAAAAATGCTGATCTTTAATAAAGCTAATATGATATACCTGTTTTATCATAGTGAATTAGGGTCATCGTGTTGATGCAGAATGTGAGAAAGCTGGAGGTTGAGCCAGTTTACTGTATTGTGCTTGGATTCTTATTTTCCTTTTTGACAATCTTCTTATTCATAGTGGTTTGAGGTCTTGTCAGGGATCAATCACATGGTTTTTCTTTGTATGTTTTGCATTCTTTAATACATACATATCTTTTTGATGGTTTTAAAATCTATATCATGGCTAATCATATTTAAGCGTTAATGGAGCGTAATTGGCATTGAGAGAATGTAACTTACAGGCGACAATTAGTTGCTAGTCTGGAAAAGAAAGATAGAAAGCAACACGTTATTATAGTCATGTGATTTGCTTATTGTTGAAAATTTCATTGAGGTCTTTGTGTGAAATGCAGGGAAATGATGGCGAAGATATCATTTCTAACTTACGCAATGGAGCTGCGGCTGAAAGCGCTGTTGCTAAAATGCAAGAAAGGGGATTTTCAAATTCAAGGAGATCTAGGCATCGCTTGACCCCAGGAACTGTTAAATATGCTGCTTTTCATATTCTTTCTCTTGAAGGAAGCAAGGGCTTAGCTATATTAGACGTTGCAGATAAGATTCAGGTAAATCAGCATTGAATATTGTACTCCCTCCTTCCCAGTTTAAGTGGCTTCCTTCTTAAAATGGATGTCCCAAAATGAGTGTCTCGTTTTCAAAAGGGTACAGACACTTTCACCCCATCTAGTTTCATTGAAGGATGCTTTCACCCATCTAGTTTTCAAAAGGGTCTGTCACTAAAAATAGTTTTAGAGACAAATTTGACCCCATATCATGGAAAAAGTCTAATATACCATTGGGTAATCCCTACAATTTTTGTAGCATGAGGGCAAATTTGTCCCAAAAATTATTATTATTATTTTTTTGATCGGTAAAAAAAGAATTTATTCACCAAAAAAAACAGGGCAAACAAAACCAAGATCAACTTAGGTGTTGATCAACTTTGGTCCCAAAAATTATTTTTACTGGTAGTTCCCAATTCCAGACTAATGGTGTTACATATGGGGTGTAACTTTCTGAAGTTCGGCACACTTAGTGTCCTTTCTCAAACTGTAAGGGGTGAAAGTGTCCTTCAATGAAACTAGAGGGGGTGAAAATGTCTTTTACACCTGTTTTATCTCCTGAAAAGTGCCTTTTAGGATTAAAAACGTAAGAAAAGTTTAAATTAGAAAAACTAACTTTTTTTAGTCTTAAAAAGGTAAAAAAGTCACCTAAAATAAGTTATAACGAAAATGAACAAAATGTATCTTTTTTATGACCTAAAAAAGGTAAAAAAAAAATCACCTAAAATTAGGCAAAGAAAGTGGGGCCATATTTTGTCATGCCATCTAATATAGCATTTTTATTCTCTTTCTTATGTAAGAAATCGGGTCTCCGGGACCTCACAACAAGCAAGACTCCGGAAGCTTCCATAGCGGCTGCTTTGTCGAGAGACACAAAGCTTTTCGAAAGAACAGCACCTTCAACATATTGCGTGCGTGCTCCCTACAGAAAGGATCCAGCTGACGCAGAAGCAATTCTTGCTAGTGCTAGGGAAAAGATTCAAATATTTAAAAATGGATGCCTTGATGGAGAAGATGCAGAAGATGTAGAGCGTGATGATGTTGAAAGAGATGAAGATTCTGAGAGTGATGCTGCAGAATATCCCGACGCTGATGATTTGGGCACTGAACTGAAGCAAGACAATGAAGCAATAAGCTATCCGGCAAAAACTAACCCTCAAGATATAAAGGACATTTTCTTAGGTGACTCTGTGATAACTCCAGATGCGGGGCTTCAGAATCCCATTGGGATTTTACCTGTGATAAAGTCGGAAGAGACGAAGGAAATAAAAAGCACTGCTGCTTCCGTTAGCGTACCTGTTGATGGTACTAGAGATTGCAATGAATCAGCTCAAATTGATCACGAAGAGACAGTTATTGATGAAAGCAATCGTGGTGAACTTTGGGCTCAACGGCTTATGGAGGTGGAGTACTGTGATCTGAGTGTTGAGGAACGCCTCAATGCCCTTGTTGCTTTAATTGGCGTGGCAAATGAAGGCAACTCAATTCGTGTTGTTCTAGAGGTAATAGTCTTCTCGTCTCTCAGAGTTCTTGGGTGGGTTTGGTATGGCTTATTTTCAGCTTTTAATCCACTTTGGAATTTTAATCTGTTTTGAACATTTTTGAGGTGTTTGGTGTGGACTTCTTTGTGTCAGCTTTTGGATTTTGGCTTATTAGTGTAAAACTGGATTTTGAAAAAAGTTGGGTTTCGCCAACTTTGTTTGGACTTTTTTCTTCTTAAAGAACAATATGACCAATCTACCCATACTTTTTTTTGTATTTACATACTACCACAGTTAATTTGACATACCATAGTTTTATTAGTAAATATAAAAAGGGTAAAATGGTAATCTTCGCTAACCAACAAAACTGTTGCATCACTAACTTTAACTTTTTTCACCAAACAGTACGTCGTTTTTCATGAACATTTTTCATAACTAAAAATTCGACTAAAAGTCCAAAAAGTGATACCACACTCACCCCTAACGTTGTCTTTTCTTATCTCACTTGGCGAGTATATGTCTGTTATCTCATACGTGAAACCTCTTTTCAGGAACGTCTTGAATCAGCAAACTCTCTGAAGAAACAAATGTGGGCTGGTTTACAAGTTGACAAGCGAAGGATGAAAGAAGAGTACACATTCAAGTACACATCTTTCTTTACTAAGTCTGAACCTGTTGGCCAAACTTTGGACTGCCCATTATCCGTTGTTGATGACAAAAATAATTTACTCCCAACAAACACTCTAGTCCAGAGAGAACTCACCCATGACATGAATCATCCTCCTGTGGCTATTGAAAGAAATGCACCAAATCAGGAGCTAGGTTCTGTCACAGATAATCTCTCACTTCTGCAACCGGGATATGCTGCCGAGAGATCACGTTCCCAGTTCAAATCATATATTAGCTACAAGGCGGAAGAGACGCATGTTTATAGGTCATTGCCTCTTGGACAAGACCGCAGACGTAATAGGTACTGGCAGTTCATAACGTTCGCTGAAAATGATACTGGAACTGGAAGAATCTTCGTCGAGTTGCGAAATGGATGCTGGAGGCTCATTGATTCTGAAGAGGTAGTTACATATACTTTAGTTCATCTTTAGAATGGTCGAGTTGGTGTTGTTTCCCAAGTTACTTGAGCCTGTGTCAAGTTCCTTGTATGATTGGCATGTGAAAGTTTATAGGTTAAAAGAGACTTTCACCCCCTATTGTTTGACTGAAGGACACTTTCGCCTCTTCTAGTTTGGAAAGGACACTTTCACCCCTTCAGTCGGGGGCGGATCCAGGAATTTGCTGTAGTGGGGGCCGAAATGATTTTTTTAACAAAATATAAATAAAACTTAGATTCTGTAAAGTTGAGTGGGAGCTATAGTGTAATTTTTATAGGGCTGAACTGAAAATTTAAAAAATTTAAGGGTAAAATTTCAATTTTCGAAAGTTGAGTGTGTTCTATAGTATAGCCCCCACTACCCATAAGTGTACATGCTCCCTTGCCTTCAGTGTGCCGAACTTCAGAAAACTTACACCCCCTTATTGTGAGAGGTTAGTCTGGAGTTGGGGCCAGTCACTAAAAATAGTTTTGGAGACAAATTTGCCTGCACACATACTCTTTGTGCATGAGATGGGGGAGGGTGGATTTTTCTTTAAAATTATTTTCAGTGGCAGACCTTACATCTAAGACAAACTGGGTCGAATCAGGGGTGTAAGTTACTTGAAGTTCGGCACACTAAAGGAGTGAAAGCTTCTTCTTCCGAACAGGAAGGGGTGAAAGTATCCTTCAGTCAAACTAAAGGGGGGCAAAAGTGTCTTTTACCCAAAGTTTATCAAGCTTACATACTGTTATCAAAAAAATTAAACATTGGGTTAATACTACTTGCAGAGTTTTGATGCACTGTTATCTGCTTTGGATGTGCGTGGGTTGAGGGAGTCACATTTGCACTCCATGTTGCAAAGGGTTGAAATCCCATTCAAGGAAACTGTTAAGAGGAGCTTGACACTCACAAACTCCAAAGATCCGACCATTGATAGAATCAAAGTGGAAGTTACTGATGAGGCTTCAAACCCTAATTGCACTGTTAGTACCAGTACTATGCGTGCTTCAAATACTTTACCAATAGTACTGGGGAGGAACAAAGTGGAGAAAACTGATGTTTTAAAGAGATACCGCCGATTCGAAAAGTGGATATGGAAACAATGCCTCAGTTCCAAAGTGTTATGTGCCATTAAGTATGGGAAGAAAAGATGCAAACAGCTATTGGAAATTTGTCCATTTTGCCATAATGTGTACCGTCTCGAGGATGGTCATGATCCTTGCCCTGCCTCACTTGAAACTTCTAGAAGGGAATGCAATTTCGGAGGATATGTGGGACCATACAAAGAGAAATTTGACGATGATGATTCTCGCTGGTTCCAAGAGGGTACCGGTTCGTGTCCTCGCTTGGGGATTAGCTTACTCAAAGCGCTCTTGACACTTGTAGAGGCAAGCCATTTTACGATTATACTAAAATTAATAGTTTGAACGTGCAACTGTCTAATATTTTTTCATATTGGTTTGCAGGTTTCTATTCCTGAAGAAGCGCTCCTTCCTGCTTGGTTTGAGGGCTATCGTGAGTCTTGGGGTATGAAGCTGGATAAGGCGTCGTCAGCCGAAGACTTTCTTGAGGTCTCTCTCTATCTCTCTCTCTCTCTCTCTCTCTCTCTCTCTCCCTCATTGCCTTTCTCTGGATTAAGCTCCAGTCTTTTCCATGTGAACAGCCCTGGTTTGTAGATCTGAACTTCACTAGGTGTTGAACCGGGTAATTATAGGACATGAATCAGTAGTTCTTCCCATTAAAGAATCCCCGTCTCGCTAGAATTGTGTTCTTATTTCGGGGCTAACCAAAGAGTAGTACACACATCTTCCTTTTTTTTTTGATAAGTACACACATCTTCCTTTGTTAACCCTCTTGGAATATGCTCAATTTTTGTTTGAGCTGGTTTTATATGCTACTTCATACACTCTCCGTCCGAGTTTGAGCGCCTTCCTTTTCTAAAATAGAAATCCCAAAATAAGTGTCCTACTACCAAACAATTAATTTTCCACGTTACTTCCCTCCGTGTCCTTTTTCAGATTCTTAATTTTTCACTTCCCAAGAAAAGTATCAAATAAAACAAATTGACAAATCTTCCATGCGTTGGGTAGACAAAGGAGACAAGTGGCCCACACTAGAACACGAAAACCAGAAGTGGCCCCGCAGAAAAAGAAAAAAAAAACACACACAAATTTGTGGTACCGCTGTTAAGGGTAACAGTCTTACCACGAATTTGTGTTTCTTTTTTTTTTTTTTTTTTTCAGCCGGTTTTATTAAATGGGTACACTAGTTCCTGAAACAGTTATGAGGAAAGCTAAAGCACAGCGAGCAGTAAGCAGGAAGTGAAACAAGTATGCAGACAGTGAAATACCAACTATAAACTAACAAATAGGCCATTTAACATGTTTTTAGGTTCATGTGAACACAAAACGATGCTAACCTACTTTAACATCTTTCAAAACATCAACTGGTATAAGAGAGAGATACGGGATATTAAGAAAGTGAAACAGGGTTTTCTCCAAAAAGAAAAAAAAAAGAAAAAGAAAAAGAAAAACAGAATTGAGACATGAAGGGTCGGTTCGGGTCAAGTGGGTCAGACACATTGGGGATGGGTTGGGTCTGATATTAAATGGGTCTACCACAGTCGGGGCGGGTTTTGGGTCAAGCAATACAGGGTCGGGCGCTAATGTGTTGGGTTGGGTCCGGACCTGCCCATTGACAGGCCTGTCTCAAAGGAAGCCAAAAACTCAATAATGGGAGGAGTAATGACTGACTTATCACTGTGTGCCTACTGGAACAACTCAATTAAACCTTGATTTTAACCCAAGTATACAGTCCAATAGTACATTTGGGTCCAAACACAACCAAGAGGAGTCTATTAATGCGAAGATGGGTGAAGTAATGCAGGTTATAGTGAACTGGCTATGATGAGTTAAAGGATTGTCAAATTTGGACAATTTTATCTTCTTCTTTTTTTCCAGTTACTATTGCTAATCTATGTGATGGCTAACTATATTTATTTTTGCACTCCAGATTTTGACGACGTTAGAAAGTTTCATAGAGAAGGATTTCCTTTCTTCGGATTTCGAGACCAGTGAAGAAATGTTGGGTTCTTTTGATCACTCATTACCTGATTCTGAGTCTGGGCTTCCTTGGATACCACTAACATCATCTGCCGTGGCACTAAGGCTCATGGAACTTGATGCTTCCATTTCTTATGTTAAGCGTGAGAAGATTGATTTGCTGAAGGACAAAGGACCCGAGGGATTCATGGTGAGTATATTCTTTAGCTTTTGTTCATCAATAAGTTCTTAAGCATCTGGGTGAGTTTGGTTGAACTTAGTCACTTGGGGGGTTATCAGTCTAAGTCGGCTTATAAACCATGTTTGGTATGAACTTATAAGCTGATATTTTCGCCAGAAATTTCCCAGTTTCCCAAAATAGTAACTTTATCATCTACTTTGCCTAAACTACCCTTCACCACCCCCTTCCTCTAAACGGGTTTGAAAACAAAGTTGGGGTTTACGAGTTTCTTAGGGTGAAATACACTTTCACCCCACAGGTTTGACACAGATAATTTCACCCCTTCCTGTTTAGGAAAGGACAGTGTCCAAATTTCAGGACACTTACCTTTGACGTTGTTAACAAGTCTGGGATGGGAATCCGTCACTGACAGTAGTTTTAGGTATAAATTTGCCCTCTTAGACTATGAAATGACACTGTCAGAAGTCAGGGGGTGTATGGGTCCTAAAGTTCGGCACGCTGAAGGGGTGCAAGTGTCATTCAGAAGTGGTGAAAATGTCTCTGTGTCAAACCTGATGGGGGAAAGTGTCTTTTACCCGTTTTTTAACCTTTTTCACTTGGATGTTAAAAGATCCTATAAAACCCTAATAGGCAATAAACAACAAAACCATCACATCAATTGCTTTTTTAACTGCACAAACATGCAACTTTTTTCCTCAACTTTTATGTCATGATCTTTTGGTATTGAAGTTGCATATAGATCAAAAAAATCGTCTCTTAATGCTTTGTTAATTCTTTTTGCCTTCAGAGCGCACCGCCAAGATTCACTCCTGTGAAAGGCTTCGCCGACGAAGGTCCAGTAGAAGCTATGTACGAACGCGAAAATTTGGACCACAACATTTGGGCTGACCCGAGAATTGCTCAATCCAGTTCCGGACGGGGTCGGGCCCCACGCGGACGGGGCCGCGGCCGTGGTGGAAGATCACAGAGGAAAGCCGCCGCTAGTTCCAGCGGGGATGCCGGCGGTCGGTTTGGTCAGTATCTTGGGTGGAGAGGGCGGTCCTCCGGCGGTCGGGGAGGGCGGAAGAAAGGGCGGAGAACATCTAGAGGCAGGCAAAAGCCGGTTAAGCATGCTGTCGATGAGTCCCCGAATATGATATACGAGAATAATAATACCATTAACACCTCTCTTCTTCCTCAGTGGAACAGAGAAGAAGAATACGACGACGGACTGGACTTCCGACCAGTAGGTGGTGAAAACCCTAGTAGTGGCTCTGATAGATCGGAATACGACGACTACAACGGACAATCCATGGCCGATGAGTTCGACGACGATATGATGGTCGACGACTACTCCACTGTCTTCAATGGCAAGCCCGGTCACCTCGGGCACCTCGGTCGTCTCGGACAGGAGGATATGGAATACAATATTGACGCCGGGGATGAGGATTACGAACAGGACGAGGAGGAAGAAGTTGGGAGCGAGGAAGACGAACAGGGTGACACGGATGTCGAGAGGTACATTAATGATGGGGATTCAGAAGAGGAAAACTTGGGTGGCGAGGGAGCGCGAACGGGTAACCCTGAAGACGTCACCGAGTCTTCTTCAGATTATAGTCGGTAATAGATGGCGTATTTGGTGGGCAATAGATGTGTCTGATGCAAATGTAGTTATAGAGGTGTAGTTTTTTGTAGGATTTATTGAAGCTCTACGGACTGATTAATTAGAACTGTAAAAAGAAAGTCACGCCACGAGATATATATTGTTTGAGCATGTATGATAATTTGTAGACTTAACGGGTTATCGGGTGTTCTAATTCGTCAGATTCTTTCTTTCAAATATTAAGTTTTTTCATACCGCCGACTGTCTGAGCAGAGCTGCATTGTTCCAGCTGATTTTTAAGATCAGCTCTTTAGAGTCCGATTGATAATGTTTTAGCTTTTTAGAGCGTTATTTTTTAATGACAAAAGTAGTAGTTGATGCGTTTGGTATGTTGTAATTTATCATAGTCACTGCTCACCGACAACAATTCCGAACCAATATTACCAAAACAGAGAATGCAAAAAGCGATTTTCAACGCTGGTCATATATGAAATTTACGAAATAACTTTCAAGTGTATCCCTATAGTAATTTTCTCACAATAATTCGGACACTGTTGCTTTCTAAAAGGCCAAAACAATCTCAAATTGTCCCTTAAACTTGTTACTCAGTCACTTCAGCCCTTAATTTTGGATCCAATTCTGAACCAGTTTGAAAATCTGTGGCTGTTTATGAAGCTGCGGTATGAGAATCACCAAAAAATAATTACTGAAATTTTACTACTTCTAATATTTCTCAACTCAAGGTCGATAATAAACAAAACCACATAGTAAGGTCGCTGAAGTAAGTGATTGAAGATTATAAAATTGTGCTAAGATATTTCCACTTCAAAAAGTAACCATTTTGAAAAATAATGAATCAGAAGAAACAGAGGGAGTATAAGATGATATTGGAACCAATGAAAGTTGAGAAAAACATAGTTTCTGAATAATTTTAACATTACATTTCTTGTAAAAACAATAACACAGACATCAAAAATATCCTAACATCTGCAAGGTAAAAAAGTTCCAACTTCCATTCTGTCATTTAAACATCAAAAGATGCTTACATCAAAGTGGGCAGCAAAGGAACCAGTGCCAAATAACAAGCAAAAAAACACAGGAGGCATATGAATATTCACAGGAAAAACAACCTCCACGCCGCCCCCGCCGCCGCCGCCACCACCTTCTCCCACCGCCTTACGCACCCAACAGTTTCTTGATCCCCGACTTCTGCTCCTCGGTCAACCTTGCCGGAAACCTAATATTAAACTTGATCCTCAGGTTTCCCTTCTTCGTCGGATCCTTTGGAATAGGCATCCCTTCTCTCTGAACAACCTCCTCGTAAGTAGGGCTTATAACGGCGTTGATTGGAACTGTCAGAGTCCTACCGTCTAATGTTGTCACATGAGCGGTGTATCCTGATAAAGCTTCTGCTAAAGGGATCTTCTGTGTCACCACCAAATCGTTGCCGTCGCGGGAGAAGACGGCGTGAGGTTTCTCGTCGATGATGAAGACGATATCTGCTGGGATCACGTTTGGTTGCTCATTCCCTTTCTCGGGGAAGGTTATTTTCGTACCTTTCTTCCAACCGGGCTTGATGTTGATCGTCAGAACCTCGTCCACTGTTATAGTCCTCCTGAAAAGATTCCAACTCGGGGTCAGTTCGATAGTATTTCAAAGTAATATACAAACACTAGTCACCAAAAATGGATATGAAAGACCAGTGGCAGAGCCAGGACTCAGACCGAGAGGGGAGCAGAATTTAGAAATTTTCAGTTATACTAAGGTAATAAATTTTGATATTCATCTACAGAGAACAAGATATACAACAAAATAATGCATGGGTAGGTATTTCAAGTTATTATAGAGTTGTTCGGGGCACGGTTTAACATAATAGCTAGAAGGGAGATGTATTCGCAATTCTGGGAACATAGATATTAACAGTGTCTACTATATATACAGGGGGCACAATTTACAATATCAGCAAAAAGGATGAATGTATTTGTATCTGTTGGAAACATTTGGTGGTGGTGGTGGTGGTGGTGGTGGGGGGGGGGGGGGGGGGGGGGGGACCAAAAGCTTCCACCGAAGTTGCCAAGGGGGCCGGCCCAGGCTTGAAACCGGCCCGCCCGGCCCCAGGCCGGGATCGGTGGTGGTCAAGTTTCCTGTCCCTTCTCTCACTCCAAATCGGTATCTTTTCAACAATTTTGTTTGTTATGCCTTCAAATTTTAATCTGATAATCTGCAGATGGCAGATGAAATTAATCTCTGTGCAATTGTAGAATCTCCAAAACTGGAGATTATGCAGCTGAAAATCTCTAAAAAAATAATTGTGATTTTTTTTTACATTAGCATGATCACAGTTGAATTATAAATAGGTGTATTCAATTACTTGACTTAAAAGCTCTTTAAATTCTGTAAAATGGATCAAATTAGTGATCTATAATTTCAGCTCATACCAAACAGATTGTGATTCTCAGTTAAGTTGGATTTTCTTTTTAGATTATTTTCAACTCATTATTGAGATTTTCAGCTGATGCCAAACAGGCCCTTAAGCTACTCTTTGATATAGAGTATCGAATTAACTCACTTTACATGGTAGCTGGTATTAGGAAACATCCCTGTTCAGGGACCATGAAACTAAAACAACAACATCAGTTGCCAACGCCTCCACTGTCTAATCACTGCCTGCGTTACTCGGACTCGGGGTGCGGGTGTCATATCCGGTGCGTATCCGTAGGTTGGATTCGGTTAATCTTCCAACTTTCCGATACGGGGACCGGCTAAAAAGTATCCCAAATTTGGATACGGGTGTGGGGATAGCGCTATGCAATTTAAATTTAGATATTCAAATGCTATATCTAGTCTATGTTATGTAAGGAAATGTTCAAATTGCTTCTGGTGTGTTGTTTTTATCTTAGGGTTCTATCTGTGTTTGTCCTTCATACTTCTTCATAACCTATTTTCAGGGGCTTTATGTGATAGATCTGCACATTATGGTGACCTGTAATAATTAATAAATTAAAGCCTCATAGAGTAAAGTTCATAGCTTGTTTTATAGTACCACTTCAAAATGGGCCCATCAATACAACTTTAAATAACACCCAACTATAGTTAAGCTGGCCCAATGCAACCTAAGTCAACTGTCGGAAGACGAAACCCTAGTAAGAAACGGAGAAAGAGAAAAGAAAAAGTTAAGAAAAGGAGAAAGTGAAAAGAGAAAATAAAAAATCATACGGGAACTTCGAGTAAGTACGATACAAACACAGATCTATTGCAGTCGACTCTGAACTTCGCCGGACGTTAGGTGGACGACGGTTTGTTTGGGTGATATACGAAGGCTGGAAAAGCTATAAGTTGTCCTCTCCGGCGTGGATGGCTTTCCGACGCAGACGACCGTCAAATTAGCCGCGTCCGATGATTGAACCACCATACCCGCCACAGATCTCGCACCCGTATCGGTGTCGGGTCGTCCGACCCGGGTACTCTGTCATTCTGACGAGTCAGGTAACGTAGATCACTGCAACTCCTTTATGGACGGGTCTTGGAGTACCACAATTCACTCGTACCACAATGAGAAACCCCCGACATAAGTTATCATGATTTTCCCCAGTATTACCACAATTCACTCGTACCGCAGCGAATTGCGAATTGGATCGCGCGTTCCGAAACGTGGAACACCAGCAATCCATTAAGCGACCCCAGTTTTGATCCCTATTTTCACCTAAAGTACCTATGTAGAAGGGGAAACAAAATTTAGACATGCTAAGTTAAATCTATTTTAGGTTACTGACTTTTATATTTATATATGGTATATATTGAGCAGTTTTATATTTCATGATTTGTGGACAATGGTAATACTCCTATAAGGGTATCCAAAGAAGCCTACCATTGGCGTACCAAATTTTGTAGGGTATGACGTTTCACGATCCGGTTCCCGTTCCCCGATCCGGAACGATAGGTATAAATTAGATTTGCCCATGCTGAAGTGGCTACTGGCTAGGAGTAGTGTTTGCCACCACAGACGCTATAATGATGTTGCTTCCAGTGATGTCTCGACACCTGCCGGAGTGACTAGGAGAGTCCATCATCGCTCTAATGATGATGCTCCCAGTAATCCCTTTTGACAGTGAGGATGAAAACTAGCCTCCGGATGAGAAGGTATTGAACTACCACTTATTGGATGGTATGGCCTTCTTTGGGTGAGGTATAAGGAGAGTGGTGTACAGGTAAATTGTACAGTGCCACGTCTAGGTACGGTAGAAGCAACATGCACATTTTAACCCACCTTATCCCCCCCCCCCCCCCCCCCCCTTCTCATTTTACCAAAAAATTATAACACCTCCTGAGATAGATAAGAAGTTGGGAGGGCGTGGAGAAAAGACTAGAATACCCCCGAACATAGTGGTGTTTATGCATGGCTATATAAAGGTTTATATTATAAAATGTAAATATAAAGGTATAGTAGATGATAGTAATAGATGATAGAAAGGTGGATGACAGTGATGTGAAAGAAAGTAGTAGTGAGAGTAGTGGAAATTGAGTCCCGAACAATTCAGACGATTGTTCAGTCAAAGATAGAACAATTTTAGTAAACAAACGGAGTTCCTCCCCGAAATAAGGTAGATTGAAAGGTATATATATATATATATATATATATATATATATATATATATATATATATATATATATATTCAGCAATATCTGAAATGTCTTTCTGACCGTCTGAACTGGAAATTTTGAGCGTCAGACCATATGACACTTCGACTTGTAGTGCTTCTCTATTCCCGAGATTTCAAAATTCAAGCACATCTACCGTCTCTCCAGCACCAGCTTTTTTCACCTTCCACAGAAAACGACTCTCCTCTCACCTGTTTCTTCTATTAGCATAGGGTAGTGTGCATTACCACAAGGCCACCAGTTAACCATTTTGGACTCTCCTCTGCTTCTGTCACTCCTCAGATCTACCGAACCTAGCATGCGAACCATTCATGTCGGGAGCTTGAGTTTCTGAACAGAGTTTGGAGACAGAAAAATTACGGTTTGTTTTGTGAATAATTGAGTTGGTAAGAGCTTTTCTCATTTGTAATACCAATGGTGCTTTTCTTTACTTCATTGTTCTAGTTGGTTCTCTAAATTGTTCTTCATCACCGTTGATTACATCCAATTAATGGACAAGTTCAAATGTTAGTCGGTGATTTAGGTAGAGAGCCTCCCTCATTATTTTTTGTTCATTTTAGTTTCTTTTTCTTAGAAATTGTTTATTTATTTATGCTTGATTGTCATATAACTAAATTGTTCTCTATGACGACCATTGGTTATCGTACTTTTGAGTGTTTGGTATCGGTTATAAACCCACTTATGACAAAGGCTTTCATAAAACATGCTGCTTATTCAGTTGAATTGACGAAAAAAATGTTTCTTTGTGATGTGATTTTCAGGAACTTTCATTAACTCCGGTGAATCCTGTTCTTCATTGGTTGCTTGTTAATTGTTTGTATCTCTTAAGTAATTCCAAGCATGGTCTAGGAAAACACACATCAAAGTAGTGACACATTCTGTAAAATGCTCATTCGACTGACGGATTTGTTGGCGCTGGGGTATCCATGCTGTTTTTAGTTCAAATGATTTGGTAGTTATACCCAGAATTCATTACATACCATAATATAATATTACAAGTATCTGGACCTGTATTCTCATTAGAGTCAACCCCACATGTTAAGAGAGGAGTTAAACTTCTGTAAAAAGTTCATTCGTTTGAACTTTGAAGTGAAGAAAAATAGATTCTTTGTGGTGTATTTTCAGGAACTTTCATGAACTCCAGCGGATTCTGACCTTCATTTAGTTGGTTGATTAATTGTTTGGAATGATGTAATTCCGGACATGGTTAGGGAAACACACTTCAAAGTCGTGGCATTCTGTAAATTGCTAATTCTGAGGATTTGTTGGCGCTGGGGATATCCATGTTTTTTTAGTTCTAAAGGGTTGGTATTACACCCAGATTTCATTGCACATGCCATAATATTACGAGTATCCGATCCTGTATTCTGTTTATTGTCACCTTTAGCATTCTATTTATTTAGGTTGATTCTATCCCAAATGTTAAGAGTTGAGTTAAACTTCTGTTTATAGTTTATTTTATCATAGAGAACCATTAGGAAATCCCTTTTTGTTTCCCGCAACAGATTCACTAAAAGAAGTGTTGAACCTCGACCCGAATAGTACCATTACACAAAGCTTAATTTAATTGTCGATTTTCCTATTTTTGTAAACAAACCGCTTTTGTGAACTAGTTGAGATGTCATTAGGTGATTTCCAGCAGATAACTGTACAGTTTCTTGACATTAAGTAATAGGGTAAATTACAGATAGGTGACTTGGTTTGGGCTCGGTTCAGATAGGTGACGTGTGGCTTGAAAAGTTTCACTTAACTCACCTGTGGTTTGTTCCGTATTTCACTTAAGTTTTCCATCCATTAATCTGTTAACAAACAAAACAATTAATTACATTTTACCCCCCTTCACTTAAAATTGAGATTCAACTTAACTCAAAATTAAAAAGGAAAGTAAACACAAAAAATGGAAGAAATTAAAGTTGATGTTAAAATCCAACTTGCATTTTCTTCACTATTGTCATCCTCTTCCTCTCTCACACACACCAAAAATCACCGCTAACCACTACCGCTAACCACCCCACCACAAGTACTGCTACCACAACGATCCACCACTTTCTCATCCCCTTTACTTCCATTCACCATTATCTTATGCTCACAGTCCTAAACCAAACCCCAATCCCCAAATCGAGACTCAAACTCAAACTCAAACTCAAACAAAAATCAGACCCAATAATTAACCAACCGGACCTGAAACAAACCAACATTTAGTTGTATTTCCCTTAATCGAACTCCACCCATCACAATTTTCTCATTCTTTGTCCAATTAGCGACCCCAAATCGGCCAATCAAAGGCTCCAATAAAGGTTCAAATATCTCTGTCTCTCGCGGTCCACACCACAACAAAACCATAATTAGCATGTCTTAACAGTTTTCTTGGCTAACTGATGAAGTTTATGGCATCAAAATTAATTTCTTGTTCTCTAAAATTGTACAAGGTCAAGTGCAATATATCTGCACTAACACAATTTAGGGGTTTTTATTTGGTTCGGGATTTTGATTTGTGTTAGAAAGCTGAGGTAATGGTGATAATTCGTACCTGAACTTTGGGGTTTTCAGTTAGCGGTTTGGCTATGGTGTTTTGTGGTGGGTTTGTGAAGACACTCTTCTTGACAACACAAAGAGTCCAGATCTGGACAGAGAGAGAGAGAGAGAGAGAGAGAGAGAGAGAGAGAGAGAGAGAAAGAATCGACATCGCAAAAGAGATAAGGAAGGCGGCGTTGGCTAGGGATGTTGTGGTGTAGTTTTGGGATGATGCTGATGCGATGGCGTGGGGATGGTGCTGGTGATGATGATTTATAGTTTAATCTGGTTCATATACATTTTTTTTCCTTTTTACCTTTCTCCAATCTTGTTATTTTGCAACACATCCCTTATTATAGGGTGTAAAATGCAATTAATTGTTTTATTTGTTCAGGATTAATGGACGGAAAACCTAAGTGAAACACGGAGCAAACCACAGGTAAGTTAAGTGAAACTTTTCAAACCACAGGTCACCTATCTGAAGCAAGCGCAAATCACAGGTCACCTATCTGTAATTTACCCTAAGTAATATCCAGCAGAGAACTGTACAGTTTCAATATTTGGTCAATTGTTGGCCATTGGTATTGCGAGAAATATTGGTTCAGAACATATACTCATAGCATTAACCGATTCAAATCTGAAATCGTATATTCCTTTTTTTAGCATTTGTTATTGTTAGTGCATCTCACAATTTCTGTGTTGTAGAAATACTGCTTATCAGTATTAACTAGTCTTCTATTATTTATGGACAATATCTCTCTTACTTTCCCATTGTCTCTTGTGCTTGGTGATGAATGTTGGTTTCTGCAAGTCTTGGTTCAAAACGCGTTGCTGTATGCTTGAATTAGCTGTCTGATAAGACACAGATTCCATAAACATAATACAACCCGTCCTTATGTCTAAAGAGTACTACGAGACTAGAGATCTGTTTGGTTGGGCATGAAATATTCTTATGTCAAGTATACTTTTCCAAATCAAGTATACCGTAAAAGTTTGGACAGCAAGGATACTAATACTTTTCAAAACTGCCATCACCACCACAAACAACCAAGCTATGCATTCTCAATGCTGAAATCTCTTATGCACCTACTACAACCTCATTTTCAATGCCCAACTCTCTTATGCACCACCTATAACCTAAGTCTGGATTCTCAATCCCGCGGGCTACATTTGTTTTGTAGACTGAGTAAATGGAATGGAATTTGTTGTCCAAGTCAGTGTATCAAATACTAAGGACTTATTTGAAGGTCCACTTCTTCGTCAAAAAGGGTTACCGATGCCTAGGGTTACCAGGTATTGAGAAGCCTGAGCTGTAGCTTTTATCGAAACAGACAGTGTTACCCTTGCCCTTCTGTCCCCAGTACTAACCTGCCCTTTGCTACTCTCTCCTCTTCACCCACTAACAGATAACTACCACAAGCTCGCTGCCATCATCTAGTCACCTCTGCTATTGAGGTTGAAAATTTGTTGACTTGAACTCCTCAGCCCACACACACCATGACAAATCAGTACCATTTCGTTTCTGGTAATGCCAACCCAACCCCACAACCCACCAACCCAATTTGCCCCTTTTGTTGGAGAGACTAACAAACATATACATGTGATACGCTACATATAAAACTACCATCTTTAGGATATCCAAGGTCATTAGACTAAAGGGTACTATATACTAACCTTATCAAGGACCTAATGCTATGTCACGGTGCTGACTCCGTAATATTTTTCCCAAGTAAACAAACGTATGTGCCTAGAAAGGAGTGTCTAACAGCATGCTCTGTTACGGGGTCTCTATTTTCAAAACTATCAGCAAAATGAAATTCAAAAATCTGCAATGATCTTATTCCTCAAATACAAAGCTGGATGGAATGTGCACTCTGCGGAAATATTAGCACGTAATCATGCATGTTAAATAAGATAGCGGAAGCACAAATGTGCAAGCAATTCAAGGCTCCCGAAGCATGATTCAGTATAACTAAGAGGTGGACTTCGTTACTTACCCGCTAGCATCAGCAACCTCTCTGGAAATCTTCATCTTCTTGGTGGTACCCTTGTAAAGATCTTCAAGGGAGCAAGGAAGTTTCATCTCAATTGGAGCAGCTTTTCTTGGACCTGATTGATTCATGAAGACACTGCTTCCGCCTCCTCCTCCTTCACCAAACATATCTTCTCCAAACATCCCCCCAAACCTTGACCCACCACCGCGCATTCCTCCAAATGGGCTTGAAGACCCGAAAAACTCCGCAAATATGTCATCAGCATTTCTAGGGTTGAATCTAAATGATGTAGGACCATCGCCAGTAGAGAAGAAACTGGCTCCACTTGGGCCTCCAGCACCAGGTGGAGGTACCTGACCCTTTAGCCCCTCTTCACCATATTGATCATACACTGCTCTTTTCTGAGAATCACTCAAAACCTGAAATTTTGGAGGCAATAATCAATTAGGTAATTTCACTGGCATACCCAAAGAATCCCAATTAGAGAAGATGCAATCCGCGACACTCAACCATAATCTACTCAACCGGACGACCAGTATAGAATTAAGGACGATAAAAGGTTTAAGCCTTAATGATACAATTAAAAGAAGGAGCTGAAAATCAAAACAATGCACATATGTGGAGAAGTAGACATCAATTAAACAGAATCACTCCTGAGAAAGAAAAAAAAAAGAATAACCATATTTAGCAGCTTGCTATGTACTATCTCACGCAAGGTTTTAAAAAACGGAAGCGGCTGACGTATCGGTCGCGGTCGCGTGTAACGGGATCGGACTATATCGGAGGGACTGTAACGGAAAACGGAGATCGAATGTGCGAATTTTAGAAAACAATCACGGACGCTTTCTCCGTTTTTCTCCGTTTTTCCCGACGCAAAACGGCCGTTTTTGTGTGAATAAAATTCACTCGATGCGTAACGGGAAAAACAGCCGCGCGCTCTCTGCCCATTCCGTTACAACACGGCCGCTCCGCACCGCTTCTGCTGTTTTTGAATCCCTGGTATCACTTCCACACGACAATCGTCAATGTTCATTAGATACACTTTGTGAAATATTCCGCGGAAATATTCAGATTTTAGGGTCAATTGAACTACTGAAAGTCTGTAACCAAGATAATTTGAACTAATAAAAGGTCCTTCGACATACTATGCTAAGCGTAGTTCAAAACTATCCTAGATATCCAAAATTAAATATCAATATGAAAACTAAATAATTTGATTAGGAACTATGGAAAATTCACAAGAACATAAGAAATTAGCACAGCTAAGCGAAAAATTGCATTCAATCCTAACATTCAACATGATGGCCTGTTCAAAACATCAATCAAAACAGAAACACTAAAATATTAATTCTTATGAACTATTGAATTCACAAGAATATGATAAGATTGACACTTTGATAAGCAAAAAAACTGAACCCAATCCTCACTCACAACATGATGGTCACTTCATCAACATCAATCAAACCAGAAACACACTAACCACAGAAAAAAAAAAATCATCTTGAGTAAAGTTCACTGATTTTTCAGACCCAGAAACAAGATCTACTTCTACTCCATACCCAACAACCAAACCACCTCAATTAGTCTAAAAATCAAATCTTTCTGAGAGAGATAAAGCATACATACATCATAGGCTTCAGAGATCTGCTTAAACTTGGCCTCAGCTTCTTTCTTGTTGTTAGGGTTCTTATCTGGGTGCCACTTCATGGCAAGCTTCCGATAAGCTTTCTTGAGATCATCGTCGCTTGCGCTCCGATCAACCTGCAAGACCCTGTAATAGTCCACCCCCATCGGCTCTCTGTCACTCCGGTTTCGCTTCTTCGCAATCTTGACGACCTATTTGTGAATCCTCTATGAGGGTTTATGGTGATTCAACTCAGAAATTGAACAAGCGATGGTGACAATTCTAAACCCTAGAATGAAGAAGAAGAAGAAGAAGATGGGAAGAGCATAGATTCGTCTGGAGATTTGGACTAGCCAGAGAGCCGTGGAAGGTTCCAGAAGTAGCCGTCACTGCGACCCCATCTCACACTAGACACGTGACCAGAGTTTTAAAAACCGGACAGATCATCGAACCGGTGAACGGTTTAATCTATTGTGCCATATATATTTATTATAAATTTATGTCCAGAGCAAGTACATTCGTGCTATGCTGCTAGCTCAAATGGTAGAATGATTGTCTGGTGAGAGCCGTGGAAGGTTCCAGAAGTAGTCGTTACTATGACATCATCTCACAGTAGACACGTGATCGCAGTTTTAAAAACCGGACAGGTCATTGAACTGGTGAGGCGGCACAGTATGTGGTTCAATCGATTGTGCCACATATTTTTATTATAAAATATAATAATTTATGTTCAGAGAAAGTAAATTGGTACCAGCTGAAGTGGTAGAATGATTGTCTGGTGAAAGATTTTCACCTTCCTTATGAGTCGATTGTCTTTGAAATACTAACAAACTGTCCGTGCATCGCACAGAGTATACATTGTTTTTAAAATTGTGGGAAAAGAATAGTCAAATAATTCAAATTTCGTACAACTTGTAAGGACATGATGCAGTAAAATCTTCAATTTACTCATTTTAATTAGAAAGAAAGGTATGACATAAACTCGTAAACTCGTCATCTGTGAATATCATACTTCATTCTTTATACTACCTCCCTTTCTTCTCTATCACCGGTTTGACTTTTTGACTCGTATCTGGGTCACTTTGACCGGGTGATTTGGATAGCAAACAATACGATGTTTTGATAATTTTTTCACTGTGTTATAGAGCAACCTTTACTCTACAACGCCATGAAAAAATTATCAAAAAATTGCATCGTTTTGCTACACAAATCACCGGGTCAAAGTGACCCGGTAAATAGTGACAAAAGTCAAAACGGTGTGATAGACGGAGGTAGTATTATGTATCATATGTCTATTTGTTCTCTTCAACCAACACGGACAATACTTCATCATTCTTAGCTATATTGGAAAGCTCTCCCGTTCAGAAAATTAGTTATAAATTATAACTTCTTAATGTTTGTGGAGTACTATTTTTGTAACATAGGAACCCCAATATATATATTTTTTTTGAAATAATAGGAACCCCAAGCTAAATAAGAAATAAATGTAGATGAAGAAAAAGATAATTTATAAAATTCTCGAAAAAATGTTATGGAAGGCTTTTTTTGTGTGTGGACAAAAAAGAGCATATACAGTAACAAAGTTACTATTGTTTATTTTTTGAAATCTATATAATAGATCAGCTAAGTGTTTCCCTCCAAAAAAGAGTCAACGGGTAATGTGTCAAGACATTTTCATCCTTTGATCTTCAATTCTTTTTATTAGAGGCATTAATAAAAAGACATTATTAGAGATCTAAGATATTGTTATATCTTAAAATTTCTCTTTTATCTAACTAACTCTTTCAAAATCTTGTTTTATTTTGGATAGCTTTTTTAAAATGTATCTTAGATTTAAAAGAACACATCTTTATTTAATTAGTTATTAATCGTCTATTAACAACAACAAAATAATTTTCCCTACGTCTATCAAAATTTATCTGAAGAAAATAAATATAAGTCAAATATTATACTATATTTTATAATTATCTTACGGCCACGGGTGAGTCAAGTGATATATTATATGATAGTAGGATAACCAAGTTAATTAACCCGGAATATTATAGAAAAAAATCACAACTGAAATGAGAGTATTATTTATTTATTTATTTTTAATTTTATTATACTTAAGAGTATCTTTATTAGTCTCTCCGCTTTCTTCCTTAGCCTCCTAACTCATGTAGGGCTAGCAATAAATTTTACTGCATTGGGCTGGGTCGAGCTAAAGCGGGCTAAACATCTGGAAAAAATGAACCCAAGCTCAACCCATTCATTGGTTGGGCGATCCCTCAAGCCTAAGTCATGAACATTACATAAAAATAAAAGGTAAACCTAACCTAACCAATGTGCCAAAAATAATTTTATTTATCCAAAAAATAATATTTACGTATTAAAAGATATAATCACCATAAGCTATTTTATCACTTTATGTACAATTATCATCAAATCGACGGTGAGTAAATCAAACCTCTTTCAACAATATCAACAATATTTTGTAGCATAACATAGTTTCACGTAATTAACTTGTAAACTTACAAAAATTAGTATTTGTTTTTCGGTGTTTGAATAACAATCAAATAAACATTACAAATTAATTTACAAAAACCACACCTATCCTCTCTCACCTTTTATCGGGTGTTTGGATGCCGGATAAGAGAGAGGATAACTTATGTTGCCTTATGCTGATGGAAATTTTTGTGAACAAATTTTATACCACCAACCTTGGGGAATAAGCTCGGATAAAAAATAGAGCCTATGAGTATGATATTTGGTAGACAAAAATACCCCCACCAACAATATGATTTCCTACTATCGTCCTCCAAACCCTATTAATCTAATCACGTCCCTCTAAACTCTCACGCAGTGCCGTTCCAGAGAGGGAGAGCAGCAACGATCGAGTTGCAACAGGCGACGTGCGATGACGGTGGAACGGACGACGTGCGACGACGGTGGATGTGCAGACGACATCGCTGAAGGTAAGCCAATTTATTCTTGTTCTTTTGGGTGGAAACTATCTATTCCCCTGTTTGTTACCCTGTTTTCAATTTCAGTACATAGGGTTCGATTATTATGTGAAGTACAGAGGGTTTGAAGTATCCTCTTCTCTGAGTTATATTGATAAGGGCTTCGGGCTTTTTGTTATTCCTTCCAATTTTTTGTGCATCTCTTCTCTTCTCTGCATTATGCTGAAATTTTTTTGATTGGAGAAAAGATGAATAAATTCATACATCAACTAGGTAGACTTGAGGTATGGTGCTTGATCTCCATTATATCATTGACCTCCATTAACTAAATTGCTAAATACATCTGGATGGATATGAAGGTAGACGTGAGGTATGGTGCTTGATATCTTGGGATCGAAACCACTTCTCAGTAGAGTTTTGGAGTTAATTATAGAGTTTGGCAGGAAAATTTTTGGTGTCTGTAGGAAGGAGTTTTACTTACTGTTAGATAAAATTTTGGGATCGAAACCACTAAATTGTTAAAAATTCTTCAGGCTATCTCTACAGAAACAGTATCTCTTTATCGATAATGGAATTAATTATTAGTATAATTAGTTATCATTGTTTTCATTACTTTTTCCAGTTCAGATATGTCTGTAGGAAGGAGGTTCCTGCATATACAGATAAAAAGAAATAGACATATATGAACACACTTTACATAATTTCTTTTCCACCAAAAAACTCCAGGTGTTCATCTTCACCGGCATGATTGTAAAATGTTGTATCCTTAGATACTCTATATCAAATTCCGGCAGCCCCCTCATTTTAGTATGCAAGCATCACAATCCAAATTTCTTCGACAAATTCTGAGTACAACTATGATACTTAGATTACATCTCAATTCTCAAATAGCAATTGCTAACAGAATCTCCATAATTACAAGTATTGCTCTGACCCCTTTAAGAAAAATGCCAATCTTATTGTATGCCAGGAATTAAACATTTGAAAGAACCAACGTTGGATATCAAAGATGAGGCATATTATAAATATGTTGAAAAAAAACAAGTGTTGCGATCAAGGACCTGATAGCAGACTCACCAACGGGAGTCCACAAAATGACATTTTAGTGAAGTTAGAACGGAAACGATAACATGCAACTGTGTTTTCACGAAGATTTAGAACCATCAAATATTCTATGACTAAGTTATACTTATCATTACAAAAAGAAGACGCGTTTATTACAACAATCCAAAGATTAAAGTCCCTTGGACTGTAACAATTTCACAGAACAAAAAATCTCACAATAGTCCTAAAGTAATAGTAAAATTTTCTAACTCAAATACACTAGGCAGGATGACAATCACAGTGACCTCCAAGTAAAACAAGTCTGGCAAAAGCAAGGAGGTAAATATTAGTAGATGCTATAATACTATATTAAGTTAGCACTATGACTAGTGTGAATGATATTACAGAGACAATTAATAATCATATTTGGATTCTATTAATTTTATCCTATATCTCTCTCCTATGTGGAAGATTACATCCTATATTGGGTATTAGTTTAGAGGGAACACTAGATTGGGAATTGTTTTCAATTCAGCATTATTCAGGTAAAACATCTGAATACAGGACATTCTTAGAGTCTTGTTAACTGTAGGCGTAGCTCATAAATCTCAATACAGGACCCAAAAACAACATTCAAACATAGCATTATTGGTAATTAAAAGACTGCAAAGCCTGCAACAATCACTTTGCAATTAGGAGCTCAATCCAAATCTTGAACAACTACTAAAACTGACACAACTTTGATTCATCCAATCTTTCTTGAGCTATACTTGCTTTCTGAAGTTCGCTTTCTTTACTGATACATAATAGTCTTTACAAGCCAGTTGCAACATTTGTCCAATATTGAGATATTTTTATTAACATAGTATATGAAATGATTTTGTTTTAGATGGAAAATTGTGAAATTGAGAAAGAGGAAGAGTTTGTTGTGCTGGCAGTGCTTGTCGAGTTAGTTAACAGATTAAGGGTAATGTTGGCTGTATTGTGTGGTGTACTACGTCTTCTGTTGGCGAGGCGTCGCCGTGAGATTGAGGTAATTGAGATTTTTTATCCTAATCAAGCCCGAGCTGATCACATAAACCGACTGGTAAAGAGCAGTGATCGCAAATGTATTGAACAGCTTCGTGTGGACAGAAAATGTTTCAGGATATTGTGTGATTTGGTTGAAACTGTTGGAGGGTTGCCTGCTACTAAATGGGTTTCGTTAGAGGAGAAAGTAGCCATGTTCTTAACAGTTTTGGCACATGATAAAAAAAATAGGGTTGTCAACTTCGATTTCATAAGGTCTGGTCACTACTAGATTTGATACCAAATACGACAGTTTGTTAAACGGCGGGTAGACAAACCGCCGTTTCTCGTCCTAAACGGCGGTTTATGGCGGCAGCCGTAAATTAAAAACAAAACGACGGTTTTTAACCAACCGCCGAATAATGCCGGTTTGTTGATGTATTAACAGACGGTTTACAATTAAACCGCCGACTCATCAATTATTTTTTATTTATTATTTTTTTTTTACGGTTTTCACTGATTCCAGTACCCCCCATTCCCATAACTCCAAAACCCTACAACTACTCTGCGGTTTTCTCCCTCGCCCCTCCAAAATATGAGCGCCAAATCAAAGCTAGGATTCTGGGTGAATATGAGCGCGATTCTCCCTAATTAGGGCATCAAAATTTTCATCTGCGCAATTCCGCCTAATTCCTTTGCTCGACAGGTATGTTCTTCCTCCTCCATCAATCGGTCTTCTTCCTCCTCCATCGATCGGTCTTCTTCGTCCTCCATCGATGGGTCTTCTTCCCTCCTTGGCTTCGTCTGGGCTAATCGTTCGATTTATGTTCGATCGTTGTCCAGATTCGGGTTCCTAATCGTTCGATTGATGTTCATCACTACATACCTTCCTCTTATTGTTTGAACTAATTACGGTTCCTAATGGTTCGATTGTTGTCCAGATTCGGGTTTTGCAGCCTCCAACCAGAAATTCTTGTGCTTCAGTTGTTGTTCAAGATCTCACGCAACAGTACGTGTTCTGCACAGTTCAGGTATGTCTGCTTCTGATTTTATGTATGAACTTTCTTGGCTTAGTATTGCTATTAAGATTAAGTTAATTATATGATACTAGAACAGAAACTACTAACTCAATATCCATCGATTATTAAAACTGATCCACAATTCTCCTTCTTCAGTGAACTCTGACTTATAGGGACTTGATTTACATGGATTAAGTCATTAAATCTTCATGATGAATGCAGTACTTCAGACCCAGACAAAAAATAAATAAAAGGGGAGGGAGGGGACACTTGTGTAGTACCATGGTAGTGACCTTCCTCTTATCGGAAGCTCTCCTTATAGAAGCTGAACTCGGACCTCGTGACAATGTTAATTTTTCTTGTTGGCTTCCCATTAGGCAAAGACCTGTGTCAAAAACAAATTCAATGTATGCTTTTTGACTTAGTGAGGAGATGTTATGTCATTGAATTTGATGTTATACAGTAACTACTAAAAATGTAGAGCAAATTAAGTAGCAGATTCATTATTGAAAAATACATTTTGAGATTTATTAGTGTGATTATTATTAAGTGGCAGATTCAGTATTGATTAGGTGGGTGATTATTATGTTACATATGCAGAATTTTTGGTTTAAATCTGTGATTTGATTGTATGAGAAGGCTTCCTTGGTAGTTTATCCTAAAACAAGTAGGACATACATATTACCAATTCTATGAAACTGTAGCAATTTCGGGAAAAAGACTTGCAAATGCTTTATATGACTTCAAAATGAAATCTTCTTCATAACCATTCTGAGGAATATAGTGAAACTCACTAATTTGGGGAAAGCAATAAAAGACGTGCAAAAATGCTTATTTATATCCTAATATATATATATATATACATATGTATATATATATATATTTGTGTTCATGTCAATGCAGGGATGGACAAGAGCTGGATAGAATTGAAAAAAAGATTCTCTATTCCATATGTGAGAGGATGTGAAGAGTTTTTGAATTTCGCGTTCGCTCACAATAAGGGCGGGGAATACATTTATTGTCCGTGCAAGATATGCTCAAACCGCTATTATCGTAATAGATCTACAGTGCGTGAGCATATTTTGGTGGACGGATTTAGTAAAGATTACAAGATATGGATGATGCGCAAACTAACGTGCTATCGCAAGTGTACGAATCTTGTAGTACCGGGTGCAATTAGACTCGGATTATCGTTCCCACGAGGACTGTTTCGGGTTTATTCACGTTGTCAGTTTCGGTTTTCCAAGAGTAGTAACCAGGAGGAGTAGGTTGTGATTATATTGACTAAACTAAAAACAGAAATTAAAAACGTAAATATTTTTGTGACGTTTTCTGAAAGAAGCTGATTTGGTTGTAACGATAATAGATGAAGGCTAGGCTCCAGGATACCCTAAGGTTTCTACAGATTTCAGTTTTACGTTCGTTTATGAAAACACTCAGCAGTTTCGGTATCTGTGCAACGTACCAGTTGTGCAGTGACTTTTCAGCTTCCACACGTAATCCCGATCCTGCAGACTTTCGGATTCTTGTTAAGCTGCCTAAGTCTGCAGTCTCGGTCTAATCCTGTTAGGGTTTCTAACCTGTCCGAATGGCCCGGGTCAAATTCTCTAACAGTTGGTCTCACGTTTTTCTATGCTAGCCCTATCTCCCTTTCTCTGGTCGGTCTATCAGGGTAAGGTACTAAATCCCGGTTTTTCTTCCTAACCCTAACTTGAAGTTTTCACCTACAAGCTCGGGTCTATAGCAATCCTGGGTGATCAATCCTATCATGCATATACGATAATAATCAAACCAGAATAACAGATACAACTTGCTGAATTAAGACAATCATCATGAATTCATAAACGTAGTAATCATAAAATCTGAGTACGAAACCCTAGGTTCACCGAGAACCTAGGTGAAAAGTTTAGCTACGACTAGACATAATACAAAACGCAGTTTCTGAATATAAAGAGAGAGAACGAAATCAAACTAAGTCTTCGAATCTCGAATCGCGCTTTCGTGCTCTCCGTGAATGCTCCGACTTGTCCTTCGGTTGTGCTGTGAATTGTGCTGTGTCTTCGTGTGTCTTCAAAACGAGTCTGGACGAGTCTTTAAATAGTGCTGTTTCCTGAAAACGCTCGTGCCCGAAATTACGGAATATGCCATCGGTCCACCGTCTTTGTCAAAAAGTCAAAACTGGCTGCGTATATACGCAGGGGTTGCGTATATACGCAACCAGGGCCCAACCAAGATCCCCCCACCTCCCCACTGCCTGCGTATATACGCAGGTGCTGCGTATATACGCAGGGCCTGCGTATATACGCAGGCCGTGGGGTAGGTGGGGCCCACTTGGTCCTCTGGTGGGCCAGGACTGGTCCCCTGGGTCCCACTCTTCTTCCTGATGCTCCCGGCTTGCCTATTCGGTGCTCTTCTGCTTTTCCGTGTCTCTGTCGTGTCCCGGTCTTGTGCACGTTTCCCGAGACGGTCCCGGCTCGGTCCCGGCACGCTTCCCGATGCACCTCCCGAACCTGTTCCTGAAAAGGCAACACGAACGAACACCCGCGATCATATCCAAATATAGCAAGAAATGAGCAGAAATAAGCAGAAATCCAGCAAGTATAAATAAACGTCTCGTTCTAGATTCCCGGGGCATTCTAAGGCGTTTTCCGGCAAAAACCGCTAATTCCAGCACAAATACTCGTGAAATCAGGCTAAAAGATAACCCCTAATTGGGCGTTATCAATGGACAAATCATGGGGAGGGCATAGGTGGCGTTGAATATGCCAATGATGTAGAGGTTCATGACGTTGAGGATGAAATGAATGATATGGTAAATGATGCATTTGGTTGGCCACATGTCAACGATGAAGCATTTTCTAGTACAGGCTCTGATGCTAATTATGATAAGTATTTTCAACTACTGAAAGACGCTGAGCGTGAGTTGTATCCAGGATGTAAGAACTTTACGAGGTTGTCATTTATAGTTCGTCTTCTACAGCTGAAAGTGATATATGGGTGGAGTAATACTTCGTTTGACAAGTTGATGACTTTGTTGAAAGAAGCTTTCCCAGAAGGAGAAACTTTACCGGCATCGTATTACGACGCCAAAAAGTTTAGAGAGTCGTTGGGGTTTAACTACATTAAGTATGATGCCTGTCCAAATGATTGTATGTTGTATTGGAAGGATAAGAAAGATGCTGAACAATGTGACTTTTGCAAAGAAGAGAGATACAAACCAAGGGATCCGAATAATGAAAAGGGAAATTCAAAAGAGAAGCGCATTCCGCGCAAGCAATTGCGTTATTTCCCTGTCAAAGAGAGGTTACGAAGGTTGTTCATGTCTGCAAAGACAGCATCACTAATGCATTGGCATGCAGAGAAGCTGGCTACTGATGAGTTACAAATGCACCCTGCTAATTCAGTAGCTTGGAAGAAGTTCAATGCAGACCATCCCAGTTTCGCCCTTGATCGTAGGAATGTTAGACTCGGCCTTGCATCTGATGGTTTCAACCCATATCGGACATTAAACAGCACGCATAGCATATGGCCTGTTATACTTATAAACTTTAACTTGCCACCAGAGGAATGCACTAAGCAGTCTTCAATGATGTTGTCTCTGTTGATAGATGGACCGAAAGCACCAGGAAATGATATAAATGATATTGATGTTTACTTACAACCATTGATTGAGGATTTGAAAGACATGTGGATTGAAGGTGTGCCTACATACGATGCAGATATTAAGCATACGTTCCAATTACGTGCAGCACTTATGTGGACTATTAATGACTTCCCAGCATATGCCAATTTGTCTGGATGGAGCACAAAAGGAAAATTGGCATGCCCATCGTGCAATCAAGATACAGATTTCCTACGGTTAAAATATAGCCGGAAGTTCTCGTATGCAGGACACAGACGATTTTTACCGACTAGTCATGCCTTTCGGAAGGACTCTCGAAATTTTGTTAATAAAATAGAAAAGAGGGAAGAACCTCCTCGTTTATCTGGAGAAGATGTCTTCAAGCAGGTGGAGCATGTTGTAAACGATTTTGGTAAATATGACAGGCCAAATAAGAAGCGGTCTCATGATGAGCTCGAAGATGATTCTGATGAATTGCCTTTGAATTGGAAGAAGCGTAGCATATTCTTCGAGCTTCCATACTGGAAGTACAATATGTTGCGACACAATCTCGATGTTATGCATATCGAGAAAAATGTTTGCGACAGTATAATTTCCACGTTGCTTGGTGTGCAGGGAAGAACCAAAGATACCTTAAATTCAAGACGAGACCTAGAAGATTTACGTATACGAAAGTCGTTGCATCCAGTAAAAAAGAATGGCAAAGATGTTTGTCCACCAGCTGCATTTACATTAAGCAATGAGCAAAATGGGCATTTTCTCCAAGTGCTAAAAAATGCCAGATTTCCCGACGGCTATGCCTCTAATATTTCTCGATGTATTAATTTGAAGGAGAGAACAATTCAAGGATTAAAAAGCCATGACTATCATGTTCTCATGCAAAAATTGCTACCCATTGCAATAAGAAAGGTGTTGCCTAAACATGTTGCCAAACCATTGATTGAGTTGTGCACTTACTTTAGACTTCTATGTTCTAAAGATATGACGACATTAGATGTTGATAACATGAAGGAACGAGTAGTATTGACCCTTTGTCATCTGGAGAAGATATTCCCGCCATCCTTTTTTGATGTGATGGTGCATTTGACCGTACATTTAGCGGATGAGCTCGCTATTGGGGGAAGTGTTCACTTCAGGTGGATGTATCCCATCGAAAGGTATGTATGTTGCATATATACTTTTTAACTGTGTAAGTACATTGTTTGTAATAATATGCCCTGTGTTTTAGGTTTTTACGCATATTGAAACAATATGTGCGGCAAAGACATCATGTAGAGGGATCAATTGCGGAAGGATACTTGGCAGAGGAGTGCCTAGTCTTTTGCAGTCGATATTTGGGAGATAACATTGAGACAGAGATGAATAGACAAGAACATAAAAAGGAATATGGATTAGGGGAAGGTAAACAGCATTTTCTTGACCACAAGGAGCGCGAGCAAGCTCACAGATATGTGTTGGCGAATATACCGTGCGTTGCTCCGTTTCATGTGTAAGTGATTTCTACGTGTTATTTTATAATTCAGTGTCTTGAAGGGGGGCTTATAAGATGTGTTTATACTGTGACGAGGCAGCATACACATCGACCACCTTAGAGAGCAATTTCCTCAACTTTCTCACATGAGAATAATGAGAAAGCACCACGACGAGTTTACCGGCTGGTTTCGTTCGTATGTAAGTATAACACTGAAAATATTTTCTATAATTATAAACGTTAACAGCATTAATAGTCTATTATGTATTTATCTAATTACAGGTTCGAAACGCAAAAGAAAACAATGACATTACAGAGGAATTGAGAGTTCTTAGTCATGGACCAAATACATGGGCAGTGAGTTACAAACAAGGGTGCATTGTGAATGGATTGAAGTTCCATACTAAGTCTTATGGTGCAGGACTGAAATGCCAGAACACTGGAGTCATGCTAAATGCTGATGTACAAAGTTATGCCAGTACAAGCGATAATCGCCCAGTTGTTGGTGGACTAAATTACTATGGAAGGTTGACACATGTCATGGAGTTATGTTACTCCATTGAAATTAAGTTCTTGATGTTCAAATGTGAGTGGGTGGAAAATCGATACGGGTACAAGAAAGATGAATTTGGATGCACGCTTGTAAATTTCAATCATCTTATGTACAAACAAAACAAAATATCAGATGAGCCATTCATTTTGGCGTCTCAAGCTCGGCAAGTTTGGTATGTAGATGACGACCCTAATGAGAAAGACTGGAAGGTTGTGGTTGAAATGAAGCCAAGGGGTCGGTACAACATGCAAGGGCTGGATACGTCAAATGTTGATTTGGTTGAAGAATTGAGGACATGTCCAGAAGCTGAGCCTTTTAATGCACAAAATTTAGAATTGGAAGTAAATGATGCTGAAGACGATGGAGCTTATGCAGCAGACATCAATGAAGATAATATGAATGGCGATGGTTTCCTGAACTTAGAGGAATTAGTGATTGGCGAAGAGGACAACGTCGACATCGACTCTAATTATGACAGTGATAGTGTGACTGATGAATCAGATGAAGATGATTTGTAGCAGTTTAATTGATGTGGTCATTTTTTCTTTAGATTATTTAGATGATACGAGAAATTTATGATTTATATTTGACTGGACCTTTGTGACTTCGTGTATTTATAGCTGCCTTGTGATATTTGTGATTTTGTTATGTTACATAATGTTGATCTATGCACTACTAGTTGTTGGAGCTTCGCATATCCTTACAGGTTACTAATGGCCAGAAAGCGAGTTGCAGCATGTCCTGGCAGAAGCATGGAAGCACCTCTTACATCAGCCCCAGCATTGACGACAACAGGTCCTGGAGTGCTGCCACCTACTACTACATCAGCCCCAGCATTGACGACAACAGGTCCTGGAGTGCTGCCACCTACTACTACAGCGCAGCCACCTGCTTCTACTGCACGGCCACCTGTTGCTGCAACGCCGCCAACTGATAGGCCGTCATCGACACCAGCACATAATGTAGGTGAACCAAATATTGATTCCCTATCATTTGAAGGTACGTACTATTGAAAAAATTAAGAGAGTTTTCTTGTTTTTGTTGATTGTATGTTTATTCAAACTAGCTTTGGTCCAAAAAATGATCTTTATTACAAAATCATCTATATTGCAGGTACAAACTCAGATGACATTACTAGTACTGGAACTAAGCGCAAGCGGTCGTTTTCCAAGCCATATAAAGCATGGAACTCAGGGAAGCCAATGGCGGCACTTCAATTCAATGAATATTGGCAGCCAGTTGGGAAGGAGGCAACAGCGAAATTTCAGAGCCAACTCGGGTCTTTGGCCAGAAATGGGGAGTTGTTGCCCCTAACCAATACTTCTTGGAAGAGTCCAGATTTGGACGAGGGTAAGGAGCGTGCATGGGACCTTATTAAGGTATGATAAGTGACCCAGATATGATATTCTTATGATTTTAGTAAAATCCTAAATGTTTTTCAAATCACTTACTAATTTTAATGTTATTGTATGATCAGAAAAACATAAATTGTCCAGAGGAATTTAAGCAGCGGTGCTTGCAGTCCTTGAATAAGAAATGGAAGGATTGGAAATATGCAGTTCACCAAGAGTACTTGAAGTACGACAACGACGAAGATAGGTTGGCAAACGTCCCGGAAAGGGTTTCTCCCTCGCAATGGCCGACCCTTGTGAAATGGTTTGCCAGCGAAGAGGCAAAGGTGCAGTTAATTAAGTAGAAATAATATCTCTCTTTACGAAATTGATTTGCTAATTTTATTTTCTCGACATCGTAGTTCCATTTTGTAACTACATATGTCTGATGTTTGCGTAGGCAAGGAGTATAACGAACAAGGATAATAGAAGTCAACAGGATGATCCTCATAAGACTGGGAGGACAAGTCACGATGTAATCCGACATCAGGTACATGTTCAAAGTATTTTTGAAATGTTCTTGAATCTGTATACATGGCTTTTCATTCTGTTCCGTTTCTTCAAAATGATCCTTCTAATCTGTTCAGTTAGTTTCACTGTGTTCAGTTGCTGGGATTTTCATTGTTATGATTTTCAAAATATTAAATTAAAATAATAACTCAGGTATGCCAGATTATGTTAGTAAGTTGCCATGTTAAGATAATATGTTTTTTTATCGATGAGTTGCTGAAAAATTACTCCTATCTTGTTTCACCATTTCAGCGCCATATTTCACCGTCGAACGTTTCACTATATCAGCGCCATATTTCACCATCAACTACTACAGCAAAAGGTGGGGTTATGCAGCCATCAGAATCTCAGGTATGTACGCCCAGTTGTGCTATTATATACCCTTCGTCTGCATCTCCATATACGATATATTATTCTCTAACTTGACTATTGTCATATTTTGTTGAAATATATTTATGTTTTCTGTTTAAAGGGAGAGTATGTTGTTATATATTCATGGAATGAGCCGAAGGTTCAAGTGGCTGTTGGGAAAATCATCTCCAAGGACCCTAACAAAATGGTCGACAACATCAGAGTAGGTGAAGGAAATGTCGAAGTACTTGTCGAGAGCTTAGTACAGCCTAGCTTCCCATTATTGTACGAGAGGCTCGATGCTAAGACAATTCATGATGCGCTGAAGAAGACCGTCATTTGGCCAATTTGTGAGGTATGTACAAACAAATGTCTTAAAATCCCAATCAACTGTTTAGGCTGAAGTTGAAATTGTTTATTGATTTGTGTATGCATGTAATCTTATTTTGCAGTTACGACGTTCTGTGACTCGACAGAGTACTAATTAGAAGTCTGTCATATCATGCTGGTGATTGGTGAGTTATTGTCCTTGAAATATGATCTAATGCATGTATATATGCCTGATACAGTATTGGTTAAGCTAATGCATATATGTTTTCTGATTACACTACCATAAGTATAATACAGTGATCATGTTGACTATGCCAAGAAGTATTATTAGAAAATTAAAAAACAAAAGGGTAAAACACACTGGAACATTCTTTACCTGCAGTCACCATCGTTGTTTCCTGTCAATTTAGACGATTGGTTCCAAGTAATATCAAATACTGGAAAGTATATGATATTCATTGGTTTTTGCAAATTCTGCGGCCAACAACTTCATGTTTCCAGGCATATAAGCAGTATTTTTGTGATTTATTCATGAAAGTGGCATATGCTGGGTACTTGATTGTCTCTATCAGAGTGTTGATTTGGATTTCAATTGGGTTAACCAAACTATAAAAACTCTTCTCCCAAGCACAACAATTATTTCGGTGTTTTTTTTTTCTTTCTATATGTCGTGTTCATGCTGTTAAATCCAGATCACATAGAAGGTATAAGCAGATAATCAATTTTAGAGTAAAAGACACTTTCATCCCCTCTAATTTGACTTGTTATGGAGGTGGCAGCAGGTGGTGTCGTGGTGATGGAGAGTTGTTGTAGTTTGTCGAGGGGAAGGTGGTGGCGGTTGGTGTAGAGTGGCAGCAAAGGTAGCTGGTCGTGGGGAGTGTTAATAGTGGCAGCAGTTGTTGGCGAAGGTTGTGGGATTGTTGCAGCAGCTTGTGATGCGGAGAGGCGGTGTTGGCAGCTAGTGGTGGGGACGTGGTAGTAGTGGGTGGAGATGGTGGGGTGTTACTGGTAGGAAAGAACAGAGAGGTGCGCGAGAGGTTGGGTTTAGGTGTGATTTGGTGTGATTTGGACTGCAGACAAACGGAGAAGGGAGGGAGAGGAGTAATAGGAACGCGGGGAGTGAACCAAGTCACCATTTTGCGGACAAATACTTAAATTCCAATGCAGTTTGGGTGATTGTTGGTTTATTATGCTTCCAAAAAAATCATTATATTCTCATGAACCATTATATTCTCAGATTTGTGATTGTTGGTTTATTATCGTCCAAAATAATCCGGTTCCACACATTTGTCCTTTACGTACGTAACAGTAATAATGTTTTTTTTTATTCTCTTTTCTTGCAGGATTCTTAACTGGAAATCTTCAAGTGGTTCTCTGGGAGATGTGATCCAATCCGCTACGCTTTTAGTTAATTATATTAAAGACTGTGTATTGTGATCTGACTTTTGCTACAATTAGTTTTCAAGTTTAGGTGGTCAGACACTTACAGTATTAGGCTTGTTTTGGTGCATGTGAATGCTTGATGTTTATTTTGAACTTAATGTTTATAGCTAGTTAGGTTGGATTTTGACAATGTTTGAATATGTTGATTTTGGCCAAGTATAGCTTTTGGTGCAAAACAGCTGAGATATGTGCAGGTGGAAACTGAGAATTGCAATTTAAAAAAAATATTTTTAAAAAAATTGCCGGCGGTTTTAACCGCCGATAATATAAATGAGATATGGAAACAAGGGCGAATATTGTAAACCGCGGGAAAAAAATACGACGGTTTGGGAGCACTAAAAAGACGGTTCGTTAAACCGTCGGAAATATAAAACGGCGGCAACAAACCGTCGTATCGGAATTTAACCGGCGGAAGTGAACATCCGTCGTTTACTTTTAAATAAGCGACGGTTTAAAAGTAACCGCCGTTATATTTATTTACGGCGGTTTTCCTCCGCCGGTATATTTTCCCGACGCCGAGTTCAACGGCGAAGGGTAAACCGCCGTAAAAGCCGCCGTTTTATTATTTCGCGGCGGTTTTACCTGTTTTTGTGGCGGTTTTATTCCGCCCTATTTTATGTAAATTTCTGTAGTGGGTCATACGGTTAGCATCTACTTTCGAGCAGTACTTGTTGCGGTTTTGCGCTTGCAAGGGTTGTTACTAGTACAGCCGGAACCAATTTCAGAGAGCGAGATCGAACCTAGGTGGAACATCTTCCAGGTAACTAAAGTGTCATCCTAAACGCCTACAGTTGTAAATATTACATTGACTGGTTTTGACGTATTCTTTTGTCGATATATAATTGCTTGGGAGCTTTAGATGGGACGCATGTTAAAGTTCATGTCAAGAAATTAGATAGCGGAAGGTACAGGAATCGGAACGGGGTCCTATCTACGAACGTATTGGGGGTTTGTGATAGAAACATGAACATTATATATGTGTTACCTGGTTGGGAGGGATCAGCTGCTGACGGTAGAATATTGAAAGATGCCATTACGAGACCGAACGGTTTGAGAGTACCCACAGGTTAGCTTATGACATTGTGTTGTAGTTTTATTAATGTTTGAGCAAATAAAAATTACTAACGAATTAACATAAAATTTCAGGATGCTATTACTTAGTTGATGTCGGGTACACGAACGGGGATGGGTTCTTAGCACCATATAGAGGTAGGCGATACCACTTGGATGATTTGGCGGGGAACACACCAGTTAACAAGGAAGAGTACTTCAACATGAAACATTCCCGAGCGCGAAACGTCGTAGAGCGATGCTTTGGGTTGTTGAAGATTAAGTGGGCCGCTTTGCAGAAGGCCACTTACTACCCCATTCGAGTTCAAGGGAGAATTATTATTGCATGCTGTTTAATTCATAACTTGATTCGTCGAGAAATGGCGGTTGATCCATTGGAGCACTTAGTTCCTGAAGACTACGTCGCAAATCCTGAAGACGGAAACAATGAGGATTTAGATACTGAATATGTAGATCGTGTAGAGTCGACCCCTCAATGGACAGCTTGGCGTGATACTATGGCTCATCATATGTACAATGATTGGAGGGTTAGGAGGGGTCTTCAACCCGTCGATTAGTGCGTAGTACCTTTATGTGATATTGTAGTAGCGGATAATGTGTTTTATTGGGATTGTTTAACATTTAAGATTGATAAGTTTATTGCGTGAACAATTGTGGTTTAGGAAATCATTTATTTATTTGAGTTGTTTTGTCATTTATATGCTGAATATGCTTGCAATCATGAATTTTTATAAACATAAAAAATAATAAGATGTTGAATATGTTTATAACAATTGTGGTGATTCAAATTTGTTTTTGTGTACTTGTTTTTGTTAATTTTTATTAATTTGTACATGTTTACAGATGGATGACGAGCAATTCTTGGAGACGGTTGGATTTGAAACCCACCAAAGCGATAAGGAGAAGGCTCCAACCAAATCTAGTGGGTCTAGAAAGGGGAAGGGAGATAAGGGGAAGGCTCCATCCAAGGCTGATGGAGCGTCTAGAAGAGTTTGGACAGTAAAGGAGGAAGAGTTCCTACTAGATGCACTATTGGATATGAAAGTTAACAACAACTTCTATACCACCAAAGGCGGCTTCAAATCGGGTTATATGGTCGAGGTGGAGAAGAGGATGGTCAGAGCCTTGTCGGGTACTGACATACGTGCAAGACCCCACATAGAGTCGAAGTTAAAAGTTATGAGAACCAATCATGGGACTGCACAAACCTTGCTTCGTGCATTACTGGGTACACTTGGAACGACGAGGAAAAGATGATTGTGGTTCCGAAAGAGGATATTAATGACTTGTGTGCAGTATATTTCCCTAAAATTTTATTTTCTCTTACAATGGTTAAGAATACGTTCATATTATGTTTTATTTCCTTTTATAATGTTTAATCTGTCATGTGTTCTTTTTTGTAGCGCGTCGACGACAATATTAAGTATGTGGCTAACAAACCTTTGGTGCATCTCGAGAAGTGGACTGAGATATGGGGGAAAGATCGTGCCACTGGAGAAAATGCCGAGGGGCCAGTCGATGTTGGGGATCTCCCCATGCCTCGGGCTAGTGAGAATATGGATCCCGACATGGCTGAATCTGCCCCCAGTCGAACCACGTCAAGAAAGAGAAGTCGGGACACTGAGGATGATATGTTTGCGACTATAGGCTCAGAGCTTAAGGGAATTGCTACTGGAACGAGGGATGCCGTTGGTGCGATTACTGCTATTGCTAATCGAATTGGGTCGGAGGTTGATGCTCGGGAGCGTCGAGGGATTATAAACAAAGAGTTAGAGAAACTCAATATTTCTCGGGCTGAACGTCTCAAGGTGGGCATGATCATCATAGAAAAAAGAGAACTTGCTGACATGTTCCTAAGTCTCAATGACGATGAGGACCGCCTGGAGTTTATCAAAATCTTGCTAAAGGATGACGAGTGATGTTTGGCATTTGTGGGTTTTACTATGATTTCTTAAGTTGGTAACTTTATTTTGGGGATTCCATAACTATGTGAACTAGCTCAACGTTTTGGTGCATTTGTTTTGGAGGAGGTATGTTTTGACAACTATTATTTGGGATTGCATAAATTTATTTGAGTATGTATGGGTGAGCAAAAATGAAGACATTTTACTGTACTTGCTGAAATTTCGTTGGTTTAGTTTAACTTGTTTATTGTAGGTTTTGTAACACCATGTCAATAATGCCAATAAGTACTAGTAATTTACACTCCATATTTTGCTATGGCCATGTTGTATCCATGAACATTTGTTATTTTTGCATGTTGGTACAAGTTTATTTCGCGTATTAGTATGAGTAATGACACTCCCTTGACAAAATTGTGAATGAATCGAAAACACAGTTATAATGTGATCGGCGTGTGTATTTAACTATTAATGCGAGTAGACGAGATCAATATTAGTCAACTTATCCAACATACGGTGACAACGTCTCTACTGTGTAAAAAAAAAGAGCAATAAAATAAATAACATAAATACTGATTCATATTGTATACACTTTTCTGCATCAATTTGAAATATACAATCTTTTATACGAAATAACAGCACTGGGGGTATTACAGTCATTTTGGCACATGTTATGCTTCATATCCTGCATCATATCCGACAGCACCCACACACAGACAGACAGCATATCTTATCAGGGCTTATCAGACAGCATTCATATCCTTGCTCGTATCCCAGCATAAGCCTTATCCCTACATACCATATCCTCTACCCGAACGAGGCCTAAACATTTTGAGTAGCATTAGATTTAATGCAGGTCTAAAATCATTTATCCTGGAAACCACAATTAATTAACCACCAGTAAATACTACAAAATTCCTTATCTCGCATATCCCATTCCGTAATGATCGATCATGTGCGAGTAATTCATTTTATACTATCGTAAAACTTTTATAAATTAATACTCGATAAATTAATAACCTCAATAAAATTAATGATTTGTTCAGTCCCAACTTGGGACCAGTACAAAATTGAACTCAATCGATAAAATAATAAGACAACAACTTTTTTAAAATCCCACTATACATCTATTGATCCCAACGAAATTATAAATTAATAATTACTAAAAGAATCCAAATTCTAAGTAAAAAATGAATCTACAAACCATTGTTTTTTGTTGAACTTCAAATCTATATTAAGTTCATCTTTAAAATCTCTTCATTGCACTTAAAAGTAGGGGCATTGTCTTCTCGTGTTGCAACAAAAAAATGTGAAGAGTTGTTGCCGCTTCTAACGCTTCTTTCCGAGTGACCGGTTCAAAAGCTTTTGAATCATCCTCAACATTGTTATCGACCGGAATTTAAATGGTAACCGCCACAATTTCTTCAATGCTTTGAACCTCGTAACGTTCATTATTTTCACCAGGATAATCTAGCTAGTGATTCACATCCATTTTGTGCCGATAACGCATATCCGTAATGAAGTTGTCAACCTCATAAATTTCTTCTTCATAATTTACATCGTTTAAATCATGTGAGCCGGTTGGATTCGTCGAACAAAATTTATAGTTTCAAAAATTTGCGACGGCCTATTGTTGCACATTTCTCCAAGTTGCAGCCAAATTGATAGCTCTAAAACATTAATCTTGTCCGGAGAAGACATGTCTCATAACGTGCCAAAATCTAACTATATAACCTGATACGGTAGTACATTTTAAAGACTCTAATTATCCCAGCATCACATGTTTGAATTTCTTAAGTCATGTTTGGCGGTAGAAAAAACAATTCAATGTTTTGCAACCAATTTAAAGGTCATACCAAAATCTCTTTAAATTAATAAGTTTTTAGTTTAACGATATAATAATATCTCTTTAAATTAATATTATATCCCGGTCCCAACAATAGTTGGTTTTACCTGCATTTTATGCATGTTTCTTAATTACTACAACTATATACTTACTAGTAAGTTGAATAGTAAAAAGAGTGCATTTGAGTAATTTTACTAAAGGGAGTATGGATGGATTATCAGAGATGATCTTGACTTATCCTGGCTGCAATATTACCCAAATTTTCTGTTAGGCTTAATTACTTAATGCATACCTCCTGTTTGCCGAAATTATCATATTACAACCCAAGTTCTAGAACTAGATGATTGGATCCCCCATTTGTAAAATAATACGTCAATGTCAAACTAGGAACGAAATTAAACCATCAAATTCAAACACAACGAAGGTATTTTCATAAAATTCACATCGTCTATGATACAATCACATCACATTGTTTCAGATCATGCCCTTCGAGTACATTAATTTTGTGATGAAATTTCGTTCCCAGTTGTACATTGACATATTTTTTGCAAATGAGGGCTGCAATAGCTAGTTCTAGAACTGTGGGTTGCAATGTGATAGTTTCGGTAAACTAGAGGTATGCATTAAGTAATTAAGCCTTTCTGTTATTACTTGTTTTTAGGAAAGGGAAACTTCCCAGGAGATATCGATCTGGAAGGATTCTTTTTTTTAAGGGGAATTTGGAAGGAACTTTGAGTAGCTTTTTACATTATATAGTAAAGTTTCAAAAGGAAGAAAATTCTGGAATGGATGGAGTGGACCGGAATAAGAGAGATGATATTCTTCTTCTAATCTCTTTTTTATTCTCTGTTCCCTACTGGGCTCTGAGGTCTTGGGTTGGTCTTTTACCGGAGCTTGAGAGAATGGTTATGGGTCTCGGGTTAGTAGAGAAGGGTTCTGCGATTTTGTTGGCAGCGAAAATGGAGGCGGAGATGGAGGGGTTTCTGGCGAAAGTGAAGAGAGAGGGTCGGAGATTGAGGAACGGTAGACTTTTGGGTGATTGAGGTCGGAATTAATGGAGGTGAAGGGGGTCGGTTCTGCTGTTGGTGCGGTGATGGCTGGGTTGCGGGCTGTTGTGTTGGGTATTGGGTTTGTTGTGGAAGATAGTGGTGATGGAGGGCAATACCAATTGATTTTTTGTTTTGTTGCAATTGGGTTTTAATTTAAAATGTAATTGACTATTAGTTTTTAACTTAATGTATAATTGACTAATATACCCCTAAACAAAAGGACGCAGAAGACAAAAACTACCGTTAAGTCACTTTTTTAATGGAAAATCACCTAGTTGTTAATTGATTACGAAATGAAACATTATGTATTAAATAGATAGTTTCTAAACTGGGGGCGGTACATGAATTATCATGTCATACTGAAAGTAGGTAATAGATAATTTGCCCAATATTACTTTAAGGAATACAACTGAAGAAGTAGCAGAAGTGGTAGCAGAATTGTGCATAGTGAAACAAGTATTCATCAAATAGGTCAGGCATCTTTATTTATATAACATTTGGAGGAATATTTATCATAAAATATATATATTCTATAATTTTATACATAATCAAGGAAGAAACATTATTTTGTGCTAGTATCATGTTTATACTTAGTGTAATGTATCAAATAACGGTGGCATGCACATCCAGCATAGAATAATCAGGTTTCGAATTATAAAGAAATTACCAAGAGGATTTGCTCTTAGTAGTTCTACTAAACAAGCAATTAATGAGATAAAGTAGACGGTACCCCGCGCGAATGCGGGGCAGCGTTTCTATATTGTCCATGCATATTGATATGGGATAGCATTGATATTCACATATCAGAAGATAAATGCTACAAGTTCCCATGATTTCACCAACATCTTCTCACATAAAGTAAGAGCATTCGTCTTATTGCTACCAGTATCCCCGGGGACATTGTTCATACATAGCTCAATGTCATGTAGTGATCTGCCGAAGAAGTGTGTAAACTGAAAAATTTACATTAGTAAACTGGAATTCATGTAACTATAGTGCCAGTATATATTCAAATGCCTTTGTCCTACAACATAAAAAATTACACATGAGAAATCGGTCAACTTGGCTATTTCTATTCATTTTCATGACGCTAGACTAACATGATTCAAAGGCTCTTAGGCCTTCAAACTTATCCGTTTTCTCTTTATTGCTCTTTGTGAAGGTTGGTTGGTAGAAGTCAGTTCGCCCACCAAGAAAAGTTATTCATCTTCATCCGTCTTTATAATCTAAAAGAATCAAAGAGGGAAGTCGGTATATAATTTCATTCAAGGATCTTTTTGGCGAACAATGGTTGAAATAGAGTGTAGGGACCATGTAAGGGACATCCTTTATCTTAACAATTTCTCTTAACAATTGCGGCTTTTCTTGTTCTAGACGTGTTTTTCCCCTCTCGTGATGCTTGGGCTGAACTTCGGGTGAGTTGTCAGACATGACACCATCCTGCATTTCTAGTACAAAATGTAACTTTATAATTCTCAGCCATTTAGATTATGGACTAAATGAAACTATACTAACACGACTGAAGGGCAGGAAGGATCTATCACATAAAGATCTACAACATGAATTATAGCGGAAGATTCATGTGTTTACCTTGTCTTCCTAAGCTCCTTAATGCAGCGGATGATCGGTTGTTGCTTGCTTTCACGCGCCTCCTCCTTGATCTTGCTCCCACCAATCTAGTGTGAATCTCGAGGACGAACACTGATTTCCACACCACGTTCCACCTCCTTGGATGAAGTTGGAGAGAGACTAGGGTTCTCTACAACTAGTATGAATCTAGACAGAGTAACTTTATTCTCTGGAATAGCCATTAGCCTTAGCATTATAGCACTATAGCACACCATAATGTGTAGGAGGCTGCCTCCTTATATAGGCAAAACTTCTCCTAGGTTTGCACATAAACCCCTAGGGTTTGAGCCATAGCTACTAACCCCTCTAGTTTGTGCATTAGTGCAACTAACCCCATAAGCTAACATCTCCCACTCGCACAGTGGGGTTGCACAATCCATCCAGTCTCTATCAATCTCCAACTTTCTATCATCTACAAAAGAGTATTGTGTGGCCGTGGCGTGTGACCAGTGAGAGTACCTGCATTTCGGGAGATCCGTACACCAAACTCGTATAGCCAGCATGAGAAGGCACCCTCTCGGGAGATCCACATACCAAACTCGTATAGCCAGCGCAGGAAGGCACCCTTAAAACATACAACAGTAATAATGCTCTTCGTAACTCTCGTATTCCCCAGATTCCTCCGATTGTCATCTCGTGGATCATGAGCACCTGACTTGTCCCGAAGGCCATGCTCCAATGAGTCCACATCTCCTCTATATTTTCATATCCTACATGATCCCATAAGATCTTGCAGGTGGGCCCAATGAAGATAATAAAGAGCGATGCAACGAGAATCTTTCCTTACATACATGTGTCACTCAAATTCGGCTCAACTGCTTTCCCAGCAGTGTCCGGAAGGTCGAATCATCCATAGCCGTAAGGTGTCACGCCAAAGTAGCATCACCGACCCGCCTCCTCATGACACAGACGTAAGTACAAAGGGTATACAGTGTCAATCACCTTTATGTGATTGACGAGGCTCACACGATGAGGAATCTCAGGGACTAATTCTACTCATCACCTCATGGTCACTCATAAGCGCGCGTTATTCAAGGGGGAATATGCGCCATAGTGTTTAGACTATGATCAGAGCGCATGTCTTATCCTTGCAAAGGACCACTATGCAGATGTCTATCCGGTAGCCCTTATGGCCACCAGCCCGAGTGCTGCGATGTCACACTATTGTGAACAATTATGAGCTCTCGCATCTGGCTTCTTCTACACAGACTGTTCATGGTTCGGGGTAATAACCATGTTCGATTGGCCATAACCAACCTCACCTTGGAACTTATTTCCAATGCGACAGTTGAATCCGTTTGACAGGCTCCTAGCTCTACTGATAGACATCAAGCTCTTATCATAGGCCATATGCTCATATGAAGAAGGCATCTCATATCATATCGCAGGCTTTCAGTGCTTATCGGGATTCTGTCTCATCTTCCGCCACACCCAGACATATCCAGGATATTGCGAAGGCGGTCGCTCGTGTGAGTGAGCCGACCTAGTGTCTGTGTGACATGCTCTATGCTAGTACAGGAAATGTAACATATCATACATGTATCAAAACAACATGCTGCTTAAAACAAATCCAATTAAAATCCAGTCAATCAATGTCTTGTGTGCTCATCAATCATATTGCTAATTATCGACAACCAAGTCCCAATTCTCTAAAGAGATCCACAAGGACGACTCTCATGTGGTTTAGGAATGGGATGAGCCAACATCCTGGCCCATAGTCGATCCACTCCAGGATTACTCTTTAGGTAGTTATTTCACCTTTTGCGAAATAGTACCCTCGACTATGTGTTTGTCTTTACCGCAATGTTATAGCCGTATGCTAACACTACTCATGGTAATGGGTTTTTTTATAGCTCATAAGCTTACAAGAAACCCTTTTCGGTCAAACATATTTCTGCCCTATGGCAGAACAGGCAATCGTGCTTCGCTTCCATGGTCAATGGAGCGGTCCAATACGATCATGCAACACTTATATTGCATTTGTTCCATGCGAGTCTATCATCGAGCATGGACGATAGCCTGAGTCGGATCCAAGTGCATCTAGGTCCCCACCCTATTTAGCATATGTGGCTAACTAGTCGAAGCATCATCTTCGCTAGATATAGCACGTGATCCATCATATAGAGTATCCTGGTTACAATCTTGTGTCTTAAATTGGAATATCCTGAAATCCAATTCTTCCGATTGCATAGCGTTCGCTAGGTCAGAATATACACCATAGTGCATATAAGACTCCTTCTGCATCAGGCACTCTGGTTATCTGGTCATTCTTATATGGTGTCTTTTAGGGCACATGCCTAGGCTCGTAAAGTCTTGCGCTGAGCTACAGGAGTACAATTACTCCTTAGGGGACTCGAACAATCCCTAAGCTCCACTAGCAAATAGTGTGTCATCGATATTAAGTGGACTTGATCATCAACTCTCTACTAGTAAGAGTGATGCACAGCGGTTTCCGTTTGTTGTCGTAAACATATAGTAAACGATCCCTGATGAAATACAGCTGTCCAGAGGATTATATAAGATCCCATATGGACTTAAATAGCTTGCACACGTTTTGTGCATTTGACCTTAGTCACCTCTAGGATTTCTCCATTGAGAAATTCAGTCGTCACGTCTATCGAGAATGGATCCACAACTATTGATACTACCAAGCGAATCAACGTAATCCTTATTACCCAAAGCCTTGGGAAGGATACCTCGTTGAACCAATGCAAATTCGTCGGATCGACTCAAACTCGTCGATGTCTATCCTCAGAATGAGTGTAGACTTATTCGCTTCTACGCAAGTCGTATGCCTTTCCACGCTTCCATCTGGGTCTCTGATTGACCTTGAAAATCCATTGATCTCCAATAGTCTTCCATCCAGTCGGATAGTCAACCTAGTTCTTAAACTTGGTTGGCCCTTTATAGAATCTAATTTATCCTGTAAAGCTTACTATTCATTCTTCATAATTAGGGAACGATAAGGCATAGTATTCTATCCTATCGTTTATGCAAGGTGATCTTTAAGATCATCCCTTCGATCTCAAGTAGTCGATGGGGTATGCTCCTATGAGCAATTCCTTTGCATAGGAGGATCATCATTTGCTCTCATCCCTTATGGATGGGCACCCAACTTGGAAAGTCACTCCCACTGTTCAAAAGATCCTTGAGGAACTAATTCCTCATAATCAACTAAGGAACAGGGTATCTTCCAGCGGTTCCTCCATGTTCGTGGAGATCATCATCTCTACGAACATATCCCTTAATCATGGACATCTCCTATGAGAAATCATATATCTCGTGAATCCATTTTGTTATACTACTTATCGGCTGTTGCGTTTCAAATACGCAACCCCTAGAGTGCTCCGAATAGCATAAGAAGATACGTTACTCCATGAAGATACGTCTCTTCAATCTAGGGTCTAACTTCAAATTCTTTCTTGTCAGGTGATGAAACATCCTGGGACAATATCCTAGTGTGCACAAGAGATTCCGGCGGGGAGACCTCCGTGTGCACCGTGTGTAGTGGATCAAGGATCGCACAGGAAGAGTAGGGGTGTGTGTAGGGAGAGAGTAAGTCAGTAGCAATGTCTGAGAGAGAGACAGAGGTTTGGCAGAGCTTCCGCGTATGGCACTGTGTCCTCCTTTGTATGGAAAGGTTAACGATATATATATACTGGAGAACATGACCGTTGTAGTGTGGTTAATGCGCCCATTAATGGCGGCTTAATTAGCTTAACCATAACGGCACGTTCGTCCGAGTATATAGGAACCGTTATAGCACGTGGTGCGCGAATACCGGAACCGTTACGAGGTTGACCGGGTTTGACCGGATTGACCGGGTCTAGGGAGCTCGTGCCATAGATCTCTCAAAACAGTTACTAAAGGTCGCGTGCGGGCTTGGCTCGCACGCGACAGGGCTTACTCTAGCCTCCAAACCACTAAGTCCCTACAAGTCCCGTGCAGTGGTATGCGAGGGCTCTGTCTCGCAGCCCCCACATGGATCAGCTCGGCTGGTGATCCTGTGTGTATGGAGCACAATATGGTGTGCTGGATGGCTGCCACGTGGCCAAGATCTGTCATGTCAGAAAGCAGTATCTACATTAGCCCCCTTTCTGCGCGTGAAGACTCATAGCCGTATAGACTTCCATGCGCGGAAACCAACATACGCGTCGCCGCCACGCACCAATTCAAATACGGGTAAGTTCAGCCCCCCGTGCGTGTCATTATGACCTAAAACCCCTAGAGTCGTGCCGTCTGACCTTTAGGGTTTTAGGCGTGACGTCAGCTTGTCCTGTGATTGCGCGATTCGACGGTGACGGTTGCGATTCGACTATCGAAAGGACGCAACCCTTCATTGTTTTGGATAAATACCTTGTATCCCCCATTATTGCAAAGCATCACTTCTTTATCTTAAAGTGAATGGTACCCGGAGATCTTCGAGAGCAGATCCAGATAATCAATCACCAGTTCAGAACTGCAAATCGTATTCTTCAATTGTGCATATCCAAGCAGGCTTCAAGAAAACAAGGTTGGCCTCGTTTATTTTTGATTTAAAATACCAGTGTTTGCCTTGAACTGCGTTGAATCTGCAAACCCATGAAATCGGTGAAGAGGCTTTGATCTTTGAACCCGCTTCGTTTTAATCTTTCAACAATATTGGATCTTGCTCCCCAATTTCTGAAATTGGTACCGGAACTGTTCGTTTTCCTTTGCATAGATCTTGAATTCCAAAAATTAAAACTGAAGTGTGGTATTTCTCCCCCCTTTTTTCTTTCGCAGGAATGGCCAAGACAAGAGTAACCAGACCCGTCAAGGAAGATGAAGAGATACCCGACCTTCCGCAGGCCTTGTGGCGAAAAGCCCCCTTTTTAGGCGGCAAAGATTTCTACCATGCGAGGGTAAAGGCGAAGAGGATGCCTGATCCTGTTCCAGTGGAGCGATTGCTGACGTTGACTCGCCCAGTTAACTCAGCCCTGCTCGAGTGGGTTGGTTCCGAGGATGTAGTTCGATTGGGGATCGAAAACGGGCACTTCCCATACACTGCGATTTCTACTCAGGCGTTCGTCCAGAAACTGGACTATATGGATGAGTGGATTGACCACGTATTGGATCATCACGCCGAGACTCTTAATGAAGCCGGCGTATACTTTGCTATCCAGGCTATGAAGGGCGCTGCCGTGAAGTTGGATCAGTCCATGCTTCTAGACCTTCTGTCCCGTTACTCGCCTGCGACTCATACGTTCCATTTTGCTGAGTTCGAGGCTGCCCCTACGCTCGAGGACGTGCAAATGCTGTACGAGCTTTCCCCCATGGGCGAGGTAGACCCTCTGAGTCCCTTGAGGACATCCGCGGAGATTGCCTTGTACACGCAGATGGAGGAATGCCTAGCAGAGGTGAAGAAAATTTCCACTCGGTGGGCTACTACGAAGCCTCTTCCGAATTGGCAGTTGGTCGATACGTCTGCGAAGAATACCTGGAACAAATGGTTGCAGTACTTCTTCCGAGACTATGCGAACAACAGCATTACTAAGAAGCTTCTGAACGAGGACCCGGAGGCCGAGAATTACGTAGAGGGCAAGGGCTACCATTTGACTCGTTGTGCTTTTCTCTGTGCCTGGCTGTCAAGGTATCTGATTGATGGTCACCCCCATGACGGAGTCTTCTATCATGTGTTGCCGCTTGCTGTGAGGCTCGCTCTTGGCCAGAGAGTCGCACTCGGACCCTTGGTTTTGGGCACGCTGTACTATAGGCTTGATCAGCTGGTTCTGGCTATGAGGGAGTCGCGTGGCCGCCTCGATGTACTGACCTTTGTCAATATTTCCTTTTTGACAATGTGGGTGTTCGAGCGCTGGCCGTCTTATGCTCCAACTGCTCTCCAACTTGAAAAGTGGTGTCCCCCAGGCGAGACAGAAGCACGCAACAGCGGAAGAGCTGCGAGATGGTTCGGAACAGGCAACCCCAAATGCGTTTGGAGTTTGATATGCGACAAACGGAAGGAGTTTACTGCCAGGCCCTATGCCACGCATATTGAGAATGTGAGATGGTTTCCAAAGCTGTACCCCTCTAAAGGCATGGTCTTTTCAGAAGAGCTTCTCTTTGAAAGGGGACCTCATTTCCATGAGCGCTACCGCGAGTTCTTTTGCTGGTGCCTGCGAGGTTCCCTTCCTGCCCTCGCAGAGCATATTCGTGAGCTCGCGCCGAGGTATGAGAAGCTCACCGTGGACGTTGACCCCACTAGAGTTTCTCCTCAGTTTGGTTTTGATGCAGTGGCCCCATCAATCTGGCCCCAGTCCATTGTCAGAGGATGCTACAAGCGCTTGCTAACGAAGGAGTGCGAGACGGTTTTCATGAGCAATCTTCCTTTTGAGCAGCCTGCGGGAACCCGCGAGGGTGGTTGTTCCCAGAACTGGCTCGCATACTGGGTTGCCCAGCGAACGAGGATCGAGACAGAGTCGGCCGCGCAGCCGGGTAAAGCTCCCTTGATCAAGAGAAATTCTTTTCCGTTTCGCCCCACTTGCAGTCTGAGCGAGTCTGAGTATGGTTGCTACTCACTGTGGGACCGTGAGAACCATTTGTGCCCTGATTTCATTCTGAAGGAGCAGGTCGCCGCAATCAAAAAAGGCGACGCGCAAGTCGTCAGATACAGCAAGGCTTTTGCTGATGTAAGCAATTTCCTCGCATGTGTTAAGTTTTCTCGATTTCCTTGTGCTGACACTATTATTCCGTACTGTTGTAGTGTCATGTGCGGAGATTCGCAGCTGGTGATCGCTCCAAGTCACTGGTCAACACCATTGTTGCCACCAGAAGACAAAAGCAGCCATTCCGGCTCTCATGGAGGATGGACGCTGAGATTGAAACAAAGGTTCGCGCAGTCATGAATGTTTTTGCTGACTCGCTGATAGACAATCCTCCGGCTTCGTCTCCTCCCGGAGATGACCCGTCTCCTCCAGCGACTGCGGCGCCAAGAGTGAAGAGACCCAGGCAAAAGGGAATTACGATTTCTTCCCCTAGAAGCGCTCCAGCTTCTCCTCCAGTGAGGTCCCTTTCTATCAAGGACAAAGGCAAAGGTCGCATGCCCAGCAAAGTGCAGAAAGATCTCGCAGTTGAGACTTTTGTTCCGTTCAACCAAGAGGAAGAGGAAGAGGAAGAGAGGCAGGAGCCCCAAGCAAGTGATGAAGAAGAAGAAGCAACAGTTGTGATGCATGAGGAAGAATCAGGAGGTACCTCCGTCGCATTTCCTTTCCCGTCATCGTAACTTCTTTGCACTTCTTTTCTTTAAGCCATTCGTGTGTTCGCAGATGATGATGATGAGACCACCGGTGGCCTCGCGGCCAAGAGGCAAAAGAGAGATGCCCATTCCGGCATCCCAGATGATCCCATAAGCGAGGACATTCTGGCTGAGTCCCGGAAGACAGCCGCGGAGGCTGCTGAGAGAAGAAGGCGTTGGGAAGAAGAGGAGCTTGAGCGTGTGAAGCAGCGGAGCCTCGAAGAGCGGCATGTTGACGACTTAGCGCGTCCAACTGTCGAGGAAGATGAGCTTCCCGAAGAAGTGGCTCCTCATGCGGAGGAGGAAGATGAGGTTCTCGGAGAGGATGCAGCAGCCTTGGAGCAAGTCCAAGCGGATTTTGAGGAAATCGCAGGCGGCGATAAAGGTGAGATCTTCAATCTCGCAGTAACTTATAGAGATGTTATTGTGGGTGCGTTAAAGCATGGCGTGTCAAAGGCTGACATTCGCCGTTGGTTAGTAAACAAATGGGAGAACCTTCAGGTAATCATTTGAGTAATACGCATGTACTAGGCTTTAGCAACTTGAGGCAAAATCATGACTGGTTTATTCGCATCCCAGGTCACGCTCCTCTTACAGACTTGCTTAGTGAGGATACACTGATAGGGCATGGTTCCACGTCCTTAGTGTATGACGAAGATACCTCAATCCCACCTTCGCGTGGAGGTGCTTATTCTTTAGCTTTAGTGAAGATAGCAAAATAACTTATAGCGCAAGTTACCTTATATCATCGCATTCGATGTGGCAGGTCATGCTGAGGGACCTGAGCTGGAACAGAGAAGTCAGTCTTCTGCGTCCTATGTTCCGATTCCGAGCTCCCATACCGAGAAGCCCGTCGCAGTTGCTGACCACACGGGTGAGCCTCGTGAGGACATCATCGAGCTTTCCGACGATGCTGGCGCTGACACTGTGTTGATGGATGAAGATGTCCATGCTAGTGCTGAGGTGGGAAGGACAAGTGCTGCTGACGTTCTCGCATCTGAGAGCGTCCTTCGCCAAGCGACTTCGGCTGTCCCTTCGCCTTCGGCGAGGACTGAGCCCGAGGCACCTATTCCTGCGTGGAGCTTTTGGGGCTCACAGGTTGGGAATGTAGTCGCAGCTGGCGCGGCCTATATCCTTCCTCCCGACTACGAGAGATTAGAGCTCGCAGCTGATAGGAGAGTCATGGAGCGAGGGCAGTCCTCGAACAACCCGGCAGCCCGCATTCCTTCTCTTCATGAGATTCTGGAAGGAACTGGTAAGTAGAGTTTTACTGTTCGCACGTCGCATTATTCGCTTGCGAGTTTTGACATCATAACTTATCTTTGACGTCTCCTCAGGTTTGAAGCAAACCGATGTAGACTGGGTGGTTCGAATGCGTCTCTGGTACCCTCGCTCGTTTGTGAGATCTCTAGAGATCGGGCCTTTTGACAGGAGGCTGTTCCTCACTGAAGCCATCTGGATACTGGAGCAGCTGTCTGCGGCTACGCCTGCGACCATCTCGGTCCAGAGTGCTGAATTGCTATGTGGCATGTGCCAAAACCTCGTGACCAAAGTCCAAGGCAGAATGAGCTTTAAGTTTCTTAAGGACAGAGTCACGCTGATTCGCGCGGCTGTAACTTTGAAACTCGGTCACCAGAATCTCGCAGCTGAGATACAAAAGGTGGAGCAGCAGAAGCAAAGGGTTGATGAAGCTCTGAAGCTGTATCATGAGATGAATGCCAGGTGCGAGCAATTGAAGCAAGAAGTGGAACAGGTGGAGAAGCTGAGCGAGCAGTTCGCGCCCCAAGACTCCTTAATCAAGAATTTGCTTTGATTTTTCGAATTTTGCAAAAATAGCAAGGAAATAGCTGAAACATTAATGTAATGTTTTGAAACATTAATGTAATGTTGCTAGGGTTTCTCCCCCTTTTTTTTTAACAACGAACAATGAATTTGGCCGTTTTGCCCTTTTCCGGGATTTGATTGGACATTTCTGTGCATATCCAATTATGACATCAGCAATTGATTCTCTGCTTGATTTTCGCGCTAATTTCTCGGCAGATAAGCACGCTTCCGTTGGGAAGTCCATCCGAATCATGACTATCCGTCATTTATTAGGGTACGCAACTGAATCGTCGTAGCCTTTAGTAGGGTAATTGATTGTTACCGCTTTTCAAGGCGTAAGTGATTGAACTTACCCTCTTTTTGAATTTTGCTGACTCATCTTAGGCAACCGAAGAGTCCGTACAGGGTCTATATAAACCCTGTCTTTGCTATTTGGGTTTTTCATCCCAAAGATGTGCTTTGCCGTGAGTCCTTACGACTGCTGGCTTCAACGCTTGTTTTTCGTTGATTCATGGCAATTTCAGGTTTTGAATCCTGAGTTTGCGCTTTGTGCTATAGAAATAGTTTCCAAGATCCACTTTATGAGGCTTATTGCTCTTTATAACCATCATAAAGAAGATGCAGATAACATCTCATGTGTGTTCGAAGAAATTTCTTCGTGTATTATGTGTGCAGGTCATGTTTCCGGCCGCCTCGTGGCGAGGTGCAGCGCCGAAGTGACCGTGCTACCGTCTCGTAATGAACGGAGGAATTCTTCTTCAGCATCTCCGAAGAAGAATCCGTCACTTTCACGTTTGTGAGCTCGGGATGAAGAACCGTCGCGTTCATCCCCGTCTACAAGGAGCCCTTGCTCTTTGGAGCTTCTGCTTGCCTGTGGATCGCCGGAACCGGTGGTTCCTTGGGCAAATGTTATGGGGAGCATATCTGACAACGGTCTTGTCGGATAGCGGGATCTCGAGCGTATGGCTTCATGTGGCTCTTTTAGAGCAAGATCCCCCTTGCTACAGATGTTCACCCGCAGATCTGGGCGTCGCGTAGCCGGTGTTTGAAACCGGTGGGTTCATCCTTTGCAGTCCGGGTTTCCGTACTGTGTCTTTGCTGGCTTACCAGCCACTTTTCGAATGTATTGTAAGCCATGTTGGCTGCGTAGTTAGATTCGAACTTTTCGCTTGTAAGCTGCTATCTAGACAGATAAATTGTAAGTCATTTGACTCGTAATGATAAATAGCTTTCTGTATTATCTGCTATCTCTTTACAACAGAATACAATTTCGCATGCGTTTCGGCATATTTCGCCTTGCATAATGCTATGTAATTGTTTCGCATCCGCGATGTATTGATTCGCGGGTGTTTCGCTAGATCGTTCGAGATCGTATCTTCGCAGGTGTGCCATTTCGGAGGATGGGCTTGCAATTGGCCGTTGCAAATCATTTAAGATCATGTTCACAACATTGCTATCGTAACAGATAGTCTTTAGCAGATCAATTAAGATCATTAAGTGGTGCGAACTGCTATCAAAAGATAGGCTTTATTAGCGAACTGCTTGAGATCGTTTCTCGCGTAAATTGCTATCGCAACAGATAGACTTTTAGAAGATTCAGTAAGACCGTCTTGCGCATGCGTTGCCATCGTAACAGAGGCTTGGGTGATCAATTAAAATCACTTTGCATATAAGTTGCTATCGTAACAGATAGGCTTGAGAAGATCAGGTAAGATCGTTTTGTGTATAAGTTGCTATCGTAAGAGATAGGCTTTGTTGATCAATTGAGATCGCATTTGCGTTTAGCTGCTATCGTGAGAGATAGGCTTTACATGATCAATTAAGATCGCATTTTCGTTTGACTGCTATCGTATGAGATAGGCTTTAGATGATCAATTAAGATCGCATTTGTGTTGGCTGCTATCATGAGAGATAGGCTTTAGACGATCAATTAAGATCGCATTGGCGCTTGGCTGCTATCGTAGGAGATAGGCTTCAGATGATCAATTAAGATCGCATTTGCGTTGGCTGCTATCATGAGAGATAGGCTTTAGATGATCAATTAAGATCGCATTGGCGTTTGGCTGCTATCGTAGGAGATAGGCTTCAGATGATCAATTAAGATCGCATTTGCGTTAGCTGCTATCGCGAGAGATAGGCTTTGCATGATCAATTAAGATCGCATTGCATTGGCTGCTATCGTAAGAGATAGGCTTAGATGATCACTTAAGATCGCGTTTGCATTGGCTGCTATCGTAAGAGATAGGCTTAGATGATCACTTAAGATCGCGTTTGCATTGGCTGCTATCGTAGAGATAGGCTTATATGATCACTTAAGATCGCGTTTGCATTGGCTGCTATCGTAAGAGATAGGCTTAGATGATCACTTAAGATCGCGTTTGCATTGGCTGCTATCGTAAGAGATAGGCTTAGATGATCACTTAAGATCGCGTTTGCATTGGCTGCTATCGTAAGAGATAGGCTTAGATGATCACTTAAGATCGCGTTTGCATTGGCTGCTATTGCAGCGAATAAACCATTGTTAACAGTAATAACAAATTAAGTAGAGCAACATAAACGGCTAGAAATATGAACTTCTCATTTGGGAGAATTCTTTTATTATAACGCTCTCATATGGGAGAGATGGGATTACAATCCTCTCATATGGGAGAGGAGATTGCGCAAATCATAGCCACATGAGACATTAAGCACGTTATCATAAAACGTATGAAATGAGAGAAGTCAGGGATAGTACTTCTTGATCCAGCGCATGTTGATTGAACTGGGAGTAGAGGTTGTACCGTGCAACCTTCGTATGCTGCAGTAGCCACTATCGAAGACTTCTGTGACTTCGAAGGGTCCTTCCCAATTAGCTGCGAACTTTGGGTGAGTTGCTTCTCGCATGCAGTGGTCAGATGCGCGCAAGACCAGGTCTCCGACTGCGAAATCCCTTCGCTGGACTGTCTTGTTGTATGCACGAGCGATTCTTTCCTGGTACCGCTTGTTAGTCCTTTTGGCTTGTTCTCGCTTCTCTTCCAGCAAGATTAAGTCATGATCGCGTTGATTTTCATAGAGTGCATGGAAGGCCAGTCTTGCCGAGTTGACTCTAACCTCCGCAGGTACCGCAGCTTCGGCCCCATAACACAGTAGAAATGGCGAGGCCCCTGTGGGTGTCCTTGGAGAAGTTCTGTAGGCCCACAGAGCTATGCTTAGAGAGTCGGCCCACTTTTTGTGGTCGTCTGCGACCATTTTGCTCAATATTCTCAACAGCGTCTTGTTAGTCGCTTCGGCTTGCCCGTTTCCCTTTGGGTAGTAGGGGGTAGAACATATCTGCCTGATATTGTACTCCGCTAATTTCGCAGCTACCTGGCGATTAAAAAAAGGAGTACCATTATCTGAAAGAATGGTGTTAGGGATTCCGAACCTGCATACGATGCTTTCTTGGATAAAGTTGACCACAGCCAACGCATTTGCCGTCTTTAGTGGTATTGCTTCCACCCACTTGGTGAACAGCTCGGTCGCGGTAAGAATGAAATGATTCCCGTGCGACGTTGGCCGTATGGGACCGATGAAGTCCAGAGCCCATGTGTGAAATGGCCATGGCGTCCCTAGTGCATGTAGATCCACAGCAGCAGCGTGCACTAGGTTCCCTTTGAATTGGCATTCCTGGCAGCGTCGCACTTTGGTACGGCAATCGACTTTTATCGTGGGCCAGAAATATCCGATTGAGAGGAGCTGTCTGCATAATTTCGCACCTCCTTGATGCTCCACCTGATGAGAAAGGTCCATGACTTCTTGTGCTTCTCTGCCGTCTAGGCATCGCAGCAAGTTGCCCTCGTGACCTCTTCGCCAAAGCAGGTTTTCCTGTACCACGTATCGAGACGCTTTCCTTTTCAACTTTTCGGCTTCTTTTCTCGATTCGGGCACAGTGCCCTGGGTGAGGAAATCAAACAGTGGCTTCCTCCAGTCCGTGTCGTCATCGGTTAAGGCGACGAGTAGAGAGTCTTTGATTAGTGCGCAACTTTCGCACTTCCCTTGTATCAGGGCTGCAGCTGTTGACATGCCTGGCCAATGAATGCCATATCTCTGAGCCTTTCTGTAGATTGACACCTCGCTTTCTCCGCAAGCGTGTTGGTGAATCTTTTCTAACAGCTGTTGTCCCTCTTGCTCGGAGACACATCGCATGAGTATTCCTCCAGGACCCTTGTAGTAAAGGGTGTTGTCGTGGACGCAGTATCCTTTTGTGAGTGCCCAGCTTTCGCTGCTGGTGCCTTTTGCAATAGCTTGCAGAATTGCTTTCCGCCAGTCTGCGTCATCCATGTGTTCGTCGTCGCACGCATCTTCTGTCAATGCCGACGATGTTCGCACCTCGATGGAAATCCTTGCGGGGCACTTGTCTATGCTGACCTTAGACCCCAGAGTTGCCAAGGCGTCTGCGTGCCTGTTGTCTGCTCGGGGCTTGTGCTCGTACTTCACGTCGCTGAATTGTTGCATCAGCTGCTGTACTAGGGTGCGATAAGACAGGAGGTTGATCTCCTTCAAACCATATTCGCCCGAGGCTTGCTTAACAATCAGCTTGGAATCTCCCATGACTGTTAAGTTGCTTACTTCCAAAGCTTTCGCCGCACGGAGTCCCACGATGAGGGCCTCGTATTCCGCCTCGTTGTTCGTGACCGCGAAGTTGAGCTTTGCGGACATCTGTATGACTTCCCCGTCTGGCTTTGTCAAGACTATCCCAATGCCTCCGCCTTTTCTGGTTGACGAACCGTCGAAGTGGAGGGTCCAATAGGGCACGTCGATCGCGTAGATTTCAGGGCCTTCGAGCTCTTCTTCGATCACGGGTTCGTGGCTGTTGTCGGGAAACTGTGCCAACAGATCTGCTACCGCCTGCGACTTGATCGCTCTTGGTTTCACGCATGTGATATCGTATTGAGAGATGGTCATGTACCATTTTGCCAATCTCCCGCCCGGAGTAGTGTGAGTTAGCAAATATCTTATGGGGTCGCTCTTGGTGACCACCACTACTTTGTGTGATGCAAAATAGTGTCTCAACTTCTCTATCACAAAGAATAAAGCAAGGCAATGACGTTCGATGTCTCTGTACCTTGATTCAGCAGGCTGCACAATGCGAGAGATATAGTAGATGGGCCTCTCTTGGCCTTCATACTCCTGAGCCAAGAGTGCTCCTATAGATCTCCTTGTTGATGTAAGATATAGCAGAAGCGGTGATCCCAGCTGAGGCGCGATCATAATCTTTGAGGACGTGAGCAGCTCTTTCAGCTTCTCGAATGCGGCTTCATGGTCCGGAGCCCAGTTGTACGCGGCGTCCTTCTTGAGAAGAGTGCTGAAACAGCATGTGATTTCTGCAATTGCTGGGATGAACCTCCGCAGATATGACAGTTTTCCCAAGAATGTCTTCAAGGTACTTTGATTATGGGGATGCGTCATGCTGGTGATGGCTGACACTTTCGCAGGGTCAGGCTCGATCCCCTGGCGATGGACTACACATCCCAAGAACTTCCCCGAGGTCACGCCGAACGCGCATTTCATGGGGTTCATTTTCAGTTGAAAGCTCCTGCATCTGTTGAACACCTTTCGCAGGTCTGCAAGGTGATCCGCTTCATGCTTGGATTTAACCACCAAGTCATCCACATAGAATTCCACCTCTTTGTGCATCATGTCGTGGAATAGGGCCATCATGGCCCGCTGATAGGTCGCGCCCGCGTTCTTAAGACCGAACGGCATTACCGTGTAGTTGAATACCCCCACAGGAGTGATGAATGCAGTTTTCTGCGCATCTTCGGGATCCATCTTGATTTGATTGTACCCGCTGAAACCGTCCATGAAACTGAACATGCGATGGCCTGCTGTTGAATCGATAAGCAAATCGATGTTGGGCAGTGGGAAATCGTCCTTAGGGCAGAAGCGATTGAGATCTCGGAAGTCCACACAGATGCGGAGCTGTCCGTTCTTCTTCACCACCGGCACGATGTTGGCCAGCCATGTGGGATGATGATTTGGCTCTATGAACTTGGCATCTAGGAGTTTGACTATCTCCTGCTTGATCTTCATGTTAAGCTCTGGTCTGAAGCTTCTGGTGCTCTGCTTGACCGGTTTAGACCCTGGGATGATGTCCAAACGGTGCATGGTGATGCTTGTATCCAGACCTGGCATCTCATCATATTCCCATGCGAACACGTCCTTGTACTCGGTTAGGAGCTGCAGCAGTCCTTGTTCCTCTTCGCTTGTGAGGTCCGCACTCAGGAAGACTGGCCTTTTCTTTTCCTCGTTCGGGCTGAGGAACACTTCCTTTAGTTCTTGCTTATGTGGTCTTGGCCTGTCTTCCATGCATTCAGGCGCTTCTTTGAGTTTCTCGTCTGGAGTGTCTTGTGTTGGCTCTTCCGTCAGCGCAACTTGCTCGATTTGATTGATTTGCTCAGGGACATCCCCATGCCCGTGTGAGGACATCCCCGCGCACCTTCATATGCGATAGCATTTCTTCCCATTGGCATAGAAGCTCTCTATCTCCTTGCCCTTGGGGTCATGCTTTGCGATCCTCTTCAAAGTGTACACATTCTTTCGGTGATATGCGATACGTGGCGCCTCTTCGCGTGTAGGCGGCTTTTCTTTGGCATCTTCCCTTGTCACCATCACACCCGCAGGTGACTGGTCCTTGATGTCCTCCCAGAGAGGTAAAGGAGTAGGGTTGGAAGGCCCGGGTGTTTGCTCGTCTGCCATCTCAGTGAACCACACCGCCTCGCTGAGATGTGCTTCGTCCAAGTTGAACGGGTTAGTAGAAGCCGGTATCTCGATTATTCTGTCGTTCCAGATAGCTTTCATAACCTGGTGAGCCGTCGAAGGGACTGCGTCGAAGCGATGAATCCAGGCTCGACCTATAATCATGTGATATGTGGTGTTCGCGTCTATGACATAGAACTTCGCCGAGCACTTGATCTTGCCAATCTGGACGCCCAGGCGGATCCACCCGATCGTCATTCTAGAGTCGCTTCCGAATCCCACCAATGGAGATGGACGTTTGACTACCTTGTGCTCGGGGATCCCTGCTAGCTTCAGTGTGTGGAGTGGGACAACGTTGACTGCTGCTCCTCCATCGACGAATGCTCGCTTGAATTCGACGCCATTGACGATGGCGGTCACGTACAGAGGCCTCTGGTGACTCGCATCCGTCTTCTTGTCGCTGGCAGAAAAGGTCATGATCTTTTCTGTGGAACGAGACGCCCTGATGACTTTCCCGTTGGAGACTACGAGGTCCTCCTCGTAGTCCTCTGCTATCCTTAATATTGCTTTTGTCATATCAGCCCGGCACCTCTCGGAGAAATTCATCTCATCGAAGAATTTGTTGAAGCCATGCGACCCTTTCATGCGGTCGGCACGTTCATCCTCCGTGTCCATGCTATAATCTTCGTCTTGATGGACCTCAGCAATGATGGGTAGACCATCCTCTGCGACTTCCTCTAAGTCTACGATCGAGATCATGGCGACCTCTTTGCCTTTCGAGTCTGACTCCGTATGGGCAGGAAGTGGGTTGTTTCGCACGTCCTTCCTGTTGTCGCTGACGATTAGCTCGCCGTTCTTCATCTTCTGATCGAACGCGAACCTGAGTTTCTTGCACTCGGCGGTGGGATGCATGATCTTGCCGTGGTACTCGCACCACTTAGGGTCCCTCACCATCTCCTTGGAGGGTGCTTTCTCGAGCGGTGGCAGGACGCCGTCCTTGCGCCACTGTTTGCAGAGGTCACTCGCTTCCTCTACCGAGCATGGCAGAGGCGGTACATCGAAGTTCACAACCTTCGCTTGTTTCTGGGGCGAAACTGTGTTGACTTCAGCTTCGCGTCCCCGCTTGTAGCTGAACCTTCCGATCTTGTAAGTGGTGCCGCTCGCAGGTCGCTCTGGAGCGTTCTTCTTTTTCTGTCTCTCGACTATGGGCTCGATGTTCTTCGTGCATTCGATTAGTTTTGAAAACGTAGGTGTTTGCAAATTAATGAGCATACCTTTGTATTCATCTCGCATGCACTGTAGGCATATCTCCACGAGCCGGCTTTCGGGCATTGGATCTTTGCACTCCAAGGATTTCGCCCGGAATTTCTTGATGAAGGTGATCCCATCCTCCTCGCGCTTCTGATACATCCGCGAGAGATGGATCATTGTCACCTTTTCCTCCATTTGAAAGAACTTGGTATAGAACTTTTGGACCATGTCGTCCCAAGTCTTCACGGATCCGGCCTCCAATGTCCGGTACCATTTGTATGCTACGTTCCCAAGAGATTTTGGGAATTCTCGCATCAGCAGCTTGGGATCGGCTCCGTACGGACCCATGACATCAATGAAACGCATAACATGCTCATGAGCGTTCCCATTGACATCCTCGAACTTATCCCATTTGGGAGCCTTGTACCCCGCCGGGTTGGGCATGAGATAGATCTCTCGTGGAATAGGTGGATCATTGTCTAGCTTCGGGATAATGGTATCCGCGAATGACTGATGAGCCAGGATGGTGTCCACGCGCTTTTGCAAAGACGTCATGCATTCTGGAATGCTTCCCTCGGTAGTCGCCGGAGGGGTTGCCGTAGGCGGTGGCGACACGTATGCCGTCGGAGGATTGGGAGCATACTGAGTACCCGCGTTTCCCCAGATCATCGTTGGGGGAGGCAAAGGATACCGCAAAGTTGGGTTGGACGCCAAAGCCGAGGGCTGAGGAGCGTGAGCAGCAGGAGGCAGCATTTGTGCCGTTGATCCTTGAACCGAAGGCAGTTGCGCAGCCGACGGTGGAGTCTGCAGATGAGGGTTGGGAGGTGTGGCTGGTACTCCCAATCCTGGAGCAGTGGGGGTTCCTCCTCCCTGGGGGATAGCGGTGGCTGGCGGAGGATTTGGTGCGAGGGTGCCCAGAACAGCCAAGATTTGTTCTAGTTGCGCGGATTGAGACTTGAGAGCTTTCGCCTGACTTTGGACGGTAGCGTCCAAAGACTCTAGCGTCGGTGCTTCGCCGGGAGTCGTCGGAGTACGGCGGGTCTCGTCTCCCGAGGGAGTTTCGGTGGAAGGCGATCGGTTGCTGACATCATCCTTTTGAGACATGGTTGCTTTTGCCGGTAAGATTCACGTCGGGTTCACCAAAATGTGCACAAGAGATTCCGGCGGGGAGACCTCCGTGTGCACCGTGTGTAGTGGATCAAGGATCGCACAGGAAGAGTAGGGGTGTGTGTAGGGAGAGAGTAAGTCAGTAGCAATGTCTGAGAGAGAGACAGAGGTTTGGCAGAGCTTCCGCGTATGGCACTGTGTCCTCCTTTGTATGGAAAGGTTAACGATATATATATACTGGAGAACATGACCGTTGTAGTGTGGTTAATGCGCCCATTAATGGCGGCTTAATTAGCTTAACCATAACGGCACGTTCGTCCGAGTATATAGGAACCGTTATAGCACGTGGTGCGCGAATACCGGAACCGTTACGAGGTTGACCGGGTTTGACCGGATTGACCGGGTCTAGGGAGCTCGTGCCATAGATCTCTCAAAACAGTTACTAAAGGTCGCGTGCGGGCTTGGCTCGCACGCGACAGGGCTTACTCTAGCCTCCAAACCACTAAGTCCCTACAAGTCCCGTGCAGTGGTATGCGAGGGCTCTGTCTCGCAGCCCCCACATGGATCAGCTCGGCTGGTGATCCTGTGTGTATGGAGCACAATATGGTGTGCTGGATGGCTGCCACGTGGCCAAGATCTGTCATGTCAGAAAGCAGTATCTACACCTAGGTTCATCATTCTCTTGCGTGGTGACCCTTATGGTCTTCCTTTCGATGTCAATTCATCGACGGGATATGCTCCAAAGAGCGCTCCTACGCAAAGACGGTTCCTCCACATAGTCATAATCTATGATGGGCTGTTCACTAGGCATGTTACTCCCACTGTCCTGAAGATCCGTAGAAACTATTTCCTGTTGATCATTCAGGGATGGGGTGTCTTCCAGTGAAACTTCTGTTTCGTAGAGACTTACTTCTCAACGAACCTCTTCCTGACTTGAAATCAGTTAGTACATAAGCTGCCGATCCCCATGGCCTAAGGTGACCTCATTCAGGTTGCCTTTTGGTCCATATCTCGTAGGGTGTAGTGGCTACATACTTGGTAGACTTATGGTTGCGTATGTTGATAGTCGTTTAGCAAAGTGTCTCCTCTAAATAGGGAACTTGTACTTTGCACGCTCTATCATACATCAGACCATCTCTTACAGTAACCTATTCCTCTTATTCTCTACAGCACCCTGCTGAGGCGTGGGAATAGTCAACTGCCTTACTTTTCTTTCCATCACATAGCTCTTGCTAAGATAGATACTTCCAGTCTCATTCTGGCCAAGGACATATCCTTTTATCCAGACGGTTTTCTACCTTTTGTAGAGACCTGTTTGAAGCACCCTTGTGCCTCAGATTTATGTGGCCCAAGCACACATAGTTGAGACGCGGACAATCATCTACGAATGTGATGGAACAGTAAGCACCATGTTTTATCTTTAACAATTTAATGGAGCACAACAACAGAATGAATAATGTATAAAAGACTCAGTAGTCCTTAATGCTCTACCGGATAATTTGCGTTTTGCCTTTCATGTCCGGCAAGAATCACACACAGGTAAGGGTACCTTGGGCAAAGTCCAAGCAGGCCTGCCCTAGCTAGCCTGAACATCCTTTCCTGTCAACGTGTGTCTTAATCTAGCGCGCCACATATCAGAATCTTAAGTCATACTCTTAAGTTGACATCCAAGAATTCTGAGGCGTCACTCATGCTAGAATTTTAAGAACGCAAACACCATGATTTAACCATATCCAAAGTTAAAACTGTGACCAAAACAACTTTTGGTGGCTACTCCCTCAAAGATAATCAAACGGATCCTTAGACGAGAAGTCAGTGCCAGGTCTGGCCTTTTCTCTTGGTCTTAGGAAAACTCCTTTGCTCCCTTTTGCGTTTGTCAGTCTTGGGTAATACTGGCCTTATACCAATATTTCCCTTAAATTCATTTATCCTTGCCCCACCTGTTGCCTTGGTCCTAATACCGGGCTAGGGACTTTTTCTGCCTATCATACTTCACTAAGTATGATCATACTTCACCAACAGTCTTTAGCAATCATTTATCGCTTAGACATCCGAAGTATGCTGGACTAGTATTCTTAGCAAACTCCCTTTGCTTAGATCCTAGAACAGAGTGATGTTTGGTCTAATCCAAACATCCTGACACTTACAAATTTGTGTCATTTAACGTTTCGTGAAACGTGGCAGATATTGCAACAAAAATGCAAATCGGATAGCTTGTACCTGACAGCCCTTAACTTTCTGATCATAAGTGGCATCAATCTCAGACGTTAAAGTCGAGTGCTCAATCTTATGACATGAGCCATAACTCATAGTTAAGGTAGGATTATTATGAGTCATTACTCACAACTTATGTACGCAAATGGCTAAGATGGATCCAAGATTCTTCTTTGGCTTCCTACAATTTTAAAAGTGGTCTAGAACATGCTGATGAGGTCATTTCCCCACCTTTTCATAGCATGCTCTATGATATTATCTTGACTGCTACCTCCCACGATAGGGTGAGCCTAAAGATAATGTCCATGTGCTGATGTGACAACTTATTCATCACAGGTTTGACCATGTTTGTAGGTGGTTGACAACCTATGTCCAACAGATGGTTACATAGTACGACAGCTTATCATGTCGTTGTTGTTACCATTTAGCCTTTACAGTTTTTGACTTAGACACGATTGATAGAGACATTGTGGAAGTTAATCACTAGCATTTACTTAGCTCCAAAGTAACATGTGATATCGATTAAACTTAATAGTTCCTCACAAGGACTCCACCAAAACCTAGCGTATATCCTAGGAATCAAATCTCATCACTTGTGATTTCCTATCAATTTTAATCATGTCCTCATGTGAGCTCTTTTGTTTTAGTTCTTTAGCATGCGAGGTTACACATATATATCCAATCACACGCAGTTATAACATAAAACAAGCATAAGCATAAATAAATATGCAATGGATGTGGCCCCTAAGGTGCACTCCCACTATTGAGAGTACTTCTTGAGCAAGTCTTGAACTCCATCTCATGCCATCTCGCCTACTTGAGGACTCCAAGCTTGAGGCTCCTTTAGACCGTCTAATTGCTCCATGCACCTTGTTCCATAGCTTTTGGTTTGGCCACCTCTCTTGAAGATTCAATCTTCAATCTCTACTAACTATCTTATTTCTAATAAGAAGTAACCTCATAGAGGCGAGTGGATGAGAAGAGAAGACACTAGAGTATAGAGAGGCACGACACGCAGGCCGTATTTTGATTACATATTCAAAAAACAAATCCAAAACCAAAATATAAAATATCTATGCCACATCCATGCACCAAACACATCCATTCAACCCACAACAGCATGTATAACAATATAATAAACATACTGGAATTTTCTGGAAATTTCCAGAATTAATCTCTAATTACAGGAAATTAATAAGCAATAATCTAATCAACTAAAAAGATCGATAATTGCTCCCTACCACTTAGGGTCTCACCACCTATGGCAAAACGTAGGGAAAAATGACCTAAGTCTCCAGAAAAAATTTGGGCTCAAAACAGTGTGTTTAAGGTCGTCAAACTGCCTCGGGAAGTGTGCTAAACACTAATTAATTAATCTGGAAATTACTAAAATTTTCCGTCGCTCCAAAAATTATGAAAAAATATCCGCAAAATAGGAAATTTAATTTGGAGTCCCTAGGAAAAAACCGGATGAAAAATGACGGCGGGAGGGAAGTCTTTATAATTTATTCATCTTCATCCGTCTTCATCCGTCTTTATAATCTAAAAGAATCAAAGAGGGAAGTCGGTATATAATTTCATTCAAGGATCATTTTGGCGAACAATGGTTGAAATAGAGTGTAGGGACCATTTAAGGGACATCCTTTCTCTTAACAATTTCTCTTAACAATTGCGGCTTTTCTTGTTCTAGACGTGTTTTTCCCCTCTCGTGATGCTTGGGCTGAACTTCGGGTGAGTTGTCAGACATGACACCATCCTGCATTTCTAGTACAAAATGTAACTTTATAATTCTCAGCCATTTATATTATGGCCTAAATGAAACTATACTAACACGACTGAAGGGCAGGAAGGATCTATCACATAAAGATCTACAACATGAATTATAGCGGAAGATTCATGTGTTTACCTTGTCTTCCTAAGCTCCTTAATGCAGCGGATGATCGGTTGTTGCTTGCTTTCACGCGCCTCCTCCTTGATCTTGCTCCCACCAATCTAGTGTGAATCTCGAGGACGAACACTGATTTCCGCACCACGTTCCACCTCCTTGGATGAAGTTGGAGAGAGACTAGGGTTCTCTACAACTAGTATGAATCTAGACAGAGTAACTTTATTCTCTGGAATAGCCATTAGCCTTAGCATTATAGCACTATAGCACACCATAATGTGTAGGAGGCTGCCTCCTTATATAGGCAAAACTTCTTCTAGGTTTGCACATAAACCCCTAGGGTTTGAGCCATAGCTACTAACCCCTCTAGTTTGTGCATTAGTGCAACTAACCCCATAAGGTTACGATAATTACATTGGGCACCCCACATGGGCGCACCAATTGCTAACAACGACCAAATATTCCCGTCTGTTTGCAGCCATATTGTCCTTAGAACTTAACAGAAAGTATGCTTACATAGTCATATGTCTCGTTTGCGCCCTTCACTGCTGGCTGCTCCTTTGAAACTATTCTAACAGTTGGCGTCTTCTTTTTCCGTTACGCTTAATGTGTGTATATCATTCGTTGGTGTGATTAGATCATCTATGTGTTCCCCAAAAATTTGTCATCCTCATCATGCGTTTGAATGTAACTAAAGGGGGTTTCAAACATCGGAGAGGCACCCCGACAAAGCAACATCATCCTTCATAAATATAACTAAGAAGAAAATTCAAATAGAGCAATTTAGGTTCCCTATCAATTATCACGGTTACAAACTTCAGATTTTGACTTTGCCATGGGAGATAATGTTTGTTCCCTTTACGGGTTTGTGTTATGGGTTTCAGGGAGGTTCTCAAACAAAGGAATTCCAAGATCCTGCTTGTACAAGTACAAACATAAATCAATATAAATCATTCCAGATGAGCAATATAGGGTAGTTACTTGATGTAACTGAAACAAACTATACTGACACTGTCAGATAAGTCTTTTGCATTATTCGCAGCTGGAATGGTTTCTTCACTTTCTTGGGTTTGTATAGACATTTATAAAAGCTCCCAGACAATACAAGATCATGGTTATAGTAAAATGTAACAAAACAAAGCTTTTAAATAGATCAATTTGGAATATTTTGAGGTACTGACTTCATCGAGTTTAAATTTACCTGTACTAACATTATCCTTAGATACAAAATTTGCTATTGGATACAACCTTTCATTTGGTTGTAGTTTGCTAGGTCGTCAAGGACGCGCTCTGACAAAATAACACCCTCATATTGCATATAAATGCAGCTGAATATTCTTTCAAACTTCGTGGACGCTTTCCCATGAAGTAATATCTTGGTCCTGGATATAAACGTCGCAGATATAGTTGTGCAATGGCGCACTTCGGGGTACCAACTTCACCAAACTTCAAAATGAACTATATTGACACAATCAATACCTCATGCACATCCGTTGCTGCTGCCTTTACCTTGCGGATGAATGGTGCATTTCTTTTGATGCTTTTGGTCAAAGCTTAGGGTGGATCACCTTGAAAAGCCACATCCCGTGATTGCATATAAATGTACCTCAAGAAATCTAGGTACTGCAACATAAGTGGTTGACTCATGGTACTGAAATGGAAATATACAGACTTTTTTAGATATCTCACCCATTGTTTGCTTCTGGGTCAGGCATGAAAGTTATGCTCGTTTCAACTTCTCGTGGTTGTTTTGAACTTCGGGGAGGCTTTCCAATTTCGGCATCCTGGTCCTGCACATAATTTTAATGAAATGAGTATTTCAAACTTTGAAATTTCGGGTATGGACATCTTGGACAGAACCAGAACTGTACTAACATATCATGTATATTGCTCATCGTTCATAGCTTCCTTTACCTTTGGGGTCAAAGTTTTGTATCCTGTATTCTTTTTTTTTAGTTACATACATAGTGTCTCTTCAATAGTAGGCAGCTTTCGTTCCTCAATCTTTTTATGTCTTATAACCTGAAGCTAACAAAGAGTAAGGTCAGCGTACAAAACAAAGGCGGATTGTGGATGCATATTTACTGTGAAGACTATCAAATAGTTGGTACATATTGTACTCGCTGCAGTGTTGGACTCCTGAATTTGTAAGAATGTCGTCAGTATACGTGTACCAATTAGTAAGCTACAAGCCATTATGATATATGCATTTCATCTCTAATCTTGGAATGACTAACAACAAACATTTTTTTTCAATTGTATTACTATGTAAAATTACTGATGAATCAAAGAAATTTAAAGTGGCAAAACAAACGAAACCAAAAAATGCAATAAAAAACCGTTGGTGACAGAATCATAGAAACCAAAAAATCAAAAGTGAGGGGGGGGGGAGGTTCTAACAACATTTAGTTTGCTATTTTCTAATTAATAGAAGATTTCTTTAGTTGTTTCTACTTTAAGCATTACATTTCGTGTAGCTATGATGTCCTATGATTAGAGGAAAATGGCTGACATTTCTAAGATTTCTTTCTTCTACCGTGATTAATTGAATATTTGTAAGGAACGAAAACAGACCAGACCTTTTAATAGATAATGCATAACAGATGCTCCAACAGAAAGTATGATTGGTGAAATTCACCTTACAGAGAAAACATTTAGTTTGCTATTTTCTAATGGACACAACCAACAACGGTTGAACGAACAGGAGTATCCGACTGAGTCATTTAGTCAAACGCATGGGATGTGCACACAATGGTATGTGCGAAAAATTGTATCACCCTATAACATTTAGTCGAGTAGGCGGCAACATTCACATGGACAATACAGAAGGGTAGGCCTACTTTGACCATTTTTTAGACTTCTTTTTGTTGAATAATAAACAGTGGAGCTCCAACTGTCGTGATTCTCCTCGTCTAGTTTTCTAAAAAATTTAAAACCCTGCAGCATGGGGACAAATGCATTGACAATTAAGAAGGATATTACAGATTTCTGGACTTTGCCCTTCATCTGACGATTGAGAATTCATATGCAATTCCATGAAGTATGTTTCCAACGCTGGAACTTACTCAATTTTATGCAATTTGATCAAGAAATAATTTTTGCTTATGAGAATCAAATTCATATATTGAGATCTTTGAAATCCAGTCTCAGAAGCAACATCAGAGAAAGTCAACTACCCGAATCAGACTTCTCTTAAGTTAACTTCACAGCAAAAGAATAATTTATTACCTTTCTACACTGGACTTCCGAATGGGCGAAATTGAAGAATAGATTAGTTTGCCGCCTTGTTCTATCCGCGTGGAATCAGCGAGGTATGGGTGCTCTATAGTTCGAGACAATTGTGCTCTTTCTTCAATGGAAAACAATTTCATTGTGTCAGAGATATATAGGGCTTCAATTGCATAAAAGTGCTAAATACATACTGCCGGTTGGAAGTGCAATTAAAATCTAATCTATATATCTATATAAAAGCAAGGGAAGCACCTTCTTCATGAAAGACATGTGTCATGCTACTTACCAAGTGGCATTGTATGTGGAATGTTTTGGCCAATCAATTCATTCCAATTGGAATTCTATGACATGTAATCATCCATGTGGAAACTTAGTTTATGGTGTCATTGATATGACTGTAGACACGCAAAATTTGCGGCCAATTAAATAGTGTCACGCGTCTATTATCGCCTAATTAAATGGTGGGACCAAATAGCACTCGTTGACAAACTGCTACCCTTAAGAAATAATTAATAAGAGGACTAAACTGTAAATGAGGCAAAATTTTATTTACAAGCAAGGACTGCTTATGGCGACACCACGTCACTACATGACACAGGTACAAGTCATTAAGCTCGGCCAATAACGCTGCGCCACATGTCAAAATGATGCAGCTATCAAGACTAGCAAGCTCGGCCAATAGTGTTGCGCCACTTGTAAAATTGATGCAGAAAATAAATAAATAAATAATTATATTTATTTTCTACCTTGGCCAACAAGTCGTCCCATGCCTATATAAAGGGGCCATCCCTAGGCATAAAGCACACACAATTACATCTTGCAAGGAGAGAGCTCTGAAGATCAAGCTGCTAAAGCCCTGAAGAGTTCGTCCATCCACAAGATCATCAACGATCTTCGAGACCTTCGAAGATCCTATCCACACACAATTACATCTTGCAAGAAGGAGAGAGCTCTGAAGATCAAGCTTTTAAAGCCCCGACGAGTTCATCCATCATCATCCAGTTCTTCGAAGTTCTTCATCGAGTTCTTCGAAGGTCATCATCAAGTTCTTCAAGCCGTTGAAGATCTCCATCCGCGCTCTTCAAGACACTCGAAGATCTTCAAGCCGTTCTTTGTGTTCTTCAAGGCGTTCATCCGGTTCTTCATCAACATCGAAGATATTCATCCGCCCGATCCGAGATCTAGCCTCTAAAGCCCTCGTTCGGCGTTTGTGTTCTTCGAGACCTTCATCGCGTTATTCGTCAAAATGTAAAACGCTCATCCATTCGATCCGAGATCAAGCTGCGAAGCCCTCGTTCGAAGTTCAAGGAGAAGAATCAGGGGATTTAATTTCTGGTTAGAAATTTACTATCAGAGATTGTAATCCGCTATATTTATTACATCAATAAAATATATTTGACACCGAATTTCTCGCATTTGTTTCCAATTGCATAAATTTGTGTGTACAAATTTTGGCACGCCCAGTGGGACTTCTTTGCCCCTCATCTCTTCTCCTCAAGTACAAGTGTTCGTTATGTCTCCTACAAAGGATAACGAACTTCCATCACCCAAGGCTGGAGACGCCAAGTCTTTAGATTCAGAAACAAACTCCGGAATTCAAGCCACTCGTCCAGTAACTCGTAGTATGTCTAAGGCAATGTCAATTGCTGGGGGCAAGGAAGATGGTGCAGCCTTGAAAAAGTCTTGGTCACAGCTCCTGGATAAGAGCTTAAACTTTCTCGATCTTCGCATTTGAAGATTGATTACCGCTCCTGGAAAAGAGCCTAAACTTTCTCGATCTTCGCATGAGAAGATTGTCTACGGCTCCTTTAGTACGAGCATAAACTACTTTACCGCTCCTTTAGTACGAGCATAAACTGCTTCACAGCTCTGGCACGAGCATAAACCGCACCACCGCTCCTTTAGTACGAGCATAAACTGCTTTACATGTCCTAAGGCGTGAGCATAAACCGCTTCTCTACTCCTTGCACACAAGAGTATAAACTGTGAACGCACCCAAGTTGAACTACGTTCGACTTGATCCTGTAAAGGGTACGTAGGCAACTTAAGGCATCGCCTTGAGTGCAGTCGTAACTACCAAAAAGAACCCCGTTCTCTGAAATCCAAGTTTGATGGATGAAGAAAACAATTAACCAAATAAGGGTGGCAAGTGACTTGGAGCGTTTATTAAGAGGTCACAGTGTTCTTAAAAATCTGGTGAAGCGCATTCATTGAAATAAAATCCTTAAATGGAGTTTCTGGCGTGACCTTGCTGGAGTCTTGTTGGATGTTACACAAACACACAAGGCCTACGTATGTGGAAACTTTGAGCAACATAAAACTCATGGACATCGTACATTCTACAGGAAGGTCAAGGTTCTTGCTCCATCATATGAAAATGGTGACATGGCGACTATATGCGTCCATAAACATATATGTTCATATTCATGAATCATGAGCTCATGTGACTATACTCCATGCATTCTAATTCAAGGATGAGTAAATTTAAATCCGAAACCCAAAAAGAAAAAAGAAAAAAATAAGAGAAAGAAAAAGAAGAAAGGAAAAGAAAACAAAAGGGGCTAGTTATCCTGTCATGGCATTGAACTGTTCAGCAGCAACAATGGTCTCAACATCCAAAGGGACGGCATACTGCACAAAATAGCCTGGTTGCGGCGTAATATTATCACGACGACGACACCAAGTAAAGCTGCACCTCGATATTTCATCTTCCTCAGCAACGACTTCTAGTGGTTTCCTGACACTCTAATAGTTCTGTTATCTAAGGACATGAAAAAAAGGAAGAGTCTGCGACGGCAACCATGGTGGCTACGAATAAATGGAGTAGTCAGTAACTCGAATGGACAAGCTGGTACGTGATTGCCATAGTTAAAAGGAGGCATGGCTGCTGATCAAGACGTGGCTCGGCTGCTGAGTTGAGAAAATAAGGACGGTGGCCTCGTTGCTCCAATGGACATCATGGCTAGCTCGCCAAAGAGGACATGACGACTCGCCGCTTGGGTGAAGCTCATCACTTCATCGCCTCAATGGACATGTTGGCTTCATCGCTTCGCTTAAAAGCTTGGTGGCTCCAAAGACGCTGCATCCCTTGAACATGGTGTCTCGATCCCCTTATGTACATGGTGGCTCATTTGAATCGTTGAATCGACGCCAGTGCTATGTCAGGAATGGAAGCTCCAAAAGACTCGTTGCTGCTTAACATGGATATGTGACTTGAATACGATGGCTATGTCAGGCAGGGAAGCTCCATGAGGCTCATCACTTGAGCATGGTGGCTCCGTTGCACGAAGAGACATCATGTCTACATTGGTTGAATGCATATGGTTGCTCGATCAAACGGATATCAGTAAAGCTACTTTAAAGAATGAACAAGGGCTCTCGAGTGGACGTCTTTGCTTAATAGATATGGAGGCTGCATTGCTTTGATGGAATTCAAGGGAGCTCCGTCGCTTTCTCGCTTAAATGGACATGGCGGCTACATCGCTTGGATAAAACATCGTCGGCTCAATTGCTTGATTGGACACGATGTTTCGGTAACTCTGACGAACAAGGATGGTGGCTTTGTTACTAAATGGACATCATGGTTGGGTCGTGTAATTGGACGCCAACGCTCCGTCGAATGGGCACCAAGGGTCTGTCACTTGGATGGATACACGATGGCTTGTCCTTTAACAGGACGTGGCCCATTCGTCGAAGTAAATACGGCAGCTCCGACACCTTGAAAGAAATAGAAAGGTGACTTTGTCACCAGAATGCATCAACTACGCCGCATGGTCGAGATTGTTGCCTCTAAGAAAGGATAGTAGATCATGGAATCCGAACTATTTGCAAAGTAGAGGACATCGAGAAGTTACCAGATTCCGAAGATGCAGCTCCCATGCGTACTCGCAAAAAAAAAAGGATTTTGATTAAGAACACATTATACTGGACTTCCATAGTAAGTGCCTATTGCCTCTGCAAAATTTTACATATGCATATGCTAATGCATGTGTTAAATAAATATGTGTATGCATTATACATGTATGAATGTGATTATCAGACATGAATAAATTGAATGAAAAATTCAACAAAAATACAAGCCCCATATATTCTCAAACTGTTTCTCGGACCAGTAGCGGCAGATCAAATAGTGACAGCCCTACCATCATATAAGGACAACCGCAAGAAATACGAAACGAGCAGTGCGATAAATGAATATCGCAGTTGCAAACTGAATCATGCCGCTCGTCACGCCTCTCATTAAGTGAGAATGGTGATAGTTCGGTCGCAGGCGAAACAAGAAAAATAAGGGTGCTGCGACAAGTTCACGTCGCAGTTGAGGCTTCATCGTCCTTCCCAAACAAGAGGAAGCAAATAAATAATAACGGCAGCGGCGCTAGAACGATAGCCAATGCAGTGAAGTAATTAGCATGGAAGGCCACAACGGTTGCAGAAGAGAATTGAAATCCATTCAGCAATGGTTATGGCGGCGATGGCAGAAACAACGGCTGTAGTGGCTGTTTGATGCCAACAGAGCAATGGGAAAGCAGCGTCAAAACAAACACGATGCGACTTAGTTCAGCATAGTCACGACCAGCTTTCTCCTGCAAGGAGAAAACAAAGAGAATTAAAAAACAAGAAGAGATAAGGAAGCTGCGACAGAGGACAAAAACAAAAGAGGTTCATGGTAGATCATAAGCTCTATGAACACTGCTTCTAGCAAAGGGTCCCCATCTCTTTTATAGAGTGCATGAGGAGGTCAAGAAAGTTCCAGAGGGTATTCATACAAAGAAAAGTCAAATTATTCTTTCGTGAAATTTCTCTAGAAACAGTGATATGTTTCCAAAAATGATGGATCCTCCATGACTATATGAGGCAAAGGGAATAACTTTATTTCCCATATTTTGTCCTCCAAGACTAAATAAAGCAGATAGTATGATTTTCTCTTCGAAACAAATACAGATTGGCAAAGGAGTCCATTCTCTCTACGAACAAGATGGTAAAAAAAAAGAGAGAGAATAAAAAAGCAAACTGATGCAATTCTCCAGAATCGCATATGATCAATTCCAAGAGATTCTGTACAATTCGATTCCACGCAACACCCTTATGTTTAAAGCATAAAACTGATGGGTTGTTTAAGTTCTGTGAATGCGAAGAAAAAATTATTTGCCCATATGTCCGTGACCTATGTTTTGGATCCAAGTCCAGACAAACAAATAAAAAAATTATTGAGACTCGTCTGCCAACAAGCTCAAGAGCCGGCACACAAGTCTCGAGGGGGCATTTGTAGACACGCAAAATTTGCGGCCAATTAAATAGTGCCACGCGTCTATTATCGCCTAATTAAATGGTGGGACCAAATAGCACTCGTTGACAAACTGCTACCCTTAAGAAATAATTAATAAGAGGACTAAACTGTAAATGAGGCAAAATTTTATTTACAAGCAAGGACTGCTTATGGCGACACCACGTCACTACATGACACAGGTACAAGTCATTAAGCTCGGCCAATAACGCTGCGCCACATGTCAAAATGATGCAGCTATCAAGACTAGCAAGCTCGGCCAATAGTGTTGCGCCACTTGTAAAATTGATGCAGAAAATAAATAAATAAATAATTATATTTATTTTCTACCTTGGCCAACAAGTCGTCCCATGCCTATATAAAGGGGCCATCCCTAGGCATAAAGCACACACAATTACATCTTGCAAGGAGAGAGCTCTGAAGATCAAGCTGCTAAAGCCCTGAAGAGTTCGTCCATCCACAAGATCATCAACGATCTTCGAGACCTTCGAAGATCCTATCCACACACAATTACATCTTGCAAGAAGGAGAGAGCTCTGAAGATCAAGCTTTTAAAGCCCCGACGAGTTCATCCATCATCATCCAGTTCTTCGAAGTTCTTCATCGAGTTCTTCGAAGGTCATCATCAAGTTCTTCAAGCCGTTGAAGATCTCCATCCGCGCTCTTCAAGACACTCGAAGATCTTCAAGCCGTTCTTTGTGTTCTTCAAGGCGTTCATCCGGTTCTTCATCAACATCGAAGATATTCATCCGCCCGATCCGAGATCTAGCCTCTAAAGCCCTCGTTCGGCGTTTGTGTTCTTCGAGACCTTCATCGCGTTATTCGTCAAAATGTAAGACGCTCATCCATTCGATCCGAGATCAAGCTGCGAAGCCCTCGTTCGAAGTTCAAGGAGAAGAATCAGGGGATTTAATTTCTGGTTAGAAATTTACTATCAGAGATTGTAATCCGCTATATTTATTACATCAATAAAATATATTTGACACCGAATTTCTCGCATTTGTTTCCAATTGCATAAATTTGTGTGTACAATGACATTGAGAATTGAACTGTCTTGGTACACTTTTGACCATCAAAATCCATATCCAATGAATATGGAACATAGTGGGAGATATCTCTTGAAAGGTTTAATTTTCACAATCTTCTCACTTCTCTTATATTGTTATTCAGTAATTAGTTATGAGTTGAAGTGAGAAACTATGATTAGTTGAATTGAAGCTTGGGGAACACCACAAGTTACAAAAAATTAACACGCCAAATCATTATCAGGTTACCACTACATTTATTACATTGAAGGATTACTATTGCAACTCACTTTTTCTCAAAGTTTGCCGTAGTAGCTGGTTATTGGTGTTAGATAACCAACGCCAAAGAATACTCCATGAGAGACGTTTAAATTCTGGCTTTGAGCAAAGCTTATTTGTATCGGAAGTACTCTATCAAATTTCAGTAAGAATCTTCTTTTTAGGCTCCACAAGCTCTATGAAAGCAAGGGTGAATTGTTTGATGTTCAGGTAATAACATTTCTTTTTCCTGTTGATTCAGTGTTGCGCATTAATATTTGTTAGTTAAAATATAGTTACTCATTTCCATACAGGAGAACCTTGATGCTCGATAAACTATGCTTGGCAATATAGAGATTCAAACAAATTTTACCATTACTCATAATTATACATTACACCATAATATTTTCCCCTTTTATTTTTATTACTTTACATAAATTACCTGTTACTTTCATTTCTCGGAGTTTGGTTTACTTAGATACCAATAAACAACGTCTGATTTGATTGGTTTACATAAACTACTCCCGCGCATACGCGTGAGAACTCTGGGAATACATATCAAGGGGCAAAGGGTTGATTTTTTGTTGAAGAGGTGACAATGCACACTGAAGTGGCAGCCTAATCGCCGAATATAAAAATTCATCAGATCTTATGAACAAGATCTGAAGATGCTTTTAATCAGAAGAGAAATATTAGACTTCCAGATAACCGTCCCAGACTCTCAATGGAGAGATGCATTAGCATCTGAAATAAACTTCAAATAATATACTAAATTTCATTTCACAAAATACATATAAAATATGCTTTATGAGGCGTTTTTATCCACTCGTAGGTAAGTGGAATACACGGAGGATATGTTGTGGTATGGGAGAAATTGTTCGCTATAGTTCAATTTTTTTACGAGGGATTTATTTTTAAGTATTTTATAAGGGCATTTTTTTGATATTATTTGTAAAAGGAAAATAGCTACATGGGTTATGTACAATACTGAATCTCGAATTGTACTATTGTGGAAAAGAAAAGAAAAGGGGCTGTAAATGAAATTCTTTTAAAACTAGGTCATTCATTTCAGATCAATTGTCATTCATGTTTGGTTAAGTTTGTAATATAAAGAAGTGTTCACATTTTTCTGAGATTGTGAAAGAAAATCCCTTGCTAATAATGTCAAACCATTTGTTTTAGGGGAACATCAACGAATAAAGTTAACCCATTATTTTTGCACATGGAAGAAACATTAGAACAATACTTTCACACAATTTGGAATGAAAAAAATTGAGTGGTTCTCAATTTTTTTTTTTACGATTGTCATAGCTTTAGTGTTGTGAGATAAGCTTATTAGGCCTAACTGGGAATTACTTCATTTTCATGGTCGTATAGGCAAAAGCATGCAATATCGGGCTGTTTACTACTACTACTATTATTATTATTATTATTATTATTATTATTATTATTATTATTATTATTATTATTATTATTATTATTATTATTATTATTATTATTATTATTATTATTAAGCTCAAGGATTGTGTCTATGTTCGTATGGACTTTTAGGAATTGAAGTTGTCTTGACAAAATTGTGTGAAAAAAAAGTTTTAAGACACAAAAGTTAAAAAGAAAAAATATAAACAAGATTGGTAAAAAAAAAGTTGATGCTATAAAAAGTTAGTGGTGACAGTTTCGTTTAGTGAAAATGACCAATATATTTTCTCCACAAAAAGAAATGTCGCCAATATACCCTTTTTGTCTATTGCGTCAGCTACACAAAATGCGTAATTATAATTGAGTTTTGAGGACATTATCATCATTTTCACGATTTAAGAAAAAAGCCTCAAAAAGTTCATCAAACGTAACTTTTTTCTTTCACCAATTTTACGCTGCAAGTTAAAAATTCAAAATCCACTCAAAGAAGTCCATACGAAAGTCTTACAAAACATCCGAAAATTAAAAGAAAATGATTTTTGATTAAAATCTAGAATTATGTCCAGGACAATACCACCCTGTATTGTGTCTCTTATTGACTTTTGCATTAAGACGGACACCAGTTTTGAGTTTTATGGGATCTATAAAGTACCATTTCATATAATAGCTCTTGAAGTTTGGACTGCATGTCATATTTATTTCCTTTTCCTTAAAGTTTTAAATCATCTATCTCGCTTGAAATTCTAGAACTGCTTATATCTACAATCTCTTCAAGACATCTAAAGTAGTTGAAGACAGTGTTCTTCGCATTATTGAATGGACACTAATTCACTAGCAAAATTGGTGAACTTTTATTTAAGTTTTCATGATTACAATTTAATCCATGATACCCTGGCCCTTGGGATGATTTACTACTATTTAAACTAAATTCAAAGACAAATAGAAGCAGAATACTAACTGAGCCAAGTTACTAAATGAGCAAACTGATAGAGTCTTTGGTTATCTTAGCTATATCTCTGTCTTAAGAGGGATCAAATGTATATTTCATGCAAAAGATTTAAAAATTATAATATCTAATGACACAAGTTACTCGGAAATGTAGGGGAAATCGAAAGAAGAACAAAATATAACAAAATAAACGGGCCACGAATTCAGATCGCCCAGAGCCGCAAATAAACTGGCTAGGTCAGTATGGATCCCTCACGCCTTGGCCCCTTCTGCTATATTTGTCGCTAACAAAAAATATTCTATTCGCGAAATAAGATTATATCTTCTCTAAAATGCAGACATGCATGAATGTCTCGAAGTAAGTTTGTAATTTACAATCTCTAGAAGATTGTTTCAAATGATATTTACGAAAGTAATCATTGAGAACAAAATGAGCAAAGTAACGGAATGAGAAACGTTATGGAGTCTTTCGTTATAATGATATATGCGCTATGGCGCGGGCAAACGACTATTTCGTATTGTGAGGCGCCGATTGGAAGTTGCCCATTCTTCACGCAACGGACACGAAGACATCAGACAACATGGTGAGACGAAAAACCTACTCAGAGGGAAGTGACGGAGAGAGATGCAATGAAGAAAGAGAGGTCTTTCATCTGCTTTCTCCCGTTTCTTAGAAATAATTTGCATATGTACTCATTTATGAATAATAATCTTCTATATATATATAAAAGGAAAGCAATGAGAGAGGTTCATCCTCCTCATGACACATAGGCTTTGAAAAGAATTCATAGAATAGCACGTGTTATTTTATGTGGCAAAATTTGACCAATTACATTTTCCCAACTCAATTTTTAATGACATGTAAGAAATGAAGAAGCCAACCAATTACAAACTGACAACATAATTACAATAACATGTAATTCATAAAAATATATTTTTTCCTATAACTTTTCACATCTCTATGCATTGGCAATTGAAATGGTCACTTTTAGTTTATCCATACATTGGAATTCAAAAGTTCCCAACCACTCTTTATTTTTTTATGACAAGTTCAATGAATCTTACACTTTTAGTGATCTGGAAGAATTTGTCTAAATGCCAAACATGAGTAATCAATAAAAAGATGGAGTTACAATCACGCATTTTAATTTATGAGTGCATTTTTTTTAAACTTTTAGTTAACAATTGCTAACCATGAGTAAAAAAATAGAGAAATAATAAAAACCAATGTTAAATATGTATACGAAAATGAAAAACGAGAGTTTTATATTTTTTCCCCTTTTTTTTGAATTCTGGAGGGGTAATTTTTTAAGTGTGCTACAAGATTGTTAAGAAAATTTTAAAAAACTATACCAAATAATGGGGTGAACAAACATACAATAAAACGAAGAAAAACCAAACCTTTAATTTTTAAATGCATGAATAATATATACTCATCCAATTAGAAAGTTCTCGACATCGGATGCAAACGCCTAACATGTTAGTCTTTTGTAAGAGTGATATATTTTTCCTGTTATATAATTTTAAGAATGGCTAACATAAGCAATTGTTCATAATAAGATAATGTAAAAGTAGAGTGCTACATTTTTTTAGTGCTTAACAAAGTTTTTTTAAGAAAATTGCAAGAAAGAATGAACTTAATATGAGAAAAATAAATAAAAAATAAAAGGGGAGTGAAAGCGATACCTTTTTAAATTTTCACCGACTAAATGATATTTGTTAAAAAAGCAGAGAAAATAATACATTTTACTTCCTTACTGCAAATTAGTGCGTTCACATTTTGTCATAAAGTGTTAATCATGAGGAAATAAGTGTACAAAAACAGAAGTGTTTTTTTGTGTGTGAAAGAAGTACAAAAACTGAAGTGTTAAATAAAAGTATACATAATTTAAAGAAAAATACATTAATCTTGGTGTGTTACATCTTTGGTTAAGATTTTGTTTTAACCAATAAATAGTTAGAAAAATTACATACATACAATAAATGGGAGAGAAAACTAAACTTCAAATTTCATTGCACAAGGATTATATCTTTTTTATTGTAATAGTACGTGCCCAACATCAACAAACATGCTATAAACAAATTGGCACTAAAAACTTGACATGTCGGCCTCTTTGGGCATGATAATATTTTTACTCTTTTATAATTTTAAGAAGAGTTAAACATTTGCAATTGGCGCATTAAAAAGTAGAGCTTATATTTAGAGCTTAATGAATTTTCTTTAAGAAAATTTTGGGAAAATATGTTCTTAATATGGATGGACAAACATAGAATGTAATACCCCGTATTTAAGTTAATGGGTTATTTGGTCATTTTGAGAAAATATTTGAAAATTTCAAGAAATTTAATTTCAAACTTATCTATGACCCTTTGTTAGTTTTAATGTATAAGTGTGTCATTTGACATCTATGATGATATATACTTTTATTTTTGGGGTTATTTTGTAGTTTTTAAAACTTTAAAAATCTTATATGATTTTTTTTTTACTTGGGAGGTACTTGTAGTTTTCTAAAAGTGAATTATACAAAGTGTTTTATTTGAAATTATTTGGAGATTTTACAATTTATGAAAGTTATCTTTTCTAGTGTTACATATTAATTGGAAATTATATTTTCACCCCTCAATTTTTGCCTTTTCTATTTCTACCCTAACTAATTGTTGGGAGACTTTTATTCCTTTCAAGCTCATCTTCCTCCCCCATGCAAGTCAAACCCAAAATAAACAATTACTACCTACCACTTGTATGTGTGTACATCCCATTGTGAGATTATTCACTCCATCCTCATTACACTCAATGAACCACCAACACACCATCTCCATCAAGTCCATCCTTCCCCATCTCCATCACTTCACTTCTTTACATCATTTCTCCTCAAGAACACTCATGCAAGCTTTTTCTTTCTTCTCTCCAAACTTCAAACCCGTTTTTGGGTGTTGACCTCACAAAAAGACCATCAAAAATCTATTTTCTACTCTTCAAATCATCAAAAACTTGATTTCAAGGATAGTATGATCATGGAGGGGAGCTCTTTCACCATTATTCTCAAGAAATGAAGGCCAATTTCACTCTTTTCCTCCCATCTTCTTGAATCTTGGGTAAAGTTTCCTTCTACCTTTCAATTCATTCTTGCATGTCTATGTTTAGCTTTGATTTATGAAAATTCATCTTAGATTTCTTCATCCCCAAACTTGATTCTTCATTTTTTTTGGTTTCATCATGTATTTGACTTCAAATTTTGACTATTTCATGAAACTCACACTAGAACTCACATGCATGTTGTGAATGCCTTCTTATTTGCATTGCATGTCAAGAACACTTAGATAATTTGTGTCAAGAGAATGTAAAAATCTTAGTTAATGCCTAAAATGGTGTTATTTGGGTGAAAATCAAGTCTTCATAAGTTGCATGTATCATTTGAACCAAACTTGTTGATTTTTGAAAAAATTGCATATTTTCACAATCTAACCAGTTTGTGAAAAACGTACATTATCTCTACGTTTTGTCTCTATGAAATTTTTAACTATTGCATATTCTGAAACTAGACTCAAAGAGGGTCATTTTTAAAGAAAATTCAACTCCATAGCCTTTATGGTTAGGGAGATATGCTCATTCTAAGTTGCATGTTTTCTGAAACTCTGTTTTTGGACAAGTTTTGCTATTTTTGTTAAAAATCTCATTTCCCGAAACATATGGCACCCAATCATTCTTGTGATGAAACTAGACACATAATAGATTCATTCTGGAGAATATGGGCATTTTTCCTATTTTTCAAGTAGTAGTAATTGTTCTTCAAAGTTGAAACTTTCTTCCAAACTTGTCTCTGCATAGAAGTGTTTATTATTTTTGTAACTTGAGTTTTATAATAGCTATGCATGATTTTCTTGATGTTTATGAAAGTAGACACATATAGGTTCATAATACATTAATTTCAAGATTTTAGGAGATGATTTGATATGGTAAATATGGCTCCAAAGTCAGAGCTACAATTCTGTCCAGAATTGTAGTTTCATATTTTTTAGAAAACTTGAATTTTTAAACTTCTAGATGTTTTGTTGGACTTATTTTGATAATTAAACATCATCATATGTGCATTGACATTTAGGAATATGTGACATGTAGGTTCTCATTTTTATTATGAATGTGTAATTTGGTTTTAACCAGTACGTCATACGTGTGATTGTAGACATCGATCTCGTAGGAGAGAGCGGTTGTCGTCGGAGTGCTAGGCTTAGTTTCTTGCTTTTAATTGTGCTTCATCTCAGTGGTAAGTACATATGTACGGCCTTTTTATGTCACAATGTGTGTTTGTGTTTGATGTTTCAAATGAATGTTTGTTATATGAAATAGTATGAGAATGCATGTTTTTCACTCGAATGTTGTTAAATTATTTTATTCATGTCCTTTGAGAACTCTCGGAAATTACTTGTGAATTGTTGATATTCTAATTCTGGTTATGTGAAAGAGAAGAAATAAGATACCTCTAATAGACTTAGGACGATGTACAGAGTACTGTTATTAATGGGAGGCGTCAAGCGATCCTCCATTAGAACGTCAATGTTCAAAAATCCGCCCCCGATGAGCCAAAATGTATCAAGATATTGAGGCCAAGGGTTTTATAGAGCTATAGAGTGCTATTTATACTTGTAAGGGTCACTACGGTATACGGGTGTCGACACTTAAGGCCTTTTAGCTAATGTTATGAGCGGGGTTGACGAATGGGCTCCCTTTAACGCTCGGGTGAAATAGGGTTTGATAGACCCTAGAAGGAACCCTTAGTGATTATTTCGTGATCCCTCTGTTTACATCGATCCTGCTGATGGCTCTTGACACGCCTCAGCTAAATTAAACTGTTGATTGAAGTCGAAATTAAAAATTGACTACTTATTAATGTTGTTTGTGGCTCTTGATATGCCCTAATCGATTGAAATGAATTGTAAATCTTGGCTACTCAAGAACTACTATCGTTATCAGTTCAAATGAACTTGTTTACTCTGGATATTTTACCAACTACTCGTGGTTTCTCAATGTTATTAAATTGAGAGGTTTTTTTTTTGTTACTCGGTTACTTCAAGTTGATCCAAATTCTCCAATATGATAGTTTTATTGTTTAAATCTTCTGATTTGTTTCAACTCATGCTTCCGTGCCACTCGTTGCTTTACATGTCGTAGTGTGTACTTACTCAGTTTTTACTGATCAATTTCTTCAAAACTTCGTCGGCTTTTGCCATTTTAAAACCGCATGTCGTCAATCAAAGTGGGGGATGGTAACGCTGGAACGATACGAAGAAGTATAGCTTAACTTAGATCACTTAGTAGATCACAAATGTTTTGTTTTAAATTGTACTTATTATCAAAATTTTGTTATGTACATTAAGCGAAATGTAATCTTAATTGAATATTTCTACTTTTGGTTGTCGATTGTCTCTTTAACCCTGAACCGAGATCCCGGGCTGTTGCAGATGGTATCAGAGCATCAGTTCTCCGGTTAATGAGACTTTTCGATTTCCTTAAGTTGATAAAGAAGAAAGATAACAAGTTTTTCAAATTTTAAAATTGATTAGGATATCTCAATTTGGTAATAACAAAGTAAGCAAGCCGCCGGGGATTTTGGGGTACTTACGTATTCTTAAACACGATTTTTATCGTACTTATTGATTAACTGTTACTTGCTAATTGGTATGTGATCCATGCGGAATCTACTTGCTTATTTATATGTTTGCTATCCTATGAGCATGTTTACCTGCTATATAGAAATAATTTATCATTTTTGTGTGATGCGTATGTGTGTTCCTTTGCTTGGTTACCTACCTTGTCTACAAGAGAGTAACGACCTTTTGACTTAAAAACCCTGAGACCATTCTTTTCATACCTACGGGCGACGACTTTTAAGATAATACCTTGTTTTGTTTCATTTTGAGTTAATTCGACTTGGTCGTTTCCAAAATTTGAAAATTTTGACACACAAAAAAAAAGTTTTGAAAAAAAAAATTGTTGAGGGTCGAGATACCAAATGCCAAGTGATATGAACCACTTTGTTTAGCAGTCCGCTGGCGTGACTCTTAGTACGACGGTACTATAAGTCGTACCCGCTGTGTAGACTAAGTTGGAACATTTGAAGCACATGCAAGTTGTGTTAGAGAGACACGTTGTGTGACGACACATGGTGTCCTTTCTCCATCGTATGCGTGAAACACTTTAGGTGATTGGTTTATCTAACCCTATAGAGGTAAGACAACATTTTAAACGCGGAGGAGTCAAGTAAAATGACATGTTAGTTGCGATCAAAGTATTTTGTATCTAAAACTTTTGAAACACTTTGTGAACGTGAGAAGTTGTATGTTGGAATTTGGTGTCTACCTTTGTGCTTGAGCTAATTGTATTTGAACCCGTACTAAAATACAAGTGAGAAGAGACTTTACCAACCGAGAGCTTGTTCCCGTTAATATAAGTCTTGCATATGCATTAGCTTTGCATACAATTTGCGCGTGCATTAGCATTGCATACAACTCTCATGTGCGTTAGTTGCATTCTCCTGAAGTATGTTCGTCACTCAAAAGATTTTTTTTAAGCTTCGGGGACGAAGCTCCACTTTAAGGGGGATATAATGTAATACCCCGTATTTAAGTTAATGGGTTATTTGGTCATTTTGAGAAAATATTTGAAAATTTCAAGAAATTTAATTTCAATCTTATTTATGACCCTTTGTTAGTTTTAATGTATAAGTGTGTCATTTGGCATCTATGATTATATATACTTTTATTTTGGGGTTATTTTGTAGTTTTTAAAACTTCAAAAATCTTATATGATTTTTTTTTTTTATTTTTTTACTTGGGAGGTGATAACGCCCAAATAGGGGTTATCTTTTAGCCTGATTTGACGTGTCTTTGTGTCGGAAAGCCGTGTTTTAGCCCGAATTCACCCTCGGAAAGCCACAGAATTTAGAACGAGACGTTTATTTGCTCTTCGTGAATTTCTGCATGTTTTGTACTTTTATTGGATATGATCGCGGGTTTTTTTCCTGCTTTTTCAGGAACAGGTTCGGAAAGTGCATTGGGATGCGTGCCGAGACAGAACCGGGATCGCCTCGGGAAACGTGCAGAAAATGCTCGGGACAGGATTTGACCGAGACTGGTACAAGGGAGAGTGGAATGGAAAACGGAAAGACTGGAGGAAAAACGAGCAGTGAAAACCGACCGAGGAAGCTGAAAACGCCAAAACCGAGAATCACCGGGACGCGCTCGGTTGACGATATCTTGAGCTTGACTTGGAAGTTTGAAGTGAAACCAGGGGCAAAAGAACGGAGACGTCAAGGGCTTTCCGAAAACAGGTTATAATGCTGAAACGGAGTCCGGCCGAAAAACCGACTCCCGTCAAGTGTGGGTCCCAGACAGGCCACGCCCGAGTAAGGAGTCTCGGTTCCCGGTGCCCGGAGTCGGGAGCAACTATTTCATGTTCGTGACGATTTCCGGGACAGTTTTGGCCTAGGGGTATTTTGGTCATTTTGGCACCGGGCCCGGGATTCCGGAGTCAAGTTCAGATTTTGTCTCCCAAATTCAGTCGGCAGTTTTCCTATGGCCAGAGTCAGGATTGGACAGAATTTGGAGCGGTTTTGACCCAGGGGTATTTTGGTAATTTTGACAAGTTTCGGGTCAAAACGCAAGACGGAAACACGGAAGAGCAGAAGTACACCGAAGAGGCAAACCGGGAGCATCAGGCAGAAGAGTGGGACCCAGGGGACCAGACCTGGCCCACCAAAGGACCAAGTGGGCCCCACCTACCCCCACGGCCTGCGTATATACGCAGGCCCTGCGTATATACGCAGCCCCTGCGTATATACGCAGCCCCTGCGTATATACGCAGGCAGTGAGGGTGGTGGGGGATGTTGGTTGGGCCCTGGTTGCGTATATACGCAACCCCTGCGTATATACGCAGCCAGTTTTGACTTTTGGTCAAAGACGGTGGACCGATGGCAGTTTTCGTAAATTCTGGCGCAAGCGTTTTCGGGAAAAACAGCACTATTTAAAGACTCGTCCAGACTCGTTTTGAGCACACAACAAGACAGCACAACCGGAGGAGTCTGAGCATCCCGGGAGAGCACAAAAGCGCAATTCCAGATTCGAAGACCCGTTTGCTTTTCTTCTCTCTTATTCAAAAACGATGTTATTTTACGTTATGAATTTCAGTAGCTAAACTTTTACCTAGGTTCTCGGTGAACCTAGGGTTTCGTTTTCAGATTAGTTCTACGTTTTGACTATGAATTCATGATTACGTTATCTTAATATCAGCAGCTTTATCAGTTATTCTGTCTTTGAATTTTACTGTTCATGCATGATCGGAGTAGCTAACCAGAATTGCTACAGACCCGAGCCGGTAGGTGAAAACGTCCGGTTAGGGTTAGGAAGAAAAGACAGAATTTAGCACCTTACCCCGATGGGCCGACTAGCGAAGGGGAGTTAGGACTAGCCTGAAAACGTGAGACCAACTGTTAGAGAATCTGACCCGGGCCATCAGGACAGGTTAGAAACCCTAGCAGCCTTAGAACGAGACTGCAGATTTAGGCAGCTTAACAGGAATCCGACAGTCTGCAGGATTGTGATAACGTGCAGGAAAAGAAAAGATACTGCACAATTGGTACGTGGCACGGATAACGAGACTGCTGTGTGTTTTCATGTCAAACAAAGAACGAAAATCTGAAGAACCCTAGGGGATCCCGGGACCTAGTATCTCAAACCCTAGTTTTACAAACTTAAGATTATTCAGAAAACTTCCACAAAAATATTTACGTTTCAGTTATTTACGTTCAGTACTTAGTTCGTAGTTACAAACTCTCAAAATATTCCTCCTTTTTACACTCTGTTCGTTAAAACCGATTACTAGAAAAACCTGCAAAGTCCCTGTGGGATCGATAATCCGAGTCGAAAATACTCTCTATATTACTTGATTCGTATACTTGCGAATAGCACGCTAAATTGCGCATCAAGTTTTTGGCGCCGTTGCCGGGGACTTTTTAGGGTTTATTTAGTAGTCCGTATTAATTTTCAGAGTTTTTATTTTTATTTATTTTATTTTTTATTTTTATTTTTCTGTTATCTCACTGCTCTTGAGATCTCTACTTTTTCAGGATGGGCGACAATACCGAGAGAACGCCAGAACTGCCTGAGACATGTACTCCAGCCGAGATGGCTCGGTACATCGAGGATCTGATTGCAGCAGGATTCGCTGCCCGGAGCAACCATAGGACATACAACCGGTCTGGGAAGGCGTTGGTGGAGAATTTCGAAGTCCCCACGGGGGGGGGGCATGAGCGAGCTATTGTGGTGCCCGAGATCACCGCAGAACACTTTGACATCAAACCCTCCACCATCCAGACTGTTCAGACCCTCTGCCCGTTCCATGGAAAAGCTGACGAAGATCCAAACGACTTCATCGGGAAGTTCGAGGACTACTGCAACAAGGTCCGGTATAAGGGAGTTGGCGCAGAGGCACTTATGCTAATTCTTTTCCCATACTGCCTATACGGAGTGGCCAACGACTGGCTCGAATCCCGACCACCCAGATCGATCACTACATGGGAGGGGTGTGTCACCGATTTTCTGGCCAAATTTTACCCCGCCTCCCGGGTCATTCAATTACAAAGCGAGATTTTGTCGTTCAAACAGAAGACGGGAGAGACGGTGGTAGACGCATGGGACAGATTGATGAGACTTGTGAAAAGATGCCCGAACCACGGTTTTGGAGACCCGAAGATCCTGCAGGTATTCTACCATGCCTTAGACAGGGAGAGTGCTGACAGGATTGATAGAGAAGCCGGAGGAAACTTCCTGTACCATGTGGACAAGGACGGTGCCTATGAGCTGATGAAGCAATTAGCCAAACAGGACACTCGCCTGTTTGACGATCGCAAGATCACGGCCCGAGCCGAGCCAGTGGAAGACGACCGGATAGACAATCTGGCCAAGATCGTTCAAGATTTGGTCAAGAAAGTTTACTCAACTGATGCAGTGGTGGACGGGCCAGATTTGGACACAGCCATTGAGGGGCTCAGATACGAAGATGCCAGTTACGTACAGCAGCAGTGGGACCCGAGCCGGTACAGACCGGGTACGAGAGACCATCCCGGGTTCCGGTACGGAAACCCGAACGCAGCAGTTTATGCACCGGGGTTCCAGCACAGGCCACCAGCCCAGCAGGCTGCACCGACGCAGCAGGCTCAGTCGGGCCCATCTGCACAGCAGTACGACGCTCAGATGAAGGAGATCAAGTCCATGTTCCAGACCATGGAGTCCCGGTTCGAGCACATGGACGCCCTGACAGCCGACGTGCAGATGACCAAAACGTCACTGCGCGCTTTGGAGGTACAAGTTGGACAGTTAGCACAGCAGCTAACGGAGAGACAGCCAGGAAACTTGCCCTCGAATACAGTGAATAATCCACGTGCTCAGGTCAATGCCATCACCACTCGGAGTGGATTAGCACTACAGGATTCGCCGTATCCTAGCCATGCACGTGCAGAAAAGTCGAAGGAAATCGAGCGCGAAGTATTTGGCCAGGATAGCAGCTCAGCCGACCGCCCCCAGCCGAAGGGCTCGGTTGAGCAGGATGCAGTGCAGAACGAGAAGGAAGCAGAAACGGTACCTGTCTCTAAGGAGGTGCCGTATCCTTTGAAGACACGAAAGAGGGACGACAGCAAGGACTACGCCAGGTTTCTCGAGATGTTCAAACAGCTGAAGATCAACATACCCTTTGCGGAGGCGTTGGCTAAGATGCCCACTTATGCCAAGTTCCTCAAAGATATTTTGTACGGACGGAAACGTATGAGCGATTTCGAGACTATAAATCTGACGGCAGAAGTGAGCAACTGTGTGAAGAATGGGCTACCGAGGAAGAGGAAGGACCCTGGCAGTTTTGTCATCCCGGTGACCCTAGGTAATGCTTACACTGGAAAGGCTCTGTGTGACCTAGGGGCCAGTATCAATCTGATGCCTTTGTCGATTTTCAAAACTTTGAAAATCGGTGAACTCAGGCCCACCAGAATCAAGCTGCAGATGGCGGACAGATCCGTGAAGCAGGCTTACGGAGTTATTGAAGATATTCTGGTGAAAGTCGGAGAATTGATTTTTCCGGCAGATTTTGTAATTCTAGACATGGAGGCAGGGGACGTACCACTCATTCTGGGCAGACCGTTTCTGGCCACTGGAGAAGCCATGATAAACTGCAAGAGCGGAGAACTGACCATGCAGATCAATGAAGACAAAGTGAAGTTCAACGTTTTCAAAAATCTGCAACTACCGAATTATTACGAGCATGAAGACATCTTCGCAGTGGAGGTAGTCGAAGAAGGCTGGGAAAACGAGGAGATGGATGAGCTTTGGGAAGAAATTGACAGAGTGGACAGAGAGAACGAGGAGAGATTCCAAGAGGAGCAGGCCATGCAAACTGAAAACCGGACCAGTTTACAGCTGGACGAAAAAGGTGGGCAGAAATTGGCCCTGGTCCCGTCACTCAAAGAGCCACCAACCCGAGAGCTTAAACCGCTCCCGAGCCATCAGACTTCGGCACAACCAAAGCAGTTTCAAGAAGGGCAGAAAGCACTTCACGGCGAGTCTCGGATGCAGCTTGTCCCGGGAAAATTGAGATCTCGGTGGGTGAGCGGAAACCGGGTCAAGCCATATTTGGGCCCGGAAGCAGACGTCAAGGTACACCCTGGCGGTTTTGACGTCCCTTGAGCAAACATGAGGTAACCGAGTCGGGCCGTCGACCGTAAATTACAAGCGCTGGTTGGGAGGCAACCCAACGTAGTAAGTTTAAATTATTTCAGTTTTGAATTTTGAGAGAGGTAAGATGAGTGGGTATTGACTTTGAATTGAGCATGTGCAGATACAGCAGAGCAGAAAACGAGAACAAAAAGGCGTAGAGAGAGAAAAAAAAATTATGTTTGAAAAAAAAAATTACCTGCTGCCTGCGTATATACGCAGCTGTTGCGTATATACGCAGCCTGCAGTAAAATTTCAGAATTTTGAAAAAATATATATTTTTTCTACCTGCTGCCTGCGTATATACGCAGACCCAGTCAGCAGCGAAAATTTCAGGATTTTGAAAAAAAAAAAAAAAAAAAAAAAAAAGAAATTGAAAAAAAAAAATTATTTTTGTGCTGACTGCGTATATACGCAGCTGTTGCGTATATACGCAGCCAGCAGTAAAAATATGGAATTTTTTTCAAAAAAAAAAAAAAAAAAAAAAAAAAAAATTCTGCAAAATGCTCCCTGTTTGCGTATATACGCAGTACTGCGTATATACGCAGGCAGAATAAGAAAAAAAAAATATTTTTTTCGGACAGCAGCACGTTTTTGCCCCATTTTTCTCTCTCTACCTCCATACACAGATCCGTGAAGTTTGAAGCGGATTCAGAAAATTTCGTAGAAGGAAAGGCAGATTTTCAAAATCTTGAAGAATCGACCCCGGTGTGTTCTGGCACACTCGACCGTCACAGGGACTCGTACGAGTTGGGGATTTTTCAGGAACAGTTTTTCTACAGAACCAAGCAATCGACCCCGGTGTACGGAAGTATACTCGACCATATGGGAGCACATTGTCAAACACAATGGTGCTCGGGGATTGCACGTTTGAAGAAGCGCACATAGAGCCCGAAAGGTTGACAGCTTCCGTCGAGAAATTTTCTGGAGACCGGTCAACGGTCCTGCTCCACCGGAATCTGCGAGAAATTCCGCACCTGTAAGAACTGACTCCGGGTGCACAGGTTCAATTTCTGTCTCTCGCTTTATTTTTCTGCATATGCTACCAGTTGTTCCTATTCAATGAGGCAAGCCAGCTCATCCAATCCAGATTGTATGCCTAATGATTAGTACCATGAGGGCATGGCACCATCCAGTGTGGGGGTGGTGGCGTTGTAACTGCATTACGTTTTATTAAAAAAAAAAATATTATTAAAAAAAAAAAAATTTGAAAATTTTGAGACTGGGTGAAGGATTTAGCTTAAAACTGGAGAGAGCTTAATGATAGAAAATTTCCCGAAGTGGACGAACTTAGGTGAGGAAGAGCTGCGAGAATCTGTCTAGGGGAGTTAATAGAGCCAATACACGTCAGAAAACGCAAGTAGCTGTCACCCGAGCAATGTATCCGACTAGCTGCCAGACCACCGTCACCAGGTAGTCGTCAACCCGCCATCACGGTCACCACATCATTTGGTGGAGTGATAGGCTATAGGGGACCTCACGTCCTGTCTCGCGCCTTAGGTCCATTAGTGAGCCCCGTTGATCCATTAACCCTTTTCTTGGTAACCGTTTGACCTAGGAAGCCGTTTGATACTCGCATCATTGTTAGTATTTTTACCTTTCCTACGCGTCATGGCACGAGGGAGTTGAGTTGAGGGGGATTTTCTGGGGTAGAGCAGATTTGTCATATTTGATAGTGGATGAGCTTTATTGTTATATTTGAGGGTGTGTAAGGGTGAGATAGTGACGGCAGCACACTTCGGTGTGGCGGTGACTCACGACATTACACCGTGAGCACAGGAGGAGAGCTGTAGTGCGTAAATTTTCTGCACAACATGGGGAACTTGGGTTGACATGGTTATTTGGAGGACGCGCTGTGCTATTTAGACATCCTTGGAGTGAGGAGGATCGGTTGGAAAAGCGCGAATATTTTACAGATTGACTACATGGTTCGGAATTAGTGTGGGGGTGGTCATTACAGATTATTTCAGTATTTTTCAGCCACCCCACGTTTTTTGGTTTATCATAGAGTTGGCCTGGTTTATATTGTTTATTGTGTAGCCCCGCAAAAAAAAAAAAAAAGGAAAAGAAAAAAAAAACGAAAACGAAAACGAAAACGAAAAAAAAACGAAGAAAAAAAGTATCAAAGGCAGAAAATTCAGGGTGCTTGATTGATTCTATTTCAAAACGCCAGGCCGACAATTTTTATCACAGTTTCACATTCGTTCACAGTTGTGGCCGCGAGAACGGCAGTTACACCGGGACTGGGGAAATTGAGTGTCTAGAATCTTAGGTGATTTGGGTCAGTTTCTGTCATCTTGGTGAGGGAGTGTGAGATTGGGGTATGTGTGAGTGTGCTGTGACGTTTAGGACATCGCTTCTAAATGACTTATCCTACCGTCCCAAAGCCGGCAGATTTACATTACACCCAGAGTAAAAGCACGGAAGGTGTGCGTTAGGGATACGTTCGGTTTGCGTGCAAAAGGCGGAAGTAAGTGGTGTTCGTGCTTGTTCCTAACCTAGGCTGGCCGCGAGTTCTTCCGATCACCGCAGTTTCTGAAATTTAGGGGAATATGAGAACTTGATGATGTTCAGTTTGAGTTGAAGAGATTGCCCAGTCTCACCAAAAAAAAATATATATATATAAACTGTTTTTATAATAGTAATACTGTTTTTAAATAAGTGCAGTTACACCGCTCTGGATTGATTCGGGATAGTATGCATTGGTAGTATAATGCTGGAGTTTGCTCGGGACGAGCAAAGTTTAGTGTGGGGGTATTTGATAACGCCCAAATAGGGGTTATCTTTTAGCCTGATTTGACGTGTCTTTGTGTCGGAAAGCCGTGTTTTAGCCCGAATTCACCCTCGGAAAGCCACAGAATTTAGAACGAGACGTTTATTTGCTCTTCGTGAATTTCTGCATGTTTTGTACTTTTATTGGATATGATCGCGGGTTTTTTTCCTGCTTTTTCAGGAACAGGTTCGGAAAGTGCATTGGGATGCGTGCCGAGACAGAACCGGGATCGCCTCGGGAAACGTGCAGAAAATGCTCGGGACAGGATTTGACCGAGACTGGTACAAGGGAGAGTGGAATGGAAAACGGAAAGACTGGAGGAAAAACGAGCAGTGAAAACCGACCGAGGAAGCTGAAAACGCCAAAACCGAGAATCACCGGGACGCGCTCGGTTGACGATATCTTGAGCTTGACTTGGAAGTTTGAAGTGAAACCAGGGGCAAAAGAACGGAGACGTCAAGGGCTTTCCGAAAACAGGTTATAATGCTGAAACGGAGTCCGGCCGAAAAACCGACTCCCGTCAAGTGTGGGTCCCAGACAGGCCACGCCCGAGTAAGGAGTCTCGGTTCCCGGTGCCCGGAGTCGGGAGCAACTATTTCATGTTCGTGACGATTTCCGGGACAGTTTTGGCCTAGGGGTATTTTGGTCATTTTGGCACCGGGCCCGGGATTCCGGAGTCAAGTTCAGATTTTGTCTCCCAAATTCAGTCGGCAGTTTTCCTATGGCCAGAGTCAGGATTGGACAGAATTTGGAGCGGTTTTGACCCAGGGGTATTTTGGTAATTTTGACAAGTTTCGGGTCAAAACGCAAGACGGAAACACGGAAGAGCAGAAGTACACCGAAGAGGCAAACCGGGAGCATCAGGCAGAAGAGTGGGACCCAGGGGACCAGACCTGGCCCACCAAAGGACCAAGTGGGCCCCACCTACCCCCACGGCCTGCGTATATACGCAGGCCCTGCGTATATACGCAGCCCCTGCGTATATACGCAGGCAGTGAGGGTGGTGGGGGATGTTGGTTGGGCCCTGGTTGCGTATATACGCAACCCCTGCGTATATACGCAGCCAGTTTTGACTTTTGGTCAAAGACGGTGGACCGATGGCAGTTTTCGTAAATTCTGGCGCAAGCGTTTTCGGGAAAAACAGCACTATTTAAAGACTCGTCCAGACTCGTTTTGAGCACACAACAAGACAGCACAACCGGAGGAGTCTGAGCATCCCGGGAGAGCACAAAAGCGCAATTCCAGATTCGAAGACCCGTTTGCTTTTCTTCTCTCTTATTCAAAAACGATGTTATTTTACGTTATGAATTTCAGTAGCTAAACTTTTACCTAGGTTCTCGGTGAACCTAGGGTTTCGTTTTCAGATTAGTTCTACGTTTTGACTATGAATTCATGATTACGTTATCTTAATATCAGCAGCTTTATCAGTTATTCTGTCTTTGAATTTTACTGTTCATGCATGATCGGAGTAGCTAACCAGAATTGCTACAGACCCGAGCCGGTAGGTGAAAACGTCCGGTTAGGGTTAGGAAGAAAAGACAGAATTTAGCACCTTACCCCGATGGGCCGACTAGCGAAGGGGAGTTAGGACTAGCCTGAAAACGTGAGACCAACTGTTAGAGAATCTGACCCGGGCCATCAGGACAGGTTAGAAACCCTAGCAGCCTTAGAACGAGACTGCAGATTTAGGCAGCTTAACAGGAATCCGACAGTCTGCAGGATTGTGATAACGTGCAGGAAAAGAAAAGATACTGCACAATTGGTACGTGGCACGGATAACGAGACTGCTGTGTGTTTTCATGTCAAACAAAGAACGAAAATCTGAAGAACCCTAGGGGATCCCGGGACCTAGTATCTCAAACCCTAGTTTTACAAACTTAAGATTATTCAGAAAACTTCCACAAAAATATTTACGTTTCAGTTATTTACGTTCAGTACTTAGTTCGTAGTTACAAACTCTCAAAATATTCCTCCTTTTTACACTCTGTTCGTTAAAACCGATTACTAGAAAAACCTGCAAAGTCCCTGTGGGATCGATAATCCGAGTCGAAAATACTCTCTATATTACTTGATTCGTATACTTGCGAATAGCACGCTAAATTGCGCATCAGGAGGTACTTGTAGTTTTCTAAAAGTGAATTATACAAAGTGTTTTATTTGAAATTATTTGGAGATTTTACAATTTATGAAAGTTATCTTTTCTAGTGTTACATATTAATTGGAAATTATATTTTCACCCTTCAATTTTTGCCTTTTCTATTTCTACCCTAACTAATTGTTGGGAGACTTTTATTCCTTTCAAGCTCATCTTCCTCTCCCATGCAAGTCAAACCCAAAATAAACAATTACTACCAACCACTTGTATGTGTGTACATCCCATTGTGAGATTATTCACTCCATCCTCATTACACTCAATGAACCACCAACACACCATCTCCATCAAGTCCATCCTTCCCCATCTCCATCACTTCACTTCTTTACATCATTTCTCCTCAAGAACACTCATGCAAGCTTTTTCTTTCTTCTCTCCAAACTTCAAACCCGTTTTTGGGTGTTGACCTCACAAAAAGACCATCAAAAATCCATTTTCTACTCTTCAAATCATCAAAAACTTGATTTCAAGGATTGTATGATCATGGAGGGGAGCTCTTTCACCATTATTCTCAAGAAATGAAGGCCAATTTCACTCTTTTCCTCCCATCTTCTTGAATCTTGGGGTAAAGTTTCCTTCTACCTTTCAATTCATTCTTGCATGTCTATGTTTAGATTTGATTGATGAAAATTCATCTTAGATTTCTTCATCCCCAAACTTGATTCTTCATTTTTTTGGTTTCATCATGTATTTGACTTCAAATTTTGACTATTTCATGAAACTCACACTAGAACTCACATGAATGTTGTGAATGCCTTCTTATTTGCATTGCATGTCAAGAACACTTAAATAATTTGTGTCAAGAGCATGTAAAAATCTTAGTTAATGCCTAAAATGGTGTTATTTGGGTGAAAATCAAGTCTTCATAAGTTGCATTATCATTTGAACCAAACTTGTTGGTTTTTGGAAAAATTGCATATTTTCACAATCTAACCAGTTTGTGAAAAACGTACATTATCTCTACGTTTTGTCTCTATGGAATTTTTAACTATTGCATATTCTGAATCTGGACTCAAAGAGGGTCATTTTTAAAGAAAATTCAACTCCATAGCATTTATGGTTAGGGAGATATGCTCATTCTAAGTTGCATGTTTTCTGAAACTCTGTTTTTGGACAAGTTTTGCTATTTTTGTTAAAAATCTCATTTCCAGAAACATATGGCACCCAATCATTCTTGTGATGAAACTAGACACATAAGAGATTCATTCTGGAGAATATGGGCATTTTTCCTATTTTTCAAGTAGTAGTAATTGTTCTTCAAAGTTGAAACTTTCTTCCAAACTTGTCTCTGCATAGAAGTGTTTATTATTTTTGTAACTTGAGTTTTATAATAGCTATGCATGATTTTCTTGATGTTTATGAAAGTAGACACATATAGGTTCATAATACATTAATTTCAAGATTTTAGGAGATGATTTGATATGGTAAATATGGCTCCAAAGTCAGAGCTACAATTCTGTCCAGAATTGTAGTTTCACATTTTTTAGAAAACTTGAATTTTTAAACTTCTAGATGTTTTGTTGGACTTATTTTGACAATTAAACATCATTATATGTGCATTAGTGAAATTTAGGAATATGTGACATGTAGGTTCTCATTTTTATTATAAATGTGTAATTTGGTTTTAACGAGTACGTCATACGTGTGATTGTAGACATCGATCTCGTAGGAGAGAGCGGTTGTCGTCGGAGTGCTAGGCTTAGTTTCTTGCTTTTAATTGTGCTTCATCTCAGTGGTAAGTACATATGTACGGCCTTTTTATATCAAAATGTGTGTTTGTGTTTGATGTTTCAAATGAATATTTGTTATATGAAATAGTATGAGAATGCATGTTTTCCACTCGAATGTTGTTAAATTATTTTATTCATGTCCTTTGAGAACTCTCGGAAATTACTTGTGAATTGTTGATATTCTAATTCTGGTTATGTGAAAGATAAGAAATAAGATACCTCTAATAGACTTAGGACGATGTACAGAGTACTGTTATTAATGGGAGGCGTCAAGCGATCCTCCATTTTCTTATGGCTAAGACCATTGAAGCAATGCTTCTTATTATTGGATAGAACGTCAATGTTCAAAAATCCGCCCCCGATGAGCCAAAATGTATCAAGATATTGAGGCCAAGGGTTTTATAGAGCTATAGAGTGCTACTTATACTTGTAAGGGTCACTACGGTATAGGGGTGTCGACACTTAAGGCCTTTTAGCTAATGTTATGAGCGGGGTTGACGAATGGGCTCCCTTAACGCTCGGGTGAAATAGGGTTTGATAGACCCTAGAAGGAACCCTTAGTGATTATTTCGTGATCCCTCTGTTTACATCGATTCTGCTGATGGCTCTTGACACGCCTCAGCTAAATTAAACTGTTGATTGAAGTCGAAATTAAAAATTGACTACTTATTAATGTTGTTTGTGGCTCTTGATATGCCCTAATCGATTGAAATGAATTGTAAATCTTGGCTACTCAAGAACTACTATCGTTATCAGTTCAAATGAACTTGTTTACTCTGGATATTTTACAAACTACTCGTGGTTTCTCAATGTTATTAAATTGAGAGGTTTTTTTTTGTTACTCGGTTACTTCAAGTTGATCCAAATTCTCCAATATGATAGTTTTACTGTTTAAATCTTCTGATTTGTTTCAACTCATGCTTTCGTGCCACTCGTTGCTTTACATGTCGTAGTGTGTACTTACTCAGTTTTTACTGATCAATTTCTTCAAAACTTCGTCGGCTTTTGCCATTTTAAAACCGCATGTCGTCAATCAAAGTGGGGGATGGTAACGCTGGAACGATACGAAGAAGTATAGCTTAACTTAGATCACTTAGTAGATCACAAATGTTTTGTTTTAAATTGTACTTATTATCGAAATTTTGTTATGTACATTAAGCGAAATGTAATCTTAATTGTATATTTATACTTTTGGTTGTCGATTGTCTCTTTAACCCTGAACCGAGATCCCGGGCTGTTGCATAGAAAGTTTGTGTTAACCGCGGGTTTTAACTTTTTTAATGCTTAAATGATATTTTTTACTTTTAATTTAAAAAATTGCTCTGCGTGACAACATTTATACTTTAATTAATGTGCTAAACATGAGCAAGCATAAAGTTAAAAATGGCTATATAATTTCTGTATACGTAACAATGTTTTTCTTTTGTTAAGAAAACAGTGATTTTTTATCAATTTAAGAAAAAAAAGTTAAATATAGGAAAACTAATATTAAAATAAGGGTGTCAAAACAAAACCTTTAAATTTTTAGTGCATAAATAATAAGTAGTGTTCTCATTTGAATCAAAATTCTCAGAATGTCATTACTTCTAACTAAAATAGCAGTAAACATGAGCAAACGAGCATACAAAGATGCGATGTTTAACTTTTAGTGTTTAAAAATATTTTCTTTATTATTTACCCATGCTGCTGTAGGGTTTATTTGTGGGAATATATAAGTTACATGTCATTTTTTTTAACTATTAGTCATGAAGAACTTATCAAATTATTAATACTCTATTTTACTATCTTTTTTTCCTTTTTTGGTCAGTAAATAAATTTCTTTTTTTAATGGTGTGGGAGTGTACTTTTTTTTTTTTTTTTTTATCGGATTTCCACTTAATGCTTGCATGTTCTTCTCTTCGTTCAAACGACTTCAATTGTGGGATGTAAGGAGAAGCGAACAACACTACAATGAACATTACTTCCCAAACAAAAGCTTCATGTGGAAATGTTAATTTGCTTTTATAAAAGTTTTATACTGTAGACTTTTGCTTTGTTTTGTTTTGTTTTGTTTTATAGACGACATCCTAACTTGCCAATGCACCATTTCTTATTTGGGGCACTGTTATGGCTGATGAAGTTTAGTCACTCTCTAATGGTTTAACTTTGATTGCTAAATTACTGAATCCCTGGAAAGCTACTACTACATACTACATGATACAAGGTAATATTTTAGTTCTAAACTATTTACATTGTGTATTTAGTTTTTAGACAACCGTTCTGTATTAAACGTCATGTGGAGGAAGTCAAAAGTAAACTAGGATTTCATATACACAAGTAATCATTTCGCACAAGTTTTTATTTTTTGCATCAGAAATTTAATTTGAAAGACTTGTTTTTGTACACTTATATCTAAAGTATGATGCCACTTTATCCAAGATCTTTATGAGTATTCAGACTAGAAATATGATAGAATAAAGTTGAAAGGCAAAGGGAGCTCCAAAGAACTCAACAAAATATTTAACATTGTTAGATTATTTTCTCTTTTTTTTTTCAAGAGGTACAGTCCTTACATTGCTTGGTTTAATAAGCTCATTTCCTAACATGTATGTGTTGGATCAGAAACTCCTTTGTCGCAAAATCTCGCAGAAGTTTTGGTGGAGAAGGCAAAAAGATATAATGAGCACTAACGATAGAAGCATAGCTAGCTGAAAATGGTAGCAACGAGATATTTTACAGTGTTAGTAATGTTCTATTCATTCATAGAGATAATTACTCACCATTGTCAGTTTCAAATACTTAATACACTAATACAGAGGATCACGATGGGCTATCATCGATGACCCTACCCGAAGTTCCGACAAAGGGCCCAGGACAAAAATCTATACTTATAGATCAATAAACACAACAACATGTTCATAGAATTGACGTCCATATTGAGTAGGTTCGTAATTGTTTGTAGTGGGTCATGTCTATTTACTCCCACATGTTCTCTTTTTTAATTAGTCATGTTGGCCTATCATTATGGAAAGTTCTCTAAAGAAATTAATTTGGGTTCTAAATAAAGTAAGTAGAGAATATCACACAGGCTTTGCATTGGGAACGTTAACGATCAACTTCGAAAGAAACAACGAAAATAAAAGAGTGGTTAGGTTACAAAGATGTACACAGCATGCAAGCTACATTTATTATAGCATCAATGGACATATCTAAGAAAAACAAATTGTCAATTTGTGAAATGAGTGATCTTTGATGCTCATTTCAAATTAGACCGAAAGGACATTATACGTTTTCCAAACATTTTGATCCAATTGTTATAATCTATCAATGTTATGGACACTAGCACATCATTTTCAATTGTGTTATTAATGTAAGAAATATTTTTAAAGTTCATTATTGTCATTTCCATATTGCCACTTTGGCTCCTGCCAATTCGTAAATAGTCCAACTACATTATTATGTAACAATTATTCAATAAATTTCTTTCAGGATAAAATTATAATTTGTGTCATTAGAATTTCTTCGATTCGTCGTACCATTATTATTGTATTTTTGCTGCATTTATCAAGGAAGTCATTTAAAAAAATACAAAATAAAATTTACACCAGAAGCACACGCCATGGCGCGGGGTTAAGACTAGTTTGCACATTAAAGCAATATAGATTCTGTAACTATTGCATTTAAACCCACCATATTACATGGAAATTCAAATCCACGTGGAAATCTTTGATTCGGCCACTTTTTACATTTATGCCAACTATGTAGACAAATGGCACACGGAGAGTGATTAACTTACCTCCTAGCTTTTATAAATAATAATTAGACAGTGTTATAAACTCAAAAGTAGAGAAGAGGGAACAATGTATGGAGGAATATTAGGTCTGTATTATTCTTCACCAAACTACCCTTTATATAGGGTGTGGGGGTCAATCAGTATCAACCAAATATGGTAATACAATATGTTATGAATATTCACAATATCAATAATATATTTCATAACACTCCCCCTTGAATATTTTTTTCTTTTTTGAGAAACAAACTTGAATATTCACTAACACTAACATGATACCTCGTTAAAACCTTGTCGAGTAAAACCCATTGGGAAAAAGATTTTGACAAAGGAAAAAGAGTACATCTTATGAGCGGGAGCTTTCTTGAACTCATCCATTGCTACATGTCTCGTTAAAACTTGCTTGGAATAACCCTGTGGGATAAAAACATCAGCTAAGGAAAAGCGTACAACGATTTGTAATTTAGTCTCCCCATCTTTGCATCATCTTGATGTCACACTTCATACCTGAAAAGTGAACTTATGAGAAGTACATAATGTGTAACATAATATGATACTTCATGATCATTCGTAATAGTAATAAAAACTATCATGTATGACATGTTATATACTCATGACATTTGTCATACTAAATAGGCAAAATTGCATCGGCGGTACCCATAGTTTGGTTTTTGTATGGATTTGGTACCTGTAGTTTCAATTGCAGCATCCGCGGTACCTATACTTTTAATTTGTTGCAACCGTGGAACCCACCATTAACTTTTCATTCGTATGTTGGATGAAACATGTAAAAGACTAGCGCACCCATAATTCTCACATCTACAAATTTTTAAATAGTTTTTTATAACATACTGGATTGATTTTTTTATTTATTTACTTGTCATAGTAATATTTAATTTTTTTATTATTTTTACTCACAAGTTTAAATTCTATAAAATCTTAATTATACTAAATTTAATTAATTTCAGTGGCATGGTAATAATTAATAAATTTACTATAACTTTTTTCCATAGACGAAATATTTATCATAATTTATACCTTAGTAAAAATATGTAATTGCTTATTATGATTTTTGAAAATATATGATATATTATATTAAATATATTAGCAAATAATTAAATTTAAAAAAAGTAATTTTATGTAACATATTTAAATTTGTAGGTAAAATTTGCAATTTCGTAAAAAATGAATGGAAATGAGGGGCACACTAGTCTTTTTATATTTTTCCATCCAACATATGGATGAAAAGTTAACGGAGGGTACCACCGTGGCAACAAAATGAAAGTATGAGTACTGTGGATGCTGCAATTAAAACTATGGGTACTAAATCCACACAAAATCCAAACTATGGGTACCGCAGATTCAATTTAGCCTACTAAATAATATGCATATGCACCTAAACTATTTTGCGAGTGTTTATCTTCGATTTGCTTTAGCAAAGAAGTACATCTCATGGGCAATAGCCTCCATGAATTTCATATATAGTGATCCTTACGATCATTTTGTGTAACTAGTTACTTTCATATTCGTAGTCTTAAGACTAAACGAAATATCATAATCACTCTTATCAATAGAGGATTTGTGGGTTATAATTATAACCATGAGAAATATAATATATGGGCATTGCTTCAACATAGCCTATTTCTCATTTAATAGTCTCACGCATTCAACCATTAGGGTGCGGACATTTGATTAGGTTGTTCTATATGAACATGGATGCTTGAGGCATCTCAAGTACTTCAAAGTACGACACATATATGCTCGACGCATTAACTGCAGAGCTCGTGTATATATGCATACACACGGGTGTTGACTTTGATTTTGGCCAATATTTAGTCAAGCACGATTCTACTTGTAGTGGTTTAAGAAAATCATATGATTTCAAGCGCTTTTCAAAGTAAATATCATTAATGATCATATACATAGACTTAAATGTAGGAAGTTCTTCATCTACATGAGTTGTTGCCTCTTCAAGGGCATTGATTTGATCATTTATGATTCTCTTGTGTTCTCAATTATTGTAACAAGATCATGATCCATATGGAGGATCTACATGATTGCATAAGCAAACGTTACATGTTTCATATGCATCAAAACTCATATTTTATAAGACTTCAATTGGATTTGAAGTTTGACGTCACACGTACTAAAGTTTGAATAAGACAATTAAGTCAATGTTCATGTCATGTAATTGGGTATATCCTCCCCCTCATGACATGAACCTTGTGATCAGTGTCATAGAGATATGCTTTTGGCATATTATTTAGATATACTCGAGCCAAAAAAATACACTACTAGAAATATTAGCAAAAATGTCATTAGATTAATGCGGTATTTGCTAAAATTAATGCTGTATTTAGCAAAATAGCATTAATTGCAGCATTAATGCTAATGCTGCATTAGCCAGTGCTGTTTTTTGCATTGCAGCATTAAGCTAATGCTGCTAGCAAAAACAGCATTACTTGCAGCATTAACTAATGCTGCACAGTTATACTCACACCCTGCAGCATTAACACACTAATGTTGCATTTAGGAAAGAAATTGCAGCATTATTGAACTTTAATGCTGTACTTTTACACATAATTTTGCAGCATTTTGTTGATTAATGCTGCATTTTTATTACATTTTTTTTGTAAAGTTCCTTTGTTTTATCTCATACTTCAATTTATTCTGCATTTTTGCACTATCATTACCCCTCAAAAATCTGCTTTATTAAACATTCTTCATCCAAAATCAACAAGAACACAAGAAACAAGAACACAACAAGAACATATAATAAACACACAAAAATTTAATATAACAATTTCTCAGTACAAATTTATATCCATGTACAAAATCACCATACATCCCCAATTCTACATCACAAGAACAGATTGAATGTCCATAAAAAACACCTAAACTAACAAATATAAACAAAATCCGATCACTAGATTAAACTAATTATGCTTATACAACATTCATACATCAAAAACCCAGAATTTTGATCATTGGGACTTGTAAACTAATAATGCTGATCCATTTGTCTTCGAATTTGATCATTGAGACTTTTCCTACTGGGTTCACTTCCAAAAACCTAAACAAAAAAAAAAATCAAAAACCCATAATCACAAACTATACATCATAGTTTTAGAGACAAAATCCAGAGATAAAACAATTGCAAGCCATATATGATACAACATTCATACATCAAAAATGAAGACCATATACAAGAACCCAGAAACTCAATCCTCACCTAACAAAAACCCAGAAACCCACGGCGTCGAATTCAAAATGAAGACCATATACAAGAACCCACCGTCGATGCCCAGATCTGGAACGCAGAGGGATTCAGAGCCACCGGCGTCCGAACCACCGCCGGAGGCGAAGAGGACGGCAGATGCTCCGATCTGCAAAGAGAGAGAGAGAGAGAGAGAGAGAGAGAGAGACAGACAGAGAGAGAGAGACTCACGGCGTCGTACCTTCTTTGGAACCACCACCGGCGTCCGAACCACAACCGGAGGCGAAGAGGACGCAGATGCTCCGATCTGCAAAGAGAGAGAGAGAGACGGAGAGGGAGAGAGAGAGAGAGAGAGAGAGAGACTCACGACGTCGTACCTTCTTTGGAACCACCGCCTCCAGCACCTCGGTCGCCTCCGCAACTACCTCTGTCACAGCCGGATCTGGAGATCCATCGCCAAATCGCCACCGTCTCTCAGATCCGTCCATTTTCTTCTCGAATAGACAGCAACGGGGACGACTAAGGAGGTGCCGACGAAAGACACGACGGCGTCCTTCTCCTCTCTCTTCGCCATCTTTGCCGGCGGCTTCGGCGGCATCGACCTTCCACCACAGACGTCCATGGCGACCTCCACCAGCAACTCTCTCTCTCTCTCTCTCTCTCTCTCTCTCTCTCTCTCTCTCTCTCTTTCTCCCTCTCTGTGTGTGTGTGTGAGTATTCAAATGGGGGCTACTGAGTTTTGTGTGGGTGTTGTTAGGGTTTTGTATTTGTTAATTTTGGTTAATTTTGAATTCCCCCCAAATGTTTTGTGATAATTTTGAATTCCCCCCAAAAGGTTTGAGATAGCAGCATTACTTTTTGTAATGCTGGAATACTAAATTTTTTTTTTTTTTTTTTTTTTTGTGAAAAACAGCATTAATGTGATTTATGCTGCAAATGATTTTTTTTTTCAACTTTTTTTATTGCAGCGTTAGTTTGTTAATGCTGCAAAGTAAAACAGTAGATTTGTGAAAAAGTAGCATTAATGTGATTAATGCTGCAATTTGTATGAGCATTGCAGCATTATTGGATTAATGCTGCAATTTTTACGTTGTTTAGCCAAAATATGCAGCATTATTGAATTAATGCTGCAATATTACAGGACTTAGATTGCAACATTAATACTAATGCTGCTTTAGGGTATCAATTACCGCATTTGTTCAAATGCTACAAATAAAATGTGGTATTTGCTAAGATTTCTAATAGTGATAGGAGAGAATGTATCTCCGTAGGAGATATCATTTGTCACACTCTAAACTTATAATTCTCATGAACTCTAAACTACTATCCTCTTTGGGATAGGAGTTTCACTTACGAGAATACACTAATCTCATACTCCTCCTTTAAAGGAGCTCCAATGAGATAGAGGATAAGCATAGAGCATGTAGATGTATAAAGAAAACTCGTATAAAAATTCACCCGAATGGATAATATTGCACAATTCCTAAGAAGTGCAAATATAGTCAATCTAACATGATCACGAAGACAAATTGAAGTCTGACATCAATTATTCAAGCAACCAATCACTTTTAATGATGTCGACGGTGAAAAACTCAATCTTGAAATTTCTTCACGAGTTCATGTAAAAAAATATTGATCTATTCTAGAGACGATATGTCTTTTAGGTGCTCGAAATACGATATGCACATTTTTCAAATGTGAGATTGACAACATCCAAGCCACTTTAGGGGCTGAATAATAAATTTTTGGGTGTTTTATGAGATTTGATATGGAATCACAACGCATAAACGAGGCGTTGGTTGGGCAAATGCAACGAATCAAGCCATTTCTATGACAAAATTCTCTACGTTGGATAGGCGATGTAATGCATCAAGCCAATTTATGAAGAAATTGTCTACGGAGAATGTGATTTATTTGTAATTATACAAAACCACTTGGCATGTCCATAAATGCAAGTATAAAACTTAAAAAGTTTCATTACTTTGAATCTCAATATTCAAGGGGATCTTTTATTTTTCATGAAACACACGGTACTAAAAAAAACTACCGTTGTGAGCCTTAGAAGGTCTCATGTACATCCTTGAATATAGTTTTTTTTTTCCAATTGTCGAAACTTCTAGTTTGACAAATGGAGGTTACCTCTTGTAGGGTACCTTTTCATAAAGTCAAATATTTCATAACTTCGGGTATGAAATATGATGTTAATAAGTGTAGGGTTTTGATCATGGATACGCAGCGAAAAAACAAATATTATCCATGCAATACCATCCAAGGATCAAAGGACAAGAGACATAACGATGGTAAGGGAAGAAATAAAGTTACACACCTTAGGGTTTTTCCTGTGATGACTTGTAACGTGAATTGTGTCACATTCTCTATAGTTGATCCACGCCTAGAGTTGAGGACTAGATCTTCCTTCTCCTTTGTGCTAGCCTGGAATGGAGGAAGAGGAAAAAGAAATCACACAACACGAGGAAACAAGGAGGGGCGGCCTCCTTGTTTGGGCCGACGGGATGGGGCGGCGGCAAGGGGGGCGGACGGGTCCCTCTTGCTTGCTTGCTCTCTCTCCTTTTGGTTCTCTCCCACTCAAGTTATGAACTAAAGGCTCATAAGTGTGGGAAGGAAGGAATGAGCATCCTTTATATAGTCCAAAATCCTTTCCAACTACTTAAAGGACCCATTCTAGTCCTACTAGAATTCAGTTTAGTCCCTTCCTTGCAAATTAGTCCTACTAAGTTTGCAAGGTGTTGCAAAGTTATCCTACTAATTAATTAATCCTATTAGTTAATTCCCAAATCTAGTTCAACTCTATATAGTGTGTGACCCCATAGGTTCTATCTAGTTGGTAGCAACAATTTGCTAATATGAAGCGGTTTCTAGCAAAACATCCATTCTAGCCAACTAATAGAATAGTCATCCGACAAACCTTGTACAAGTAATTGTCTCATCCATTTGTGTCTATATCCGGATTGGACACGAGACATACAAGCCACACTTGTGTATCTAATCCACAGTTTCTCGATCCATGGGAATAGTCTTATTCGTGCAAATAACATCAATATCCTATATTGATTTATTTGAGTCTGGCCAGACATTCTATAAGCACTATCCCTCGAGTGGCCTAGGATATTTGCTCCCGTTATGTGGGAGGGACAAATTCTATCTACGTCCACTACGATTTCTAAGCTTGCTTCTTATTGTATCCGGTACACGCCTTTATAACTACCCAGTTACGGTGTAGCGTTTAACGCTACCAAAATCACAATAATCCACAACTAGAATATCTAGCGACTTCAAGTCTAAGGATGAAAATAACATTTCACCACGAGAAGCACTTGTGACTTAACATAACGTGTATGTAGCCTTCTCGGAGATGGGTCAATCCGGTGCGCCATTACCCTTAATGCACACCCTTGTGTTGGATCATGATATCTCCATATCAATCCAACCCATACTAGTCTATAGATGATTGTCATATTAATCATTATAATGGACTAGGGATATTTAAGATAAACAACACAATTGTAAATCTAAGGACTTCATTATATTAAATATCCAATAAATAATACAATGAATGTTCTAGCCAAAATAAATTCATACTAAATTAGATTGCCTCTAGGGCATCTATTCCAACACTCTCCCACTTGCACTAGAGCCAATCTGACGCATCTCGTATTCCCATGCTCCTAGTGTGCCCTTCATGCTTCCACTGCATAAGCGGCTTTGTAAGTGGATCTGACAGATTCTCATCTGTAGGAATCTTGCATATTCGAATGTCTCCTCTGTCGATAATATATCGAATCAGATGGAACTTCCTGAGCACGTGCTTGGATTTCTGGTGCGACCTGGGCTCCTTTGATTGCGCGATCGCCCCAGTGTTGTCACAGTACAACTCTACTGGATCCGCAATGCTAGGAACCACACCAAGTTCAGAACAAACTTTCTGATCCAAACAGCTTCCTTTGCTGCGCTATTTGCAGCAATGTACTCAGCCACTGTTGTAGAATCAGCAACCGTCTCTTTCTTGGAACTCTTCCAGATCACCGCTGCTCCATTCAGGCAAAACACATATCCCGACTGTGATCTAAGTCATCTATGTCGGTTTGGAAGCTTGCATCAGTGTAACCCCTTACACGCAACTCTTTGACACGATCCAACCGCAAGTGTACGGCTGTCGCTCTAGTAATAATGTGATAAAGAGGGTTGTCGAATCCCAGAGGACTTGTCGTGAATCAATTAGTATGATTAACTTTAATGTGGGCAAGCAATTGATTTGTTTACTAAAACTAAGAAAATAAATAACAAACTAATTATTAAAAGTGAGATTTGAATGAGAGACGAGTACCAGGATTTCTCTAGGATCACTAGGTGAATACCGTTAACGAATTACGTTTTGAAACACAGATGATGTTTTATTTTGCCAAACGAGCAATAATGCTAACCGAGTTACCAAGCTAGCTTTCTATGCCTAGGTCAAATTACAACCGAGTTACCAAGCTCTAATTAGCCCTAAAACATATAATTACGTATAATTCTACTCAAAGTTCACAATCAATGGTTGATTTCTCTAACCTGCGACTACGTGCTTAATTCACTTATCCGGGTAATTCGTTGCTTTCACTAACGTACTACCTAAAATTTTTATATTGATGGCCAAACAACACAAAGATGGATTAAGAACGAGAATTAAACATAGCAAAACAATTCATCATCTATTAAGTTCAATTTAAACGTGAATCAAACTCATAATCCGCCAAATACGGCTTCAAACCCTAGCTACCGTTTGAGAAATCCCGATATAAAGTGTTTAGCTACTACGCTTCATGATTACAAACGCAATGTTCTTCATAATCGTAGACAAAAATAAAGAGAGCGAGAGAGAAGGAATTCAAACGGTGAATCTCCGCGCTCCAAACAGTACTCTCAGCTCCAAACAGTGCTCCTGTTCCGTCTCTGACCCGTCCTCCCCAACGTGAATAACGTTCTCCAGGCCTTATCTAGGTTCCCTTACGTTTTATAACAAGTTTGGGCTTATTACATAAAAACCCCAACTGTTTCAGACTCTTTCTCTGACCCGTCCAGGTCGTAGGACCTCTGAAAGAGGTCGTGCGACCTCCTTCCGGACTTCTGATACTCTGCTGTCTCTTCTTCAGGTCCTGTGACCTCTGAAAGAGGTCGTGCGACCTCCTTTCTTTTCCTTGCGTTCCGATTTCTTCTGTTCTGCACTATTATCTGCTTCTCCCATTATCTTCTTTTTCTTGCGATCTCTGTTGGGGTGATTTTGATTGGAGATGGCTTGATTTCAAATCGGAAATCGGCGGTTCAGTCTGGGTTCGGTGATTTGCAGGGGCTGTTATGGTAATGTAGGTAACAGGGAGTCTTATGGTTGGGGTTTATGCTGCTTCAGGTGGATGATTAATTGGATTTACAGGTCTGGTAGTTTGTAGGTGGTTTATAGGTGAATCAGGGGTTGTAATGTTGGTGTTATAAAGGAGATAGTGGTGATGATAATGGTTGGTTTGAATGGTGGATTAAGAGGCTGTCAATGGTTTATAACAGTGGCTGTTAGGTGAATATTTCAGGTGGTGAATCTTGTTGTTGATCAGGGTGCTTTTCAGATGGTGGTGAAGCTGGTAATTGGAGATGATGAAGGTCTGCAATATGGTCTGTGGTTAAGTGATTATTATTGTGACAGGGTTGTGGTTACAGGTGAAGAGAACTGGGTTTAGGTTGGATTTCAGTCGGGTTGTATTGGCTGCTAGGTATGTTTTCAGGGTGGTTATTTTTGCAGGTTCTGGTGAATGATGGTGCTGGTAATTGATGTAGTTGCAGGAGGTTAAAGTGAATGGCAGATTGGGTTGATTTTGTTTAAGGTAAAATGGTGGATTAAGGTTAGGTCTGGTGTAACGGAGAAGGTAGGATGGTGGTACAATTGGTTAAAAGGTAATGGTCAATTCGTGTTTTTATTTGCACAAGGCTAATGGTGATCAGGTTGTATTTTGGGAGGTTTATGGTTAATTTAGCAATGGTTTGTAATGGTGCATTGTTAGTGTTTGTAAATGTTGGAGATCAGTGAGGTCTAGTTTCAGGTTGTTATAGTGGTTTAAGTCTAGGAATTGGTGTTATTGATGGCTGGTAATTAAATTGGTTGGATGGGTGTTTAATTGGAGGTGATTCAGGGGCTGATTTTGGATGAATTCAGGTGGTTTTATGGGATAACTACTGTTGGTGAATGGTGTTTATAGGTCTGATGGTGTTTTGAGAGGGATGAATGGTAGTTTAAGCATTAGTTATGGTGCAGGTTGTGAAGGTATTTAGGTGAATGGTTGCTAAACTGGGTTTAGGTGGTAATTGTGGGCTGTTGAAGGTTTGAATTGAGAGAAGTTAGTTGGTATAGGAGAATGGGTAGGCAATGGAGGTAGCAAAGTGTTGGAATATCATCGGAATAGCAAAAGGATGCTCGGAAGACAATTCAGGATGTTTTAAGTAAAAATCAGGATTTTCAGGATATTTTAATATTGCGGGAAAGATAATAAGGATCCGGATTTTGATCCCGAACTCCGATGACCGCGATTTTTGCACCTTTGGATTCCTTTAGCGACGTAGACTTTGTCCATGTAGAGAAATTCCCGTTTCCGGACTGTTTTCCCGTTTTTCTCAATTATTGCCCAATTTTGGCTAAAAACATCCAAAACGCCAAAATTCACCTTTTTCTTCAATTCCGAAGCTCGTTTCTTCTCTCCACTTGATTTCCGCACGCGTAATTCCTGTCAAACAACAACATGAACGCTACCGCGAAGATCAAATGTGATAAATTATCAAAATCATACTCAAAACCATTAAGAAACGCCCGAATTGTACTCTAAAGCTCAAAAACATCCAAAAGTGCATTTTATTCATATTTTGGCTCAAATCTCGTCACTTTGCACCGAAACGCACACAAATGACAATATAAGGTGTACTAAAGATAACTCTAATGAAGGAGTTATCAAATACCCCCACACTTGCCATTTGCGCGTCCCGAGTGTACTGCCTCTAACTGTCTACTAGCCGACAAGACTCAAACGACTCTAACATGACTCACGACACAACTAATGCAGCAAGATGATGCAATGCAAATCTAGACTCGATCTTAAACACATAAAAGCTTTTAAATTCTTTCTTTTTGTGAGATCAGGAAATTTCAATACACATAGACTAGTGCTCACGTTGTAATGAAAAAGTTAGACAAGAGGTGTGAATCGCAACTAAATTCGACAAAAAGTAATTTCCCATAGTTAGTATAGAAAGCTTAACTTTACTATGAAAAACAATCTACTTCTTCATGTGTGCTGATAAAAATAAGAGGCTAACCAAGTCTAAGCCACGTTCATAGTCCGAGCTCCTATTCCGCTAATGGTCAAATATGATGAGGCTTAGGGACAAAAAGGATATAACTTGTATGAAGCAAAAAATCCTAAAGCGTCACATAAGCTCACCAAACCCCATATCTCACACACCCTCACCATGATGATAGGAATCCACAACCCGAATCTCACCGACTCCGGCCCTCAATTCCCTCAAACCCCGGTACCATGTCTATCCCGTGGCCATCGAAGCGAAGCGTACGCGATCTCAATCAATCAATCTTCAACAGGAACAAGAACTTTCACCACTCGATTTCCAATAAGCAAAAATTTATTTCTCTTTATTCCTCTCCTTTTTTTTCTCTATCTTTTTTTTATTTGTCTTTTTTTTCTCTTTTTTTTTTTCTTTTTTTTTATTTCTCTCAGTAAAACAACAATAATACAATAAAAAGAATGTACGAGTGGTCCTCCTCCAAGAATCAAGCAGCAGTAATAATGTCAGGGGAAGGAACGAAACAAAATAATGAATAATTATCACAAGAATAATTCATCTCCCCCTGACTCCATGAAGCGCAAGATGCCACAAACCGTCCAAGTCAAAGCATGTATGGGGGTCGAGTCGTCACTGCACAATCTCTATGTCCGTAGTCAAATGTCGACACCCCCACACTAGAATGCAGTCACATCCCCCTCTCAAGTAGTCAAATAAGATATATGTCACGTGCCTAATCCAACCGAACCTCCTACACCAAGATGATAAAAATCCAGTACCTAGCACGTTCCACCAATCAAGAACAACCAATCCCATTTTTGTGCGGATTAGACGTCACGCACTTAGGCTCTCCACTACTGTGTCCATGGTGTAATGACATGGAACACCGCCACACCTTAGTGTGCAAGCCAACTCACTCACCCTCGCATCCCCTCGTAAATATCAAATGAAGCATATGCGATATGTAGAACTCACAAAAATATATAATGAAGTACTCCCTCAACGAACCCCCTCAACTACTGTTCCCTCGTGACGCTCTAGAAAGGTGATTCTAACGATATATGATGAAGGCCAAGAATCGTCTCCCTAGGTCATAGAGGCTAACAATGAATCCAAGGATCAATAAGGGTTATCTTGTGGTCCTACAAGGTAAGATCTAAAAAGCAGTGAGTGCTCTAAAACACATCCTCGCACAGCTGTTCCGTGTGCCACTACGAGGCGGGCTGGCGACTACCTAAGACGGACAACATGAACGTTCGGCTTGTTTAGCAAACACCAAGCTCAACTCTTGTAGAGAAAAACAACACACACTTTAGCTTTTAAAATTTAATTAGTTTAAAAATAGGTAGGCATTCCCGTAATGAGATTCTCTCCATACTTACTAGGGGGAACTAAAATTGTACTCTCGGTCAAAATTCACACCCTATTCCTAAAGTTTTCACATCTCACTAAGTCAACCAAGTATATGCTTCTTTCAATTGCCTTTTCTCAAAATTTTCAATTTTCTATCTTTTATGGATTTTCTATGTTTCTCATTTTTTTAATAAGATCCTAACTCTATATGCAAGGCCTTGACTCGAAAAAAATTTGACTCTACACAAACTATTTTGTTGGTGGGTATACTCAATTATGTAAAAGTGCAAACAATATATCAATCTATCCTACACAATACCACAATATAAGGAAAAACATAACATAAACCACAATACTGACTCACAATACAACTTAACATTCTACATGTAACTGGCTATGCAAGAAACATGGCTAGCAAACAGTTAAACCACCCCCACACTAAATGCTTCGTTGTCCTCAACGAATTTAGAGATCATGTTGAGAACTCAGCAATCAAATGCGTAGGCCAGTAGATGAGATGGAGCTGACATACATAATAAAAGAAACACAAATTTCAACAAGAGAGAAGAAATACTCACAACCACCTCACGGGTGGGGACGAAATACAACGCCAAGCAATCCCCAAGCAGTGGTGCGCCACTATGCTCCCATCCGGTCAGTGTGTACTCGCACACCGGGGTCGACTGCCCTCCGCTGCTGAAATTTGTGTCTGGAGAATCCCCAACTCGCAAGGACGAGTCCCTGTAAAGGTCAAGTGTGCCATGGCACACCGGGGTAGACTCTCCCATCTCCTGCTCAAGTATGTCACTAGAAAATATCATCAGTCCCTCTCTCTCATCTCTCCATAAATAATATAAATAAAACACAACACAAATGAATTAAAAACACACTCCCTAATCTAATGCAAATAAATAAGTTGGGTTGCCTCCCAACAAGCGCCTTGTAATTTAAGGTCGACGACCCGACCCAGTTACCTCAAAATATGTCAAGGAGGTCTAGCACGACGTGCCTCCTCCTTCAGTTTCTTGCTCTTGATCTTTTGCACCACATCATGCGTACCAACAATAGTTGGCTTCTTTTCTGAATCGGGTGGATCGGATGGCAAAACTGTAGACAACTCAGGTATAGGATCCACATCTTTCTCTCTAAATTTGATCATTGCCAATTTATTCTTCCCTTTGCCCGGAACAAATGCCTTCAACACAATTGATGAATCTAGAGCTTTGATAGTGAGCTCCTCAGTCTCTAAATCCACATTTGCGCGCATTGTCTTCAAAAGCGGTCTTCCAAAGATAAGTGGCACATCGCGATCCTCCTTGATGTCCACTATCACAAAGTCAGCTGGAAAGACAAATGCACCCACTTTAACAAGCAAGTTCTCAATAACCCCCTTTGCTGTAACAATAGAATTGTCTGCCAGTTGCAGACCTATCTTCACAGGGGTTGGCGCACCAATGCCCAATCTCTGAAATAGGGACAATGGCATGAGATTAATACTCGCGCCTAAATCACAGAGCCCATGCGTGTGATATCCACCCCCAAGAGTACAGCCTAAGATGACACTGCCTGGATCTCTCATCTTGGGAATATCTCGCTGTATCACAGTACTACATGTCTCTGTCAGCTTCACCGTGGCATAAGGGTCTATGCTCTTCTTACCCCATAAAATTTCCTTCAAGAACTTCTTGTACTTGGGCATCTGAGAAAGTGCTTCCACTAATGGGATGTTTATATGCAGCTGCTTGAATATGTTCAGAAATTTTCCAAAGTGTTCCTCATCATCCTTCTTTATTGCCTCCGGATATGGTATCCGTGGCTCATAAGTGGCCGGATTCGGAGTGTTCTTGGGCTCTTCTTTCTTCTCAACTGTGTCCTTTGATTGGGGACTCACGGATTTGGGAAACTCTTCACCCAATTCCTTCTCTGTGGCCTTTGTAGCTTCAGCTCTCGCATGGCTAGGATATGGAGGATCCTCAGTAGTAGTGCCTCTGCGAGTAGTAATAGCTTTGAGCTGCTCAGTAGGAACAATACAATTAGCAGGAAGCATGCCAGGTGAAGATTTAGTAAGCTGATTGGCATTTTGCTGAATCTGTGTCTCATGACTCTTAATAGTGGCTTCCATGGCTGCAAACTTGTGCTCCATCCTATCCATCTTCTCGTTTGTCTGTTGTTGCTGAGTAACCAATTGTCTCAACAAGGCTTTCATTTCCTGATCCTGTTGTTGCTGAGTGGCGTGATTATGAGATTGATAAGGAACATTGGACTGCTGAGCATACCAGTTAGGCTGATTTCGTTGATGATTCTGATACCCCCACACTTGTTGCTGTCTAGGAGGCCCCATGTAATTTACTTCTTCAATCCCATATCTCTGATTCTCATCCACGATCATCTCTCCCACAGACTTCACCTGTGCTACTGGATTTATGCTGTTAAAAGCTGAGGTCATGACTGCCATTTGTTGTTCAAATTTCTGCTCCACCATTGACTCAATCCAGTTAACTAGAGCTGCATTGGATTCTGAGTATCTACGAGTCACAGACCTCGTAGACTCACGCTTCGCCACAGTGTTTAGCAGATCTTGGCATCGCTGCACTCTCAAGCCCATAAAATTGCCTCCAGCTAACATATCTAGTTCATGTGCTGTTTCCCTGTCCAGAGCACTATAGAAATAATGGAGGAGTTTATACCACGGCTCTCCATGAGTAGGGCATCTGCGAAGAAGTTGGTTGAATTTCCTCCATGTATCTCCTAGAGAGTCATCCTCTTGCTGAGTAAAATTCCTAATATCAGCCATGAGCTGAGCAACTTTGGATGGCGGTAGATACTTTCTCAGAAACTCGTGGCAACACTCTGCCCATGTAGTAATCGATCCCGCTGGTAGTTCCATGAGCCAAGTCTTAGCTTTTCCAGATAAAGAGAAAGGAAACAGTATCAACTTCACTGTTTCATCTGGAACTTGCTCATTATGCAATGTTGAAGTAATTTGCCCAAAGTTAAGCAAGTGGGCATTCGGATCATCTCCCGGTGCTCCTGTAAATAGGCACTCAGTACGCACCATATCAATCAGCTGCTGGCGCAACTCAAAGTGAGCAGCATTAATCTGTGGCCTCACAATGGTAGGTTGGTATCCAGCTGGCGTGGTTCTGAAATAGTCCACCAAAGGACGATCATCTTCCTGTGCCACATTGTTCCTTTGAACCACTTGCTGAGCCCCATTAGGTGGAATCGGGGGGTTAGCAACTAAAGCCTGTGCAGCAGCTAACTGAGCTCTGAGCAACTCAGTTTCCCTCAATGAATTGGCCACTCTGGCCTCAGCAGCAACTCTAGCGGTCTCTGCATCTTCCGCAAGCTTGCGGAGTCTTTCCAACTCAGTTCCTTGTTGGTCACCCATTGGAACTGATTTCCTCGAGTCTCTACGAAATAGTGCTTTGGATTATCAAGTTGTGGGTGCAATGCCTCGTGTAGGGAACGGGTCATGCACTAAGAGAATTACCTGAAAACACAACAGCACTAGAACGCAGGTGAGTAAAGAATATAACTGAAAAATAAAATCCCTAAAGCTAAAAATTCTAATTAATTCAACCAAAGTCCCCGGCAACGGCGCCAAAAACTTGACACGATCCAACCGCAAGTGTACGGCTGTCGCTCTAGTAATAATGTGATAAAGAGGGTTGTCGAATCCCAGAGGACTTGTCGTGAATCAATTAGTATGATTAACTTTAATGTGGGCAAGCAATTGATTTATTTTACTAAAACTAAGAAAATAAATAACAAACTAATTATTAAAAGTGGGATTTGAATGAGAGACGAGTACCAGGATTTCTCTAGGATCACTAGGTGAATACCGTTAACGAATTACGTTTTGAAACACAGATGATGTTTTATTTTGCCAAACGAGCAATAATGCTAACCGAGTTACCAAGCTAGCTTTCTATGCCTAGGTCAAATTACAACCGAGTTACCAAGCTCTAATTAGCCCTAAAACATATAATTACGTATAATTCTACTCAAAGTTCACAATCAATGGTTGATTTCTCTAACCTGCGACTACGTGCTTAATTCACTTATCCGGGTAATTCGTTGCTTTCACTAACGTACTACCTAAAATCTTTATATTGATGGCCAAACAACACAAAGATGGATTAAGAACGAGAATTAAACATAGCAAAACAATTCATCATCTATTAAGTTCAATTTAAACGTGAATCAAACTCATAATCCGCCAAATACGGCTTCAAACCCTAGCTACCGTTTGAGAAATCCCGATATAAAGTGTTTAGCTACTACGCTTCATGATTACAAACGCAATGTTCTTCATAATCGTAGACAAAAATAAAGAGAGCGAGAGAGAAGGAATTCAAACGGTGAATCTCCGCGCTCCAAACAGTACTCTCAGCTCCAAACAGTGCTCCTGTTCCGTCTCTGACCCGTCCTCCCCAACGTGAATAACGTTCTCCAGGCCTTATCTAGGTTCCCTTACGTTTTATAACAAGTTTGGGCTTATTACATAAAAACCCCAACTGTTTCAGACTCTTTCTCTGACCCGTCCAGGTCGTAGGACCTCTGAAAGAGGTCGTGCGACCTCCTTCCGGACTTCTGATACTCTGCTGTCTCTTCTTCAGGTCCTGTGACCTCTGAAAGAGGTCGTGCGACCTCCTTTCTTTTCCTTGCGTTCCGATTTCTTCTGTTCTGCACTATTATCTGCTTCTCCCATTATCTTCTTTTTCTTGCGATCTCTGTTGGGGTGATTTTGATTGGAGATGGCTTGATTTCAAATCGGAAATCGGCGGTTCAGTCTGGGTTCGGTGATTTGCAGGGGCTGTTATGGTAATGTAGGTAACAGGGAGTCTTATGGTTGGGGTTTATGCTGCTTCAGGTGGATGATTAATTGGATTTACAGGTCTGGTAGTTTGTAGGTGGTTTATAGGTGAATCAGGGGTTGTAATGTTGGTGTTATAAAGGAGATAGTGGTGATGATAATGGTTGGTTTGAATGGTGGATTAAGAGGCTGTCAATGGTTTATAACAGTGGCTGTTAGGTGAATATTTCAGGTGGTGAATCTTGTTGTTGATCAGGGTGCTTTTCAGATGGTGGTGAAGCTGGTAATTGGAGATGATGAAGGTCTGCAATATGGTCTGTGGTTAAGTGATTATTATTGTGACAGGGTTGTGGTTACAGGTGAAGAGAACTGGGTTTAGGTGGGATTTCAGTCGGGTTGTATTGGCTGCTAGGTATGTTTTCAGGGTGGTTATTTTTGCAGGTTCTGGTGAATGATGGTGCTGGTAATTGATGTAGTTGCAGGAGGTTAAAGTGAATGGCAGATTGGGTTGATTTTGTTTAAGGTAAAATGGTGGATTAAGGTTAGGTCTGGTGTAAAGGAGAAGGTAGGATGGTGGTACAATTGGTTAAAAGGTAATGGTCAATTCGTGTTTTTATTTGCACAAGGCTAATGGTGATCAGGTTGTATTTTGGGAGGTTTATGGTTAATTTAGCAATGGTTTGTAATGGTGCATTGTTAGTGTTTGTAAATGTTGGAGATCAATGAGGTCTAGTTTCAGGTTGTTATGGTGGTTTAAGTCTAGGAATTGGTGTTATTGATGGCTGGTTATTAAATTGGTTGGATGGGTGTTTAATTGGAGGTGATTCAGGGGCTGATTTTGGATGAATTCAGGTGGTTTTATGGGATAACTACTGTTGGTGAATGGTGTTTATAGGTCTGATGGTGTTTTGAGAGGGATGAATGGTAGTTTAAGCATTAGTTATGGTGCAGGTTGTGAAGGTATTTAGGTGAATGGTTGCTAAACTGGGTTTAGGTGGTAATTGTGGGTTGTTGAAGGTTTGAATTGAGAGAAGTTAGTTGGTATAGGAGAATTGGTAGGCAATGGAGGTAGCAAAGTGTTGGAATATCATCGGAATAGCAAAAGGATGCTCGGAAGACAATTCAGGATGTTTTAAGTAAAAATCAGGATTTTCAGGATATTTTAAGATTGCGGGAAAGATAATAAGGATCCGGATTTTGATCCCGAACTCCGATGACCGCGATTTTTGCACCTTTGGATTCCTTTAGCGACGTAGACTTTGTCCATGTAGAGAAATTCCCGTTTCCGGACTGTTTTCCCGTTTTTCTCAATTATTGCCCAATTTTGGCTAAAAACATCCAAAACGCCAAAATTCACCTTTTTCTTCAATTCTGAAGCTCGTTTCTTCTCTCCACTTGATTTCCGCACGCGTAATTCCTGTCAAACAACAACATGAACGCTACCGCGAAGATCAAATGTGATAAATTATCAAAATCATACTCAAAACCATTAAGAAACGCCCGAATTGTACTCTAAAGCTCAAAAACATCCAAAAGTGCATTTTATTCATATTTTGGCTCAAATCTCGTCACTTTGCACCGAAACGCACACAAATGACAATATAAGGTGAACTAAAGATAACTCTAATGAAGGATTTATCACTCTTCTTCACCGCCAAATATCAAGAAAGCATCCTTAGTTCTTCTCAAGTACTTTACGATGTTCTTGACTGCAATCCAGTGACTCTCACCTGGATTGGATTGGTATCTGCTTGTCATACTCAAGGCATATGACACATCTGGTCTAGTACATAACATGGCTTACATGATAGATCCTATGGCCGAGGCGTAGGGAATTCAACTCATGTGTTCCTTCTCAATCTCATTGGAAGTACAACCACTCTTCGAAAGAGTGATTCCATGTGACATGGGCAAGAATCCATTCTTGGAATCTTGCATGTTGAACCGCTTCAACACCTTGTCAATATATGTACTCTGACTTAGGCCTGGCAATCTCTTAGATCTATCTCTATAGATCTTTATACCGAGTATATAGGTTGCTTCCCCTAAGTCCTTCATTGAGAAACACTTCCCTAGCCAATCTTTAACAGATTGCAGCATGGGATCGTTATTTCCAATGAGAAGTATGTCAGCCACATACAAGACTAGAAAAGCTACAGAGCTCCCACTAACCTTCTTGTAGACACAAGACTCACCTTCGTTTCTGATGAAGCCAAACTCTTTGACTACTTCATCAAAACGTCGATTCCAACTCCTAGAAGCTTGCTTCAATCCATAAATGGATCGTTGCAGCTTACAGACTTTGTTGGCTTGCTTTGGATCCTCAAAACCCTCTGGGTGTATCATATACACATCCCCGAGGAGATTCCCATAAAGGAATGCTGTTTTGACATCCATCTGCCAAATCTCATAGTCGTAGTATGCTGCAATTGCAAGTAGGATTCGGATGGATTTGGTCATAGCGACTGGTGAAAAGGTTTCATCATAGTCAATACCATGAATCTGTCTGAATCCTTTAGCCACCAATCGGCCCTTATAGGTAATCACATTACCATCCATGTCGATCTTCTTCTTGAAGACCCACTTGCACCCTATGGGCCGCGCCCCTTCGGGTGGTTCCACCAAAGTCCATACTTTGTTGGTATACATGAATTCCATCTCGGATCTCATGGCTTCTAGCCACTTCTGAGAGTCTGGTCCTTTTACGACCTCTTCATAGGTAGTAGGCTCATCATCTATGAGCATCATGTCACCGGAATCGGTCACGAGAAGTCCATACCTCTCGGGTTCCTGGCGCACTCTACTAGATCTACGAAGCTCTTGTGTTACCTGAACAGGCTGTTCCACAAATGCTTGTGGTTCCTGTTCATGTTCCATGATCGGTTAAGTGATTTGTGGTTCTTGAATCTCTTCAAGTTCTACAGTCCTCCCACTTGCTTCTTTAGAGACAAATTCTCTTTCTAGAAACACGCCGGTCCGAGCAACAAACACTTTGTTCTCGGTTGGATTGTACAAGTAGTATCCCTTAGTTTCCTTAGGGTACCCCACAAATTTACACTTATCCAACTTTGGCCCTAGCTTGTCTGATTGTAAACGTTTTACATAGACATCGCAGCCCCAAACCCTCATGAACGACAGTGTGGGACGCCTCCCACTCCACATCTCATGTGGTGTCTTCATGATTGATTTGAATGGAACACGGTTAATGGTGAAAGCAGCACTTAATAGAGCATGGCCCCAAAATGATAATGGAAGATCGGTTTGACACATCATAGATCGAACCATATATAGTAGGGTTCGATTCCTCCTCTCAGACACGCCATTCCATTGTGGCGTTCCGGGTGGAGTGAGTCGGGACACGATCCCACACTCTCTAAGATAGTCGTCATACTCTTGGCTCAAGTATTGTCCTCCACGATCTGATCGTAGAGCCTTGATAATTTTACCAAGTTGCTTCTCTACTTCACTTTTGAATTCTTTGAACATTTCAAAGGATTCAGATTTGTCCTTCATAAGGTACACAAATCCATATCTACTGTAATCATCAGTAACTGTAATGAAGTAGACATAACCACCCCTGGAAGGCGTGGCAAATGCCCCACACACATCAGTATGTATGAGCGCCAATTGCTCACTAGTCCTCTCACCTTTCTTATTGAAAGGGGACTTTGTCATTTTTCCCAATAAACAAGTCTCACAAATCTCATATGATTCAAAATCAAATGAGTCTAGTAGTCCATCCTTATGGAGTCTAGATACCCGTTTCTCGTTTATATAGCCTAAACGACAGTGCCATAAATATGCAGGATTTAAATTATGTATTTTAATCCTCTTGGTATTAATGTTGTAGACATGATTGCTTAGATCAAGGACATACAGTCCATTAAATAATTGCGCACTAAAATAGTGAATATTATTAAAATAAAAGGAACTACAATTGTTCTTTACTGAAATAATAAAACTTTCATTGTCCAAACAAGAAAAAGAGATAATGTTTCTGCTCATAGCAGGCACAAAATAGCAATTATTTAATTCTAAAACTAATCATGAAGGCAGAGATAGCTCGCACACGCCCACGGCCAACGCAGCAACTTTTGCTCCATTTCCAACGCGCAGATCTATCTCCTCTTTAGCCAATCTTTTACTTCTCTTTAGATCCTGCAAATTTCGACAAATGTGAGATCCACATCCAGTATCTAATACCCATGATGTAGAGACGGTTAAATTGACATCTACAACAAAAATACCTGGTGGTGGTGGAATCACTATTCCAAGCCTCGTGTCCTCCAGATATTTTGGGCAGTTCCTCCTCCAGTGTCCAGGCTGACTGCAGTAGTGACACTCACCTTTAGTCACACCTTTGGAAATCCCACCAACATGCTTAAGGGAAGGTTCCTTGTACTTGGCAACTGACTTGCCTTTGCCCTTGGAGGATGAGGCAAACCTTTTGCCCTTTCCTTTCTGCACCATCATAATGGTCTTGCCCTTACCCTTGTTGATGCTTTGTTCAGCTGTCCTCAACATATTGAGAAAATCAAGCAGTGGCTTCACGATCTCGTTCATGTTATATTTCATGATGAACTGCCCATAACTCTCGGGCAACGATTGCAACACGAGATCGGTTGCCAACTCTTGGCCGACCGGGAACCCCATTCGGGCGAGATTCTCCAGGTACCCGATCATACGGAGTACATGGGGTCCCACCGGGTTCCCTTCTGCCTGATGACACTTGAAAAATGCCTTAGAGACCTCATACCTCTCAACCCTTGCTTGCTCTTGGAAGAGCTGCTTCAGATGCTCGATCATATCGACAGCATTAATGTTTTCGTGTTGCTTCTGAAGCTCAGAATTCATGGTGCATAGCATAAGGCAGGCCGCATCATTAGCGTCATCAACACACTTTTGATACATCTTTAGGGCTGCAGGGGTATTGTTCCCTGGACCTGCTGGAACTTGCTTCTCTATTGCGTACAATTTCTTCTCTTGCTTGAGAACGATTCTCAAATTTCCGTACCAATCAAGGAAATTGGTTCCAGAGAGCTTGTCCTTCTCAAGGACAGATCGTAGGGAATGTTGTGAACTCGATGAGTTGTTTGCCATTTGGAATTCTACAAAAAGGAAAACACACAAGTTTTAGTATTTGTGAATTTTTGACTATATTCAATAATGGCTACTTTATCAAATATAGCTCCCACTATTTTTCTACGGATTAATAACTCTCAAGATATTAATGCGGAAAATATCCTTATATTTTCTAGTGGGCCAAGATCCATGTTTCATCTCTTTATGAGCTTGCTTTGGCAAGTCACCCATAATTTGACTACTTTAGGTAGGAACAATTTCAATTGCATCTTCTATGCAATTCTTGGTTCAATTGGGCAAATAACTCTTTATTTATCCATCCGTATGGATAATCCCAATTGATTGCCTCTAGGTTTTAATCATATTAGTAGCCTAGTTGTGTTCAACCTCTTATTTAAATAATTGCACATTACTTGTTTGTGCCATGGCATTCCATCATTATGAACCAAGTCGTCATGCTTTGGCACGCGCGAACTTGATAAATCATGATGATAATGAGTGTTTAAATAATGAGAAGGCAAGAACACAATATTTGAATTTTGAGGGATTTTCAATTCAATTTTAATTGTTTTTGTTGATCCATATCAACTAATCTATCTATTTGATTTTGGGCACAACTCCAAATAATAGATCCGGGTTGTCTAATTATCTTATTATCCTAATTGCATGCATCATCCATACACCAACCACAAAATAATAAGACAATAAAATAAACAACCACAAAACAAAATAAAACGTGACGTGAATATGGCCTTTTCTAGACTAAGATAATTCCAAGCCAATGGAATTATCTATGAACCCTAAAAGCAAACACATCTCCACGCGTCTTCATCTTTTGTTCCATCCTTCATAGTCATGTGGAATGCTCCATGTTCCATCTTTTGTGGCTCCCTTTGGCTTTGGGCTTCTTTTCTTCAATCTTGGCTAACAATCTACTCTATCTAGCACTAGCTAACAACTATACTAAATAAAATAAATCTCACAAGATGAGAAAAAAATGGCTCGCATGCCATAAACCCTAATTATTACCATTAATTGATCAGGCCGCAGGCCGTAAACAAAACAAACAAAATTAAACAATCACACCAAACCACATCCTAAGGCCATATCCAATCACCATGCAATTTTCACATAAACAGTTAAAATCTAATTTTAACGCGCTTGGTCAATTTTAATTGATTTTAATATTTTCTAGGGTTAAAACGGTCCATGGGGCCCAACAATCAAATTGCCCGGACCCAAAAACAGAACCGCAAAGGCCTTGGGCCAGCCGGCCCCTAACCCACGCGGCTAGGCCGCGGGCTAGGGCTGCCCCGGCCCCTAGGTCGTCCGTTGCTTGGGCGGAAAGCAGGGAGGGGGGTTCCCCTAGGGGGGCGAACCTCCATTGGGAGTTGTTTCTTGGTGCCCAAGTTGAGTTGTTTCTTGGTGCCCAAGTTTAGTTGTTTCCTTGTATGAAAAGAATTCCTTCTTTCCATAGGATGCCCAAACCCTAGATCTTAGATCCTAAAATTTCTCAAACTCACTAATTCATGCATCCAATGCAAAAATTAGGTCTTGTTATGATTGATTATTGACAAATTGCATCATATGCTTGATTTGTCTTGTTTTACGCGATAAACAATAAATTTAAAGTGTAAAACTATCAAAACATAACACATAAACCACGTTTATGCTCTACGACCTATGGCCCTGATACCACTGTAGGGTTTTGATCATGGATACGCAGCGGAAAAACAAATATTATCCATGCAATACCTTCCAAGGATCACAGGACAAGAGACATAACGATGGTAAGGGAAGATATCAAGTTACACACCTTAGGGTTTTTCCTGTGATGACTTGTAACGTGAATTGTGTCACGTTCTCTATAGTTGATCCACGCCTAGAGTTGAGGTCTAGATCTTCCTTCTCCTTTGTGCTAGCCCGAAATGGAGGAAGAGGAAGAAGAAATCACACAACGCGAGGAAACAAGGAGGGGCGGCCTCCTTGTTTGGGCCGCCGGGATGGGGCGGCGGCAAGGGGGGCGGACGGGTCCCTCTTGCTTGCTTGCTCTCTCTCCTTTTGGTTCTCTCCCACTCAAGTTATGAATTATAGGCTCATAAGTGTGGGAAGGAAGGAAAGTGCATCATTTATATAGTCCAATAAATCATTGCCAACTACCTAGAGGACCCATTCTAGTCCTACTAGAATTCGGTTTAGTCCCTTCCTTGCAAATTAGTCCTACTAAGTTTGCAAGGTGTTGCAAAGTGATCCTCCTAATTAATTAATACTGTTAATTAATTTCCAAATCTAGTTCAACTCTATATATTGTGTGACCCCATAGGTTCTATCTAGTTGGTAGGAACAATTTGCTAATATGGAGCGGTTTCTAGCAAAACATCCATTCTAGCACACTAATAGAATAGTCATCCGACAAACCTTGTACAAGTAATTGTCTCATCCCTTTGTCTCTATATCCGGATTGGACACGAGACATACAAGTCACACTCGTATATCCAATCCACAGTTTCTCGATCCATGGGAATAGCCTTATTCGTGCAAATAACATCAATATCCTATATTGATTTATTTGAGTCTTGCCAGACATTATATTAATAAGCACAAAAAAAGACTTGTGCATTTTCTGCTATTGTATTTTTTTTTCTCTTGTACTAGCCATAAAAAAAATAGGGGCTTCATAACAATCTAGAAAAAAACAAGATGTAGAGACAATGTAAATAGAAGAAGCTAACCGTGATACTAATGAACCACACATTCTGTAGAATTTCTCTAGAATGAATAAACAAGAGAAAAAAGAATTTCTCATATTACAGATATATGCAACGTCACATACCAAATTCATAATTAATAGATTTTTGAACAAAAATATATTTAATTCAAAGACCTAAAAAGTAATAATCTTGAATCTAAATTGTGTGGCAAAAAAATATGACGTGGTAAGTTTAAATAATATTCGAAATAACCAAGGAGTTGGGAGGATCTTGAGTCACTCAGCCAAAAAAATTTGTATAGATATTGGGAGGTTCGTGAGTCACTCAACCAAATTATAGATATTGGGAGGATATTGAATCACTCAACCAACAATTCTTATAGAGATTAATAAATAAATGTGTCGCATTACAAGTATGCAACCATGCCTACTCACTAAAGGCAGTATTTGCAACTCTCGACGCACTTTTTTTTCTCTCCCCCTGTTTTCATGTGGTCTTAGGCGATTAATCTTCGATCCTCATACATGATGATATAACTATTGCAACCAAGTCAAAGACCGTACAAATTATTTTGACCAGATAAATTTATGTAATTTACTTCAGGGGATGCGCCCCTATTCACATAACGAAGTATGATAAAACATCCTCTCGTGAGATCCGCTGCCATACATGTTTCGGGGAATGGGTCAAACTTGTCACATATTTGACGAAGTATTAGCTAATGTATTTTCTTTTCTTCTTCCATAACTTGAGGTTATGGGCACATCAATCATCAATGTTTATTGATTTGATGTTCATATCCGTCAGTGATAACCTCACGAGGATTTTTTTTTCATATAACGAGCATAAAAATAGAAATAGAATATGAGAAGAATAAGAATTGAATCTTCTGATTCGAATAAGTGATTCTCATTCTGGGGAGAAACATATAAAAAATACTAAAGCTCTTTGTTATAGTTAGTCATATGTGCTCAAAAATGTCATGTATAATAACATGGTTTAACTAAGCGTATACATAGCTTATGAGCATTTTATGACAACGGGGTTAAACTTCCCATGGAGGTCCCTCTTTTCTCCCGCAATAGATCAAATTGCTTGATGGTTTTTTTTTTAATTCAAACATGGGAATATAATTTAAGACGAAGGAAATAAGAAAAATAATGATAAAGAAACTTCATCACGAAAAATTTGCGGTGCGAGGCTAAACCTTAGCACATTTTTCTTCTTATTTTTTGTCTACATAGATGTATAATGTATAACAATAGAGCTTAACAATCTGAACAGCCTTCATTTTTTTTTTCTTTTCACCTCAAAACGTTCACGGGTTCAATTCAAACTCCATTTTTTTTATAGAATAGAAGTAAGACGTATGTATATTACTGCAGATTAGGCAACCATTTTTCTTATACTGTGCGAGCTCGATTCTATGGGTTCAAATTCCATAAATATTTTATTTTTGGAACACAACGCAATAACTGTATAATCCTGTTAAGCGGTAATAAGCGATAAAATTCGCTTTCTTTTTATTTATCTGCTTTCTTTTACTCGGGCGAGGGCACCGAGGTCACAAGTTTAAAACTGAGTGACATTCTTTGCAAATACCAAGATGACAATAAAGTTGCATTAACAAATAAAAAAAGTTCTAATTCCCAGTCACGATCTCAAGTGACAATATTTTTCTTTTCATAAGCCATTTTGTAGAGAATTTTAAAAATAAACCCACTTATACTGCGAGATTACTCATTAAGAGACTCGCTAGAGTTTAGCGATATTGTCACGAGTTTGAGACACTAGTGACTTTTTATTCTTTTTCGGTCACTTGTATTTCACGAGTTTGAAATTTAGTGACACCATTCTCTACTATTTTTTTCATGCACAATGTCGTAAGAACAAAGCTCAATCAGCGCTGATAATTGTAGGTACAACTGGGAGTTCATGACATATTTTTCTTTAGAAGTAGTAAAGATAAATAAAATATTGTTGAGCCCTATACTAGAACGGGCCGTTAGTTTGCTTGGAAATAGGACATCATGTAAGAACCTGCTGTTATGCTGCTCGCCTCCCAGTCATGAAATGATTTTTTTTCTTCAAATAATAGCAGTTTTTTTAAATAATAGCAGCTTTTTTATTCTAGGTCATATTTGACATTTTCTTCAACTGGGGGCGTGTAAATTTTTTTTATGGACCTTGGTAGCAGCCGTCGAATCGATATTAATATGATTAATTTCTACCTTTGCAAAGTAGAGGTTGCTAGCTCAAGTGGTAGTAGCACAACTTATAATCTTCTTTGATGCACTGTGTGGTGTGGTGGTCGCTGCACGGGTTCAAGTTCGCTCTGGGCCACAATTTATTATTATTTTTTGGCCACAATTGTTCTTTATTATTTTTTGACGGGAATATTTCCATCATTTTTTTCCGCAAAATAAAATGTAATATAAAAATGCATAAAGCGGAGCACATAATTGCTTTAAATCATATGTTCATCTCTAGATCTAAATAGACCGAGACCTTCAAAAACGCACAAGACGGAGCACGTAATTTCTCTAAATCATATGGTCCTCTCTGGATCTAGATAGACCGAGGTATAGGATTAGAAAACAACTTTTTTTTCTTCGATGAACCCATATCATAGACCAATATTGATATAAAATAAGAAATCGTAAAAAAAAATTACAGATGCGATATTACGTTGATTTGAATCAACTTTGTATCAAGCAAGAGATTAGACAATCAAAATCGAATATTAATCTTTTTCGTTTGATCATCTTGTTTTTGACAACATTATTAATAAATAATAATCGTACCTTTTCTTTTTGATAAATCTTCTCTTCCAGTAGAGCGTGCTGATAACGTGTTATAAGCTCAAGAGTAGAGAAGAAAGAAGAATGTATGAAAGAATATCTAGTGTATTATTTTTCACCAAACTAGCATTTATATAGGGTGCGGGGTCAATCAGTATCAACCAAATATAGTAATACAAGATGTTATGAATATAAACAATATCAATAATATATTACAGAACAGACATTAGTATATGTTTGTGCTTTTTTTTTCTACAGTCATTTTGTTGAGGACTATAAGGACATAATTTCTAATGAACAATGTCATGTGACTGTAAGCATGGTTGTGCCTTGCATAAGGCCAATTTTGACTTTGCCTATGGCCCCACATGAGGGAGGGCCTCACATATTTGAGAATTAATGAATTTATTTTGTAATTTCAGTTTAATAAAAAATAAATAATTTACCATGTTTTGTAAGGATAGCGTGAATAGTTGATACTTCCTCCGTTACACCTCTATTTTTGTGGTGCACTAATCATCATGCAATTTGACCCGGTGATTTAGTTAGCAAAAAGGTGTAAGAATTTGATAATTTTTGATGGTGTTGTAGAGCAAACTTAGTACTACAACAACATTAAAAAAAAATTAACAAATTATTGCATCGTTTACTAACCAATCACATGGTCAAATTCACCTTCAAAAGTAAAGTAGGAAGATAGAGGTGGAACGGAAGAAGGAATCAACCACTGTTTGATATCGCACGACTACGTTCCTATACAAAATCAAAGCCTACATCTTCTTTCAAAACTGTTAGTAGTGTGAATATCTCCAACCGAGGTTACCTGCTATAGCGGGTAACCTTTTTTGTCCTGTAGTAACGGGGACCAAAAAAAAAAAAAGTTGTCAGGAACCTTAATAAGGGACGCAGCATAGACAACTCCAATAATGTCATGTGACGGTAAGAATTGTTGAAAAGTGTAAGATGTGCACCTCCTCCACCAGTACTTAAATCCTAAAAGGATTTACTACAAAATGTAAACTTTTTATACTACTACATGGATAATTTTTGAAATCGATCAAGTTGTATATGGAACAAGGAGGACTCTGCAAATAGCACATGCAACAACAACACCGGTAATTTATGTCAACGCCCCCACTTTTGGCTTGATTTTAGCCGTGAACACCCTCATTTCGCTCAAAATCACAAGGGTCCAATTTAAATGAAGTCGGTTTCCATTAGCGAAGCACAAGGGCCCTTTTTGCACAAGGGTCCAAAAAAGTTTCCGAACATGTATCGGAATAATACTAGTCAAACCTAGGGCGGTCAGAAAATCGGTACTAAATACATATAAGGATGTCAGTGGTGCTAAAGAAACGATAAAAGTAGCCTAGAGCCAAGACGTGGTGGCGTGAAGAACAAATACTAGAAACCCTAGCCTAGAGCCTAGACGTGGTGTGAAGAACAAATACTGAAGAACGAACAAATACAGCTGCAACCTGGTAACTTATACCGATCCGATCTCAATGGCGGAGGAGGAGGTGCTCCCGTTCTTACCGGAGGAGATTATTGTGAAGATACTCCAAAAGCTACCAGTGGCGGATGCACTCTTACGGTTCAGGTGCGTTTCTAAACAATGGTGTCGTTTGATTTCAGATTCCAAGATCCGGAACAGAAAGCCTCTCCTCCTCGTCAAGTCTGTTTCGAAGAATAAGGAGGTCACCTTTCAGTCCATTGACCAAACAGCATCTTGTCGCATGGACGAAAACAACGTCCATCTACCTTGGGAGAGCACACGTGAAAGAGCACACGCGTGGATCTACTCTTCCTGTGACGGATTGGTACTTGTCGGACTCATGGATGATTTGTTCTTGTGGAACCCATTCACCCGACACACTCGGAAATTCCTCTCCTACTCGCGTTTATCAGAGAGTTTATCCAAGAAGGTTGGAGGATTTTTCTTTGATTCCACAAACAATGAGTACAAGGTTGTCATGTCTCATAACCATCGTGTCGTTCCTCGTGGATCTGCCCTGGTTGGGAGTTCTAAAAACAAATCATGGAAGCACATTAATTTCCCTTACAAAGATGACACTCATCTCCGATGCGGACCTACGCTGAACAATCGCATCCACTGGATTGCATCTAAGATAGAAGTACCGACACCGAGCTTATGTCCTACCATAATAATTTATTTTGACACGACGGTTAACGCATTCGTTGAGTTGCCCTTGCCTCCTGATCGGGACGGTGAAGGAGAAGCCATAGTTGGCATGGGGGTCTTAGATGGATGTCTTTGCATAAGTCGAGCAAAAGATTTTTACAAAAGCGAGGTTCAAATATTTGCAATGAAAATCTATGGTGACGCAGATTCCTGGACTAGTTTGTTCAAGGTCCAAGGGTTTCTCTTTTCGCACTCTTTCGTGCCCATCTTCTATCATGACGATGAAATGAAAAACGAAGTCGTGATGAAGATTCACGAATTTAACATTTGTTCTCTAATTGTTTATGATCCTAGTACCAAGACTAGGAGCGACATTTCAACTTCGTGTTACTCGCAGTGCGAAACCTTATACGAGGAGTCGCTGACCAGACCTACCGGATATGATGAATGGGAAGAGTTGGAATCTAGAGGGGAAGCCTTTTATACAGAAGAGTTGAGTTCAAGTAGTGTGCGAACAATGAGAAGAGACGGGAATGGATGTTGGTACGACGTGGATAAAGAAGAAAGACACCACGGTGAACAAGACAACAGAGAAGGTGTCAGTACTACGTGGCAAAGAAGATGAAAGTGAAGATCAAAATGCCCAAGACATAGATAGCGAGGAAGAGACTGGGCGAGAAGATGACTAAGAAAACCTGCGACGATCATGAAAATATAGAACCTGCAAGAAATTGGTGAAGATTGAGGACCAAGAAAGAGAAGCCAAACTCTTGCTCCGCCACATCTCAATTGTTTGTTGGACTCTTTTTTTTTTTTTTTTTCAAAACTGTAATAATAGTTTGTGATTTCTTAAATGTACGGAAATATCATTGTGTCTTATTTCGTATGGTTTTTTAACATATTTGAGATTTTCTTATCGTTCAGAAGTGAAAATGTAGACGTGGACATAGTTATGATATGTAAAAGTCCTTCGATATCACAACAAAGATGAGAATAGTTGGGGACTAAAATTGTTGGCTGCCCCGAAAAGCATCTCCAGCAAAATTATCAAACCAAACGATGACAAGGGGTAATCGACTTTTCATTGAAGATGAAATTGTTTCAGGCAAGCCCAATAATCCCATGCAAAATGAGTTTACCATACTCAAACATACTCGTCCATCTCCTAATTAATGGATGTTAATTCTGGACAACAGCTCCTTAGTATTTCAAATGAGCACACAATGAATGTAGTTGTCACTCAGTATTTCAAATTTCTTTATTTATATTCATACAATAATTACAAAATTATTGAGTAATTTGTCTTCTCAACCAAAACTACTTCAACTATTGACCATGGCTCATAAAAAAGGTAGACATAGCTTTCTTCAGGAGTCCTTCAAATCCGGTTTGTTGCAATCAGTATCAAAAATCATGTCCGAGGAAATATATAGTTAACTCCACATGTGAATAACTAGTGCAGCATTTGAAACTGAGCAACTTCTTGTTGCAGTCGAGACAATGTTAAGAACACAGGAATTGAAACAAACAGAAGTATACAAATGTGTCAAACCAGTTCATAGGATGAGTTCTTCTTATAGTTGTCAGAAAAAAGGAGATCGAGTTTATTTCAAATCCTCATAATCAGAGTATGAGATCAACTATATTTAGGAACATATCCAAAACCATATTCAACCACATCAATCAAAACAAACATGCTTTCTTCTTTCGCATATATACACAATTGCCCTTAATTAAGGGTTGTGACTCACCACATCCGACTAGATTTTGTAATGGCAAAAAAGATACTTCCGTTTCTTGTCTATCTCACCGGTTTGACATTTGTCACTATTCACTTGGTCACTTTGACCCGGTGATTTGTATAGTAAAATGATGTAATTTTTTGATAATTTTTTCATAGCGTTGTAGAGTAGAAGTTTCTCTATAACACGGTGAAATACTTATCAAAAAATCTCATCGTTTTGCTATCCAAATCACCTGGTCAAAATGACCCAGATACGAGTCAAAAAGTAAAACCGGTGTGATAGAGAAGAAACGGAGGTAGTATTTCACTTCAAAAACTTACTAAAAGAGGAAACTAGAAAGAAATTGGCAAAATAGTCCAAAAATAAAAGTATGAAAAATCAGACGAAACGGGAGAGGTATATGGCTTAATGTGTGGAGCTCAACGAATGGCACATGAAACAAGCATGATTCTACTAATTGCACCAGCAACAGCACCAATAATTTATGTCGCGGCTTCCCTTTTGAGCTTGATTTTAGCCGAGAACGCCCCATTTAGCTCAAATCACAAGGGTCCAATTCGCTCCACATTGTTGTTATCAATTTTCATTGAGCCGTGTTAAATGTCACATTGTTGTTATCAATTAAGTCGTTTCCGTTAGCTCCCCCATAAGGGGATCTTCTTGTCAAGATACACTGAGAAATCGCAACTCCCACTTCCATCTTAGTAAAAAAAAAAAAGCTTGGTACAGAAAGCAGAGGCTTCACTCACACCCCCCCCCCCCCCCCCCCCCCCATCTTTTTGAAAAGCACAAGGGGGCTTTCTTGTCATGAGACACAGTGAAATCGAAATCCCCGCATCCGTCTTACTAAAAAAAAAAACCAGGACGAAAAAGCACAGAGGCTTCGCACACACCCGCGTCCATTGCTAAAAAGCACAAGGAAAAATCGAACTTCGACTCGTTAGCCCAAATTTCATTGGCAAGTCTTATCCACTTCAGAGCTCAGCCTACCTAGTCCCACCAGCTACACCTTATCCGAAATACCTTTAATTTCCCGTAAAGGATATTTTGGGGATTAGTGTTTTATTCTGGGCTGGATAGTGATTTTACAAATTTTGGATCGTGTCGGTATTCCTTAAACATTTTGAGTAGCGTTAGATTTAATGCAGGTCTAAAATCATTTATCCTGGAAACCACAATTAATTAACCACCAATAAATATTACAAAATTCCTTATCTCGCATATCCCATTCCGTAATGATCGATCATGTGCGAGTAATTCATTTAATACCACCGTAAAACTTTTATAAATTAACATTTAATAAAGGGTGCTGATAATTACAGCACACTAATTTATAATTACAGAACAATTTTTCTGTCACATGACATTCTTACCCCTAATTATTAATCTTCTACTTTTTTTTGCTAAATACTCCAATCTTCTACTTGCAAGTTCCTACAAAGTTTCAAGGGACTAAAACTTCTTGTGGCGTCACCGCATCCATCTGTTCAATAAGCCACACCAATCAACACTAAACGAAAATGAAACCCCAATCATCTTCTCTGCTAATTTAATACCCCATCGCCCTCGGATTTTCTTCATCTCAAACCAAAACAAATAATTCCAACAAATCAAACCTCAATAAGAGCACTTAAATCGTGTCCGAATAGCGAAAATCTGGAGAATCGACAGGCTTTCCATTATAACACAGCCAACACCGCTGAAGCGATGAATGGAAGACAAACTTCTGGAAAAGGTCGGAGGGTTTAGGAAGAAGAACAACCATGATAGTTTCATGGAATCGCTGAAAAAAATTGTTTTCAAACCTCTGATGTTTTGATAACAGAAAGAAGGGACAGCGAAAGTCCATTGATTTAGATAATCGATGATAAGAAGGCATGGAAAGAACCCATCATGAATAATTTTGATTCCGATTACATCCTTCCTTTATCGCACCCAACCATGGGTTTATTGCTGCAAATCATCGAAGAAGCAGAGGAAAAGGAGAGTGGCCTTCCTTACTGTTTTTTTGAACTGGGGTGTCTTTGTTCAAACTTATTTCATTCCCCATGCAGATCTAGAGAGCATTAGAGAGCGAGAGAGATAGAGAAGATAGATGACGAGAGAAGAAGGTTGCTTCTTTTTTTTGCAGATCGAAGCGAGGCATAGTTGGATGAGTTTTGAAGATGCTCCGAGAGAGGCATAGAGATCAAAGTGGGTGGAGAGATGAGACATTTAACCCCAGAAAATTAATAATCAGGGGTAAAAAAGTCATGTGACAAAAAATTGTGCTGTAACTATAAATTATTGTGCTGTAATTATCAGCACCCTTAATAAATTAATAACCTCAATAAAATTAATGATTTTTTCAGTCCCAACTTGAGACCAGTACAAAATTGAACTCAATCGATAAAATAATAAGACAACAACATTTTTAAAATCCCACTGTACATATATTGATCCCAACGAAATTATAAATTAATAATTACTAAAAGAATCCAAATTCTAAGTAAAAAATGAATCTACAAACCATTTTTTTTTTGTTGAACTTCAAATCTATATTAAGTTCATCTTTAAATCTCTTCATTGCACTTAAGAGTAGGGGCATTGTCTTCTCGTGTTGCAACAAAAAAATGTGAAGAGTTGTTGCCGCTTCTAACGCTTCTTTCCGAGTGACCGGTTCAAAAGCTTTTGAATCATCCTCAACATTGTTATCGACCGGAATTTAAATGGTAACCGCCACAATTTCTTCAATGCTTTGAACCTCGTAACGTTCATTATTTTCACCAGGATAATCTAGCTAGTGATTCACATCCATTTTGTGCCGATAACGCATATCCGTGATGAAGTTGTCAACCTCACAAATGTCTTCTTCATAATTTACATCGTTTAAATCATGTGAGCCGGTTGGATTCGTCGAACAAAATTTATAGTTTCAAAAATTTGCTACGGCCTATTGTTGCACATTTCTCCAAGTTGCAGCCAAATTGATAGCTCTAAAACATTAATCTTGTCCGGAGAAGACATGTCTCATAACGTGTCAAAATCTAACTATATAACCTTATACGGTAGTACATTTTAAAGACTCTAATTATCCCAGCATCACATGTTTGAATTTCTTAAGTCATGTTTGGCGGTAGAAAAAACAATTCAATGTTTTGCAACCAATTTAAAGGTCATACCAAAATCTCTTTAAATTAATAAATTTTTAGTTTAACGATATAATAATATCTCTTTAAATTAATATTATATCCCGGTCCCAACAATAGTTGGTTTTATCTCCATTTTATGCATGTTTCTTAATTACTACAACTATATACTTACTAGTAAGTTGAATAGTAAAAAGAGTGCATTTTAGTAATTTTACTAAAGGAAGTATGGATGGATTATCAGAGATGATCTTGACTTATCCTGGCTGCAATATTACCCAAGTTTTCTGTTAGGCTTAATTACTTAATGCATACCCCCTGTTTGCCGAAATTATCATATTACAACCCAAGTTCTAGAACTAGCTGATTGCATCCCCCATTTGTAAAAAAATACGTCAATGTCAAACTGGGAACGAAATTAAACCATCAAATTCAAACACAACGAAGGTATTTTCATAAAATTCACATCGTCTATGATACAATCACATCACATTGTTTCAGATCATGCCCTTCGAGTACATTAATTTTGCGATGAAATTTCGTTCCCAGTTGTACATTGACATATTTTTTGCAAATGAGGGCTGCAATTACCTAGTTCTAGAACTGTGGGTTGCAATGTGATAGTTTCGGTAAACTAGAGGTATGCATTAAGTAATTAAGCCTTTCTGTTATTACTTGTTTTTAGGAAAGGGAAACTTCCCAATTTTAGGAGATATCGATCTGGAAGGATTCTTTTTTTTTAAGGGGAATTTGGAAGGAACTTTGAGTAGCTTTTTACATTATATAGTAAAGTTGGAAAGGAAGAAAATTCTGGAATGGATGGAGTGGACCGGAATAAGAGAGATGATAGATGAGAAGGATTGGTGCAACAAATGGAAATTCATTTTGATCTGTTACTTTTGATCATCTGCACAGTCAGGTTTCTTTTGTACGGCGCCAGGAAAACAAAGCGACTCATGCGATGGCTACGAGGAGTCTTGGCAGTGAAGAGGTTCTGGTCTATTCCGATTATCCTCCGCCATTTCTTCTGCAAATTCTATATACATATGTATCTAGTTTATCAATGAAGAGGTTCTGGTTGAAACCCCGTTCTTAATAATATGTGGTGTTTATGCCGCCCTTTCGGGGTAGGTTCCCTCAAGAAAAAAAAAAGTAAGTTGAGTAAATAAAACCCCTGCATGAGGTCCTGAGTTCGAACCCAATAGACGACAAAGATGTAATTCTAAAAAAAGAAATTTCAATAAACGTTCTAAAAAAACAAAATAGATTTCGATAAAAAGAGCTAAGTTAATGGGTGTTAGCTCACGTGGTAGAATGATTGTCTGGTGAGAGATCTTCACCTTCCTTATGAGTCAATTGTCTTTGAAACGGATTCAAACAATGTTTATAGGTGTATTATGGATGAGAAGGATTGGTGCAACGAATGGAAAACTCATTTTGACAGAGCTTCACTCTGTTACTCTTGATCATCTGCACGGTCAGGTTTCTTTTGTATGGCGCCAGGGAAACGAAGATGCTCATACGATGGCTACGAGGGGTCTCGACAATGAAGAGGTTCTGGTCTATTCGGACTATCCTCCGCCATTTCTTCTGCAAAGTCTAGATAAAGATGTATCTAGTTTATCAATGAAGAGGTTCTAGTTGAAACCCCCTTTTAATAATATGCGGTGTTTATGCCCCCCTTTCCGGGTAGGTTCCCACAAGGAAAAAAAAAGTAAGTAGAATGATTAAAACCCCTGCGTGAGGTCCTGAGTTCGAACCCCATGTACGACAAAGATGTAAGTATAAAAAAAATGAAATTTCAATAAACGTTCTAAAAAATCAAAAGAAATTTCGATGAAAAGGGCTAAGTTAATGGGTGTTAGCATAAGTGGTACAATGATTGTCTGGTGAGAGATATTCACCTTCCTTATGAGTCAATTGTCTTTGAAACGGATTCAAACAATTTTTGTAGGTGGATTATGGATGAGAAGGATTGGTGCAATGAATGGAAAATTAATTTTGACAGAGCTGCACTCTGTTACTCTTGATCATCTGCACAGTCATGTTTCTTTTGTACGACGCCAGCGGAACGAAGCGGCTCATACGATGGCTACGAGGGGTCTCGACAATGAAGAGGTTCTGGTCTATTTGGATTATCCTCCGCCATTTCTTCTGCAAAGTCTAGATAAAGATGTTTCTAGTTTATCAATGAAGAGGTTCAGGTTGAAACCCCGTTCTTAATAATATGCGGTGTTTATGCCGCCCTTTCCGGGTAGGTTCTCTAAAGAAAAAAAAGTAAGTAGAATGATTAAAACCCCTGCATGAGGTCCTGAGTTCGAACCCCATGGACGACAAAGATGTAAGTCTAAAAACAATAAAATTTCAATAAACGTTCTAAAAAACAAAAGAAATTTCGATAAAAAGGACTAAGTTAATGGGTGTTATCTCAAGTGGTAGAATGATTGTCTGGTGAGAGATCTTCACCTTCCTTATGAGTCAATTGCCTTTGAAACAGATTCAATCAATGTTTGTAGGTGGATTATAGATGAGAAGGATTGGTGCAATTAATAGAAATTCATTTAGAGAGAGCTTCGCTCTGTTATTCTTGATCATCTGCACAGTCGGATTTCTTTGTACGGCGCAGGGAAAACGAAGCGGCTCATACGATGGCTATGAGGGGTCTCGGCAGTGAAGAGGTTCTTCTGGTCTATTCGGATTATCCTCTGCCGTTTCCTCTACAAAGTTTTAGATACAAATGTATCTAATTTATCAAGTTTAGATGCATCTGTTTAGTTTGTTTGGGTCTGTTTCTTTGGTCTAGTTAGTTTGGGCTTAGTTTCTTTGCGAGGCTTTATGTCCTCCCGCTCTTTTGGTTTGAAATCCCGTTTTTAACAATATGCGAGATTTATACCGGCATTTCTAGGTAGGTTCCCTCAAGAAAAGAAAAAAAGTAAATAGAATAATTTAAACCCCTATATGAAATCTTGGGTTTGAACCCAATAGACGATAAAGATATAAGTCTTAAAAAAAGAAATTTCAATAAACGTTCTCAAAAAAAAAAAAAAAATCAATAAAAAGTGCTAAGTTGTAATATAAATCGGACACTTCACGAATGATTGTAAGTATTGGGATTTTTTTTTAATATTTTTCTCCTAATTTTATTTTTTAAAATGTTTCCTCAGATAGTTACAATACAATATTTTGGATCAAATAATCTTAAGATTCTAAGACATTTTAGTCATACTACCTCTGTTTCGCCTGTTTCAGCCTACTTCACTTTTTGTCACTATTCACTGGGTTACTATCATCCGGTGATTTGATTAGCAAAACGATACAAGAATTTGGTAATCTTTGCATGGTGTTATAGAGGAATGTTTATTCTAAAATACCATGAAAAAATTGTTAAAAAATTACATCTTTTTGGTACCCAAATCACCAAGTCAAAGTGTCTCAGTTACGGATTAAAAAGTCAAACGCAGACGAAACAGACGAAACGGATGTAGTATATATTTCACTACCTAGTTTGACTGTACCAAAAAATGCACTACTTGTTCTATATTGTAAAATTATGTGCAATATATCACACAATTTTGCAAATCTTATTGAGCTTTTGAATCATACTATAGTTACAAGTTATAAAAAGTATATGAGTTTGTGGCTCATAGTATAATTTATATAAAGTTTGTGGTTTATAGAATACTAAGAGATCACATCAACATATATTATTTTCTTCAAATGTATGGTGAACACACAGTTTAATCTAATTATAACGTTATTGCATGAAGTAATATAAGAACAACAACCTTGAAAGGAATGCACATAAACAATCATTAACAACGCGTAACAACGCGTAATGAGAAGCTATTATGTTAATGAGGTACTACACTGTATTTGAGTGATTCACTCCCTACCACTCTGTTTATTCTCTTTAGCCCTACTTTGACTTTTTAACTCGTATCTGAGTCACTTTGACCGGGTGATTTGGACAGCAAAACGATTCGATGTTTTAAAAAAAAATTCACTGTGTTATAATGCAACTTTTACTCTACAACACCATGTAAAAATTATCAAAAAATTGCATCATTTCGATAGCCAAATCACCTGATCAAAGTGACCCAGTGAATAGTGGTAAAAGTCAGAATAGGGCTAAAGAGAAGAAACAGAGTGGTATAAGCTTACAATATATCAATTTAATCAATTGATAAAAGTTAATCTGTAAAGGCAAAAGACAATTACCAAGATCACGCAATTCTGATAAACCTTTTTAGGATTTCTTCTTCATATAAAGGTGACCAAAATATTACACAATTCGTTTCTAAAATATTTGTCATGTTAATTTGTTACACGCGTTTTAAAATTACCATTTCTAAATCTAAAAAAATTTACCATTTCTCTTCTAAAAAGAAATTACCATTTCGTATGCAAAACATCCAAGGACTTATGCTCACAAAAAAAAATAAAAAATAAAATAAAAACAAGGACTTGGTAAATTGAAGTGATAATGGGCTGGTGGGCTAAATAAAACCCACATTTCCATTCCTCTGGGTTTTGTTTGGGATTCCATTTGGGCTTTCTACCCTTTGTATATAGGGTATGTCATGTTAACTTTTTACACATATTTTTAAAAAATTATCCCTATACCCGAACTTCCAACTTTGTGAGAATTTCGAGAACAGCAAAACGACTATAGTGGGTGAGACTTGTGATTTAAAAATCTTCTCTCTTTAGATTTTAAGTTCGAATCTCACAAAACGTCAGTTATCATTAGAATCACTGCGAATTGACATGACTGTCTAAACTGAAGATATACTTCAGGATTTCAAAAACGAAAAATTCTCTGAAGGAGAAAAAACAATGAAACGACCAAAACTTTGGAAAAAAGTTACAAAATAGTAGTAACATTTACCCCAAATATACTATAATCTCTACAAAATAATAGTAGCACTTCAATGAAGGACCCTCCCCTAAATTAACCGCGTCGCAAATACAAGATTAAGGGTGTCCTGAAATTTGGTACACTGGAGGGGTGGAAGTGTTATTTCTCAAACTATATGTGACAAAAGTGTGTTTGCACTAAACCTAAGAGGGTGACGGTATCTTTTACCTAATTAAGCTGATTTTTTTTTAAAAAAAATCGACAACAACTCCTTTTGTAAATACTATAATAAAATTGGAAAATGCTAAATGTCACCCTTTTTTCTTCACCCCTTAATTTCACCTCCTATGTGGATAAATTTGGTTGGTGGTGTTATTATAGAAATATCTTAAAATAAATATTTTTAACAATCATATCTTGACACATAGGAGGTGAAGTTGAATGATGAAGAAAAAAGGGTGAAGCATTAGCGCCCCTCAATAAAGTTTTAACAGAATATAGTGCTCCATGGAAGAAGCCCAGAAAACAGAAATAAGGGCATGTTTGGTGACCGTTTAAAAACAAAAAAAAAAATAGTGAAAAAAAACATGCTGAAAAAACACGTTTAAAAATAGAATTAAAAAATTGTATAGTATGTGCTAAAAAACAATGTTTAAAATAAAAAACACATTGGATAACATTACTAAATTTTAAATGTAATTTGTTTGAGTATCAATTTTACATACAATACTGACATATATTTGATATTTTATGCATCTGATCATACTTGAAATGTCTTTAACCATTATGAAAAAGCACCAAAAAATACAAAAGATTCTGTTTTTTAAAACAACTGTTTTTCAGCATGTTTTTGTTTTTAAACAGGCCAAGAAACAACGCTGCCCAATGAGTTTTAAAAAAACACTCGATCTTTAATCAAAACTGATTAAAAACAGAGATATCAAACATGCACCAAGTATTTTTTTTTCTGAAGGAGCACAGAAATAAGTAGTTGGAAGAGTTTCCTCAATAAATAAATTAAACACTGATATAAGAAAGAAAATTAAAAATGAGATGTGACCAGCGTTATTCTTTAATTGCAAAATGCTCTTAAACGTCATAACCGAGTGAAGATGTTCTCAACACTGCCCAGTGTAAACCGCACGAGAGAGGGAATGATGATGTAGACATGGACATTATCCTTTTTATCATTTTCTGTTATTTTCATGGAGACATGAAAAGGACAGTTGAAAATTATTGAAAAAGCTACACAATTCAACATCATATCCAAAACAAAATAAAAAGTTTCAAAATTAAATAAAAATATGTATTATACTAGTCCACTGTGTGTATCAACATACACCATGGAAATATAAGCAAAATGACAAATTTCAACAGATCATTTAGATATAGATTGATACATAAATACAACACATATACACACGCGAATAATAAAATCGTACGTATATTATAGATCTAGAATAAAAGCATTACTTTTTGTATATGATAATACAAAATCATTCATATGTGAACAAAATATTTGGAACCACAAAATCTCTGCAAAAAAGTTCTCCACACGTTCTCTTCGTCAAATTTTCGTTTTCATTTTTTGTAATGTCAATGTCAATATATAGCAATTTATTTTTCGTCAAATGTTTGTGCACTCTTAGATGCATAATTCTTTGTGAATGTACTCGTTGAATTGGTATATATAGATTTGTACATTTGATATTTATAATATATGAAATGTTTCATGAAGAAAATGCAAAAGTCCAGATGATAAAGAAACATTGAACAATGATTCAAATTACCAATTATAATTACCTAAAAAAATTTAAATTTAAAGCATGAGTAATGCTACACGTACTAACACATACATCCCTATTATGTGCCAACTTAAACACATCAGCAACATGATCTGTCACTGTGTTAAATGTTTTTCAAGTGATTGACCAATATAGTTGATATGGCAAGTAGGGACATACTTGAGATGTTTATGTTGGGATACATAACATTTTTGTTAATACATTGTTTTTAATTATGTCAATGCACTCCTCAATAGGGATGCAATGGATCGGATTCGGATCGGATCCACTTATATCCATATCCGAATCCGATTAAAATAAGTGGATCCATATTCGATCCAAATCCGACCGGATCCTAAACGGATTCGGATCGAATCTGGACCGGATTTAATTTGCAATATCCGTATTCGATCCGACAATCCAAATCTCCAAAAACGGATCCGATTCGGATCGAGATTCAAATCCTGCGCATTTTTTACATCTCATAAAAAATACACAACAAAATCAGAAAAATATGTAAACAGAGTCACCACACCAAAAAAAATCTGCCTAAAAAGTACAAATATATATTAAACATATTTTAGCAATATGACAAACGTAAATCTAGCAAAAAATATAAGCAAGCTATTCAAAGGTTAAAAGCACCAATAATGTCTAAAGTTGTCTAACAATTCGAACAAAACAACACTAAAATTGTCCATAACCATAGTGGAATATTTTCTTCAGGCCTGAGAACATAATGTGTAGTGATTTGTGTAATGTGTTTATATATATGTAGGTAAAAACACATTTTTTTATAACTCTAAGGGCATGTTTGTAAAACTATGTGTGTTCGGATCCTTTCGGGGATATCCTAATAAATTCGGATTGAATCCGGATACGGATCGGATTTTGATTTTTAATATCCATATCCGATCCATTTTAAAATAGATCGGATTCGGACTTGATCCATTCGGATCGAATCACTCGGATTTCGGATCGGATCGAACCGCATTGCCATCCCTACTCCTCAACCTTCAATATACACACAGAACTTTCTTGAACTTTAATGTTGTCATCATATGTCCGGCTGAGGGGTTTCGCTAGAAAAATGGCTGAGGGGTGAAAATGTTAATGTATAATTCTCTATTACAAAGGACCTACATGTCTTGAGGGCTGAGGTGTTCTGTGACAAATTTGCTCTTGGAGTAAGCAATAATTACTCATTACAAAGATGTCAACATTTAAAAAGTTCACGCAAAATGTTTAGTTGTTGTGAAAAAAGCTCGTGACAGAGAAGTTCATGAAAAAAGATGCATGTGTTTGGTGAAAAAAGTTATGTTGTTAAAAAACTATTGATGCAACACTTTTGTTTGTTAGTGAAAATTATCACTTTACATTTTTTACATTTACTAATAAAATTAGGGTAGATTTAATTAGATGTCATAGTATGTTAATACAAAAAAAAATGGGTAAATTTATCATTTTTATTGTTCAAGAAGAAAAAAGTCTAAAGAAAGCTCATGAAATCCAACTTTTTTCAAAACTGAGTTTTACACTATAAAACTGAAAGCTAAAATCCAAAAACTGGCACAGAAAAAGTCGTACCAAATCTTTCAGAAAAGTTCAAAACAGATTAAAAGTCCAAAGTGGATTAAAAGTTGGAAATAAGTCATACCACACCCAAGCATCCACAGTAAATAAGCTAAATAATGGTTAATACTAAGATAGTCAACGAAATTTAAGAAAGTGCAGCTTTAATAGACTTGCTAAATTGTATACATTTTATTGGGATTGAATTTCGCTCGCTACATCTGGCGAGAAAATTTTATATTTCCATGACTTTCTCCATGACTTGTTTCTTCCGAATATCTCTTCACCTTCCCTAAAACATCTTTACCTTGTTTTCTATTAATTCAAATTAAATTTATGCAACACTTATAAACAATTACAAAAATATGTGATAAGTATTTTTTTTTAGAATTACATCATAACTGGGTTCGAACCTAGGACCTAACGCATGAGCTTCAAACGCGCTACCATTGAGCTAACACTCATTTGCTATATGACAAGAGCACTACTGGAACAAAACTCGAAAACATCTATATTATAAATTAGGACGGTTGACTTTAAAATGTCTTTTAGACCGTTAGATTGAACTAACCCCAGCCCTTAGATCTCACCTACCACCCACTTAACTACCCACTACTCAACTTTCCACTTAACTACCCACTCCTTTTATCATAATTATAAAAAAATTGCTTCCTTTGTTGCTGATTATTTACTACAATTATTTATGTTGTCTTCATTTTCTGCCCATGTTTGCAGATGAAAATATTCATTTTATTTATGACATTACAATAGGTGAAACGTGTTTTTGGGATAGTGCCCTTGGGCACGGGGAATCCCCTAGTTACCAACTAAATTAAAAATGGTCTAAATTACAAAACTGGAGCATTCACTACTGGTACATCTTATTTGTGAATGCTCTTATTATTTTACTGCAATCTCAATCTTTATACTTATATCACACACGTCTCCATTACTTATATCACCTAATTACAATCCTTTTCTCGTATCATTTCATATAAGTACAACAATTTGATGGGTAGTGAGTGATATGCACACCACCATGCAACTTGCAACCCCAAAAACATGTATACAAAATGAGCCCACGCCCCAAAACAAGAGAGAGCTTTCAATGCCCCGAGAGCAAGTTAACATCGTAGTAGTACTCTGTAGAAAATCAGTAGCATATGCATAAACATATATTCTAGGGCTGGTTCGTTTGCAGATAAATTTTATTATTTTTCACACATATTGCATTTTCTTTCCATGTAAAAATGTAGAAAGACGAAAGAATGTGTAGACAAAAGATTTGCAACTTTTGAAATGGGGCAATAAGTTTCAGATTTCATTTTAAAGAAAGTAGAGCAATACAGATGATACGGATCACGTATCAATATTATAATCAATTATTAGTTATTTAATATATTATTTAGTATTCAGTTGATTCGGGCTTGGCCCGTAAGAGTCTAGATTAGATTAGGATTCACTAATTTATCTATTTAAGCAATGTAATCTTTCGTTATTAATTAATCAATTAATAAGAATATCGATTCTCTCGGCCCTGAATCTCCCCCTACTCTCTCGCCCCTTTTCATCATTTCTCTCTCAATTTCTTCATCTCGTTTATCAATTTCTTCATATTTTGATTATTTTCTGTATCAACAGATGAGATGGATGAAGTGATCAATCATGTCGTATAGAGAAATGTGCAATAAGAGTTTGAAGATCCAAGAGATTTGGTGCATGATTTATTAGGGGGTAAAAGACACTTTCACACCCTAGTGTTTGACAAAAAACACTTTCACCCCTTTCTGCTTGGGAAATTACACTTTAGTCTCTTTAGTGAGCTAAATTGCAAGACACTTACACTTTTTGGTTGTGTCATTTCATGCTCTAAGAGGTAAAGTTTGTCTCAAAATTTTCCATGATAGACCCCCACCCCAAACTGCAACTATCTCACAGTTAAGGAGTGTCGGTGTCCTGAAATTCGACACACCAAAAGGGTGAGAGCATCATTTCTCAATTTGACAGGGGTGAAAGTGTCTTTGTATCAGAATTGAAGGGTGAAAGTGTCTTTTACCCTTACTGGGGTGGTGGATGTGGGGTCAGAAAACAAAACTAAGGGTTCTTGGACTGTCTTGTTGGGGAGGAGAGGGAGGGGACCCTTCATTTCAAGATCCAGACAGAATAGACAGAAGCATTATCAGACCTCCAATATTGCAGTTCCATGAAGGATAAAGGACACTTTCACCCCCTCAAATTTGGTGCAAAGACATATTCACCCCGTCCAGTTTAGGAAAGGACACTTTTATCTCCTCATTGCGCCGAATTTCAGACACATACAATTGTGACATCGTTTTTCTGGGGTCAGTCCGTCACTGACATTAATTTCCAAATCGAATTTATCCTTTTATCAGTATAAAATGACATAATCAGAAAGTGTAAATATAAAATGACATAATCAGAAAGTGTAAATGTCCGAGAAAATAATGTCTTGGGCAATTTATAATTATAACGACTTTAAAATGCAACATGAGCACAAGCAAAGAAAAAGTTCAAATTCTTTCAATTTCTTACAATTATTGCAATTTTGTAGGACCTCATCCCGTTTCTCTCACGTGCATGTCACTTTCCCTTTTTTTTCTAAGGTTAATAGTCTTCATTCAAAAGGGTAGTTTCGGCATATAATTGTACAAGACCATGCGATGGCGAGGACGGTTTTTTTCAGTAGAAGCACGAAGTTGAATTCAGGGTTGAGCGTATACTAAGGGTAGGTTTGCTGTGGAATTATAGAGTTTAAGCTGTCTTATAGAGTTAAGTTGTCTTTTAAAATTGTGTGAAAAAAGTCTGACACAAAAGTTCAAGAAAAAATATTTATGAATTCGATAAAACAAATTGTTGTTGAAAATAAAAAATTTGACAGTTTTGTTGTTTAGTAAAAGTTTCGATTATGCCATTTTATTTGTTTATTGACTTATTATTTATCTTAAAGAAAGTCAGAGATGTCACGGTTTTGTAATTTAGTTATGACATTATTGTCGTTTTCATGATTGGAGGAAAAAAAGACACAAAAAATCACACAAACTCAACCATTTTCTTTCCACCAATTTTACACTACAACTTAAAAGTTCGAAAACCAAAATCCACTCAAAAATTTCATACAAAGTCTTTACAAATCTTTACAAAAAGTCGAAAAAGTAAAAGAAAAGAAATGAATTTTGGATAGAAAGTCCACAAAAAAAGGCCACGCCAAACTCACACTAAATCAGCATAAGTAACGAAGTCTATGTATAATAGGGTTCATATAATAATAGTCAGTATCAATGATATAAGTTTCCCGAGATATTATGTTTAGGGTAAAAGACACTGTCCACCTCTATCTTTTGGTGAAAATGCACTTTGGTGCCCTGACAAGCAAAAAGGATCAGGTAGAGTCGTAGAGGTCAACCGAGATTCGTTCACCTTGGTTTAACAAGAGGACCAAACAGATCCAAAGCCGACCAACGGATTCACAAGACAGAGTGAGATTGAAACAAATTGGTGTGGGACGGTGGCGATTGGAAGGCGTGTAGGTGGAGGCAGCGAAGAAGAGGAGAGGGAGAGGAGGATGTAAGAGTAGATGGAGGGGGAAGAGAGCAAAATTTTAGTGTTTCAAAAGAGCACCATGTGGTGTTTTTACAACTAATTGAAGTGTAACACTTAAATACACTGTGAGTGATTGACAGACACTCATTGGCTGTAGAGCACCACGTGGTGCTCTTTTGGAGTACTAAAAAATTTCTCGGGAGAAGATGGGCTGTAAGGGGGATGGGTAATTTTCTAAATTTTCTGAGGGTACAAGCGTCTTTTAAAGGAATCGTTCAGGTTCCACCATCTATGAGGGTGCAATGATAAAAAGTAAAACATTTGAGGACCACAACATATTTTCACCAAAAGGTAGGGGTGGAAAGTGTCCATTACCCTTAAGTTTATTCTTGCTCTATCTATTGAATTGCGAAGTACATTTGCTAAGGTAAGAGTACCTTAGACCCACCACTAAACTACGGGCTGCATGTCAATTAGGAGTCTTTCTGTCTCTCAATTGTGACCCCAATAGTTTCAAATTTTTTTTTTTTTTTTTTTTTTTGAGGAAATATAGTTTCAAATTTTGAAAACCTTGATAATGTTGTGTTACTACCAACTACCAAACATGTACGGAATATAGACACTTTCACCCCCAGGTTTGATGCAAAGACACTTTCCCCCCATTCTGTTTGGGAAATGACACGGACATAATGACAATTTGAAGTTTCAGTAGAAAAGTGATTTTAAAAAAGCTCATCCAACCCAACTTCTTTTTTAAACAACTTTTACACTACAAACCAAAATCCAAAATCTAAAATCCGGTACAAAAAAATTTCATACCAAAACACTGTAATTTTTTTTAAAACAAATTAAAAGTCCAAAATAAATTAAAAGTTCAGAAAAAGGCATACTGTCTTGTCTCTCGCCCTCATAGTTAATAATTAAGTGGATGGACTTTGTTAATCAAGCTTTGAGAAAGAAGTAGACGGAGAACAATGGCGATCGAACTTGATGAAGATGGATGGATCAACAAAATAAAGCTCTCTGATGAAGAGAAGACAGAGGTGATAGTGCGAAAAGAAATATGCAATAAAGTCAAAGAAAACTGGAAACTCTGCCTGCTAAGACGCTTTGTGGGTGATACAAAGATTAACGGGCAGGAGATGAAAGAGCTTTTTAGAAGGTTATGGTATCCGGAAGATGACCTAAAGGTAATGGTTGCTGATCCGAGTACCTTTATCTTCCGATTCAACACAAAGAGTGCTATGGAAAAAGCACTGTATGGAGGGCCATGGAACTTTGATAATCAACTCCTACTCTTGAGAGAGTGGGACATCAAGAAGAAACCCTCCGATGCAAACTTTACAGATCTGTGGGTGTGGATCCAAATTATTGGATTACCAACTCACTTAATACATGAAGACATTGGAGAAGTGATAGCATCGTCGATTGGTGAAGTGGACTACGTCATTGCTCATTTAGATGGAGAAGAGAAAGATAGATGCATTCGGGCCAAGATCGGGATCAAGACGTACAAGCCTCTTCGGCGACGAGCTTTCATTAAAACTGAAGATGGTGAACAATACTGGGTCAATCTCAAGTACGAGAGAATCCCCCAAGTTTGCCAATGGTGTGGTATTGTTGATCATACGGCTATGACATGCCCAAAACGAACAAAAATGCTAGAAACGGATCAAAGCCCTGAGTTTGGTCCATGGGTGCTTGGCAAGCAATCGGAGAAGAGGAAGAGCACCGATCAAGCTACCGTCGATGGCAAATGACATGCAGGAGAAGGGCAGAAGCGTAATTTTGATGCAGCAAAATCGGGGTCAGGAGGTAATTTTGGCAAATTCCCTCCAAGATTTGCGGATAAGTCAAAGAAGCAGAAATGACAATCTAAATCAGGTCCAAGTCAGGGTGATAAAGGTCAGACGATTACGATCAATCAAGAATATCCTTTCAATCAATCTCTGCCAAAACTCAATCTCATAGGATCCGATACAAACAAAGAGATTAGGTTGGGTCAAAAACTTCCTAATCCTTTTGCAAGCACTGAAACCAATGCTCCAGCGTGTACCCGATTCGGGACTAAGCCAAGTCTAAAAAGGAAAAAGCGCGTCAACATCAAAGACAGGGCCAGAAATAAAGCAAACGAAAAGAAGTCTATGAACGAAGACCCGAACTCAATGAAAAGGAAGAACACAAGTCAGTCCCTCAGGATATTGACGGAAGAAGGATTGACAGTGTTGGGAGGCAAACAAAGCTGCAACAACAATGAAGAGCAAGAAGGGGCAGAAAAAGCAATGTAACCTGGCTAAGGACACCACCACCTCAGTCGGAGATAATACAACGATGGTGAAAGAGTTCGTGGGGGAGAAGAACGAGATGGATGTGGGTAATACAAATGTACCAGAGGCGGAGTCTGTACAGCAGCTCTGCCTAGAGCAATGAGTGTCCTAAGCTGGAACGTGTGGGGATAGGGCACCCCCAGTCACGTCACAACCCTTTGCGAAATGGTAAAGGATTGTCGCCCAAACCTCGTTTTCTTAATGGAAACGAAACGTGTCGACTATGAGGTTGATATTATCAGAAGAAAGGTGGGGTATGCAAATGGGGAGTACGTCAACTGCAACGTTCGAAGTGGCGGACTTGCTCTCTTATGGGACGATAAATTAGAGGTAAAAATAATTTATCGCTCCTTTTATGCCATTCATTGCTTTATCACTTGGTTAGATGACAATACCTCGTGGTTTTTTACTGGATTTTATGGCGATCCTGGAAAAAATGAGCGAAAACATTCATGGAATGCGCTCCGATGCCTTAAACCATATGGGGATGACCCATGGTGTGTTATGGGCGATTTCAACGAAGTGGCCTCTCAATCAGAGAAGGAAGGCGGTAGAGACGTTACTACCAGCCAAGTTACACCCTTCAAGTCAACACTCCAGGAGTGCAACTTGAAAGATCTTGAGTTCATGGGAAACCCATATACGTGGAACAACAACCAGGATGATGAGGCTAATATCCGAGAAAGACTCGATAGGGTTGTGGCCAACCTCCAAAGGAGGAAAATATATGGAAATGCTAGGGTCAATCATCTTGTTTTCTCAACATCGGACCATAATCCAATCGAGATTCAGTTCGATAAATTAAATAAAAAACAAACACTTTTGGGCCCTAGAAGATTCTACTTTGAAGCAGCATGGCTTCAAAACGAAGACTGCAAAATTGAAGTTGAACGAGTATGGAAGACGGGGCCAAACAGTGTTACCGAAAAGCTAACAGATTGTGCAGAAAATCTAAAATGCTGGAGCAGTAAAAAGTTCGGTGATGTTAAAAGAAAGATACGTGACCTGAAAAGGTCAATTGCCTACTTTGGAAAAAAAAGGCAAAGCAAAGGGGTGGCGACCCAGCTTCGCAGAGCCAGAAACGACCTCAACTCCTTACTCAGATTCGAAGAAGATAAATGGCATCAGAGATCGAGAGTTGAGTGGCTCAAGAGCGGTGATAAAAATACAACTTTTTTTCATAAAAAAACCTCAGCGAGAAAAGCCCGAAATACCATAAAGGGCCTGGAAGATGAAGAAGGCCAGTGGCATTCAGAGGACTCAGAAATTATTTCCATTCTCACTTCCCATTTCGAGGATCTGTTTGATACCTCGAACCCACTGGATAGTGACATTGACTACATGCTGGGTTTTATCACAGACAAAATTACCACAGTTCAACGTGACTATATGGACAAGCCGTACAATATTGAAGATGTCACATAAAGTTTGTTGATGATGGGGCCCCTTAAAGCCCCAGGAATTGATGGCTTCCCAGCCATCTTTTTCCAAAAAAATTGGAGCATTCTCAAAGGAGAGGTAGGGGGCTGTGTAGTAAAAATCCTTAATGGTGAAAGAGTGTTGCAAAATTCAATCACACTTTACTAGCCCTCATCCCCAAGGTCAAGCAGGTCAGAAAACCGGCTGAACTCCGCCCCATCAGTCTCTGTACAGTTATCTATAAACTAGTAGCCAAGACTATGGCTAAAAGATTAAAGAAAATCTTGCCGCACATTATCTCTGAAAGCCAAGGAGCGTTTGCTCCAGGAAGGCTAATCACAGATAACATCATTACGGCGTTCGAAGTACTGCACTCGATGAGGAAACGTATGAAAGGGCGTGAAGGGGTAGCTGCGATTAAAACAGACATTAGCAAGGCTTACGACCGGGTGGAGTGGTCTTTCCTTGCTAAAGTCATGAATAGAATGGAATTCGGGCCTAAGTGGATTGCTTTGGTGATGGATTGTATTACTACTACATATTTTTCCTTTTCTTTTAAGGGACAAGTTGTCGGTAAAGTAATGCCCAAGCGGGGGCTTCGTCAGGGATGCCCCATCTCACCTTATCTCTTTTTATTTTGTGGTGAAATTCTCTCTCGTGCTCTCACATTTTGTATGTCTAGTAATACTATTACAGAAGCAGCTGCGTCACGAGGAGGACCTAGTGTCTCCCACCTCTTTTTTCCGGACGATAGCATGCTCTTTACAAAGGCCAATACAAAAGATATAAAAAACCTAGCTACATTATTACAAGGGTATGAAAAGGAAACTGGACAGAAGGTGAACCTAGACAAATCATCGATTGTTTTCTCCAGCAACGTCCAAGCGGAAGTAGCCAAGCAGCTAAGCCAACTTCTGGGTGTGAAGATGGAAACCCTGCACGAAAAATACCTTGGATTACCAACAGAATTGGGGAGAAAAAAGGGTACTAGCTTTCAGAGCATATAAGACAGAGCCAATTCAAAGATGGGGAGCTGGAAGGAAAATACTTATCTGCGGGGGGTAAAGAAGTGTTGTTGAAGGCTGTCATAGAAGCTATACCAACATACGCCATGGGATGCTTCAAACTACCAGTGGGCTTGTGTGACAAGTTGGAGGCTTCAATGGCAAAATTCTGGTGGGGAACGGATGAACATTGCAAGAGAATAAGTTGGATCTCTTGGAAACGGATGAAAAGAAACAAGGCAGAAGGAGGTATTGGCTTTCATGACCCGCAGTTATATAACACAACTCTTTTAGGAAAACAAATATAGCGTTTATTAATGAACCCAGATGCGTTTCACGCAAGGGTCCTGAAGCACAAGTACTACAAAGACTCAAGTCTGCTGAATATAAAAAGCAGAGACAACCATTCTTATTTGTGGAAGAGCCTCTTATCCAGTAAAGAATTGATTCTGAGCGGGTGCAGATGGCGTTTGGGAAATGGCGAGCAATTAAAGGATTTTGAAGACCCATGGTTGTTTAGACCCCATCTCTTCAAGCCTTTCACCCCCAATAATAGCGGCCAAGATCTCAGAGTAGCGGACCTGATTACAGAAAACTGTCCGTGGAATGAAGAACTGTTAGGCAAATATTTCTAGGAAGAGGAGAGAGAAGAAATAAGGAGAATGGAAATCCCAGCTACAGATCTACCAGATCGGCTTATTTGGCACTATTCAGATTCAGGTAACTATACGGTCAAGAGCGGCTAAAAATTACTCTCACAACAAAGAGACATAACAGATTCAAAGCAGTATGGATGCTCGTCTGCTCAACAATCTCAATGGTGGGTAACGTTTTGGAACCAAAAACTTCCAAAGAAATATCTGTATCCAACTTGGCGAGCCATTAATAATGGTCTTCCAGTCAGAAAAAATTTAAGTAGAAGAGGAATCGATCTCGACACCAACTATATCTTTTGTCAAAAACAGGAAGAAACCGAATCACATCTCTTCATCGAGTGTGATTTATCTCGGAGGTGCTGGAAACAACTATTTGGCGAAAGCTTTACCAAGAATATCACAAGCCCAATTCAAGGTTGGTTTCCGGCAACGTTCGTTGAAGAAAATCAGGTGAATAGAAGGAAGATGTGCTTACTCGTGTGGAAGATCTGGAATAGCCGAAACAACCAGATCTTCAAAAACAAGAAACCAAGTGTGAATTCTATCATCATAGAAGTCATGCAACGACTGGAGGAACTCACGGAGATGATGCATGTTAGATCGAAAGCTAGGCCGGCTCAGATCTGTCCAAAACCCACAACGGTGGCAAGACGGTTGCCGCCGGTGGGATGGTTCTCGGTCAACACTGATGCTGCGTGGAATCAGATCCACAAGAAGTCAGCAATCGGAGTGGTGGTGAGAAACGAGAAGGGTATCTTCATCGCCGGACGCTCCAAACCCATCCCCTTTGCAATTTCAACAAAAGCTCCAGAAGCAAGAGCAATCACAGAGGGTGCGAAGCTCGCCATGGAAATGGGTTTGAAGTTTGTTCAATTGAAGACTGACTGTCTCTTTCTAACTAGAGAGATGAAGAACAGAGAAAAGGGGAAAGAACCAGAAGACAACACAGAAGTGGAGAAGTTTCTTGAAGAAGGTGGGATGTATCTACATGCTATGAAACGACACCGAACGGTCCATGTACCGAGAGAGGCTAATAGGCCAGCCAACATTTTTGCCAATAATGGAATGGGCCTTGTAACTGAATTGAATTGGAAGACCCACCCACCGGACTGGGCTTCTGAAGCTTTGTATCATGACTTATTAGGCCAGTTGGCCCCAATTTCGTAATCCAAGTGGAATTTCCTAAAAAAAAAAAAAAAGATTTGAGACAGGAAATGCTTGTGGTGAAAAAGAGTGATGGGAAGAAGCATGGAGGCAGATGCTACTTATGGGAGTGAAGATGGTCGATTGATTGATAAATACATCTAATGCTTACGCGTTGGCCTCAACGTTATCCGTACACGACTCCTAAAACTTCCCTCTTGTGTGATGTCACCTAATAAAGGGAGTTAGGAGAAGGTCATCTTCGTGCTCCATGCACACTCTGGATTATCAAAAGGCACAGAGCCAGATTGATTCCAGATAATCTGATAATTTAAAATTATAATTTAAAAATTATTTGGCATACGCTGAAGGTTAGGATTAAAATTTAAGTGTATTTTGGCAAAACTTTTTACCATGAAATTTATGATTTTATTATTTGAACTTGTATACTTTTATGAAATTATGCATTGACACAAATTAATTAGTTCATGCATAGAAGAGTTAGTAGAGCATGATATTTCAAAGTTATACTTAAAATAGAGATTATATAATCAGCATATTATTACCCGACTTAAATTAAAATCGTTTCGAAAATTTGCAAAATAAACGAGATTAAATATTTTGTCAGATATTAATAACAAATTTAATTTAAATTTTTAACCAAACATGCACTCAGATAATTTACTTTGATTTGTGATTAATGCACTTGACTGACTCTAATGTACAATGCACGTGCACAAAACTGCTCGTATTTAAATGAATATCAAATCACTTGTTCTAATTAAATATTCAGAAACTTCATTTTCTTATATTCATTTCAATTTACCAAAAATTAACATGAAACTCAAAGGAGAATCTTATTGCAAAGAAATGGCATCAAAAGGACTGAGTCGACAGAGAAGTTTGAAATCGAAATTACACAAAATTAAATACTTAAAAAGGACAGGTACCTTAGACTACAGAAAAATGACAAATGTTTAGAGATGATCCTGACCATTCAACTGATATGGTCCTCACCGTGAATGTTCTTACACTTCTATGGACCTACCACATCAACCCGTTTATTTTGAATCAATGCGAATAGCTCTACTGACAATGGACCTGACTGCTTTGGTGACTGTCGCGTTAGTGACTTACATATGAGAATTCGAATCATACTAGCAGGATAAATTAAAACTTTAGGAACCAATTTATTTCAGAATGATCAATTAACATTTCAAGCACCTCACACTTCTATGAACTTAATACATCAACTCCTTTATTTTGAATCAATGTGATCTCTCAAGACGTAGCTCAAGTGAGTGGTGTGGTGATTGTTGCGTTAGTGAGTTGATTCGTTAACAGCTCAAGCACCCAAATTAGCTGAGACACGTTGACGGATCCGCAGGTTTGAAATCCAACCTTTCAATCAAAACGAACCTATGAGCTGCCACCCCCATCGAAGGGTCACTACCAATCTGTCCCAGCTCTTTCTTCCCAATTTGAATTATGTCACTATTCACTGGGTCACTTTGACCCGATGATTTGAATAGCAAACCGATGTAATTTTTTAATAATTTTTTCATGATGTTGTAGAGTAAAAGTTGCTCTATAATATGGTGAAAAAATTGTCAAAAAATCGTATTATTTACTATCCAAATCATCCGGTCAAAGTGACCCAGATACGAGTAAAAAAGGCAAATGGAAAGAAAGAGCTGGGACGGACTGGCAATACAATAGCATGTCTTGGGAAAATTGACTTGTGCCTTTGTGTGGTAGGCTCCGGTTGGTCCACTACAGGATGCTATTATTGTAGGAGAAGAGAATCGGGACCAGTAGACCACATGACACACAAGTCTGCAGTCAATCTAATTCCAAACATTCGAAGATTTTGATACCACCATCAAGGGCTGTCATCATTTTGTAACTAGTCGAATTGTTCGGGTAAAATGAGGCAAATATAACTGCAGTCATCTTTTTAAGTCTATAACATCAAAGATGTGATAAGTTCTCCCATTGTTCTGCTGCTCAAATTATCTTTACTCTCATAACATTAAAAAGTCTAACATGACGAACATTTGGGAAGTGGCGTTGAAATTTGCAGTCGCTCTTTATTTGGAATCTAATGGAATAGCCTGCAAATTACAGAGATATAAGCCAACATGAGAAGACGAATATACAGTGGCGGAGCCAGGATTTCATCTAAGAAGGGGCACAATGCGACTAAATAAGTACTCTTATATAAAGTTATATTAAAACTAAATATCACTACGGGTTTTGAAAGCATTCTGGCTTAGTTGGTAAAGAATTTCCTTCTTGACCATAGCCACACGGGTTCGGTTCTGTTTGGGGACGTTTATATTTTTTTGTTTTTAAAATGCTGTGGAAAAAAAAAATGAAAGAGCGCATAAGGTGTTTCGAACCGACGCCAATTTATTTGAAACCAAAGCATTTTACCAGCTACGCTAGACGCTCTTCTAAAACCAAGGGGGGCACTTTTAAATTTATACAGAAGGAAGGTTAATTTTTTTTACAACTTAAGGGCAATCTAGTGTTTTCGAATTTTTTTTTGCCCCCCCCCCCCCCCCCTACATGGCTCCGCCCCTGCGAATATATGTCACATTAATTCTTCCCAAAATTTGAATTCGAGATACATTTTTTTTTCAAGTTCCAACTAAGTTGTAATGCGATAGCTTGCAAATCATGGGGAGGTAAGCCATCATGATCAATTGAGAAGGCTGATAATAGGCTTTCAAACCCAAGACTACCCTTCAGACGAATATGCAAAGACTTAAATTTGCATGTCCAACTAACTCAAGTGCATTTAGAAAGATACTTCAAAAAACTGATTGAACTACGATAAACTCTTGCTAAAACCAGTTGCGCGGTGGTAATATACTAACTGCTAATATAGAGTAGATAGAGTAGTATGCTTGTACTTATAGCACTCATGCGCGATAACCTTGGAAAATTTCAAAATACGGAGGAACAAATTGATGCAGGAGCTGAGTCACCAGACGAGGCTGAGCTGTCAGACGCGACTAGTCTGACGATTCACTATCATGACGTGGAAGACAAGCACAAGGGAGGGGCAAAACTATGATTTTTGGTTACACCACACTATTCGGGGCGTAACTTGAGCTACGGGGATCAGAATGGCTATTACAGCATATTTCCAGAAAAGCTCTCGGCGAGACGGACACAATTAATCGGCTCCGCCCCATCACGCAACTTTTCGGATCCGTTTGACTAGTCAACGGAAGTTTCGAAGACGTTTTTTTGCCATTTTTGGCAGTCTTCCTTTTTTAGTTTTCAGATTTCCTTATAAGGCCGATTTTGGTCAAATATTCCATCTACGGATGTTTATTTTAGCAATTTTTCTCAGTTTTAATAATTTTGCTATTTTTGGCAAGTTTTGACTTATCAGCTATTTATACCCGGCTTGTGGGTAAAACTTAGACAGTTTATGACGTTATTTACTTCTGAAATTCTAGAGAGATTTTGTGCCCTAGTTTCCGTACCCTTTTCCATAGCTTGTTACCGCTGTGATCCCTCGTTGGGCGAATAACCCGGTGTCAGGTTGGTATCAGAGCAAGTTCGACTTGGGAGGAAAATCATCATTGACGATGGTTCGACGTACTCGTGGACGTGGGCAGGTTCCGGCGGAAGAAGCCCCACAACGGGAACGCAACGTGGCCGACGTGATGTTGATAGAGGATCTGCAGCAGCAGGTTGCAGACCTAACACGGCGCCTGGCGGACCGAGATCTACAGGACGACGAAGCCTCAGACCACGACTTTGTGTCGTCGTTCGAGAACCCCTACCACCGTGGACCACGCGTCCGGGACTATCGCGGGCAGAACGAGAATCGCGGAAGTCTAGGGTTCAAGGTTGAGTTACCCATCTTCGAGGGTACGCTAAAAGCCGATGGTTTCATCGATTGGCTGAACGAGGTGGATCGGATCTTCGAGTATAAGGAGGTTTCCGATCGCGAGAAGGTCAAGTTAGTGGCCATCAAACTGAAAGGCAGAGCCTCTGCTTGGTGGGAGCAGTTGCGACTTTCCCGTGAGAGGCAAGGAAAGGGAAAAATCACTGACTGGGAGAAAATGAAGAAGAAGATGAAGGCTCACTTTCTTCCATTCAGGTACACCCAAACCCTATTTCAACGTCTCCATACGTTGAGGCAGGGCGTGAGGTCAGTGGATGAGTACACGGAAGAGTTTTATTAATTGATTGTCCGTAACGATCTATCGGAGATAGAGGAGCAGATGGTAGCTTGGTACCTCGGGGGATTTCGCCAATCCTTACAGGACGTCCTTAGTCTCCACCCTCTATGGACGGTCTCGGATGCCTACCAACGAGCACTTGCGGTGGAGAAGCAGCAAAGCAAGAAGCCAGTGGAAAGGAACGATCAAAGCAATCGATCGGCCCGAACCCAGGATTCTCGTACTACCACGCCAGCAGGGCGTTACGAGCAGCTTTATTAAGTGCTATCGATGTGGTGAACCAGGACACATGTCAACAGAATGCAAGAAGCCTGTTGTCCAGAAGCCGAAAAGTCTATTCATCGAGGATGGTGCCACTGATGAAATCGAAGAGGCGGGTTACCAGGGGGATCCCGTTTATGACGACTATGAAGATGAATATGTGCTATATGGAGATGGTCACAAGAATCTAGTCGTCCGTAAGAGTCTGCTAGCCCCCAAGGGCGATTCGGAAGATGATTGGTTGAGGACCAATATCTTTCACACCACCTGCACAATTCGGAAGAAGGTTTGTAAGATGATGGTAGACGGTCGCAGCTGCGACAACATAGTCTCGGAAGAAGTTGTCAAGAAGTTGCAGTTGAAGACGGAGCAGCATCCTGCGCCTTACAAGCTGTCCTTGCTAGCAAAAGGTTCTGAGGTAACAGTTGATAAGAGATGTCTTGTTTCTTTTTCAGTTCTCAATAAGTATCATGATAGCCATTGGTGTGATGTGGTAAAGATGGGCGCTTGTCATGTTTTGCTGGGTCGTCCATGGCAGTATGACCGGCGTGTAGTCCATGATGGATACAAGAACACCCATAATTTTGTTATGAAGGGGAAGAAAATCGTGTTAGCACCACGACGGGAGGGTCCCACTCCAACCCCGACCGTGCCGGCTAACCTGCTTTCTCGATCCCAGTTCTTGGGAGAGGTTCAGCGGGAGAAGTTTATTTATGCCTTGATTCCTACTGATAGTAGTCCTGGTAATGATGATTCTGATATACCCCCTGAGGTGCAGCGGGTTTTAGAGGAGTTCTATTACTTGATGCCAGAGGACCTCCCTCCTAGTTTGCCACCAATGAGAGATATCCAGCATCAGCTGAGTCTAGTATGCCAAACAGACCTACCTATCGTCTCGGTCCCAAGGAAGCAGAAGAGTTACAGAGGCAGGTGGTTGAACTGATTGAGAGGGGTTACATCAGGGAGAGTATGAGTCCTTGCGCAGTGCTCGCTCTGTTGGTTCCAAAGAAGGATGGCTCTTGGCGCATGTGTGTTGACAGCAGAGCCATTAACCAGATCACCGTGAAGTACAGGTTTCCCATTCCGTGACTTGATGACATGCTTGATCAACTGTCTCTCAGGTCTTCTCAAAAATTGACATCAAGAGTGGGTACCATCAGATTCAGATCAAGCAAGGGGACGAGTGGAAGACCGCGTTCAAGACACAGCATGGGTTGTACGAGTGGATGGTGATGCCTTTCGGTCTCTTCAACGCACCCATGGGTTGTTCACTTGATCATTTGCGAGCTGTCTTTGAAGCATTGAAGGCGGAGAATTTGTTCATTAACGGGAAGAAGTGTTTCTTTTTCACTACTTGTGTACAATTTCTGGGTTTCATAGTGTCTACTGATGGTGTGCATGCAAATCCGTCGAAGATTGAGGCGATTTTGGACTGGCCTAGACCTAAGACACTGCACGATGTGCGCAGTTTCCATGGGTTGGCAACTTTCTATCGCAGGTTCATCTGAAATTTTAGCACTTTGGTCACACCTATCACTGAGTGTCTAAAAGGGCGTGATTTCAAGTGGACAGATGAAGCAGAGGACAGTTTCAACCAGGTCAAGAAGATGATGACAGAGGCACCCTTTCTGGCTCTACCAGACTTTGACAAGATGTTCGAGGTTAACTGTGATGCCTCAGGTTTGGGCATTGGCGGTGTTCTAAGTCAGTCAGGGCGCCCGATTGCGTCCTTCAGTGAGAAGTTGTCCGGGGCCAGAAAGAATTACTCCACTTATGATCTGGAATTCTTCGCCATTGTTTAGACATTGAAGCATTGGATTCATTACTTAGTGCAGAATGATTTCGTTTTGTTTACAGATCATGAGGCTTTGAAGTACATCAATGGGCAGCACAAGTTGATTCGACGACATGCCAAGTGGGTGGCCTATTTGCAGTAATTTACCTTTGCTTTGAAGCACCAGACATGAACTTTGAACCGGGTAGCAGACGCTTTGAGTCGTTGTAACGTGCTTCTTACCTCCATGAGCAACCAAGTTCCTGGGTTTGAGGTATTTACAGCGATGTATGAGGCTGACCCTTCCTTCGGGAAGATCTTTCTTGATGTAACTTCTGGTCAGCGGCATGATTTTGTTTTGCATAATGGTTATCTGTTTCGGGGACGGCGTTTGTGCGTTCCAGATTGTTCTTTACGGCAGCATATTATCAGGGAGCTCCACCAGGAATGACATTTTGGCCGGGACAAGACGTTGGCTCTTGTTTCTGCTGACTTCTATTGGCCAAAGTTGAGTGCAGATGTGGCACTTTATGTGGACTGTTGCTATGTGTGTCAGCGTTCGAAGGGAGTTCTCACTAATGCAGGTCTTTACACTCCTTTACCTGTCCCTGAAGCGCCATGGTTTGATGTTGGTATGGATTTTGTGCTTGGCTTACTCCGCATGCAGAGAGCGGCAAATTCTGTCCTTGTTGTTGTTGACAGGTTTTCCAAGATGGCAAATTTTATTCCAGGTAGGAAGACAATGGATGCCGTGCGGATTACACATCTTTATTCCAGAGAAATTGTGAAGCTGCATGGAGTACCACGGTCTATCACTTCAGATCGTGACACAAAGTTCATGAGCCAATTCTGGAAGAGCCTTTGAGAGAAATCGGGTACTCAACTAAACTTCAGCAGTTCGTATCACCCGCAGACTGATGGACAAACCGAAGTGGTGAATCGCAGTTTAGGGAATCCTCTCAGGTGTCTAGCAGGTTCCAAGCCAAAACAGTGGGATTTAGCGCTTGCTCAGGCAGAGTTTGCTTACAACAGGTCAATGAGCAGGACCACGAGAATGAGTCCTTTCCAGGTTGTTTATGGTCAGAACCCATCAGGGGTATTGGACTTGGCTCCAATTCTGCGTGTGGGACGTATTCATCCTAAGGCTGAGGAGATGACAGATCACTTGAGGGGTATTCATGACCAGGTGAATAGTAAGATTGAAGAGAACAACAACAAAATACAAGGCTCGGGTGGACAAGCATCGTCGTCAGGTACTATTTGATGTTGGTGATTTTGCATGGGCTGTTTTGACTCGTGATCGTTTCCCTGTTGGCGAGTACAATAAGCTCAAGGATCGGAAGATTGGGCCTAGTGAGATCGTGCAGAAGATCAATGATAATGCTTACAGGTTGAAGCTTCCCAGTCACTTGAAGACCTCAGACGTGTTCAATGTGAAGCATCTCACTCCTTTTGTGGATTCTGAAGACATTGTTGTGAACTCGAGGGCGAGTTCTTTCCAACCCGGGGAGACTGATGCAAGATTTGAGTCACCAGACGAGGCTGAGCTGTCAGACGCGATTAATCTGGCGATTCACTATCATGACGTGGAAGACAAGCGCAAGGTAGGGGCAAAACGGTCATTTTTGGTCAGGCCACACTGTTCGGGGCGTAACTTGAGCTACGGGGATCAAAATGGCTATTACATCATATTTCCAGAAAGCTCTCCGCGAAACACACAAGTGATGGGCTCCGCCTAATCACGCAACTTTTCGGATCCAGAAAAGTCCGTTTGACCAGTCAACAGAAGCTTCGAAGACGTTTTTTGCCATTTTTGGCAGTTTTCCTTTTTTTGTTTTTAGATGTCCTAATAAGGCTGATTTTGGTCAAGTATTCTATTTACGGATATTTATTTTAGCAATTTTTGTCAATTTTAATAATTTTAATATTTTTGGCAATACTTAGGCTATTTATACCCGGCTTGTGGGTAAAATTTATGACATTATTTACTTCTGAAATTCTAGAGCTTTTGTGCCTTAATTTTTGTACCATTTTCCATAGCTTGATTCCGCTGTGATCCCTCGTTGGGCGAATAACCCGGGGTCACAAATTTAGTTCATTAAAAATAAATGTATAGTACTACCCCTCCGGTTCTTCTAATTCTTCATGGTTTGAGTCTTCAAACCGCAACCATGTCACTTTAACTCGGCGATTTGAATTTCAAACGGTGTATTAGTTTGACATTTTTTTCATGGTGTGGCAAAATGTGATTGATGAAGAACCTATATAAACGGAAGTAATATATGAGTAGCGAGTTTATGTAAGCGCCCTCACACCAGCTTCTCAAATGATGGGGTTAGACAAAATTACATGCCCGGGAAGGGTGTGTAATGTATTGTTATGTTAGTTTGTTACCAATTCTTACCAAAAATACATTTTGTCACAATGTACCTTTGAGGCAGCAGAAGCGATATCAAACAAGTCCTAAAACTCCATTTATGTTCAACTTCAATGGGTGTAATACGAGCAGGCTAACTAAGGATATGTATGTGTAGTTCAACTTTTCAGTATATATTATATCATTCTGGAATTTATTCAGGCATAAACTTGAAGTCGCGGATGCAAATTTTCACGTGAGGGAAACAAGAATTTAGTACCACAAAGCATTCTAAGTTATTTAAGGTGGTTTGGCTAAAAGGTAAGCGACTTCTGATATTATATAAAACAGCGTATTCCGTTTCTGCTGAAGTCATCACCATGGACATGGCTTCACAATCAAGGGCGGATCTAGGCTTGGTCTGATATTGGGGGCTATAGCTCCCACTCAAATTTTAGAAATTATACTTTCTTTTAGCCCTGAGTTAGCCCTGACTTAATTTTTTTTAAATTTAGATTTTACCTTATTTTGTTCAAGCTTTCTAATTCAGCCCCCACTGTAACGAATTCTTGGTTGCAATCCAACCCCCAACTTGAAACTGCTTGAGCAATGTCTCTCTCAAAAACTCAGAAGGTACTATCTTCTTCATTTAAGTGACTAGGAAAGGTCTAGGGTTTCTAACTTGAAGTACTCCTAGGTAGATTATGTGGGCTTTGTATTTAAAGTCTGAAACATCTATGTCTATTTTGGCTATCTTCATCCAACTCTCTTCATAGACTTGTGATCTTAGTACATGTGGAATTAAAGTCTTTCACACCAACATATTGTAATCCATAAAATGAGTAGATGGTAGTTATTAGTTCTTCATTAATAAATTTACATCCACTTCTATTTATTTCTCATGTGACTATGATTGGTTAATTATGAATATATTATTATGATATATCCATCAATTTTGAAGATTGAATCTTCAAAAGTCCATATTAACGGCACTAAAAGGCTTGGGTCCCTTTCTACTCCCATTTCTTTTTTCTTTTTTAAACATATACTCATTTCGTCACAAAAATAGTGTTTTTTAACGATTACTCGAGCAGATGATTTGACGAGCAATACAATGTCGGCATTTATTATTCTTTTCCAGACAGTTGTGGAGTTAAGAATACTTTAAAATATTATAAAAAGATTAATAAGGAATGTGTCCGTCAATTCACTTCGTCAAACTGTTTGCAAAAAAGAAAAATAAATCATTTCCTCAAAATATTTTAAGAAAAAACCAGAACACTTATTCTAGCAATTGACGTGTTTTCATATATAATTTTTTGATATATATATATACATATATATATATATATATATATGATCTATATGTATTACTCAAAATTAACTGTACAACAGATATACATGAGATGTCACCAAGCCAATTCCAACACTATCTCTCACAATCAACTTGGGACCTCCTACCCTACCCATGTCTCTCTTCCTCTCTCAATATAGAAACTAGACATAGGTCACGGGGTCTCTATAGATTTTTTGAAACTCCAAATAAAGGGCATCCACAAAAGAGAAAAAATAAACATATTATATTGCACAAAAAGCCCAAACAAAACACATAAATACAAATCTCATACACCTTGTGGTGGAGATGCAAACGTCTCCACACTCCACTCACACTCCCTAAAATACCAACAAAAACCGAAACCTCCCTTCCTCCCTCCTTCCATCCCCATTTTCCACACTCTTCCATTCTCTTTTTCTGACATTCCGATCATCGGAGAAAAACCTTGCCAGGAAAAACCCAGTTGTCTGTACTACTACGACAGATAATTAGGGTTTTTATCGCAGAACTGCGCGTGCCTTGTTTGCTAGTATATTATATTTCAAACAACAAAGAGAAAGAGGAAGAAAAAAAAATAAGGATTTGGAATGCTTGCTTTGTCACCTTTGAGTTCTAGCACAGGCATCATCAAAGATGAGAGGGAAAGAGGAGAGATGGAGATCTTCTCGATCGGAGACACGGATTTCTTGGATTTCTCCGGTGGGAATTTGCTTGATATCATTGATTTCGATCTCTTTGAGGGAATGGGAATCGACGGAGACGTGTTGCCGGATTTGGAGATGGATCCGGAGATGTTCATGGAATTCTCTTGTAGCGGAGGGGAGGAACAGGTGTCCTCCCCCGAGAGAATTGAGGATAGTTTAAGGAAAGGAGGGGAGGAGGAGGTTTCCGGTTCGGGCTCGTTCGCGGGCTCTGGGTCGGGATCGAGCCCGAACCAGGGTGAAGAGATTGTGAGCAAGGGAGAGGAGTTGGATTCATCGAGGAAGGTGGAAGGAGAGAAAGGAAGGAAATCTTCCGGGAGTTCAAAGAATTCGCAAGGGAAAAGGAAAGTTAAGGTAAATGAACTCAAAACCTTCACTACTTCACTTCATTGAATGATTGAATTAAAATATCTCTCTCTCTCTCTCTCTCTCTCTCTCTCTCTCTCTCTCTCTCAATGTTACATTTATGAATCTTAGCGTATTTCATGGGATACGGGTTGGTCATGAGAGTTATGAAGCATTCATCTAACATTTTCATGACACGAGAGAGAGAGAGAGAGAGAGAGAGAGAGAGAGAGAGAGAGAGATTGCTATAGTAGATTAGATGAATTCATTGTAGTTTTCTAGATGTTTTGCAATCTTCATGGCTAGTTTCTGTTTGAAGCCCGAGAGAGAAAGAGATTATTTCATTATAGTTTGCTAGATGAATTGTAATCTTCATGGCTAGCTTGTGTTTCAAGCCCTCAAAGGAGAGAGAGAGAGAGAGAGAGAGAGAGAGAGAGAGAGAGAGAGAGAGAGAGAGAGAGAGAGAGAGAGATTTCCATTTTGGTTTTGTGGACTTGCAGGTTCTAGCATGTTTCTGCTGCCATCGGGCATGTTAGATCTTGACTGAACGAGAGAGAGAGAGAGAGAGAGAGAGAGAGAGAGAGATTGGGATAGATTTTTGTACTCTTCAATCTCTCCAAAGAGCTAAACTTTCTTGAACTGTGTGTTTGAAGGTGGATTGGACGCCAGAGCTTCACAGGAGATTTGTCCAAGCCGTGGAACAACTAGGTGTCGATAAAGCAGTCCCTTCAAGAATCCTAGAGCTCATGGGCATCGATTGTCTCACCCGCCACAACATCGCTAGTCATCTCCAAGTAACTACAGTTCCCTCGCTGTTTTATTTCACCGCCTATTGTATCTGTAACATTTTTGTACTAAATTTAACAAACTGATGTTTGTATACAGAAATATCGTTCGCATCGGAAGCATTTACTAGCTCGGGAAGCCGAGGCGGCTACATGGACTCACAAGCGACACCTGTACAGTGGAGGAGGAGCCGGAAGCAAGAAAAACTTGAACCCTTGGTTGGCTCCTGTGCCAACCATGGGCTTCCCTCATCCGCCTCCTCCGCCGATGACCCCCATTCAACATTTTAGACCATTGCATGTTTGGGGTCATCCACCTCACCCTGATGCCCAATCAGCAATGATGCACCACCACCGGCCGGTGTTGCCGCTACCGTTGCCGCCTCCGGCCGCATGGGGACCAACCCTACATCCATCTCTACCGAGGCCGCCTCCAGCGGATCCGTCTTTTTGGCACTCACACCACCAAAGGGTAACTTTTCTCTCTTTCTCCATAGTCTTGAATTCATATCTCATGCATTCATTTGAGGAAAATGTGAAGTACGAGCATTTTGTAAACTAGTTCAATGACTTTATTTGGGTATAGTAATTACCATAAGACTAAATCATAACAATGATTAGTAACAAAAAATGTATTTTCGATAAAAAGCGCACGAAATGAAATAAAATGAGACCAAAGTAACTTAACCAATTAGAGCAAACGGTTAAGAGCGTGTGTGACAGTTTCATCAGTCATTTTAATCTGTTCTTGAACTACTTATTTATATCGATCACGTGTAATTATTATATTTTTATAAATGTGGCATGGGTTTAACTAGACTGATTATGAGAAGACACTAATGGGATCTTAAAGTTTGTACTAAAAGTTGCACTTTTGATGTCAATTGAAGAAATGCTTTTGCAAATTGTTTCACAAAGCATGAACAAGCAAAAACCTTTACCCAAGTGGAGTATGAATGTGTGATTTAACTCAACAACCTCCAATTGATCTCTCTCTAACATGATGAGATGCACATTTGTTTGCAGGTTCCAAACTCTCTTACACCAGGAACACCTTGCTTTCCACCACCAATGCCAACTGCAGTAAGTGCACAGTTAAAACATATTTTGTACACTGTTATTCTGTTTGTTTAACGTTTCATTGGCATTTTTTTTTCTAATCATAAAATGTACGATGAATCAAAGACCGGTGATACAGTAATATTGGAACTGCTTTTCCTGGTTTTTATCAAACGTCAAACTAGTTCAAAGTTACTCTAAAACAACATTATGTTTTACTAAGTTACCGTTGAAGTACTTCAACTTCTTGCTACGTTCTTTGTCAATATTCATTTGGCATTTTCATTTTATCATCTTTCTAAAAGCAGTCGAGCGTGTCCTTAGGTGTATACGAATTTGTGGTTTATTTTGGCTTTTTAAGATGAATGATTATAACAAACAAATAATTGTAAATGGTTGCAGAGATTTTCAGCTCCACCAGTCCCCGGCATACCACCCCATGCCATGTTCCGGCCAGTCGACCACCCGACTAGACCTAACGGTCCCCACCCACCTTCTGATTTCCACCCGGTAAGCTCTCTCTCTCTCTCTGTCTCCAAATAGTAGATCAGAATGAAATAAATATAAGAGAGTTATTGTTAGTGTGTACACAGGAAGTTGAAATGAAACATATAATGGTAACCCTAATCAAGTGAAGCATAGCATGTTTCAGAAAATGTAATTATTTATATTTTGTTATTTATACTGGACTACTTTGAATGAGCTGAATTAAAAGTTAGTTAGAAAATGTAATTATTTAGATCATTCATGATTTTTTTAGATCAGCCGAATCCTGAGGTAATTTGTAAACATAATTCTCCTCTTTTAATTTAACAAATCCCATATGTGATCAACCGGTTCCGGCTCACCAAAACCGGTCCCGACTAAGAGGTCTAACCACAACCCATAATGCCACGTGTCATTATAGATGTCATTCAGCCATGAAAAAATACGCACCTCAGCTGTCCTGATCCTACTCAATTGAATATTGGTCTTACTTAGCAGGAACCAATTCACTTCCAGCAAAATTCACATTTCAAATACAGTAAATCTATCTCTCCCAAACAAGATCGCTGATTAGCTCATTGCGATAGTTCTAGCTATGTACACTCTAATGGGGTTGGTAGGGTTAGCTCCTTGAATATGACTACGAACTTTGTGAAATTGAAAGTTGAAATAATGAGAGATCATTACCTTTAATGATAAGATAAAGTTACTTTCAATATCTCATAATGATGTACTTTTGGGGGTAGATGGCATTGCCTTTAAGTGCATTGGATTCCACATTTGTAAGCCAAAATCAATTTTTGTGTGTTGTTATAATTGTCACGTAAACCTGATCAGAGATAAAAATAGATACTTTTTAGAAAATATATTACAGTCACAAGTTACCTTTATAAACTATTTTTAACTCACTTTCGGAATATTTTCAATACTTCCATTTTGACACTTACAAATTGTTTCTTTGTCTTGAACGATGATAGAATTGAATTATTGGTGTGATGTCTTATCTTCTGGTTTTTTCTTACTTTTGTGTTTTGTTGTTATTATTAATCAGTCCAAAGAGAGCATTGATGAAGCAATTGGTGATGTTTTAACAAAACCATGGCTTCCTCTACCACTTGGCTTAAAACCACCATCAATGGACAGTGTCATGGGAGAATTGCAACGCCAAGGAGTTCCGAATATACCCCCAACTTCTGCTTGAAGAGAAACCCTAATTCTGAGAAGCTTCGAGCACCGGCGTTCCATCATCCGTGTTCCCAAACCACTGGATTAAAACCCCAAAATTCGACGACATTTCCTGTATTTAGATATGTTCATCTAAATATGCAAACTCTTCTTTTTTCTATTTCTCGGTATCGATCTGTTTTTCTTCTTCTTTTTTGTGAAATCCGAGCTGAGTCTTTGTTTGTTTCTCGGGTTTGTGCAGAAGAAGCTTGATGTGCTAATGTACCGAGCCAATAAATTAATTAATTGTCAAAAAAATTACTAAGAATAAATATGAGAAGTGGAGAACTCACTATATTTGATGTTTGCGTTTTTGTTATCTTGTTTATTTATTCTGTTCTCAAATAGTTTTAGGTAGGAGAAGTAACTGATTTGGTATCAGATTTCATCTTTCCATTAGTACTCATAGCGTTTGGTTCATTTATGTGAAAGATGATAGCTATATATGTGAAATATAGAAACCATGGTGTTCTTTCCATTTTTGTGAAACATGGTAGCTATATATCAGCAGTCAAATCGCCATGCCTACTAGACGTAAACGCAGTTATGATGCTAGCTCAAAGGTAAAATATTTAAAGCCGCACATATAAGCTCCATAATTCAAATCCCGATAGACGGCATGCTAGCTTAGAATTACATATGCCAAGAATAAACTTTTTCGATTTATAAATTGAGCCGTGTTAAACATACAGAATGCAATGGACAGAAAATTGTATAGAAACATTTATTAATTATTAGGTGACGCAGAAGTACATTCCAAAACTTACACTAAATACATTGAAAAACCTACACAATAAAGAATAAACCCTAAAATTATACTGTAGTAGTATGTATTAACTCATAATATTTAATTTGTAAACCCCAAATTTATAATAAAAACCCTAAATTCAACCATAAACAACCCCACCCAAAATCTAAGCCCCTAATATATTTTTTTTAATCATGCAAGTGTCACACCCATGAATAAAAAAGGCGTTTCGGATACCCATAGACTCGGCAATCCCATTTAATCGAACATTGAATTGGAGAAACGGCTGATGATGTGGGAAAAATATTGGCTGATCAGTAATTAACCACGTACCGTTATTATTGGTGGCTTAGATTGATTATGTGTTTCTGTATGTTTAGTTTTTTTTTGTTATACATTACGTTACCTGCAAAATATTAGAAACATTATCCAAATGCGACACCACATGTCCATGCGTTAGAGGCGGAGCTAGAAATTGGAAAGAGCCGGGCAATTTTTATGTAATACTAATGGTATACTAATGCATACATTTAGGTACGTCGAAGGCACTCATATTAATATATACTAGGTTCCACCCCGCGCGCGTTGCGCGCGGTGTGGCCTTGGCATGTTTGCTTGTCTGATGGGCGAAGATCGGCGTGCCATTGCACCGGGCGTTGTCGTTTGGCTTGGAAGATCACAATTGTCTCATTGTACGTGTAATTGGAATTCATGCGTCACATGAACAGTATAGTAGAAATTGTTGTTGATTTTTTGTAAGAGGAGGACGTCGAAATCTATGATTTGATGCAACAAATTGGTATTGCGTGTAGTAATCAAACGGAAGTAAATTGATATTGACATTTACTAATGCCAGTGGACATGTTTTTCATCTCACATATTTTCCTTAAAAGAAAAAATAATTATGTTTACAACCGTGTGTTTGTGATATAATAACTTCGCACCTTATATTCTTGGATTCCAAATAGATATCATAGAAAATCATACTTATTTAAAATTGATTTTCGTAAATATACCCTGCTGCTCTCACAGACGCGTTAATTGCTCCGCTACCACCCAGAAAGCACAATTATAACCTGAAACCCTAATCAATTGTCAACGCCTAGTTTCCTCTCCAATCAGTCACACGCTGAGTCCTTTTGATTTACGTTTCATCATTAAGATCTATCGTTTTGTGTGTGTTGAAGATTTCTGCGGCAGATTTAGTGGGGTTTGCAATATCTTCTAATTGATTGAAAGCGTGCATTTAGTACAGATGTGTCTCTTAGAAGATGCATGGTAATAAGTTCTTTGAATGGATGTGAACAGTTGCAACGGTCTTCTCAAATTTATATTCATCTACTATATATAAGCACAACCAATTTGCTGTGGACATAACATAGAATACAGCAATGGACTATAGTAAAGAAAGTAGTGATGGTAAGGTGAGGAAGGGTGACAAGAAGAAGATCAAGAAGAAGGTTAAGAAAAATCAGAGGTATGAGAGTGAGTTGAGTATGTCTTCGTGGGAGAGTTGGCATGATCACTCGTATGTGCTTGGGAAGGGGTCGGAGTCAACTATATATTCGGATGCATCGGATAAAGATGAATTCTGGCGGGTTGACACAGCTTCCTCTTTTCCAAATAATTGGACCTGTACTTACCATCCCGGCACAAGTAAGAAGAACAAAGTTAAAGGCAAAAGCAGTGAAGGTTTGCGGCGGAAAAAAGCAAATTGTCCACCAGATGGTACACAAGATCAGGGCGGGAAGAGGAAGAACAGAGATGATGGCGTTGTCGATTCGTCCCAGAAGAAACGGAAGGTGTAGAGGGTCTTGCATCTTCTGGTATTCTGTTCCAGTGAAGTGTAGTTTGATGTTAGGTTTTATGATGAGTGTCATGCAGTTGGGTTATGTTTAGTTTGAATTAGTTATGCAAAACTATGCAATTATGGAATATATTTTGTCTGTTAATGCAGTTTTTAATTTGGGTTAATTTAATGTTTGTTCGCATTGGTTTGTTGTCCAATCCGAAGCACGTATCATTTGCAAGTTTGTATATGGCATCAACCAATTTATTGTATTGGATTAATGATAATATTATATGAATCACACATCACAATATGGGATCATAGCATATTAGATGAATCACAAATCAAAATATGGAACCATAGCAGTTTTACTGTACAAAAATTACAACCACTAAATCCATTGAAGAACAACCAGTAAATGAAAGAAATAGTTTCTGATAACCTCTGGTTGTGTCACTGCTATTTGTCATTTACTGGATATCTTCAATAGATTTAGTAATCGTGAATTGATGTGTTTATTATTATGTTCGGAGGCAAGCTTAGATAGACAGTACGATGTATTCGCAAGATTATATTTATAGATTTGTTGACCCCCATTTTTTTTAAAAAACATTCCCTTTGTCGATAAGTTATCCATTTAATTATGTTTAACGAAGCTCACCGGTATTCATCATTCGATGTGAGTTCAGTGCCAGAGAACTTGAACATACCACTGGCTAGCAGTCTTCTAATATAGATAAATGAAGTGAAATAACAGCTCTTAAGTAAGTGAAAAACAAATTGTTGACATAGCTATTATTTATTTGAACATAAAAATCACAGGATAACATGCATGGAGGGACGTAATTGCCATACAGATGAGATTGCATTAGTCTGTGTATGGAGAAGAGGTATAACGCTTACAACTTTCTAAATTGTCCTCGACGATTAGATCTTGAATAATATCTGGAGCATCAAATAATATTATGTAACAATCACTTTGTCATGACTGGATATTGTTCGGAGATGAGATTGCATTAGTCTGTGTTGGTTGGTTTTGTTCTGTTCGCTCTTTCTTGTTTTTATCATCCCCTTCATCGATAAGTTACAACTTTGACAATGTTAAATGGTGCTCACTGATATTCGTCGTTTGTCATTAGTTCATACCACAGGTGATACAATGTATATTACTTGACGTTTTGCACATCAGATATATGATGGATGGTGCAAACAATGCACCGTCAATTACTACAACAATTTCATGGGGACCGCATTTTTAATATAATGGGTCTTATTATTTAAAAATAAATAATAATGGGCTTTGGTTGCTTTGGGCCAATCTTTATTACGAACGGAACTTTGCATATGTGGGTCTAATAAAATTTTGCTATTCCAGTTCACCCAAAAGTTATAATTTTTTAAGATTGTAAATTCAAATTGTTAAAATATTTAAACTTAATGCCTAGTACCTTGTAAAGATAAAAGCAGGCCTAAGTGAGCCAAGTGTGTGTGGGCTGAATTTGGTCCCCTTTGTTCGGGTGCGGGACAATGTGCAGTACCTTGCATTGCGGGTTTTGGTGCAGGCTAAGCCGCATATTGACACTATAGCGGGCACTATTAGATTCATATCAGCGTTATAATATAAATAATTGAAGTGAACTAACAACTTTTCAGTACGTGAAATATAAACTATTGACATAACCAGTATTTGTTTGAAGATGAAAATTAGAGAATAGCATGGGCAGAGTGACATAATTGCCATACAGATGAGATTGCATTAGTCTGTGTCAGTTGAGGAGGTGTAACGCTTACAACTTTCTAATTTGTCCTCAACAATCAGATCTTGAATAATATCTGGAGCATCATATAATATTTTGTAACGATCACTTTGTCGAGATCCCATAGATGCAAGCTGCTCTGCAACGCTATTGTCAAGTTTTTCGATAGGGATCAAGGCTATCTTCATTCGTCTGAGTAATGCATATCCATCACGGATCTCGCGCCTCATCGAGAGTGGGGCAATAGTCTGCAGATGAAAGATTTTGCTGGCCTCATAGTTGGAGGTCTCAATCTTGATTTCTTTCCAGTCATTTTCATAAGCCGAATGAATACCTTGATAAATTGCCCACAGCTCACTTTCCAATTGAGTGACACCATCAATTCTTCCTATGAAACCAAGCTGCCAGTTTTCATTGTCGTCGCGGCAGACACCACCGATTCCACCGGTATTGGTTACCGGTGAGGTAAAACCATGCACACTTATCCTTATCACTCCTTGAAGGTAGAGAAATAAATATCCAGATATATGTCAGGTGCATATTTCGATTAATGTGGCAGGAAATAAGATATGTCACCGGCTAACTAATATCGTAGAATGTTGTGACCGCATTACATTTTGAAAGTACTGTATATACGAAAACATGGTAGGAAACTTACTGCGATGAGTCAAAATGGGAGGCGGAGGTGTTTCTTGAAATCGAGTTGCTGCAGTAACAAACATCGCGAGTGATGGACTTGAAGATGAGGAACTTGCAATAGTTTCATTGCTGGTTACTTCTTCCTCGGAGACTGCTCTTCTGTGTTTTGACATTGCAACGGCTTATTCTATGAATAGATAGTTTATGATCCTTGTTCAGCTGAATAATGGATCTATAGCTTTCTTATAGAAGAGGTGAGTTGGAATGCATGGTAGATAATGCCAGATAAAACTGGACAATTGGTCCGTGACTTTGTCAGGCAATTTGCTTCTTTTTATTTGGCTGTTTGCACATTCAGCACTCACTTACTGTCACTGGATTCATACGTGGCATGAATGTGTGTATGAACGACAAGAGTTCCGTGAACTACGTTGTCATTGTTCACATGTATGACAGAGGGTTTTTATTATAAGTGGTATGAATATGTGTATATACGATACTGGCACTCTGTGTAAACGCTATCCTGAATATATACGCTGCAATTCAAGGTATTCTAATATGTGCGAACTGATACCATATCCAGAACACTGAAGTTGCTGAAGTTTTTCATTAACAGGTATACTATATTAGATGTGCAGATTATATTCGGTTACGGACGAAAGAAATTGTGTCAATATTGAATTGACCGAGGACGTTCTAACTTTATAATGGCAGAAATCATTTCTTCGTATTTACAGACGATGCTGTGACATACTTGTGAATGTATTGTTTTTTGTATATTTAAATAAAAGAAGTCGATAATGTAAGAACCATTAGTAGTCGCTTCATTATTAGTTGCGGTAGATGCAGAAAGTGATACAATTTTTAACATAACACAACTAAGATGAAACATCATTGTGAATAGTGCAATGCAGTGTAACAGCAATGAGGCAAACATTCGGTGGTCTTTCTCTTCAGATGTTGAGCAGCACTGTATTTGATTGTGCATGGAATATCAATTTGTTTACCATGCATACTGAACTTCCTTCACAACCCATTTAATTACCCTGTGGTTGTTTGGCTGCGTGCGTTTGAACACGCGAACATACACATTCTCATTTGCATTTTCCATGTTCAAGCCAACCAGTAGAGCTTCTTGTTCCTGAGAAAATAATGCCGTTATTTGTGTACTACATAACTATGAGCAGCTGCATATTTCATATGAATAAGTACCGCATTGTGGTTGTAGCTGTTCGGATCAAGTTATGTAATACCTGTGGTGTCATTGCTGCCAGATTTTCAGCTGTGTTTCGGAGGAGGGTCTCCGCAGCCTGGCCAAAAATCATCACATCCATTATTCCAGTGTCATCTCGCAGTTCCACCATAACTCGACATCTGTGAAAATGGTATGTAATCATATTATACACGAATGTACCTGTGATGTGTGAACTGGTGGTGTTCAATTATAGCCAATGGACTTCGTAAATTTTAATGTAATCATCAGTTACGAAATAATCAACCTGGGGCTTGTGTTGCATTGTATGTCATTACATACGGGACAGTATGGACGTCGACGTTCACGATTGCAACGGTTACATGCATTGAACCAAGTGGTTTGACTGGTCGGAAAGATACGTGTTGATACCCTAAGCCAGGCTTCTTCATACATAGGCTTCTCAGCGTTGGACGAAGCCGGAGAAACAGAAATCAGAACGATGCATTATGAAATAAACATGTTTGAATGAAGTTAAATTAGGATTAAGAGGAGAGATTGAAGAGCAAAGGGCAGATACATGCGAGAAGAAGAATTCCGTGAAAGATTGTGCGTAGAAAATACTTATTGTAAATTGAGAAGCCAAAAGTATACGCAGATAAAAAAATAGTATGACACAGTTGGGTATACTGTAATTTCACACATTCTGTGATAACAATAATTTGACGTTTTCTAACTTTACCAGTGACGCACGAATATCTGCAATCTTGGACGGCATCATCTTCAGAATACAATGGATTTGTTAGTTGTATACTGATACAATTTCTGAATCTCAATTGTATTGATTGCAATTTGATATTGATTTTAAACATGGGAAGCAGTTCTTATATAGTGAGTTCTTCCCTACCTGTGCTCACATATTCTGCAATATATAATCAATGTAATTCCTAAATTCGAGGTAACCATTGCAAGTTGAATTTTCATCTCGTTATTTCATATGTGTTGATCATGTCTTGAATTGACAGTTCACATTCGTAGTTAATTTCTTGTGCAATTTGCAGAGATGGTCACATGATCACAATTACTTCTGCACTATCTGATCAGCGAGTGCTTCCCAAGAGGGTTCATATATCAATGAGCTATTTGGAAGCTTGTCACCTAATTGCATCCGAAATTGAAAAGATATGCTCTGTAGAGACCTCTGCCAACCGTTCAATATCTGTGACTTTCTGTGTGTAGACTCAGTATGTAGGCAGGTGTATTTCTGCTTCGTCATCAGGTATACATTGCAACAAATGCATTATTTGAAGTTTGCATGTGTGGAATCTCAAGGCATTGAATTGTACAACAGCATGTGAGTGTTATAGTTTGATATTATTCAATCGGATTCGACAATTGAAGTACTGTTGTTACTTGTGTGCAAGATTTGGCTTTATTATTACTGCAGCTGGAATTGTTAATTTAGGTTCTGTCTGAAGATGCCAAGTTCAATTCAAATAAAAATAACGCAGATAGATACTTTGATATGTCACAATATATGTGAAACATAATGTAATTTAATGCATTAGATATTAAGCAAACCATAGACAGAGCTTCGAATTACACGATACATGATGCATGTCATTAAAATAATAGTCATATTGCGACATTAGGTTGTTATGTTTTTTCAAAGATAATAATATAGAACAATACCGGAACAGGTAGCTAGAATGACAATATTAAAAGGGATGTCTGGTTATTCTTAGTACACACAACTTTCATACGTTGAGGCTATGCTGGAAACACTTTCACCCGAAATTTTGGCATCCTCGGATCAACTAATTCCACGGCACATGCATCTCCAGTACGTACATTAGCGCTTCTGGCAAATTGATACCAAGAAACTCGTTTCTTGTCGCTGTTCTCTCCACCTGGGAATTTACAACGGCAGGTCCAAGTTGTATTACTGGAAGTCCCTGTAATGTACACAAGCGTTGGCCGCTCTTTCAAGTACGCCCTGCTGAACTGAACTGGTATATTCTGTGATGCAAACATAGGGTTGTCAACCGCTATCATTGCAATTCAATGTAATACTGTTCTGAATGAAAGTTAATGTTGAAAGTTTACCAGTCCGCCAGACGATTCCAAATGGGTTTTCTGTATTTCAACAGCGAAACATGGGTTGTTGCAGTGAGCTTTGTAAGAATCAGCCTTCTTCAATGCGCGAGTAGCTTCACGCTTACTCGCATTCGGAACAGAAGCTCCAGAACTATATTCTAGCTCCGATGTAGTGAGACCATAGATTCTCACTTTGAATTTCGAATGTCCCTTGTACTTGAAAGTCAACATGTGCCCATATGACAGCGAATAATGTGCTGCAAATTCCTTCCACCCTGTTGTCAAATATATGTCGTTACCTCTACTTTTCATTTTAATCTCCCACAATCGGCCATCTGGGAGTACAAGCTCTGCATTAATCCCAAGATTGGATCGATGACGCTGTACAAAGTCATCTGGCAGTCTCTGCAGTGAATAGATGCTTGACATCTTTAGTGAATCTACCTCTTATTACAATTAATATTAGTGTTATTCAATGTAATTTTTTTCTAAAAAGGACACATATACATGTATATATATACACACACACATATATATGCGACATAAAGCCTACCAAGTTGTTGTTATCTTCATCTCGATCCGTGATAACTCGGAAGAATTTCATTTCCAGATAGCTGCAATAGGAATATAGTGATATGTATTACTGGTTGTGGTATAGAGAAGACGATCTAAAACATATGCATGTTAATGCGTTCTCTTTGTTCATGCTACACCAGCAATTGGTTCGGCAGAAGTTGCGATATGGGGATTGAAATACATGTATGATTATTTACTGAAACTATGAATGATCAATGTCGGTGCAAGTTAATTTGCACAAGGTATTTGCTCAGATACGTCGTAATGAATTCACAAACTGATGCTATTTCTTCATAACCCTTCATACGCAAAATAACAAAATGCATTGGAAACTATCTGGTAAAAATTAATTGTATCTAGCATGATTGAATCTGCACCCTTTTTTGTTTAAGGAGTTAGAGCAATAAGTTTTGTGTCTAGCGACGTGCTATTTTGCCAAAAATTGAAATCTCTGGACTACCATATTTTTGTAACAAATAATCAGTATTTGAGTATTCGGTGGCCTGTATATATATATATATTAGTATAATATCCATAATTGGATAAAGTATGGTTGCTATTTCACGCACAAGGTCAACTGTATATATCTGCAATAGGCTGTCTTGTGAAGCTGCATGTTCCATATGACTGCAATTTAATCTATTAGTGAGATTAACAACAGTAAATTCATGAATCTAGTACTTACAATTTCACATCATATTTTTCTTCGATCCTTTTTTTTTAGTTTCTTTTTCTGCTCATTATCAAGCCAAATATATCAATGTGTACCTTAAATCGAAACTGAAGATGAACTTCTTATCAACAGATATATTTATTTCCATTCGGTACCAATCAGACAGATTTCGGCGCTACGTGGAGTTTACTATTTTTAGATCAAGACATTGATAGCATATCTGGAATAGAAATCACTAATATAACATATGAAGGCAGTAGCACCCGACAAATGCCAATTAGTTGTTCACAGGAGGAAATGAATATGAGTAGTGTAGATTTCCTTCTGTGAGCGATTATACAGACAAAGAAAATCCTATTCGGAATCAGGTACCTGTAGAGTGATGATATTAGAACCTGTGACTCGCAGAGATCTGATGACTCGAGTTGGAGAATCCGTTGCCTAAACAATCATGAATACGAATACTGTGAATAAGTAGATCGCTATGACAGATACGTTATGACATCGAGTATCTGTTCAAAGTTATGATTGCGAGATAAGTCGGAATACCTGTTAGAGAAAAGTTAGAAATCAGGGAAGATTTGACTGAGAGGATGAAGTTGAAAGGTCTTCTTACCAGCACAACGAATATGGGTAGTTGTAAATTTAGGATGTAGATATTGTTTCTTCAAATCTTAAAGTTAGCTCTGCTTTTTAGGTATCAGTGATAAATTTTTATAATGTTATTTTTTATTGTATTTTATAAATTGGGTGTCCATAATCATTATATTGATTCTCATTTGTAATAATCTTGATAAAAGGTTTTTGCTTACTGACGTTACTTTTTAATGTTCTGAAGTAATGAATTTTATATAGTAAATTGTAATAATAACATATAATATGTGCCCAGTTACAACTTTGACAGTGCAGACAAATTAGGAGATCAAATTTGGGTGTAAAAAAAGGAAAATAATAATAATAAAAAAAAAAAAAAAAAAAAAAGAGAGTGGAAAAAGAGGGGAGAGAAGCAAGGAGAAAAAAAAAAAAAAAAACCGAAACAGATGTTACAAGTCGTTGACATCCCAAAATTATGAGTCATAAGTTACTACGAAACGGGTGCAACGTCAAATTGCAAAAGTACCGTAAAAGACAACATTTAAACTCAAACATCCAGAATATCTTAACAGATTCATTTTCTACTGATCCTCTGCTGCAGTTGTTGGAGACCGTTTTCGCTTGGATCCCGATGATGACGTGCTGGATGTAACCAACCGCCTACTGGCAATGCTCATTCGCTGAACTTTTAGGATAGATTGCGTCTGGATCTTGAGCTTATTTGTCGCTCCACTTGTTGAATTTCCTTCTCAGTATCTGTGATCATTCCATCAACATTTTTACCACCGTTGAATATTTTGCGACAGATAGCTGCTCCCTCGGCCTTCCTCTTGAAATACTGCATGCTCCCTCGGTTACGGTTCGCTCAGTTGCAGTGTTAGGACAGCTTTCCATTGAAATATATCTGTCATAATTTCGATAATTACAAACCAAAATAAGGCATATATTTCTAATGGTTATTTGTTGCGGTATCTAACTTACTAACGTGGATTACAAACACAACAACTACTCTCGCAATTGCAAACACTACAGATTGAAAATGTTGAATACAATAACACAAACAAGTGATAGCTTATTCCAATGAGTTGTGTACAAATATATAAGCAGGTATTCTTATGAACTTGTGCAAATCCTTTTTTTTTCATGCGATATTACATATTGGAAGGAAAACCCCAAATGAAACGGACCTAAAGCAGGTGAATCTTGGCGGCGATACATAAGACTTGCAATATGAAAGGTTGAGTGGGAGGAGCAATGGATGGTCATGAATACCCAACGAACTTTTGCGCGATTAATTTATTATGCTCGACTAAAATTGCAGTGGAGGCCCTCCTATTTGTGGATATTTAATATCATGCATATGATTGGCCGAGTTTAAGCGAGAACCAATACATAATAGTTATTTGCTGGGAACCAAATTGAGTCTTTGTTAAAGGAATTAATATATCTGCATCGGCGTCTTAAAATTATACGAGAGATTATTACGTATAAATTGGAGTTTAGTCTTGCATTGTATTAAGGTTGCATTCTTACTAATAACTGGTTTTACTAAAATCTTGTATTCATCAAACTCTGAATCGATATGTCATCTGTAACATCGGCATGATTTGTGCGCAGGTATATTTAACTGACTGCTAATTGCATTAAAACATTGTGTACATAATAGGTTTCGTATAGATGTCTATCAAAGACGTCCATTTTACAATGAGACAACAATAATCAGACACTAACTCGAATAATATATGCAAATACATGAATCGTAGAAAATTATTGATGTCAGACAACATTGGATTGCCAGCAAACAATGCGAAGCTGGATATCTTAAAGAGATGAATGTGCAATGAATAAATATTAGATGTGGTGTAGGAAAATGTATGAAAGAAAAGCACTCATACTAAACAAACAAAACATTATATGTTATGTTACACATATGTTGTCCAAAAAGTGTACCCAAAAAAATACACAGGTCTCTGCTATGATTGGAGACATTACTTTACTCTTCCAATACAACAGATCAGGACCTATATAGTATGGCATCTTCATATGCACAAAACGACAGCCATGTTTTGCTATGAAACTGCACAAAAAAATATTAGCAAAAAGCATAAAAATAACAACTCTGTAAGCACAAGTTGTTAATTTTATGCACTGCTGTCTCCAGGATGCACTGCTAAATGCAGTCCTTGTATCTACATACATATCTGATCACATAGTTTTACAGGCCTTCATCACAGAATTAATTTTATGCAATCTCAACTTGGCGAACACTCCACTTGTTAAGCCAGCGTGGATTCTTGCTGCTGGATGGAGCCAAGCGGAAATAGAATCGTTTGTCTACCGCTGCATCATTCGCCTTGGACAACACATCGCTTTGTTCCTGCATAGCAATACAAGACGACTGTACCAATTAACATCCCATGGAATCAGCCGCATTTCAACTCAAAACCGAGAAATCTGAGCCTGGTTAGCTTACATCTGGAGTCATTGCAGACAGGATGACCGCACTCTTATTTAGCACTGTTTCAACGGCATGTCCAAATATAGCAACCTCAAGTTCACCACTGCCATCACCAATTCGAACTCCGAGGCGCCCCCTGCACAATATCAATTTGTTTACATCGCAATTAGAAATCATATACTTACATGAGAAAGACCCCGTTGCTCACAAATGGATTATTGTGTGTACAGCCATAGATCACATGAGTCATTGAATTGATAAACAATAACTTTGAAAAAAATTATGTGAGATTGAACGCGGCATACCATGGTGCAGAAATGCAATCACTTTTTTCACAGCCTGGGCAAGCAAATACTTCGCCTATCACGTGGTTAGTAGCCCGGTTGCATTTGTTGCATGCGGTATACCACGGCCGCTGACTACAAGGTGCAACAACAACAGACACTCTCACCCAGACTTCATCAAAACCAGCCTGCTGCAATGCAAAATAACATCAATTCAATCGGGAATATCATAGATAAATTTGCACGCGATTACAATGCTAGACAGGACAAGTTACCGGACTACTTGGTAAGTCTGCAATCCTCACAAGTTTGAACTCAGATGTGGAAGTACTGACAACTTTCTTTTTTAGTAACATCTCAGGGTCACTAATAGCATCAATTTTCTCGTAGTTAGCGTCACGCCTGCAATATCTTTAGATTGTTAACATAAACTATCATACGACAACCTATGCACTACATATAGGTAGATAATGAAGGCAGTTTACCAATCCGACAATTCATCGACCCGTGCATCAGGAACATCAGTCAAGAACATTGTAGACATAGTAGTTTTCAAGGAGAATCCTGGGAGACACAGGCAAAACCATTTATGAACATAACAGTAGGTGCAAACATAACATATCATACCTCAACATTTCAGCAGAAGACAGCATGTTCATACCTGAGTATTTCGATGCCACAACATTAGTGACGATGACCACCGGCTGGGACTTTGCTAACTTGGCCAGTCTTTCTGCATCAGTGGTTGCTATCTCATCCCAAGCTGAAAGGCACACTGGACTCAAACTGTTTGGCAAGGCAAATGAAGTTAGAGAAAACAGCAAATATATAGAGTGGATAAGATTCAGCAAGGGGAAGGGGAAAGACACCACATGATATCATCGATTACACAACAATTTTCAGCATCATAAACAACTAAAGACATCTTACATATATATAACATGTATATTTCATATCTGAATTCCATACCAGTACGAACAAAACAAAATTGATGGATCAAAGGAACATACAAGTGTTGTACATGCTCATATTAATTTATCAGGCAAATCAAGAATATCTTTATTGCATACACCGATGGTTGATTCCTCACAGCTCACATTGTACAAGCTTAATGTTGATCTGGGATGCTTTCGTTCTTCTATTACTTTACAGAGCATAACAAAGCAATATTTGCAGTGTAGGAAACAATATTTAACTATATTATCATTTTAAGAACTTCCACTGCCTATAATGTGATCATACCTAACTAACAAAAAATAGGCGCAGAACAGTATATTAGAAGTAAGCAAGGCACATCCAAGAACTTACGTATCGTCGACAACAACTATATCTCGAACCTTCGAACGAGCAATCGAATCCTTCCATGGCACAGTTTTCGGCGACATGACAGCTATGACTATCACTGCAACATCTGCACATGGATACATATATTGTGAGTATGTAAATTTTTATGGAACAAAGAAACATAGCCACGACAAGCACAGCAATAACAACCACAACTAAATACAAGCAACGAATAAAAAAACTCAGCAAGCGATGCAGTGCTAAAATATTGGGGAAACTACCAAATTTGTCAGGTTTCCCGATGAGATCGCGGGCGTCAGTCAGATTCTTGAAATTGAATGTAGTAGCTCCCCTTTCATCTGCAGCATCTTCGACTGGTACAATTTTCATCTGAGGATCCAGAACAAGGACATAATCGTGGTCAATGTAGCGATGTTGCGGGTTAACACGGCGTACAGCTCCATCACTGAACCAGTATGAATGATATGGATGCAGCTGTTTGTCAAATGTTTCAATTTCACAGTCAAAAGCTGTGGCTTGTATCTTTTTACCCTGCACAGCACAAAGCAGGTAATGATGATTATACCACAGGTTTTGGATGAGGTCAATGGACTACTCGCTAACTAACCTCGCCATCACAAAGGACATATCGCTGATACTTAGTGTTGCCAAAACGAGCTGTTGTTGCACGGTACTTCTCAACAACACGAAGTTTAATCTTCCATTCTTTCAATTGATCAGTCAGGGCAGATAACTTCAGCATATCACTTTCCACCCCTAGTTTACAACAGCAACACACAAACAGCGTATATAAGCACCACATTTGTAGTTACACGCTTTTCAGATCGTAAAAAAACTCGATGCATAATCACGCAATCATTTAACTTTGCAGCAAGTACATTTGATATAGCAAAATCAAGCGAACAACAAATATAAACCACAATATTGCAACCAGACAAGATTATAGCAAGCACATATTCGGGGCCATAATTTCATGCATCGTATTTCCAGTGACACGGACGAAAACATGACCAAAAAAAAAAAAAAAAAAAAAAAAAGATAATAATAACAATAATAATAATAATAAAACAAAAAAGATTATATATATATATGTGTGTATGTATATAGTATATGCTATTCCTATTGTGAATCAATATTATAATTGCCCGGATGCTCGACGTAGCAGATGTTTGTACACAACATCCTGGGTACTGTCAACAGTTTGGATATTATCAAGTGGATGTATTAAAATTTTCACTGTCGCAGACAACGTTGCTCGAGATAATGCAACATAGAGTTGACCGTGCAAGGATACTGATTGAGGAAGATAAATACCAACATACTGCAAAGTTTGGCCTAGGGACTTATTAATTATCATAGCAAAGCATAGTCGGACCAGGAATTGTTTTCTTTCAAACACAACTGGGGAGTTATCTGTCTCAGATGGCCTGAGTGGTATCCTAGGTATGAAGACATCCTTCCCTTTATTGTGTCCTATAGCTATCTCAGCATGTATGATATTAGGAAGGAGATTTTTTACAAATGAGTTTGATACCATTAGGCAGCCCGGCAGATGAATCTAAATTTCGTAACAACATCACAGGACAACCACATTTTAAGCATGGCTCATGAGGAGGCAGTTCATTAGGTGAAAGAGTATGCAAAAGCTCCAAAGAATGGTTATCTCGGCTACCAGGAAGACAATGATCAAAACTTGTGTAGACATGTGTGTTACCAGGGAATCTACCAAGTAAAATTTGATTCAGTAAATCAACACAATCATTTCTTGGTGTCAAGATGGCCCGATACACAAGGTAATCACACTTCAGGCACGCTTTCAAAGTTAGGGTAAACGTAATCAATGTAAGCACTAATCGATGCTCTATAATTTACAAAAGGCACAATCATAGATTGCGGTAGCTTTAATAAGGATTCATCATTTTCTTGCAAGAGGCCATCCCCGAGCGATAATAGAAACTCTGCAAAAGATGGATCATGTATTGCCCTCATGTTCAACGTTGGATGTAATAAGCGCATATGACGCCGCAGGTGCGAAGCAACAATGCTGTTACATATGCATTCCTCCTTCGTTGCTCGCACTGTCAGAGGGAGTACTTGCCTAAAATCACCACCGAAAACAACATCTCTGCCCTACACAACCAAATAAAAAACCAGTTAACAGATATCAAACCATAACTGAAAACACATATAAATATAAATGAAACCATAATCGAGAACAGAAGACTAACGGGGTGGCCGGGGAACTGGAGCAGCACCGCCGTCACGACTATTACATTCACCAACAGATACAGCAGGGGGTACGACAGAGGTCCCTCTATTCCCAGAAGGCGCATAGACAGTGTCTGGATGCTGTAATGAACCTGGCGATGAAGAACCCGACGCGCCTGAAGCAATATTCAGCAACCCAGATGACACGGCTGGCATATAGGACAGCACAGTATTTGGTAAACCATTATAGGCATCCAAAGCAGTACCATATCCGACCACAAAACCAACAGACGGTCTGTTCAGCCCAAAACCCCTAATAGCCATGGAACCAACAGGCATGGGATACAGGGAAGCATACCTAGGTGCTTGCACACTACTACCTGGTATCCCGGTATAGTCAACAGAACCGGTAACAGAGCCCCTCACATCTGCATTGTGCACAGACAGGCTGGGATTCGCAATACGCACCCGCAGCCTACCCAAAGGCCGCGGAGCTATGGCAGACGTATTACCTCCAGCACATGAAGGCCTACTATTCGCATTTTCCGACCGTGGTCTACCCGGCGGCCGAAAAGCCGGGCCAGGAATTTTAACTCCTGCAGATAATCCTGAATCACGCGCTAGCTCCTCCTCGACTAAACCCCGGCGAGTACGTTTCCCAAGACTACCTGCAGGCTTTTAGAAACTACAGGCCACACACTACATAAAGACACAAACATCAACTAACTTCAACCACGGTAACAACATCACAGACACAAAAATCTATGCCAAATAACCAAGCAGTAAACAAACCATATTTCCACCGCAAATTCTCAGTCACACCATCAATCCAGACTACACAGGATTTATACCGATTCCAACCTGACCGAGATACCTCATTATTAAAATAAGCGCACCAGTTTAAGACACTGAACCACCATTACACATTAAACCAGGTAAAAGTAACTAAACCAAACAAACAAACTAAAAACCAAAGGCATGGGAAGACACAAATCCCACACGCTGGCAAACCAAAACAGAAACACGGCAACAAACAACAGGCATGAAACTAAACACACACTACCAACTCTAACGGATAAGAACATACCAGATAAGCAATCAGACGAAGGCCCACCATCCGCATTTTCCAACCGCGATCTACTCGTCGGCCGAACAGCCGGGCCAGGACTGTTAACTTCTGCAGATAATCCTGAACCACGTGCTAGCTCCTCCCCCACTAAACCCCGGCGAGTACGTTTCCCAAGATTACCTGTAGGCATTTAGAAACCACAGGCCAAACACTACAAAAAGACACAAACATCAATTAGCTTCAACCACGATGACAACATCACAGACACAAAAACTACACCAAATAACCAAGCAGTAGACAAACCACATTTACACCGCAAATACTCAGTCGCACCATCAACCCAGATTACACATGATTTATACCGATTCCAACGTCACCGAGATGCCTCATTACTAAAAGAAACGCACCAGCTTAAGACACTGAGCCAGCATTACACATTAAACCAGGCAAAATTAACTCAACCAAACAAACAAACAAAAAACCAATGGGATGGCAAGACACAAATCCCACACGCTAGCAAGCCAGAACAGAAACTCAGCAACAAACAACAGGCGTGAACAAAACACACAATGCCAACTCTAACAGATATGACCATACCAGATAAGCGATCACAACAAATTCCTCGCTCAACCAACAGCCGATCAACCTGCAAACACCAACACTGAATGTAAGCAAATGTGAATCATACTAACCAAGCATCATCTTCTCAACTGGCTACAACCACCACATGCAGAGCCTATACGTATATATAGCACACTTCTACATGCAGTAATAACACCATCAGCCAACAAAAAAACCCCAGAACACACACATGCAAGCAATCAAACCATATAAAATACCTATTTGTTAATCATCATCATAAAAAACACACATGCAAGTAAGTATTACAACAACCCACATGGCAGAGTAAATATTCAATCCACAACCAACCAAATAAACCCCCCCACCCCAACCACCAACTGCCCGGAAAAAAGAAAAAAGTAAAACCCAAGTCAAAAAACCAAATTCAACAACCCCACAGAACCTGACAAACCGGTACACACACCAAGTACCGGATAACGCACAACCCACCATACCAATTTCCGGCAGCCGGCGAAAACAAAACCCACAAGCCGTAGAAAACACACAGACGAAGAGAGACGAAAGAACTAACCTACTGGCAATAAATCAGCAAATGGCACCAACATCAGAAGAGCCGTCTCCCACATTCTTAAGAATAAATGGCAAAAAGTCGACACCTGTCCCACTAACGATTGCCGGAGACCAGCCACAGCTACTCGGAGCATCGCCACCTGTCCCACCAAGAAGATCACCGACTACGAAGTTCATGCTCCACAGCCCAGACCAACCAGAGACATTTCAAAAGACAATATCGCCCTTCAACCACAGCCTATCCGTTCCACATCAGCAAGGACATAACCGACCTTTTCTACACGTCACAATTACGTAGGCATTTCGCTGGCACTTGGTCCGATTTGGCAGCACGTAATTGGACCAACACTGCCACGCAAACTGGCCATAACTTCTTTTATATAGGTAGTAGGATACTTTGAGGAGAAGAATACAGACGAAGACACTAGAAAGTGAGAGAAACACTAAACTCGAAACCGTATCTTTTAAATCTAAATCTAAGCCCCTTGCGCCAGCTAGTGTGCAGCTTCATTTCTGTTCCACAAATATCCACTCAATCTTGAGGGTTTCTCTGTTGTCTGCTATCTTTTGAAGAAGATCCCTCACAGCCGTTAGTTGGTTGGTTCTCAAGTTCGGCACTCATGTAAGTTATTAAAGCACAATACAGCTAAAATATTTCAAAACTAGGGGTAATAGAGAGACTTTCATAAAAACTCGTGGATAACACGTCCTACCCCTGAGTAATTATTGCTTGCTCCAAGAGCAAATATGACTTGGTGCTCTAATCAATACATCACAGGACACGTCAGGAACATGTAAGAATCCATTTTTTTATGTCTGCTATTCATTCTCTTTCTTCCTGACGTGTCATGTGCTGTACTCCCTACGTTCCTCCAGGTTCTTCAAAAACTTATTCGAGTATTATTTGGGTATAGCGATTTGGTTAGCGAAACAAATCAAGAATTTGGTAATTTTTTGTGTTATTGTAGAGCAAATTTTACTCAACGACACCGTGAAATGATTACCAAATTCTTGATTTGTTTTGCTAAACAAATCACTAGGCCCAAATAATACTCGAATAAGTTTTTGAAGAACCTGGAGGAACGGAGTAGTATTGATTAGAGCACCACGTATATTTGCTCTTAGAGCAAACAAAAATTTCTCCCTACCCTGGTTATACACGGGCTCCGCCCAAGTCCACGGTAAGGAACACTACCCTTTATATTAGGGGCATGTAGAGGCTTAATTAGTACACAACCTAACAGTTTTTTTAATTTTATTTATTTATTTATTATTATTTCGAGATAACCTAACATAATGAGTCAAGTAATTAATGGGTAAATCAGCACATGGTTAGAATTTTAGTCAACTAATAATTTATTTGGTTGCTCTATATCACCCTAATCTATTTCCTAAGCTTAATTATAAAGTTGTGACGTGAATTTACTAATGTGAGAGAGAAGGGCCAATGTGTTTCAATACATCCAACTAGATCGGCTGATATTAACAGGAATCAATTGAAGTCCTCCATAAACTTGAAGGCTCCGAGAAGAAGCCGAAGGAGTCAACTGAAATCCTCCCTAAACTTGAAGTCCTAAAGTGCAACAAATTTTTCACAACAAAGATTCTTAGAAATTCTTCATTAGTTCGTAATTTGTGAGACTTCTTTATGAGTTTGGCCTCATTGTGCAAGGTTTTCGGTGTTGAGAAGTCCCACATCGGACATTCAAGAAGAACAAAGAGAATTAATAAGTACTTTGGGCTACTCCCTTCCTTGCCAATTGATTTCGAGGTGGAACCTCATGGATGATTTTATGGTATCAGAGTCATAAACCTGCAAGCCTAAACACCATTCCTTGAAGTATCTCAACCCTCTCTAACATCTCCTTTCATTCTTACTGTCAAACCAAATGGAAGAGCCCAAATTCACAATCCAGTCATTTCACCAATGTGTCAGACTAGTGCCAATCAAATTAGGCTCAAATAAGTATCTGATATGGCGCTTACATATTCTTCATCTTGCTCGCAGTCTTGGAATTCTTCATCATCTTGAAAAATCTGATGGAAAACCGAACACTTTCTTGGAAGATAAGAGTATGAATTTAGCCTACAATTTGTGGGTGACCAATGACGGGTTACTCATTTCATGGCTCCTTAGTACAGTAAAAGAGGAAATCCAGCTGTCCATTGACGAGGATTCAACAGTCTATTCTCTCTAGAGTTCGTTGGAAGAACAATTTCAACCAAAAACTCTTGAGAAAGAAGGGTTGCTCAAAAACATGCTCATGACAATAAAAAAGGACTCACGTCCCTTGGAAGAATACATTAAGGAGTTCGAGTTAATTTGTGACAACCTTGCTGCCATAAATAAGCCTGTCCCTAATCTTGACAAGGTGTTCCAGTTTGCTCGTGGCTTGGGGTCAAAGTATGAAAACTTTCGACTAGCCATGGTAGCAAAACCTCCATATTCTTCCTTTAATCAATTTGTTCTAGCTCTCCACGGGCACGAACAAACCATGAATGCTCGTAAGGCGGAAGAAAAAGGAGCACGCTCAGGCTTACGTCAGTCAACGTGGTAGAGGACGTGCTATAAGAGGAGGTCGTGGAAATTTCAATTCCAAAGGGAGAGACTTTACTCCAGCAAGTCGCTATTACACTCAAAATAGCACCAATAATCATTTAAAGGTTACGTCGAGCATCTCTCCAAAGGATGGGAAGGAAATAGGACGGAACCAATTCGAGGAAAGAGGTGATAAGATAGCTTGCCAAATTTGCGGTAAATGGAATCACATAGCTCATGATTGTTGGCACATATTTGACTATTCACATCAATCGAAGGACTTTCCACAAGCTCAGGCTGTCTTAACTCTAAATAAGGAAGATCCTTCCTTCCATGTGGACTCTAGTGCAACTGCACATATGACAAATGATGCAGGTATGTTAACTCGTCTAAAACCTTATAGGGGAGACGGTGTTATTTATGTTGGGAATGGAGAAAAACTGCACATTACTCATATTGGTGATGCTTGTGTTGGAAAATTGAATCTAAAAGATGTCCTTGTAGTTCCTCAATTGAAAAAGAACCTGATGTCAGTCAGTAAATTTACATCTGATAGTGCTTGTACCGTTGAAATTTCATATTCTGAATTTGTTGTTAATGATCAAAATCAGAAAGTGGTACTGAAGGGGCATAAACAAGGACAGTTATATGCATTCGATTCAAGTTTTCAGGAGGCATTAACAACAATAAAGGGCAGCGGCTCATCTTCACTATGGCACCAACGGCTGGGACATCCGAGTTCAAGGATTTTATCTTTGCTAAAAGGAAGGAAAGCTATTGACGTCACAAACTGGAGAACTAAGTCTTCTATATGTGTCTGTTGTCAATCAGGAAAGAGTTGTAAGCTACCATTCCATTTGAATAATAAATTTTCTGATTTGCCTCTACAAAAGGTGCATTGTGATCTTTGGGGACCTGCTCATGTTGCCTCAAACCAAGCTTTTCGATTCTATGTTGTCTTTATAGAAGAATTTTCAAGATTCACTTTGTTTTACCCCTTAAGAAGGAAGTCTGAATGTTATGCATGCTTCCTCAAGTTTCAAAACCTTCTTGAAAATAAGTTTGAAAGAAAAATAAAGACGTTTTAGTGTGACGGGGTGGAGAATTTAGTTCTCTCGAATTTATAAATAATGTTGAAACTTGTGGGATTCAGATGCATATATCTTGTCCAGGTACCCCTGAACAAAATGGAGTTGCCAAGCGGAAACATCATCATCTAGATGAAACAGGTCTTACAATGATGTTTCATGCTAATATGTCGTTATATTTATGGATTGAGTGTTTCCTTGCTGAGACATATTTAATCAACATGATGCCCTCTTCAGTATTGCAAAATGAAACTCCATATTCAAAGCTATATCATAAGAAACATGATTATAGTTCCTTGCGAGTATTAGGTTGTCTATGTTTCCCTTCTCTTCAGCATCAAAGAGGCAACAAGTTCACCTAGAAAGCATACCCTTGTGTTTTTATTGGATATAGTCCAATTCATAAAGGTTATCGGTGCTTAGACACCCAAACCAGACATGTTTATATTTCGCGGCATGTTGTTTTTGACGAAGGAAAATTTTGTTTAAGCATATTGAACCAGAGGTTGATGTATCTTCGCCAGAGCTTATAGAATTTTCGTCACTGGATGAATGGACAGAGAAGAACACAGATTTTACCTACAAACCCCAAGATGGCCAATCTGATCTTGGTCCTTCAAATCATCATGTTTATTTACAAATTGATGGAACTCCAGGTGATCATCAGATAGTCACCAACACTGATTTTGATACTTTTTTCCAAAATGATGCTACTTCTCCAGTGACAAACAATGACAATTCATCTAGTGACACTCAGTCCAATCCTCCAAGTCATGAATCGCCAAATACGATTGATGTTGAACCAGGCGTCACTCTCACACAAGGCTAAATCAACTAGTATGCATCCTTTTCACTGCAACCCCATCGAGATAGACGTAGTCCTTGTTATCTCAACGATTAGAAGTTTAATGTTGCTGAAAGGCAAATTCCTACAGAGCCTAGAACTCTATGTTCTGCCCTTAAGGATCATCGATGGGTTGATGCTATGAATGAGGAACTCCAAGCTTTTAAATCCAACAATACTTGGCATTTGGTGCCTCGTCCATCTGATGTTAATGTTATCACTTCAAAATGGGTATATCGAGTAAAGTTGCATGAAGATGGTTCTGTAGACCGTTTTAAAGATCGCCTTGTTGCTCGTGGATTTACACAAGTCAGTGGCGTTGATTATGACAAAATTCAGTCCCGTTATCTGTCACACCACTATCCGGTTGGTGATTTCCTTCTACACATCTCTTAACTAGTGCTCACGACAACTCGATGTGAAAAATGTCTTTCCACATGGCAATTTGAGAGAAACCGTTTATATGGAACAATCCCCCGGGTTCATTGATCCTCATAAACTAGATCACGTGTGTATACTTCGGAAGTCCCTATATGGTCTTAAGCAAGCGCCCCCGGCGTGGTTCAATTGACTTTCTCAGTTTCTACTTCATCTTGGGTTCTATTGCAGTAAGGCAGATCCCTCTATGTTTATTTATCGTCAAAATTCTATAATTGTGCTGCTTCTTATTTACGTCGATGACATTTTATTCACAGGCAATAATACTCCTTTTGTCAACCCTTATAGAGCAGTTTGCTTTGAATTTGCCATTAAGGACTTGGAAGCCTTACGATACTTTTTGGGTGTTGAGATTAAATCAGTCAATGCAGGGATATTTCTTTCATGGGCTAAATATATCAAAGATTTACTTTCTCTCACGGGAATGGTCGAAAGTACACCCAATGCCACTCCAATGGCTCTTAAGGAAAAATACAATGCTCATGATGATCAGCATGTTAGTGCTTCATATTACCTAAGTATAGTAGGTGCACTCCAATACCTCACTTTTACTCGGCCATACATCATTTATGCGGTGAATCGGGTGTGTCAATTCTTCAATTAGCCTACCATGTTGCATCTTAGAGACGTCAAAAGGATTCTTAGTATCTCAAAGGCACACATGATTTTGGTTTGCGTTTCATCTCAAATACTCCTATATCTTTATATGGTTTCTCCGATGCCGATTGGGCTGGATGTCCGACAATTAGAAGAAGCACCACTGGCTTCTGTGTATTTTTAGGGGCGTTCTAGCACTGAAGCAGAGTATCGCTCTACAGCCTTTCTCCCTTTACTTTATTAGTTTATTAGTTTATCGATACTATTCATCGTATCAATTGGTGCTTTCATTGAGAGAATGGAAGACGTGGGAAATCTCCCTCGGGCAATTCTCGTACTTAGTGAAGAAGACTGCGACGCCCTCCACAAACTCCTCGACAAGCTCGATGATATGCAGAGGCGTTGGGTAGAAGAAGACGTCGCCGCTCAAGAACGAGCCACACGTCTGGCAGAAGAAGTCGCGCTGCAAGCTGCCTTACCAAACTTTGAAAAGTTTAAACAGGAGTTGGAAGCGCGACAAAAGACCACGCGCCTCCTCCGCCCCCAGCGCCACAAACCCAGCCGCCAACACCTCCGTCGACAATATTCCCAGAATTCCCCGAAGAACGGAAGGACAACCAAACACCATCACCTCCAGTGCTACAGAAATCAATCTGAGGAACCAAGACTTCCAGCGACCTTCAGTCGCTCCAGTCACCAGCCAGCCAAACAGAGGCCTTCGACGAACCACCGACCACCGTCGGCCCTCTCACCGTCCAATCAAGCCTCCAATCGATCGTCCGCAGCCCCTGGAAACCCCGAACGACGGTCAATGACACCTAGGGATGGCAATTAGGGTATGGAAATCGGGTTACGCCCGACCCATACCCGAACGGGTAAGAAACGGGCATGCTTTAGTGCGGGTTCGGGCGGGTTCGGGCCCAGGTTTGTCAAAAACCATTGTGGGTATGGTATGCCCATAATACCCGACTTGTACCCGAACAACCCAAAGGCAAATATATATTTTCACCCCACGAACTCTTCATTCTGAATCCGTTTTTCTCTCTCATGCTTGAGAGAACCCTCTGCCGCCGCACCAACCCTACTGCGACGAGAGTTGAAATAAGTGCGATTTCCATACCCAATGTTTGGCAGATCAGATCGCCATCGCCATCGCCATCATCATCATCATCATCATCATCATCATCATCATCATCATCATCATCATCGTCGTTTGGCTATGAAGAAGAAAGGGGTTGGATTTAATGGGTTCCTCCAAAACCAGAGATCGAGCCAATTACTGGAAACATTTATCTTTCTCTCCCTCTCTCGTCGTCTCGCCAATCAGTGCGAAATTGATAGGTCTGTCTGTGTGGGTTTGGGTTATTTGACTATTTTTGGCTTTGATTTGGTCGATCAGCGTGTTTTGGGTTTTGATATGTTCGATTGCTCCACAAATCTCATCTCTATTTGATCTTCATTCGCTTTTGTGATGAATCAGTGCGATTTATATCGCCATATTCGTTTTCTTCAATTCTTCGTTGTGTCTTGATGTGGCTGTGAGAAATCGACGGGTTTCGGGTAGGGTCGGGTCCCAACAAAATCGGGTATGTGTGTCTTCGGGTATGGGACAGGTTTCGGGTATAACATTTCGGGTATAATTGGGTCTCGGGTTTCGCGGGTTTTCGTCCGGATCGGGTAGGGTAAATCAAAATTAACCCCGAACCCGCCCGATTGCCATCCCTAATTACACCGCACCCCAAGTCGTCGACATCCAATTCCATTCGACCATCTCCGTTGCTCCAATCACCGGCCACCTCCATCACCGTTTTCCTTCCCGTCACCGGCCAAACCCATACCACCGACGGCCAGATCGACCACTTCATGGCCATCTCCGGCCACAACCAACCTCCAATCAACCCCCAAACACCGTCCAATGACTTTCGTTCGATCCAATTGCAGCACCGCGACCAGAAGGCTAAATCACTGGTCGCACCATTCGCCAACGCTGTCAGCGCCGGCCTCCGGGCGATACGACCACCACCAGCCTCGCCATCTCCGGCACCACCACCAGCGGAACCACCATCGCTGAACTTCCTTCCAGAGTCGCCGCAGCCACTAACCCGTAAGGGTTCTTCTCCTCTCCAGCTGGTTATTAGGGTTCATTCAATGGGCTACTGATCAATAATTGGGCCCCTACATCAAATTGGGATGCTTTAATAATTTGAGCCAAGATAGTAAAGGGGTGCAATAAGTGTGGGCCTAATTATTTTTTGGGTTACCAAGACAATTTGGGTCAGCCTACAAATTTTGGATTTGGACTCCAAAGTGGGTTGCTCAAGCTCGTTCGTCGACAATTTGATTCGGGCAAGAATATTGCGGAGTTTTCAACCTCCGCCTTGAGGGCAATGCGGTTTTCAAGCGTGGGGAGATGATACAGTTCCGAATTCGATATTATCTTATTATTTAGTTATTTATTAGTTTATTAGTTATTTGAGTTATTTAATTATGTTATTTGGTTACTTAGTGATCCGGGCTAGGCCCGTATGAGTCTAGTTTAGGTTTATGGTTTGTCAATTTATCTATTAAACATTGTCATATCTCAGTATTAATCAACCAATAAAGTAATTAGTCTATCCCCTTTACTTTATTAGTTTATCAATATATCGATACGATTTATCGTATCATTTCTTTCATAGTATTTGAGCCGAGTACTAAGAATAGGCTGAACCCTAACTTAAAAGGTTATTCATTCCCCGTCTCACTTAAATGATTTCGTTTTTAGGAAGTGTCATTGAAAGAAAAAGATGACATCAATTGTGGGATATACAACCTCGTTTAATCTAAGTAGTCTGAATTTGTCACCTGATCAAAACTTAGGGCTAGTTTGGGAATGCTGTGCCTTGGCTTAAAGCTGCTGTGAGAAAGCCGTTGTGAGAAAGCTGATGTAAATTCTAGATAAAATGTTGTTTGGTAAAAATTACGCAAAAGCTGCTGTGAAATATTGATGTAGTAATTTTATGTTTGGTAAAATCAACTGTGGACTTGCTGTGAGAGAGTAAAATGACAAAAATATATGACACGTGTCCTTTCCGTAAAGATAATTATTGATATTTTAAAAAATTGTAGGGTTAAAATCGGTTGTAGATAAATTAATCAAAAGCACTTTCTGGAAAAGCATCTCCTCCCTTGCTTCCTGAAAACTGCTGTGGGACAGCAGAAACTGTCCACAAAAGCAGATATTTTATTTTTACCAAACGCACCTAAAACTGCTTCTGCTGTTGAAAAGCAGCTGTGCTAGCAGCAGAAGCATTCCCAAACTCACTCTTAAAAGAGCCCGCACCTAACTCCTCAGTTTTCATTACCTATGATTTGGAGCAAGTTTCCTAAAACATGGTCAATCAATATTTTTACAGAGAGACTATGTCGGAATGAAGTAGAAGTACCACCTCCGTTCCCTCTCTTCCTACCCATTGTGACTTTTTGACTCGTATCTGGGTCACTTTGACCAGGTGATTTGGATCGCAAAACGATGTAATTTTTTGATAATTTTTTCACCGTATTATAGAACAACTTTTACTCTACAACAGCATGAAAAAATTATTAAAAAATTATATCATATTGCTGTCACAAATCACCAGGTCAAAGTGACCCGATGAATAGTGACAAAAGTCATAATGGGTAGGAAGATATGGAACTGGTGAATCGTACTACGTAATTGTGCATGGCAGTACGTAGTACATTTTTGTATTCGAGCATGGTCCCAGAAACAAGTACTATAAGCTAACTTCAAGTACAGTAGGCGTGCTCCAATGATAATCCTTGTAGCAATGGGTACATTAAATCAAGTATTTCACGTACAAATGTTATTTTGTACTAGGTACTATGTACAATAATCTTGTCCCCCAATTGATTGCATGAGTTAGTTGTATTCGGTACGAGTTGATTTATTTGACCAGCTAGGTGATCTTGCATGTCTCATGAACCAGTGGTGGAACCAGAGGAATTCTCCTTAAGAGAGGTATCATTCTGTCTCTACTCTTTGTTCCCATACATTTGACTTTTTTAAAATATTTACTGAGTCACTTTGACCCGGTAATTTTGATAGTACAATGATAGACTTTTTTAATAAATTTTTTCAGGTTATTGTAGAGTAAAAATTGCTCTATAACACGGTGAAAAAAAATTATCGAAAAATCGCATCGTTTTGCTATTCAAATTACCTGGTCAAAGTAACCCAAATAAGAGTCAAGAAATCAGGATGGGAACAAAGAGCAGAGACGAAAATGGTATAACTTAGTTGTAGGTGGGTTCATGACGGCACATAATTCAGTTAACAGAGAGAGTGAAAGGGAAAGAGAGAGGGTTGAACAAAGAAGCAAAAAACAAAAACAAAAAAATAACTGATTTTTTTTTTGTAATTTCTTTAAGATGGTGCTAGATAATAATATGATTGTGTCTGTTTACTATGTATCTCTTTGTATTTTATGTGTTTTTCTTCTGTTTACAAGCATTTTTTAGCATATCAGAGCAAGCTGAATGCTTATTATTTTTTTTTTTTAAATTCAACGCTTGAATTTGAAAAAACTTGGGATGTATTAACTACTATAATCCTCTGTATTTTAGTTTCGGATAATATTTAATGATATTCTTTTGTTTCATTTTAAAATTCATTATCATTAAAAAAACCACAGATTGATGATGATATTGACAAGAACTCTATCAGGATGAATTTTGTAAAATAAAATTTCAAATTTACTCAGTGTTAATTTTCACTCTCGACAAATTTTGACAATAACAAAATATATTCTATTGCAATTTGATAACCATCAATGGAGAGGTGAATTAGTCGTACAATTTAATGGTATAAATAGTAATATTTAAGCTTCAAAAAGTCAAAAGGGGCATTATATATCAGTAGAGGACATAATAGACATGAACCGAACACTCTGAGGTGTACCCCACTGTCAACTCACAGCTACTTAGCGGCGGTTGACGAAAGGGTGCAATGTATAAATATTTTGAAATAGGGGTGTCTCATGTCAATTGACAAATAGTGAGGGTGTGCATTGCATATTTGCCTAAACCCGGATGTAATAAGTGTAAATTAACCGTAGTTTAGGAGAGGGAAAAATGGGAATAAAAATAACCCCACATGTGAGGCCCACAACCATACTAACAGATATTAACGGAGGAGTGAAATATGTAATCAGTTTGGCAAAAATTAGGGGTGCCCCCTGTCAATCGATGAACAGTATGGATAGAAATTGCCTATTTACACAAATCCGGTGGTATAAATTGTAAATTACCCCGAAAATCATACGTTAGGGGCGCTGGGCCATGCTGCCCTTGGCGGACGGGTCGTTCCTTGCCGAGCGTATTCTAAAGAGATGTGCTTGTGACATGGCGGTGGGCTGCAGCCCAAAGTTACACATCTACCGAACAACTTAACATATAATTCAAGTGCAAGATGTACTATATATATCTTCACTCCTCATCACAACCACTCATTTGCAAAAATAGAAAAGTAAAAAAATCAATAAACCGACCTCCCAAACACCGTCATTACATATGCGTGGTCTGTTTCTTGACATTGTTTGAAATATCCTACGACCAACATTTCGTTTTTTCTACTGGAGCGAAATATTTTAGCACCGGTATATTTCGGTGATTCCTTTCGAACTTAGTTTTTTAAATTATCCAATTGTTAAAAGTAATTAATCTCTATCTCCACTACTAAAAAGAGTGAAGGACCTCTTAGTGTTTAACCACTTCAAGTGTTTTTTCACTTGAGGTGTTTCCTTCTTTTTACAGATGCCCAAAATACCCCTATATGTCATTATTATTTTTACATTAAACGGAATGTATTGAATTAAATGTCATTATTATTTTTACATAAAATATTGATAACAATTAGTATATCATTTTTAAAATAAATGTCATTTTTGGATTGTAACGGAAAACATTAATATTCTCAAATTAACTTTTTTTAGGGTTTAATACATCCATGCATCTTTACCAAGATAACAATTAATATTTCATTTTTGAAATAAATGTTATTTTTGGATTGTAACGGAAAACATTAATATTCTCAAATTAACTTTTTTTAGGGTTTAATGCATCCATGGATTTTTACCAAGATAACAATTAATATTTCATTTTTGAAATAAATGTCATTTTTGAATTGTAACTGAAAACATTAATATTCTCAAATTAACTGTTTTTAGGGTATAATACATCCATGCATTTTCTCCCATTTTGAGTTTTCTATTTTTTTTTATTCACAAAAAATACCTCTGAAAGAAAGTTAAACTTGCCGTTTGTCTTTATTTCTTTTCCAATTATTTTGCATTGGTTTCTTTCAGCTTTTTTTTTTGTTGTATTTTGAAGAAACGATCTTGAAAATTTGTCATAAATATCCATAGTTAAATCAATTAGTACCCATGAAGTGTTTTTTTTATTGTATTGTATCTATAGTTGTTTAACCACAAAGTGTTTTTTCACTTTAGTTGTTTCCTACTTTTTACTACATACCATAAATACCCCTGTCTAAATTATTTTTCTCTTCTAATTAACCAACCTCTTATATTCATATTATTACAGAATATTTCTTCATAAATACCCCGTTTCATGCTGGGGGTGTCTTCTTCTTGATATTTAATTAGAGGCCCCTTATATTTTGTAACTCAAAAATTTGTAACTGACATCTAGCATTACTCCTACCATTACACCTCATAATACATTTTCATTAATACACCACTTCTTCTTCAAGGCTCATCTTCTCTCCCATTACCGTTTTTCTTTATAATTCTACGTTAAAATCATGACGCTATGATGCTACAGTTTCATATAGAACTTTCAGTTTGTCTTCTCCATAACTCATGGTGATTTAAAAGGGGAGGTAAATGGTTTATTTTCAATCACTCATTCTTTCTTTTTTTGTTTCTTGTATTTTGTTTCAACTCATAGTACCGGATTCGTCAGTGTGTTAATATGCCATTTTGTTATGAGATGCATAAGATGATGAATCGAACAAATAACTGGATTCTCCATAACATATGTAACTGCAATATATTGTGGTTCTCTTATTTCTATTTTTTAGAATTCCCTGATTTTTCTTTTCATCCAAGACTGACTTTTCGTTTTGTATTTTGATCAGCGGTTCATTTAGCAGGTGGTTTGCGTATGAGAACTGAATTCTATTTTCATAGGCTATTCAAACTTAGGATTATTTGCGGTTCGTTTAGCATGCAGTTCGTGAAAGAGAACTAAAATCTAAGTCAAGATGCTATTAAGCCTCATGGACGTTTAATTTAAGGTATGTTTTCGTATTTAGTTTCATCTAGCTACTCTAAATTAAGGTTTGTTCTTAAAACTAGAGGGTGTTCTATGTTCTCTGAAGTGTGTTTTTATGAAAATTGGATGGTGTTCTCTATTTCCTGATAATCTCATTGGCTATTATGAATCTACAGCCATATGTTTTGGTTATTGATTTGTTTAGCAGGTGGTTAAAGTTATATAGAACCGAAATCCGCGTTGATAGGCAACTCTAATTCAGGGGCTCTTGGATTAAGGTACTTTTTTATGTGATTTTGTTTAGCTGCTATATGTGCTTTTGTCTCCTGTATTGAGTTTTTTAGATTATGTACTACGTTCTCTCATATTGAATTGGGTTTTTTTAAAAATTGGATTGTGTTTCATCGGTTTTTCTTAGACTAAATGCCTGATTGTTTTATGCATCAGACGTATTATGATTGGGTATGTATCAGACGCATTATGATTGGGAAAGGAAGAACCTGAACTTATTTGTTTCACAATAACGTTGTGTGGCCTCTTGAACATAATATGATGCTTCGTGAAGGAGATTAATTTGTTTTCCAATAGCGAGATGATACATGATTTGCACCTTGAAAATGACTCTGATATGAAAGATAAACAAATATGGTAGCAGGGGTGTTTGGATTCAAATGTCACCTACACATGTAGTATAGTTAGCTTCTTCCTGAACTTATTTGTTTCACAATAACGTTGTGTGGCCTCTTGAACATAATATGATACTTCGTGAAGGAGATTATTTTGTTTTCCAATAGCGAGATGGTACATGATTTGCACCTTGAAAATAACTCTGATATGAAAGATAAACAAATATGGTAGCAGGGGTGTTTGGATTCAAATGTCACCTACACATGAGTATAGTTAGCTTCTTCCAAAACCGCACATGCTTGAATAAGCTCATGCCTCTGATTCTGAATTTTATTCATACCTTCGGGTATATGAGATCGTAATATTACCGTTTTCATTGTCATGTGAAGACTAAAATATACTGCTCCTGTATAACTCTTACTGTAAAGATAGATGATTGTGGTATGGCATAGAGACCTTATATATGACAACAAAAAGAAGTTTGACCCTTATCTATCACCTATGGTCTAACTCGTAATGTTATGAAACCCATAAAGTCCATGATGCTATTTCGAAAGAGGGAAAGGGGGATTTTGGAGGGAGTTTCACCATAAAAATCTCTCCCTAAAATTCAATTTTGAAACCTAATCGGATAGTACCTCTCCGAATTTGTTAGACTAGAGTTTATTTTCTGCCGGCCTATAAAGTACACCATCATTCCATTGGACTTCAACAATCCTCCTAAAATAATTAATTTGACTCTTAGAAAATTCCGAAGGCAAGGATCAATTGTTCTTAATTTTTAATGTAAACAATTGTACTATTCTGTGAGTTATTCGATAACATCCTTGCAGGTGGCCAAGCTAGATAGCAATGTGTAAGATTGAGGTGAAGATGTTTACTGAAGCAATAATGGGAGCTTGATAACATGCTTAAATACTATTTGAAAAATTTGAATATATTGGCGTTTATGCGATTACTAATGTACACTTCAACTACTCAATTTCTAAAGTATTGTATATAGAAAGAGATTGGGCTCTCAAGTTGGCATCATGTAGGTATGTTAAGAGATTTAGCATCCAATGAAAAAATATTTGGATTGATGATAGCCTCATAATTTTTGTTGGTTTTTATTTTCTCTGTTCCTAGAGACGGCGATGTAGCAGATTATGGTTGTACTAGATTTGCTTCGGACTTCAGATTGAACTTATCATTCTTAAATTAATGTACTGGCTCAGAAAGCATTATGTTGCTGTGAAAGGCGGCTGGTCTCGATTCTTTGTTGAAAGAATGTGAAGTCGAGTGGACGTCTATAAAGAGACAATAATTTCAATATTAATTTTTGATTCATGCAGTGTAACATTCTGCTTTACAAATCTTGATTAACTTGTCTTTAATAAATGATAGTGATTCTTACACCAGCTTATATGATGGTTATACCATATTTATGTTTTCCTTACTTAAAATACCCCCCATTAGTCATATTGTTTCATATTACTATTTTCTATAGTCTATCTTTTGAAAGTTTCATGTTTCTAAAGAATATCCGCAATTTAGCTCCATGAATTTGGCTTTTCCTTTTTTCACACATTGGTGACCCCCCGCCCCCTTCTTTTGTGCTACTTTCCTATTTTGATGTCCCCGTTTTCGACCTTCCAACGTAGTACAAAGAAATTGTTTCCATTCATTAAACTGTTGTAAGAGAATCATTGATTGCAAGTCATCAAACTTGCTTCCGAAATTCACCCCCTTGGCGCCATCACCAACATGCATGACTTGCCTTTTTTTCCTCCTTAATTTGCATTTCCTCCTTGAAGAAGACAAATGAATAACCAAATTTATTCCTTCTGTATTTGACACAAAATATGAGCAATTATTAAATTAATGGAGTATGCAAATAATCTCTTTTACATCGAGAGTCTCGTCATGAAGCGAGTCTCTCCATGAAGGATGACTCTTGGATTATTTTCTTAAGCTATTTGCTATTAAAATTAACCGCAACATTTTTTATTCTTTGAAAAACATAATTTACAAGTAAAAATAGAGTTATTAAGTTTTTTTCAAATGAGAGAATACATGAATCCAAAAGCTAATAATGAGCATTCACGTGCGAAGCACGTGCACCTTAACTATATTTTAAAATGAGCCAAGAAATAATATATTTTTGCAAAATACCATGGTCTTTATACAAAATAAAAACATTATTCCAAAAGAGGGAGCATTTCGTGCGATTTGAGGGTGTTTTTTTATTGTGGATTTTTATTGTTTTATGACAACATTAAAATGTTAATTTATTTTATGCAGACCCCAACTGATACGAATTGAAAAGGACCGAAATGACCAAACGCACCGAAACGGACCAACCATACACAATAAGCTACAATTATGGTTATGTTCCATTTTTGGACTGGAACAAAACGCCTGGCCTGTTTTGGCCAGAACTGAATGGAATTTCAAATGTCACTTTGACCCGGTGATTTGATTAGCAAAGCGATGCAAGAATTTAGTAACCGTTTTAATGTTTTTTTATAACACTATAAAAAAATTATATATTTTTTACATTGTGTTACTAACTAATCATCGTAAAAAAACTAACCATTGGATAAATTGACCTATTGAATAGTGCACTAGGAAGATTCAAGTTTGGTTTTATTATTCTCTTTCAATTCAGTGGTAGTCCTGGACTCCTGGTTTGAATGGGCCAAGGCGAATTCATTTGTAGTCAACTGTGCTTTCCTCAACTGGGCCTTAATTTGACAAATCAAATGTTGGACAAAATTTTACCCAAATGTTGGATTAAATTTTACCCAATATTGGACAAAATGTCCAGACCAAGCTTGTTTTGAGCCCTTTTCTTTTTCTTTTGTTTGCGGATTGCTCCAGCAGTGAGGATCAAATATACTGGAATATTTTCTCTAAAACAAAGATATATATTGGAATACTTCTTTTTTAGAAACTGCTGAAATAATTTTTATAGAGCTAAGAATAATTTTAGGTAAGAATGCTTTAATTTTTGTTAGGTTTTGGTTTCTGTTAATTCATAAATAGAAAATTATCATTAGTAGATAAATTATTCCACCGTAATAAACTACGAGAACAATAACATAGAAAGCATTACCGTAATAATTCATATGTTACCTAAATTTTTTTGAACTATCAATACTTTAAAAAAGTTTCAATAAGACGGTGGCACCTTAGTTAACTAGACCTGAAGCGTGAACGAGTGTTGGGCGGGAACACATTTGATTTCAGAAGGATTGCATTTGAACGTAAACCCAAGCCCAACCCAACCAATCTACATGGTCAACACTAAAGCCGCAAGTTCAAATTATATCATTATTTATTTCAAATAATAACATTAAATTTAAAAAGTTAATTAATATTATGTTGTATATATATATATGTGTGTGTGATTGAAAATAATCTTGCATTTAACCATTTTGAATAACTTTTCCATACCAACTAATTAACATTACACGTTACACATATCTTTTGTAATATACGTTTCGTTGCAAATGTATGTTGACTTATTCAGTTATTTTTTTTTTAACAAAAACTTAAAAATTCATTAAATAGAGTAAGAGTTACAAGATTTGTCCTCCTCAAGAATTCTAGCAAGACCTTGAGGGATCATATAGGACCAGTTTACAGGAAGAACTCCTTTTTTTTGTTTACCTCTAACAACTATACAACTCGCCGCTCCATTACATGACATGGGCACAAACTTGAAATCAAACTCTCCATTGAGACTAAGATCTCAGATATCTTCTACAGTTCTGAGAATTGTCCAAGGGGGTTTGTTCTTCTTTTCAATGGCATCAGTGAGGATCTTTGCATCAGATTCGAACACAGCCTTCTGAAAATTAAGTGAGATGGCAATGTTGACTGCCTCCAACAAAGCCAATGCCTCCCCCAAAATAGTTGAAGAACATTAGAATTTAGAAGACTGGGCTAGCATGAGGTGGCCTCTGTTGTCTCTAATTGTAATCCCAGAAGCTCCACTCTTCTTGTTTCTGTCAAAACCATCATCCGAATTTACTTTGTAGACATTTTTCATTGGAGGAGACCACTTGGGAAGCTCTGTGGTTGGATTGGTTGTAGGTAAATTTCTGGGTTGAAATTCCTCAAGTTGCTGAACTTCATGAATATAATGCCATATCTTTATAAGAGTACCATTTACATAGGGAGTTTGATCATTAAAGACTAAATCATTTCTACTTTCCCATATGTTCTAAAGAACCATAAAAATGCTAAGGCAAAGATTTTTACCATATGTAGTGATGCACTCAGCAATCCAACATTTCATTGAATTTGTCTAAGAGGTAGGTTGGTCTAATCATTTGTAATATTCCACCATATATCATGAGTCCAAGAGCAACCCAGAAATAGATGCACCTCTCATTCCATGTGCACCTTACAGATGGGACAAATAGGGGAGTTCAAAATATTTCTCTTGAAGAGATTGACACAAGTAGCAAGGCTGTTATGACAAAGCCTCCACAAGAAATGCTTTATTTTGGGAGGAATATTCATACTCCAAAAGAAAGCCCATAAGGAAGGATCTGTAGTGTTAGAGTTGCTTCCTTCATCATAATTCTGAGAATAGAGCCAATGATTGCCACTATTTACAGTATAGCATCCATTAGTAACATGAGGCCACACAAGAACATCTCCCTTAGGATTTGAAAGAAGTTTTACCTTTAAAATGGCCTGAACAGAAGCATAATCAAAAACTTCATTGAGAAGTTCCAGATTCCATCTTTGTGGTTGTGGCAAGATGAGGTCACTCACTTTATGAACTTCAAAATGAGAACTGGCAGAGTTGTTCCTTCTTTGCAGAGCAAAATGTCCAGGTGTCCAATAGTCTTTTTCCCATCTCCTACAATCTATAGACCAGCTTTAGCAGTGGCGGAGCCAGGAATTGATGAGTGGGGTGGCACAATTCACAATTTCATGGGTGCACTTGAAGTGGTGCACAAATTAAATTTCGTTGGGGGTGCACTTTTGTCATTTAAAGAAGGACAGAGATGAAAAAACCCAAAATATAAGGGGCATTCTAGTAGTAAACGAAAAGTTCAGGGGTGCACTTGCACCCCCGTGCCCCTATGTCCCTCCGCCCCTGAGCTTTAGAGAGAATGTTCTTGCCATGCACAAGACGCTTCCAGCTCCAGGAGCCTGAAGGGGGTTTCTTGGCCTTTAGGAAGTGACTGTTCTTCAAGTATTTGGAGCTCAACACTCTGACCCACAGACTGTCTGGATTGTGCAAGAACCTCCAGGCTTGTTTTGCCAATAGTGCATCATTATAGAGGTTTGAGTCCTTGAAACCTAACCCACCTGTCCCTTTTGCTTTCATGACTTTCTTCCAATTCAACCAGTGGAGTCTCTTTTCACCAGAATTGTTAGTCCAGTGGAAATTCAGCACTTTCTATCTAATAATATTGGAGAACTTAAAATGAAGTTTAAACACAGACATAAGATAGGATGGTTGAGCTTGAATCACTACTTTAATAAGGGTATCTTTCCCAGCTGGGGACAAGAGCTTGGCCTTCCACACTTGGACTTTAGTGTCAACTTTTCCCATAACATATTCTTCGCATTGTCTTTTTGTAACACCCCAAGAAAGAGGCATTCCAAGATATTTCCCAAAAAATTTAACTAAGGTTCTCCAGAATGGTAGCTTGGGAGGTGGAGGTTGTGCCAACAAAGAGGGCATCATCAGCAAACATGAGGTGAGTAATTTCAGAGGCATTTCAGGCAATACTAATCCCTTTGTAATCCAGCTCACTCTTGGCTTTCATCATCATAGTAGATAAGCAGTCTGCCACCAGCAATAAGAGGTAGGGAGACATGGGGTCTCCTTGTCTCAAGTCTCTCTGAGGTACAATAGTAGGAACTAAGACACCATTGAGCTTAACATGTAAGTGATTGTACTGATGCAGTGACCAATAAGATTTACCAACCTGTCATTCAACCCCAGCTTTCTAAGAAGAGCCAATAAGAAGTCCCATTCAAGTAAATAGCATAAGAAATAGTTCAGGACGGGCCATGCTGGGTCGGGCCAAAAGTACGGAAACCAGACCCAATTAATATGTTGATTGGGCTCAAATATTGATCATAGGCTCATAGCGGGCTGAAATTAGTCGAACCCAAACCCTTAAAATACTGGGCTGGGTTGGGCTTGATCGGGCCAATAGGCCGATGGCCAGCCCTAGTTATAAGTATTAATTTGTTTAAATTGTTCAATTATCGAACTGATAAGTAACGAGTTGAAATTAATCATCAAATATAGTCCAAAATAATAGTAAATCACCAGTCAAAGGTAATTTGTCTATCAAATTGCGCTCTCTATTTCTCAGTGCGCAATTAGAATGCGTTTTAAGCTCGTAAGAGCGGGTGAGTTTTAGGAGCGGGAGCGATACTGAATTACTAACCTTTCGAGAAGTTTAAGATGACTAAGGGGTCACTAGATAGTGAAATAATTTGTAAGAACCTATTTTTATTAATTGCTTAATTTGCTTCTTTTCTTTCTTCAAAATTTTATTTTTCATCCATAACCGAGTCACTTTGACCCGGTGATTTGGATAGTAAAACGATGCAGTTTTTTGATACTTTTTTCATGGCGTTGCGAACTAAATTATACTACCCTCTACAACACGTACCATAGAAAAATTACCAAATTCTTGCTTCATTTTTCAAATCAAACCACGGGTCTTTTACCCAATGAATAATAATAAAAGTGGGGCGAAAGAAGAAAAGAAACAGAGGAATTACACAGTTTGAATCAAGTTCACATCTATTCAAAATTTCAACCAGGTCATTTCCGGTCAGTTTTACTATCTCTGTTTCTCCTCAACTTCCCAGCGTACTATTCACCGGATCAAAGTGACCTTCAAAAAGCCTACATCGAAGATTCTGGAGAAACAGAGGAAGTAATATTTATCAACAACCAAATATTAAGTTCAGTACCAACCCAAACTAATTAATAATAAATAAAACAAAAAATAATAATTTAATAATTAATAATAACTTTACAGATTTCCTTCTTAGATTATTATAATTTGAATATTAACAATATATTATTATTGTTATCATTATTTTGACCCCATTTTATTTACCCCAAACGATATATTATTCAAGTATTTGGACAATGTTGTCTCAAATTTGGACTAAATGCGAGACAGATATTTAACAAGTTTGAATAAAACTTTAATTTGCTAAAAGAAGTCAACAAGTTTGAACAATACCTTTCTTTTAGCTAAAGTCTTTTATTATAATAGGCACGCTACAATCATAAATTTAGTGTTAAATAATAAGTTTATAAAATAAATTAGTACTTGGTCTCTTTTGAATCTTCCTAATAGATTTTAGGATTGTCACTTTGACCGATTAATTTGGTTAATAATGTAATGCGGGAGCTGATAATTACAGAACAAAATACACTAGTTACAAACTCTATTTATTTTGAAAGGCACTGCCCTTAATATGCATTTTACTTGAGTCTTTATGATGCGAAAAATGTGTCAATCTTTTCAAATAATGTAATCTTTTTATAATATTTAAAATGAGGGCTGCTATGTTTCATCCTTTTTTCTTCACCTTTCAATTTCATCTCCTACGTGTCAAGATATGATTGTGGTAACTATTTATTTTAAGATGTTTCTATAATCACATCACCAATAAAAAACATCCACATAAAAGGTGAACTTGAAGGGTGAAGAAAAAATGATAACATTTAGCATTTCCTTATTAAAATTAAAAGAGTTCTACAATATTCGGAAAAGAACGACACATTTTCACATCATATAGAATTAGGAGACCCGTTATGCTTCACCCTTTAATTTCACCTCTTATGTGTCAAGATATGATTATTGGTAACTATTTATTTTAAGATTTTTTTATAATCATATCTCCAATCAGAAACATCCACATAGGTGGTGAAAGTAAATGGTGAAGGAAAAAGTGTGACGTTTAGCATTCCTCTATGGTTAATTTAGTGCCTGTTTGGTAATGCTTCTGCTTTCTAAAACGTTGTTTTTCGAAAAGCAGTGGAGAGTTTGTTTTTCAAGACCTACTTTTCAATAAATATATTATTTGACATTCTTATCCGTTAATAAATATAATTAATTATTTATTGTAATAACACTATTAATTGTTTCATATCTGATATTGTCATTTCGACAATAACAGCAACTCTAAAACACTAGTTACCAAACACAAAATGTCAAAAGTGTTTTCCTGCAACAGCTTAAATAGGGAATCTATCAAACATTTTTCGGATAGATTTCCACAACAATTTTCTCACAGTACTACCTACACAGCTGCTTTTTAAAGCGCCATAGCCTAAGCCGATTTTGACTAAACGGTTGTAGTAGATAAAACGAGTGTCCCCACGTAACTAACTAAACTGCAAAAATGATGACATGGACCCCCTTAAAATTTCAATCTACCAAACGTGAAAAAGAGGCATGTTTCTTCTTGTTGAAGCATCTCTAAAGAAATAGGTCCCTACTGATGACCATTGGTCTTTTTCTCTTTCTTAAAACAATCACCATATTTTTTTGGGAAGAAATGAGAACTTCATTTATTAGGAAAGTAAATGGTACATTACATAGAGCATCGACTATAAGAAAAAAAAAAAAAAAAAAAAAAAAAAAAAGAAAAAATAAACAAACAAACAAACCAGAAATTAGAGTTTCAACAACCCAAACCAAAGAATGAAAGGTAAAAGACAAAAACCACACCTCGAGTATGAGTTATATACAAAAAAAACCCTCGTGTTCGGGGATATACGAAGGCCACCCCTGCAATGAACGGCAGTTAGACAATCACCACCCCTCTGTTAATGTTAGTGAGTAAGGGGTGCAATTTGACTTTTTATGACCATTTTGCCCTTTATGTGTTTTTCGTGTTTATTTGTTGATGTTCTAGATATTCTTAATGTGCTTGGTGTTCTTGGTGTTCTTCACCACCACCACCAGTAAAACACCACAACCCACGTCTAAATCACCATCTTCACCACCAGTAACCAAAACTCAAAAATTGTGTTCAAAAAACAAAAGCCAAAAATCATCATCATTTTCTCTTCTTCAACCAACACCTACCACAAACAAAAACAAACTCAAATCAAACTCAGACACCACCTAAATCTGAAAATGCTACCACCACCAGCACTACCACCAGCAACACCTAAAACTATCAATTAATCTTACCTCTTATACCATCACAACCACACAGTTTTCAACTGAAATAAACCTCCAACACCTTAAATTACCAGCCTAAATCATTACCAATACCCCCAGCAGCACCATTCTTTACCTCTGGTTATCCCCCTCATCAACACCCTCGGCCTCAAAACTCCAACCTGCAAATCACCATGGTTTACCTTTAAACTACCTGCACCCTAAACTGACTTCCGCCACCATTTATACTACCTGCAACTATGTTCGACGAAATCCCAAGTATAGGATATCGTCTCAAGTAATAAAATCCGGTAAGTCCGGAGTCGAATCCACAAGGAGAGGAGGTTTAGACAATGACTTACTATCACTAGAGTAAACGACTAACTAAGCGATAAAAGAAATCTCTCAGTGGCTTTAGAGCTTGCCAAGCTATCAAATCCACCAAAATCAATTGATGGAGCAAGTTGAGGTTTGAGTTTAAGAACAAAGTAAACGGCTACTAGAGCTACGATTCAAGAAACTAAGTGAAATGACAAGTAGAGAGGGGCTAGGGATCATCGGTTTCTCTAGTGACCAATCATCCTATTATATTCAAGCCCAATTCTCAAATCACATGTAGCATATCCACAAGACAAGTATCTCAAGAAGTGATTGCTCATTGCACTCCAACTCGCGACAAGAGAAGTGTGTAAATTCAACACACTAATCAAGCACTAAAGAGGCTATTCAAATGAGATTCCCCAAATTTCAAGTGTTTCAAGCATCAAGAATATGTAAACACACATATGTGTTTCCACATGAAAGATCAAGCAACAAATCATATTTGTAAATTCTCACTCAAATCACCTAACTAAAACTCGATTTCTCAAAGTTAGGATTGACGAGTTTCTCTCACTCAAGTGCAACTTCAAATCAAACAAGTCGAGAGTATTCACACATCTACCTATTCAATGCATCAAATACTTAAACAAGAGAAATCCAAACATTGCATTAAGCATTCAAGTGAACCCAATTCAACCCATTCATCCTTGAAGTTCAACTTGAATCAATATGAGGATTGAGGCACTAGATTGTTCCAAATCACCCAAGCAATTTGATTAGCTAGACATAATAGAAAATTCAAGAGAGATTGAGAGAAATGTAACTTTCAATAATCAAAACTTGAATTTATACCTGATAGCACCAATACATTTGCCACTAATTCAATCTCAAACACTTGATTCAAATAAACAAAACTAAGCAATAATCACTCCAAAATACAATACTAAACTACCAATGTGAAGAAACTACCAAACTAAGCTTCTAATGGTGAAACAATTACCCAAACAAGCCACCGCTGCTGCTGCTACAGCAAGAACTCAGCAGCAGCAAGAACAGAGCATATAGCAGTGCATTACAGACCCAAAAATCGTCCAAAATCGGACTGATATCCAACTGAAAACTACCTCCTCTCTCCCTCTCTTCCTCTTTCTCTATGCTTGGCCCTTGATGAGCTCAAGAACAGCCCATAAACGAGGAGAAATCGGAGAGAGAGAGAGAGAGGAGAAAACAGAGTACTGAGAACAGAGAACTGTAGAACCGAAAAAATGTGAGAGTCGCTTCAATTATTTGATTCACCTATATATAGACGCTTATTCTAGGTGCCTTGGCCTCCAAGAACTGATCCTAGCCTTCCAATTCATCTCCTATCATCTCTGTCGTCGACCTATACTTCGTCCTTAAGAACCCTAGGAATTAGGGCTTTTCTCTTCGCTAAGTTTTGGGCCGAATTGAAGACATGGTTAGGTAGAGGATGGTCTGGGGAGAAGATTGGTACCGGTCTCGTGCAATTTGGTGCTGATTTGGTCGGGTTAGGGGCTGGTCGAAGCTTCAAGCGAGCTTCCATGGAGTGGCTCTGTTCATTTGTGTCTCTAGCGTCGGGGAGAAGAGAGAGAGACGCAGGGCTTCTTTTAAGTTTCGCCGAAATTTCACTCGGCTCCCCTCTGAGTTCGCCGATGCTTTAAAAAGACCCCCTGCCCTTCTTAAAACGTTTACAAATGGCACTTTCGCCCCCAATCTGTTATATTCTCTTCATATAGGCCCTTTATAACTTTATAAAATGCCACCTAGCCCCTCTTTCCGTTAGATTGACTTCAAATAAGCCTTCCGATGTAACTTTGGCCTTACGAATCGGTCCTTTGACTTCTTTAAGTTCACTTTTTGGCCTCTATCTTCAAATATTCTTCAAATTAATCCTCCAAGCCATTTCTTCATGTCTCTTGGCCCCTCCAAAGCGTCTCAATTCAACATTCAAGCTCTCCCCTAGCTAGCTTCTTGTTTAAAGCATGTCTTTGCCTACAAAACAAGATAAAAATAACCAAAACTACAAAGACAAGCATAAGTTTAGAAAGAGAGATAAAATAGATAGATTACACATATTAGCAAGTTATGAAGAGTTCATTAACATACTAAAACATGCAATTTTATGTCGTTAACAAACTACACCCTCACACAACCTGAAACAATACCCTCCATTACACCCACCAATTCACCAATGCCATTACCACCTTCATAACAACCACCATAACCATTGAACCCATTGACCTGCAAAACAAAACCAGGAAGTCACCTCAGCCTGCATCCATCTGAAGAACCACCATTCACCTGCAAAAAGATGGATCTTGAAACAGGTCCAAAATTGGGTCCGGAGATATCCACAGAGACAGATCGGAGGACGAAGCACGAATCGAAGAAAGGGGAGGAGGAAGAGGAAGACCCAAATTGAAGCTGCTGATGTCCCTGTCCATCGCCGTCGTCGTCCTCTCCGTCGTCGGCGTCCACAGCTCTGTCGCCGGCGTCCCTGCTTGTCGCCGTCTTCGTCGTCCTCTATGTCGCCATCGCCGTCGTCGGCATCCCTGCTGTTGTAATCGGTTCTTTTTTGTTGGGTTTGTGTTTGATTTTGGGGATCGTTTTTTTGTTGCAGATCCAGATGCGGTTGTGTCTCTAACGCCTCAAACCCTACTGGAATCGGACCCAAATCACCCCCATCTCCGATCATGCGCCAAAGCAGATAACCGTCGTCGCCAGCGGCAGTGATCGGAAAGGAACTCAGATACAGGCGTCCGGAAGCGGCCGTGGGGCAGATTCGCCGCCGATATCAGAGATCCATGGTCTTCTTCAGAGAGACCAGAACCTCCAGATGCATAGTCGCCGTGGAAGCTCTGAAGAGGGAGACGCCATATATTGTTGTTGGTTGTGGTGGGAGAGAGGAGAGAAGAGACTTGGAAGAGATGTGGATAAAATGAAAGGATAAGGAGTAGAAAAGAACTATATATTAGGGTTTTTTTTCATTTGAAGGTAAAATGATATTTTAAAGTTTTCCGTTACTTGCCGTTAGCTGCCGTCCACTGAGAGGGGTGGTCTTCGTATATCCCCGAACACGAGGGTTTTTTTTGTATATACCCCATATTCGAGGGGTGGTTTTTGTCTTTTACCCAAGAATGAAACAACCGGGTAAGACTAACCTGTAATTTCTGTAAATCGAAATATTAGGCGGTTGTAAATGATTAGCGGATGTAATGGAAGTGAACTCCCGCTTCAGTGCAATGGACTGTGAACCACGTTAGAGATGTAAACTAGTCTAAAAAACTTTAGTGCAATTATTTGCCAGTAAATCAGCCATTAAATTCTCTCAAAGTATAAACACGAGACCTCTATACAATATATCAGAATGAAAATCCGGCCAAGTCAACTACACGAGTCACTATTATGTGTCACTCTTGTTAGTTGTCATAGTTCCATACCACACACTCCTCCAATTTGTTCCATAATTTCACACCCCCATGGCCCACCTACCCCCCTCAATCCCCGCAGTCTCTCCCGGAGAGAGATAGAAAGAGAAGTTTTGTTATGGCTTGTTTGAATGCAGTTGAGAGAGAGAGAGAGATTACAAGGGCTCTCTATATAACAAGACTAGAGTTACAAAGAGTCACAAACATCCACTAGAAAGCAATAAGCTTGTAGTCACACACTCCCTCCATTCTCCAAAATGGCCAAGTATTCTTTTTCATTTCTCTTGCTCTTGGTGCTCTCTACATCTCTCAAAATTGAAGCGAGAGAGAGCAAGTTCTTCAACAAGGCCACTCATCACCACAATGAGATCTCTGCATCCCCACAGTTAGCCCCTGCACCCTCACCCGAAACATCACTAACCCCCACCACTTTTGACCTTTTTGGTCAAGACTCCAACGACCAGTTTTCTCCGGCAACCACTACCACCACCGCTGCCGCCACTAGTTCCACCAACAACGACGAGTTTGGGGAGGAAGAGCTCGGAGAGAATTACGAGGAAGAAGATACCGCCGCGACCACCACCAACAATGGCTACTCCAACAACTACTACAATGCTAACAACAACAACAACAACAACAACAACAACAACAACAACAACAACAACAACGGTTATGGGCTTAGCGATACGAGGTTTTCGGAGAATGGTAAATATTACTACGATGCTGAAAGTGAGAAGTACAACAATGAAGGGTATGAAACAGTGAGAGAAAATGGCAACAATGAAGGGTACTATGGGAATGGGAATGGGGTCTATGATACAATGAAGGGAATTGACAACAGTGATCAAGGGTACTATGGTAAAAGTGAGAACCCTAATGAGTTTGATGATACCATGGAGCTTTCTGGGAGGCAACAAGGCTATGTAAATTATCCTTGAGAGACTATTTACAGGGAGTTTTTGAATCTTGAAACTAAATTATATGTGTGTTTAATAGTTGTGGTGATCTTTGTGCTTTTTTCCAATTTGATCTCACAATTGTTGATGTGGTTTGAGGGCAAAAGTGTAAGATCATATAGATGATTCTTTTGGTTTTTCTATTGATGTGATGAAATACTCCATATGTTATTCTCCAATGTTGCACGGACACTCCATCAGGGGTGCCGTTCCCGTTTCGGACACTCGGAAACGTGTCGGACACTTGGACACACCTGAACGATGTTTCGGAAACTCCACTTGGTGTTTCCGAATAAAACTGATAAGAATGTGGCCCGAAATGCCTGGTTTCATTTGCGGGAGACGTAGAGAAAGAGAGTTGGACAAAGTTGTTAATCGATTTACCAAACCAAATATGATTATTCTTGTTTCTCTTCCTCTTTGTTTTCTTTGTCAAAGAGATTGTGCGGTTAGGGTTGGTGAAGACAGTTTAAAGATGTAAATATGAGATAGTTCATCTCCACCTCGTGTATTTTCTTAAATTTTGAAAAAACACCCTGATAATTTGTATGTTATGTGTTGCTATCTTTTGGATGCTAAGCTTCATTCGACTCCTGCAATGGATATAGTTTTAAAGTTGTCAATTACTTTAAGTTTTGAATTAATACACACACACATACATGTATGTATGTATGCGGCGTGTATATACATGTATATAGATATATATATGTGGCGTGTCCGCGTATCCTGATTTAATAAAATTTGGCGTTTCGGCGTCTCCGTCTCCTGCCGTACCCGTCTCCGTTTCCATGCAACATAGTTATTCTCTTTTATGACGTGACGCAACTTCATCTCTCATTGGATAAATTGAAGTTGTTTGTTAGGAGAGTTCTCTTATGACCTTTTAGGCAAGACACACTTCTTTTAGTTGTGTGTTTACTAATCCAACCAATTCAGGACTCGAACCCAAGTCTTAGTCTAGCGAAGAAGCTGAGCCTTACTAATCCAACCAACTCTCACTGGTGGCACTGTCACATTTTGAAGGTTGTAGAATAGCATAAAAGTTCTCAGCTCGTGCATCTCAACCACCTCGGTGAAAAGATGAATAGTGATTCTCAAACAATGATGGAGTTTGAATAAGGTAACGCTTACATAGGAAGGTACTTCTAAATATGCTCTTACAAAGAAAAAGACAATTACGTTCACGCTATGTATAGGTCAGATCGAATTAACATGTTTTTCTTCTACTCATAAGAAAGACAATTACCAGGTCTCTTTTTGTTATGCGCTATATAGGGAAGAATATGATGCATTCCAGGCGGGTAAAAGACACTTTCACCCCTCTAGTTTAACTGAAGGACACTTTCACCCTTTCCAATTTGAAAAAAGGACACTTCTCCATTAACTTCAAGTAAATTACACTCCCTGGTTGCAAACACATTACTCTAGGGTAGGGGTCTGATGAAGAAGTGTCTTTTTCTTATTTGTGGCTGATGAAGGGGTGAAAGTGTCATTTACCCATTCCAGGCGGATGAAGAAGTTTATGGACTTCAGCTGCATTCAAATATCTTCTTCACTGCAGGCAATATTTGACAATAACGTCTGCAGTGAAGATCACTACGATCTGCATCTCATATAGTATTCCTATAAGAAGCGGCAAATCCTAACATAACCCAAACCGCAAAGCAAATCAAATGAAAAATACTAGTGTTTAAGTCAAATACGAGTGTTTCCGTTCTGTATATTCATGAAACATAGAAACTCGATATATGTGGAAATCTCATTATTCCATAACCATTATCTCACATAATTGTCCAAACCACAACTACCCTGATTTCCAAAAACAGTCTTCTTACATATAAATACTGTCTTTTCTTCTTAACTTAAACTTTCTCGAGCCCCCTAGCAAAGTTTTATTTATTATTTAGATACGAGATATCAACAAGGGAACAGAGACGGGGCTGTCCTCGCCCATCACGGGCTGGAACAAGTCGATCTCGCCATAACGCTCCAACACGCGCATCCTACAATCCTCGGCTGCCATTAAACCAGTTGAGTACGCTCCGTGCACGGAACCCGGGAAGTCAACACTCGTGGCTTCACCGGCAAAGAATAAGTTGTCGACAGGAATCCTCATCTTCTCGTACAGATCATGGGGTCTACCTACTGTATCGTAGCTATAGGATCCGAGCGAATTCACATCTGAACCCCAATGAGATACTAGATACTGGATCTGCACGCACAAAAACAATGAACAAGGCAAGAGTGTTAGGATTTCTACTTCAATTTAAAATGAGAAAGAATGTCCATTAGTGAAAGAAAGATATGATGTAGGATATGATTGTACTGGGATAAGGTATGATGCGTGGTATTTTATCGAGTGTTTGGGAAGCGCAGGATATGAGATAGGATAAGATATCCTAAAATATATCAGCAAAGCCTCTGTTTTCCACCAAGGCTTATTCGGGGGTATCACCTCACACCTCTCTATTTATTTGGGGGTGTTTTAGTCTTTTTTGCAAGCACACACTATCCCCACACATTCATCCTTATCAGGCACCCAAACCCGGGATATGGTATGACAAGTGATTTTTAGATCTGAGTGTTTGGATACAGCTGGATATGAGATAGTATAAGATGTAGGGATGACCTGAAATATATCAGCAAAGCCTATGTTTTACAACAAAGCTTATTTGGGGTATTTTAGTCTTTTTTGCACACATACTCTATCCCCACGCATTTCTTATCTGGCTTAGGCAAATTTGAGGGGTGGGGACAAGGGAGTATAGCTTATACATGTTGCTTATACGGCCCCCCAAACACGGGATAAGAGACAACAGGTATAAAGTTATCCTTATCCCCCTTCCTTATACCTTACCCGAACGAGCTGGTATAGACTGAACCTTGTGGGTTACTACTTGCGTCTATCACCTTCGGTTAAGCATTTTGATCCTGTGGTTGGTGGGATCAAGAAGCCAGAAATCCACTTGGGTCGTTACATACATTCCATAACTAGGATACAAGCAAAGTCAACATAAGCTCAAATGGACAGCCTCTGATTCTTGACCTCCCTATTAAAAGCTAAAACATAGATTCTTCAAAGTATTTTTTTTTCTTCTACTTTGTTCTTCCTAACGGATTTGTCTTGTATTCGATATTTTATATTTATAAAAACCATTGAGCCTCAGAGATTTACACAACCGGTGAAACATGGTGGCATAATCAAGGTTTCCCTATTAAACTTAAATTCATAGCGCGGCCAGACAACTTATCATCGGTAACACCAGAGAGGTCCGAGGATGATACGATGTGGGTTCCTATGTCCTCCACTTCTCCTCAGTCTCATGTTACCAATGTTACTATTGTTTTTAGGGGGGGCAAACATCGTTCCTAAAACCTGAAACTTGTGAGTAACCATCCCCTTCTTGGTCGGTCACACCCTTGCTCAAGATACAAACACTAAAGAACTAAAGAAATATCCAAGAAACCTTTATCGTAAAAAGGGAGTGAATATCTTGAAGATATCTTAGTCCAGGGTTACATTCCTAATTGTTGTGCAGGAGTGGTGAATTGAGACCCTGAGAATGACAGAGGATTCATTTTTTGAAATGTGGCAATGCATCAAACATCATATGGGGAAATTTCTAGTATTAAAAGCCTGTTTTCATCGGATTTGAAGTCTAACGGTGTGATGTGCAACACTTCTTTTTTCGCAGAGTCATACTGCAACTGGAATTTGTCAAGCAAAGGAGCATGTGATAAACTTACAGGGTCAGAAGCATCCGGAAGAATTTTCTTCAGTTGCATGACGGCAAAATTAGCTGCAGCTTCATCCGACATTTTCTCAATGTCACGAGCAAGCTTCCCTGCCGGCATATAAACAAGAACATTGTGGCCAGTAGCCTTGTGAAGATTCAGAAAGTAGCTGCATCCATATGATGATTCTGCAACTACTCCCAGAAACTCTACATTAGGCCAAAACACCTTGTCAAAGTGCATGATTATTTTGTTCTCAATACCCACTCCAAGGTCGGCAATAGCATTTTCTTTCCACTCGGGGAGCCTGGGTTCAAACTTGATGACTTTGGATTTCATAACTCCAAGAGGAACAGCTATAACAGCAGCATCTGCGACGAATGATCTTCCATCTTCCACAGTAACTTTCACGCCATTGTAACGTCTCACGACTTTTGTAACCCTTCAGAATGCAAGTAGAACAAGAAAATTTAGTTAAACATAACACAGGCCATATCAAGATCAATTCATAAGGTAAACACTGAGTTTTAGCGGATTTACCTGTGGTTAAGACGGATGTCAATACCCTTGGCAAGTGTGTTGACAACAGGACGATATCCTCGAACCATAAGACCATGACCACCAGGAAGTAATTCTTCCTGAAAAAGATAAGAGGGTAGTGTAAGTATAAATTTCAAGGAGAAAATTCTTCCATTCTAAGTGCATGTTTGGGAATGTTGATTTTAATCAGTTTTGATTAACATCGGTCATTTTAATTTAATTCTGTTTGTTATGACACAATTTTAAGCTGAAAATATGCAGATTCAAATATTCCCAGTGCAATTCTAGAATCTCCAAAATTACGTATCATGTGGCTGAAAATCTTAGAACAAATAATTTAAGGGTAAAAGACAAAAACCACCCCTCGAGTATGGGTTATATACAAAGACACCCTTCGTGTTCCGGGATATACAAAAACCACCCCTGTCACTAACAGCAAACTAACAGAGGGACAAGAAGACATATTTACCCTCATTTTGACAAAAAAATACCACACCATAAATAATTTTTTTCCTTCTTTCTTCTTTCACTTTCCCCTTCCCCATCTCTCTCTCTCTCTGCCCTCCATCACCCATCGCCAGACTCTCTCTCTCTCCCTCAGCCCTCCATCAACACCGCCAATCACCGATGACCCAGAAGTCCAGACTCTCTCTCTCTCTCGATCCCATAGTCACCGCCACCACTCTCTCTCCCCACCGCCTGAAATCCCCGACGACCCAGAAGACAAAAGCAGCAGCACAAATCGGAGTCGCCGGTGGTGAATGGGGAAAGCGGGGACGCATTTGGACTTCGTGGGTTCGTTTAAGGCGATGAGGGAGGGTGTTTGTGACTTGGTGTGATGTTGAGGCGATGAGGAGGGGGAGGGCGTGTGTGGATGGGAAGGCGGCGACGGTGGAGGCCGGAGAGGTGGTGGGTGCGGTGGAGAGATGAGATTTGGTGGATCCAAACATTGCAGTCCCACGCATGTGCCGCCATCTGGAGATGAGGAGGGGGAGGGTGTCCCAGTATCGCCTTCTCTTCTCAACAAGCAATCGCTGCCCAAACCCTCAATTCCCCGAACAGAAATCGCCGCACAAGATGAAGAACCCATGCCACCACCTTCAGATCCGCCAGTGAAGGTTCGAATTTCGGCACTCTAGTACTGTTTAAACCATCGATTGGGTTTTATTGGGGTTTGCCCTAACTTTTCTGGGTAGGAAGGTCTCGAAAGATTCAGTAAGGAAGGTCACGAATTGGGAGATCTAGATTCAGTAAGGAAGGTCTCGAAAGATTCAGTGGCTGTTGGGGACAGGAAGTTCACTTTTGATACCTCCTTCCCAGATCTGTATCAAATTTGTTTAGATTTGCTCTATAATACTGAACCATCTTCCTACTCAATTCTTGCAGGGGGTACAACTCATGGTGTTGGGGGTATTTTTTTTTTTTTATTTTCAACTGTAAAGGTGTTAACTGTATGGTGTTTGTGAGAGGAGGTTTTGGTAATTCTGGAGTGGGTTTGATTGGTGTTGTTGGTTGTTTGTGTAGGTGTTGGGGAAGGTTGTGGTGTTGGTGGTGAATCAGTGGTGGTGGCGGTGGAGATGTGGTGGTGGTGGTGAAGAACACCAAGAACATTAACAAAAATAAACAAAAAAAATACAAATAGGGGCAAAATTGTCATAAAAAAGTCAAATTGCACCCACCTCTTAACTGAGATTAACAGAAGGGTGATATTTGTCCAACATCCGTTAGTGACGGGTGGATTTTGTATATCCCCGAACACGAAGGGTGTTTTTGTATATAACCCATACTCGAGGGGTGGTTTTTGTCTTTTACCCATAATTTAATGTTTTGACACTGGCACAATCATAATTCATTTATAAGTGGGTGTATTCAAGTAATTGAATGTGTAACTCTTTAAATTTTGTCAAATGGATCGAATTAATGATCCACAATTTCAGCTCATACCAAACGGAGTCAATTTTCAGTTCAGCTGGAGTTTTCACCCAAATTTTTCTCAGCCGACTTTTCAGATTTTCAGCTGATACCAAACAGGGCCTTAAATTGGAACAGGCTGCCACATGCTGAGGCAATAATGCAAGTAAATTCAGTAAAATATTATACTTCAGGAACTGTTGGTCGTTTGCAGAACTGTTTGGTCCGTCAAAACTTTGAGCAGTTAAGAATGTCATGGTAGCTCCAGAAAGATTACATCAGTGTCAAAAGTGCCACTGGATACTATAATTTGAAAGGGTTAAAGGGTTTTCGGACAAAGCTAAGTGCATCTATCATATGATTATTAGAGAAGGAAACAATATCTTGCCTGATCCCAGCATTTAAGTGAAATGGTATCAGCATCTGCAGCAAACCAACCTTCCATTCTGCACAAGTACCATTGCAGCACCTTATGTGCTAGCCCTTGTAACCTGCAATTGAATCTTAGTGAGTACTACCTCCGTTTCGTCTGTTTCGTCTGCGTTTGACTTTTTAACCCGTAACTGAGTCACTTTGACTTGGTGATTTGGGTACCAAAACGATGTCATTTTTTAACAAATTTTTCATGGTATTTTAGAATAAACTTTCCTCTATAACACCATGCAAAGATTACCAAATTCTTGTATCGTTTTGCTAATCAAATCATCGGATGAAAGTAACCCAGTGAATAGTGACAAAAAGTGAAGTAGGCTGAAACAGGCGAAACAGAGGTAGTATGCCATAAGTCATAGCATGAATTTAAAAGGAACACACCAAAATAAGATGATTTATTAAAAACCTTAAATCCGGTCTCCTTTCGAGAACCATTGAAATGGCACGATGTATGGACATGTCTTCACTATGTTCTTCTCGCACCTTATTTGTCTGTAACAAGTAGAATAGAAACACAAAATGTTAACACCACGTAGATCAAAATCAAAACATACAGCAGTAATCCAATAACCCTTTCTGAGTGCGTGACATGCAGATAAGAGATTGGAATAGGGACAAAAGACATGCCTCTTCTAAAATCTTTTCGAATGCTTCACCAACGCCCTTGACCAAATCCTGTGGAACTTGGTTCCCCTCCATATCAAAGAGTGCATAACTGTTAAAAGGCAATACTAAATCAATACTGGTCTTCTACGTACAAAGCCATCAACAAAAGAAAACACATGCATGAGAATCCATGAAGTATTGAATTCATTAACACATTGCATATCTTGGTCCATGACACGACACTAACATCACAAGGCAAGAGTTTGCAAGATCTAGGAAACCGTTGGATAAGAGATAGGCTACCTTTCCAAATCATGGTCATACAGCACAGAATTGTCACCACTAGTCCTATAGAGAGGAAGTCCTAGTCTTCCAATCAAAGGTGCCAAAGGATTTTCTTCACAGACTCCATGCAGCCTGTGACATAAATGAGATGGTAAAATTTGTATAACCTGACTGGTAAATAAAACTTACAGTAGAAACAGAACTTCTAAAAGTATATAGGTTTACCATGAAGCACCCAGATCAACTGGAAAACCAAATGTATAGTCTGTGTGTACCCGACCGCCAATTCGATCTCGCGATTCCAGCAGGAGAACCTGAAAATTAACACAATTTGGTTAGCACTTTGAAAGTCTAATAGGTAGACAGAGTCCAAAAAAAGACATGCACCCAGCAGAGCATATATAACCGATATAGCTGTCCTGCCAAGTGGACGTGCATGCAAGCCTACATACAACAGTAACCTGTAAATGTACTTTTAACTGAAAATCATCAATTTGCATGTATGAAGGAATTTCTACGAAGTCCAAACATCCATCCACTGCCATTAGCACATCTTCAACACCAAAATCATATTGTTCACATGCAAAATTTATCTTGCTTGACATTCAAAATATTGTAGATTGGACCAGTTAACTGTTTAATTGCTCGACGAGGTTAAAATAAAGATATCCACCCAACATATTGAACAACTGAAGACTCGTTCCTTCGCACCAATTTTGAAGAGTGGGTGGTGAATGACTCACAATATTACTTTTCAACAGTTTTCTAGGTCTCTTCATACGGACCACCCACTAAACAAAAACTTAACCAACTATGGGAAACTGTCACAAGATATTTGTACATTATCAAGGAGATACAAAATCACCTCCATTACTGTTGAATCTCCAAATTTCGATAAACAGAATAGGAAAAAAAGTGTATTCTCAATTTCCATGAACAGGGGGATCAAACTCCATTATTGACTACCAAAAAATATGCAAGCTTGGAGCACATCCACAAACAGCTGGTTTACATATAAAGTTCAAACAAGCTAATTATACAAATGTGTTTTGCAAATTAAACTGGTTTTCTAGGCAAGCTTGTACACTCCTCAATTAATCCCATAGGACCTTCAAGGTAAACTGTTAACGACCAAAAAGTTCAGTTAGCCTCAAAGGGGAACACTCTGACAGCTTTGACCTCCACGAAGCATCTCCGTAAACAGATGAGACAATCCCTCGGGTATGACATGTGATAAGATTTAGAATATCTAAGTGAAGCATGATAGTATCAATCTTCCCAATACCATGATTTGATAAAATGGGGGTCAATTAGAGTACTACAAAGGATTGTCAGCTATCTGTCACAAGTAGAAATCTTCACCTGCATAAATCAATAAAAAAAACAATCTCTTCAAAATGTATTTTTACCTGAAATGAAGCATCTTGAAGGGTACGGGCAGCTGCTAAACCAGCAACACCACCACCTATGACAATCACAGACGGTGAAGTGCTATGCCTCCTCTCAACATTTGATTGGCAAAGACCTTCATTCAGAAAACAACATGCAATTAGACACAAATAAACATCATGGTTTAACTCGCACGACATCAGCGACAGCGTAAGCTCATAGCATCATACACACTTATTTGAAACTAGAGTAACTTACAAAACACACTATATTGTCTTATTCAAAGCCAAGTATTTCTACGAACATCTAAGCCACCGTCACCAGAAAAAGTAGTGATGCAGCAGTAGTTTAAGCAGCTGTACAGTGTGCAAGATTATGCAAACTTGAACTATGATATGCAAGCGATAAGTGAAGTTAATGTTAACAACTTGGGCTTAAGAGTTTGATCCAGAGGTTCAGATCAACAAAGTAGTTGGTTTCATAATATCAAGTTAACATCTATACAATTTGCACTGTAAAAACAAGCCTATCATAATCCCTATTAGAGCAAGCCAGAGACTGAAAGGATCAAGTTGAGTTACAATTGAACGAGTTGCACTCAGAAAGAAAATTATGAAGAGCAGCCTCGGGAGTTGGAAGTAGAATAATCATTCGCTAAGCAAAATGTCATCATATCCTCAGCTTGTTTCCTCCTCGAAAAGAACAGCATTTCTCATACATAATATTTCCGCGTTTTCGATCCTTTGTAGACTCCTCTCAACTTAATCATAGTCACATGGTTGGTATATCATAGAATCTACAGAAAGAACACATGTTACCGAAAACCAGATTTTAGATTTCAATTGGATCTGAAGTCACTTAGGTCTATGACATATTGGCTACTCTAACATGTCGATTCTGTATGCATTAAGAAAACATAGTAATCCACCACACAAAAAAAGCAGTTCAGCTCTCTTCTATATGGTACATGCACTTAGCAGTTACTACTAGTTTTCAGAAGCTACACCTCATGAGCATCTTTGATATCAATGTTTGATATCAATGTTTAACACTATAACAAGATCAAAAGTCAAAAGGCATTACAAAAACATTTGATGTACTAAAAAACCATTGACAATATTGTCTTTCCTCTCTTCAACTAAACACTAATCTTCTTTCCTAAATTCCAACATAATTGGAGATGTCTCACCTTTCTCCAACACTAGACTAATTAAGTTGAAAGGCATTACAAAAACTTGATCTTTAAATGCACAATTTCAAAAAAATCATGTAAATCACCCATTAATCATCCTAAACATTCATCATGCTGGTATTGTCAATCAACATCTAATTTTTATTTCTAATTTTTATTACAAAAAATAGCTTGAGTTTAGATTTTGGTTGTGAAAATGAGATTTTCAAAAATATCCCACCGACAAAAAAACAACTTTTTCAGGCTAGAAAGCCGAAATCCAAAAAAAGGCTAAATAAGAACAAACCTCTGCGCAATTGACGATTACTCTGTTGTTGTTCTTTGGACTCCATGATGAGATTTACTCGACAAACAATTATTAGATTCCCGAATGCGTATAGATTTACTTGAAATCGATCTCAACAACGAGGGCTCGTCAAATCTATACAACAGGCGAGGCAATTGAGGCGAATAGTGAAGAACAAAGATCAATAGACAAGTGATGAAGTGATTCGAATTCGAAGAAGCGAAACAGCTCATGCGCCTCCGTTTCACCGAAACCCTAATCAGCCACAAAATGCTCCTCCCTCTCTCCGTCGTCCAAAGATCGACCACCACCGGCTTCAAATCCGATCAATTGATGGTTGAATCGGTTATAGATCCGAAGCGAATCGAATCGAATCGCAGAGAGAAGACGAAGAAAAGCCCTCCGATTTGGGGATTTTTTGAATCAGAGAGATTTCCAGAGAGAGAGAGAGAGAGAGAGAGAGAGAGGTAGGAGACGATTGATTGATTTTTAGCTGCTAATTGGGGCTCTGACGTGCTGGTTTTCTCTTTGCGATGGGTTTTTTAAAGAGTTTTCAGGATCCGACCCGGAAAAGGAATAGGGCTAATTTCATTTTATGACCCTGTGGGTGGGGTATTGTGCGAATGACTCCCTCGGAATTTCAAATGTTGCAGTTCACCTCAAGGTGTGACCGTGCTGGGGGCGAGCCGTGCATAGAGTAGGGCGGCTTGGGCCGTGCCCGGTTCGAAGCACCGGGAGAAATAGAACGTGTCGGGTCGTGATGGGGGCGGGTCGTGCGGGGTCGTGTCGTGCCTCTTCCATTTTGTGCGGGTCATGCAGGCCCGGGGGGTGGGATGGGCCGTGTGGTGCACGGGAGGAATGTGACATGGCCGTGCCAGGGGTTGAGCACACCTTTGAGCAGGCCATGCCATGTCAGAGGGTGGAGCGCGTTGGTGCGGGCCCTGCCAATTTGGCACGCGGGTCGGCCCGTATTGCCACCATGAAATTCACTTGTCTGTGGCTTCGTTGTTGTGCGGTAAGGGGGTGTTTTTCTGTTAGTGAGGGTAAAAAGACTTCAATACCCTTTTATAAGTACCATAAATAAATCATTTTTCCACTTCTGTTTCTCTCTTTAAACTCTACTATCTATCTCTTTCTCTCACTCTCTCTTTTCTCCCCTCCCCCCCCCCCCTCATTTTCTTCTTCTCTTTCTTCTTCTCGAAACCCAGAAGTTGTCGTCTTCTGCACTGTCGCCTTTGCTGTCGTCGTCAACTTCAACTTCGCCTTCGCCGTCGTCGTTACCGTCGCTGGGCTCATCCTTCAGCACCAGCCTTCCAGTCGCTCTTTCCCCTCCTCCTCTTGCCCCTTCTCGTCATCCTCCTTTTCTTCTCCCTTTACCACATCCCCTCATCCTCCTTTTTCTTCATCCCCTTAGATCTGTTTCTCATATTTTTTTAATTATGTTGAAGGGTAGGATGGGTATAAAAAGTGAAAATTTAACGGATTCCGCTAAAAGTAACAGAACCGCACAAAAACCAAATCACATGGGAGTGAATTGCAACATTTGAGACCTTAAGGGGGTCTTTTGCACAAACCCCCAACCACAGGGGAGGTAACATGCAATTAACCCAAAATAAGACCATACACACTCTCGCGAGTATGTTTTCTGTTTGTACTCGCTCTGTGAACCTCGCAACGTGTATTGTCAGCTCACGATTTAGTGTGTGGTCCACACGCACTGGGTGTAGAGGCGAGAGTCAAAGTCGGTTCACGTGGCTGGGTGTGATTGGATGTTTGAAAAAGGTGTATCCTTTTCTGATTGTCTGATGGAGGAAGGAATGGAAAAGGAAAGTGTGTAAACGGAAACCGTCTCTCATGATTACGTGATCAATGGAGATAATTATTTAAAAATTAATAAATTAAATATTAAATAATGATTTAAAAAATAAAAAACGCCCGAAATAAATGTTTTTAATAAGGGAAATATTTTCTGAAATTATATGTTACCTTAGACGGTTGATTATATACAACGTCTGTTATCTTCTACCCAAATACAAAATTAATAATATCATTAATCGTTAGTCAATACTCCTTAAATCATTTCATATGATTATATATGTGTGAGATCTCTAAACATTTCTTTGCATGTTTTGTCTTGCAAATAATTACATTGCATACTAGAAAAAGGTATATGGAATCACAGAAACATATAATGCATCAATTCTGTTTCGATAAATATGGATTCATTACTTTGTAAATATTCAATTTAACATTTGCGTATGGTATAGTTAATGGACTATTTTATCATGAAAAGATTGTGTGCTATCTTGAAATTCGTTGTCACACTTTTCACGTGGAGGTTAGGATAAGATTTAACAAATTCATAGAGTTAATTTTGGGATACCTTACTCTAAATATAAAATTAAGAAAATTATTAATTTTGGTACAATAAAGACAGACCAGAGTATGCCAGAAAAAGGTAGAAGAATTTCGAAATTTGAATAGAATTCGTTGGCTACAAATGAAAAGGGAAGACCTAGTGGCGTCATCGGATAGATAAATTATCCAAAATCTAGTAAAACATTCAGATTTTTGTAGAAGACCACCCGGATCCTGATGGGTCCGACCCGGATCCGGATTATTCTGACCCGGATCCGGTTGGGTCCGACCCGGATCCGGTTGGATCCGACCCGGATCCGGCTGGGTTTTTCGCTAACGTGTCATTCTCTTATTGGTTAATATATGATAAGCCGGGTCTTACCCGGATCCGGTTAGGTCCTACTCGGATCCGGTTAGGTCCTACCCGGATCCGGTTATGGGGTTGTAGAGTGAGAAATATTTTTAAAATAACCGGATCCGGCGGGTAACCCCAAAAATCCTAAAATCTATCCCGCTCATCCAAACAGGTGAGATTAAAATTTAAAATTTCATCTATCTATCACTTAATTCAGCTTTGCCAAACTATGCCAGTGTTGGGGACACTGTCTGAACGGCCTCAAGCGATATGTGGAAGAAATTAGCGATTCTATGCATTAAATGATTGATATATTATTGAAATCTTACCACATAATAATAACATCTATGCTTTGTTTAAGTTAATTAGTTCCATTTTGCTCGATGGAGAATGCCAGGCACGGACCAAGAGTCACCGGTGACCGGTTAAGTGAGAGCCGGTCACCGGAAAATGCTAAACTCTGACCTTTCTTCCCAAAAAACCTCAATGGTTAGGTTAACTAAATCATAAACCCCATCCTAAACTAGCCCAGTGTATGTGAAAAACAGTAGCCTTCTACTCGATTTTATTATGCTTGGTATCATACTTTACCTCACAATCTCTTTCAGTCTGTTTTAATATGGTTTCTCTGATTTTCACTCTTTATACTTACTTTTTTTTTGTTACAAGGTAAGAAATCCTAATCTATCATATGCTAGGGAGGAGGCTCGAACTCGAGACCTCAATTGTTACAAGGTAAGAAATCATAATCTATCCTATGCTAGGGAGGAGGTTCGAACTCGAGACCTCAATGAACTGCCTCAACGACCCTAACCACTGAGCTAAACGGCGAGTTCACTCTTTATACTTACTGAATATTAAAATGTTCGCATCAATGTTTCAAAGCTCATGTGACTTGTCGTGATTGTATCATTTAAAAAGATATCCGTATGAATCAGCTGTTGTAGGTATGCTCCAAGAATATTGCAGAAGAGGTCACACTCAGTTAAATCACTAATGTCATAAACCATGTCATAAACCTTTTGTTGATTGAATTAGTTGTAGTAGTGACCGTTAATTAGAAGAATTAATAGGCCATTGTTTCGAGTTTTTCATATACATGCTACTTAGTCCGTTATCTCTATCTTCCATGTTTGACTTTGTCGTCCGTAATCGGGTATTATTTGGATAGCATGACGATGTAGTTTTTTTGATAATTTTTTCATGGTGTTGTAGAGTAAATTTTACTCAACGACACCTTGCAAAATTTATCAAATTATTGCATCGTTTTAATAATCAAATTACCGAACTAAAGTGAGTGAATAGTGACAAAGTTTGAACTTGGAAGATAGAGAGAGAACAGAGGAAGTATCAAGTATATAACAAGCACCACTTTGTCCCTGATATTTCTTCCCAAGTTGACTTTTTAACTCGTATCTGAGTCACTTTGACTGGGTAATTTGGATACTAAAACAATGTAAATTTTCGATCATTTTTTCACCGTGTTATAGAGCAACTTTTACTCTACAACACTATGCAAATATTATAAAAAATAAGCATCATTTTGCTATCTAAATCAACGGGTCAAAGTGACCCAATGAATAGTGGTAAAAGTCAATTTCAAACGAAAGAGCGGGGACAAAATGGTATTGAATTCCAATAGATATAATACGCATCATCATTTATGTATTGAGTCAACTAAAAAGTAAACATCCAAAATTATATGTCTGTCTATCTCCTCTCGTACATCATAAATGTGCATAATTTAACTTCCTATGACCTTTTTTTAAAATTAAATTCCTCTAACTTTGAAAAGCAAAAATAAAAAAAAAAAGAAAAAAAAAAGAAAAAAAAAAAGAAAAATCATAATATTAGAACAAATACAAATCGTTGTCATGCAAAGTTCAAATGTGTAAAACTCAACTATTTCCACCTTCTACTGGTGAGCAAAAACCCGCTTAACCTGGTCAAACCGTCCGGTCCGAACCGGGTCGATCGAAAAAAGGGGAAAACCGTTATTGAATGATTGTGTATGAGTTGGTTTTACCTAGACCCGCCACAAAGCGGGTGGGTTATGTTCGTATTACTTGTATAATGGGGAGATGTAACTGAATGTATGTTACTGGGTGTTTACTAATATGTGTTAACACATTCACAAATTAAAATGTAGTTAACAGTATAGTCATTTCCTATGGGCAACAAGTAGTTATAAGATGTGGGCATGTAAGGGAAGGTCTAGACATGTAAGGGAAATATGCACCTCGATTGGTTTTAATTTGGCTATTATTTGCTATGTTGGGATGATCTTTTAAATTATAGTGATAGTTTTCAATACCGTCTGGATTTCTTTTTCTGTAACCCGTCTAAACTGAGCCTGTCCGGTCCGAGTCGAATAGTTCGATTGGGTTTGGGTTTGGCGGTTAGTCGATTGGGTTTGGGTTGTGATATGACCAACCCGGTGTCATTGGGTTGGGGCAAACATATACATTTTATCCGACCGACCCGGGCTGTGCTCAGCCCTACCCCCTTGTATGGAAATTCCCAACCCAAAATAGTTTTACCACTCTTGGTGCCCTGCTCCAAAAATTCGGTGTTATGCTCCATTATTGGCACATATGCCATGCTATATATTTTTTTTGCTTTCCATATCACATTGAACACCCAAATAAAATAAAAAGAAAGAGGACTGGTGCCTTGTAAGAATATTATTTTAATAAATTATTTGAACTGTCAATAATTGTATTTTAATATTTATAAATGGAGTTGAAAGTGGTTCAAGGTATTCTACCGGTAAATTTCAAAAAAGTACGCGACTGGTACGGGCCATATATTTGTGATCATGTGATTGAGTCATGATCTTGATCACCTAAAATCATTTGGAGGGGTTTCGCTCCGGCTCTCAATTCTCACTCGGAGCCTTTCAGCTCGAATTCACCTATAATCCTCAATTCTAAAATTCTAGTGCGTGTTTTCATCAACGCTTTGTACTTTCTTAGCAATGGGTCTCACCACTAAGTTATTGAGCCCATTTGAAAGTAAGTCAAACTAAATTTCAACTAAAATGACATGTCAATCCCCTATTGAGGTAGCCTCCTGCCTCACCGCATGTCAAATTCTCACGACTAATAACATCCATTACATTTGACAGTATATGAGGTCATAATTTTATATATGAGATTTTTATCTATTGCCACAAAATTTAGATTATACAAAAAATTAATATTTAATATGTATATATCTAAAATTATATTAAAAATATAATTATGTACACGCTCTCAAGCCATTCTCAAATACAACTTTTTTAGAATTTGTCGATTTCGCGCTCCCGCTCCCGCTCTAGGTGACTTAGGTCGTGATGCTGTAGGAAAATATTGACCCGAATATGTGTTCACAATCCGAACAGAAAATAAAGAAGATAAAATTATAACGACTTACAGATGATTTAATTTTGAATCCTTGTACAGTTTTGGAAGACAGTTTCATATAGAATACGAGGCTCCTTAATTAAAGCAGATTCGTCCCTCACACTTCGTGCTTGCGTGGAGAATTTGGGACGTCTACTTCCCAGGATAAAAGCTTCCCTGTGCGGTGTTGAAAAGAACGGTACAACACTCACACACAACGAACTAAGACTATTAGAAAGAAATTTCTGATGGAAGGTAGTGAGAGATTTTTTTTTTGTTTCTGAGATGATTGAAATGAGGAAGATGACAGTCATTTTATAGGAGAAGAAGTGGCTATTGAGAACGGTTGTGTCTGTTCAACTTGAATTGATTAGTTGCAACTGTTAGAACAGTTACAGTTGTTAACAATCCGTTTAAGTAAATAACTTATTAATATTTAGTTAGTATTTGGCCCAAAAAATTTAAAGCCCACTAACTAGCACAACGCAACACCAAACCACATCACGGCGCGTGCTCAATTCGGCTTTGGTGGTTCGACATTTGCCTAGGTTCTCTCTCCGCAATAAGATTGCTAAGCCCAAAGGGCTTGGCCAATAAGTCAAAACTTGGAGTAGATATGCTAACAAGTTTCTCCTCATCAACGATGTGGTATACTCTCTCTCAAGTTGATGATTAACGACTCATTTTGAGCGCTTAATTTCATCATTCATTACTTCATAGGTTTTGACGACTGAGTTACCGAAACGATTCTCAATGTACCTAGTTTACAACGGTGTTAGGTATCGTCAACTCTTTAAGCATGTTAGGTAAAAACAAGACTCAAAGTCGGATCAATTAATATCGTCAAAATCCTACTTTTCTAACAGATACAACTTAATGTTACTATTTAGTGTGGTATGGAAATATAAGTAGATTGGCAATTGAACTCCTCGATAAAATGGTCCAATGACTGTTTATGTTACCAGATCAATTCTATCATAGGAATTCATGAAGTGTCACCCAAGATGAAATTTGAAAGAATATGAAGATGTGGGATAATAAATAGCCGGACGATTCTTGGTAGCATCTCATGGTGGCAACGGGTCCGACCCGCGGGCCGGTTTTACACGAACCCGGCACGACCCGGTGGTGAACACGGCCCGAGCACGGACCGGTACGGAGGTGACCCGAGCACGCCCCACGTCCAGCCGTGTCGTGGCCCGTGCACCCCCGGTTCAATTTTCGGAGGTTGGCGACCCGTGCACGGACCGGCCCGTCCTGCTTCTGACCCGCACGGGTCGGACCCGGCACGTGCAGCACGGGTCGGCCCGCGTGCCTCCCCCCCCCCCTTTTTTTTCCTCTTCAAATTACCATTTACCAGCAACGGCTATAAGGCCAAAAAGTCCATTTTGATCCCTTTTTTGAAAAATAACGGCTACTTGGAGGGGTATAAGTGGAAATCTGAGTATATGTCTCACATAGTACTATTTTGCCCCTCCCAACAGCCATATAACGACTAGTTTTAGGGGTAAAAATGGAAAGATGAAAAACTACTCATCCTATAAATACCACTACACTATTATAAATTTTTTCATCTCATTCCCACAAACTTCATCTCATCTTCTACTAAGCTCTCTCAAGTGTTGGAATTTTCCTAATTGGCGGTTTTTGAAGATCACATTGTCGGCTTCATCTCATCTTCCACTTCCATTCCCACGGCTACAAGCTATTCCGATCGTACAACATCGTCGGAAAGTTTGTAAGTTTTAATTTTTAGCACTTATTTTTTTGTTGTAGTTTTAGTAAGCTTTAATTTTGTACTTAGTTGTTTGAAAAATGTCTAACAATCGTACTTTTCATGAACAATTTGAGAATCCTCTAGAGGATTTTGCTTATGAAGAAAATACTACTTTACATGGTAATCAAATTGATAGCGAAGATAATGTTATAAATGTAGAGGATTTAGATCAAAGTATGCCAACGGCTAGAACAAACGATGATATTAATAGACCTAAGAAAAAAAATAGGGGTTCGGGCACTACGGGTAAACAAACTTCTTATATATGGCATCACATGAGATTAAAACTATGATGTTTGAAGGTAAACTTTCCGAAAGAATATGTTGTAACCTTTGTGATCGCCATTATACTAAAAGTAAAGATGGAACCGGTAGTTGTAGAAGACATTTAGTTGGTAAACATAAACTTATGGACCCAAATTTGAATGTGGGTAGTAGTACACAATCACAACTAAATTTTGGCCAAAAATTTCAATATACGCATGTTAGAGCTAGACACGAAATTGTATTATGGATAGCCACTAGTGAGTTGCCTATAAACACCGCTTCTAATGTTAGATTTGAAAGAATGATTCAAAACGCTTTTATTCCATCTTTTACAATGGTTAGTCGTAACACTACTAGAGCCGACATTATAAAAAATTTAAATGCTACAAAAGCAAAATTTTAGAACTTTTTAGAACTAATAATTACTCTATTTCATGCACATCCGATTTGTGGACTAGCAGAACTAATCGTGGTTTTATGTGTGTTACCGCGCACTTTGTGGATGATGATTGGATTCTTCAAAAACGAATTATTGCATTTCGACAAATAGAGTATCCACATAACGCAAAAAATATTAGTGATAGCGTATATGATATTTCTATTGAATATGGAATTTCAAACCGCATTATGGGTATTACTTTTGACAACGCATCGGCAAACAATGCATGTATACCTCTTTTGAGAGATAATTTAATTCCATATAACGGCAAACGACTTCACCACATGAAATAGTTTTGTCATATTATTAATTAACTTGATTGTGAAGGATGGTTTGAAAACTCTAGGCTCAAGTATTGAAAATATTCGTAACGCACTTTTATATATTTATAGTAGTAGCCAAAGACTAAAGAAATTTGAAGCAGCATGTGAAATTGCTAACAAAAAAATTAGGAAATTTAGTGTGGATTGTCCAAGTAGGTGGAATGGTACTTATTTGATGATTAGGGGTTGTGAAGGGTACGGAAACGTGATAACGCGGTTTATTAGAGATGATGCTCGCGACGTTGAACTTACTATGAGTGATTGGAAAAGTGCAAGAGAGTTGATGAAAATTTTACGGCCTTTTTACGATGCTACTAACCAAATGTCGGGCGTTTATTATACTACAACTAATTGGGCACTAATTCAATTGATGAAAATGAGTAGTATTATAGATGCTTGTAGGCTTCACGAGCAATTAAAAGAGGCCGTAATTAATATGCATGCTAAATATATGAAATATTTCAAGAAAATTCCAATGATTTTTTGTTTAACCGCCGTTCTTGATCCACGCCAAAAACTTCAAGCGGTAGAAAAAGCGCTTAATCAAATAGCGCATAACATGTGTGAGGATTATCCAAAGCCAACAATTGATGAGGTTTCTAGTGAATTAAAAAGGAAATTTGACAAATATGTTTCAATACATGGAGAACTACAACCTCAAAATGTGCCTCCATCTACTTCTCAAAGTAATTTTCTTGATCCAATATTTGATTTTGCCACATTTACGGATTGTTCTAGTTCTTATGATCCTTGTGTATCCGAATTGGAAAGATATATAGACACTAAGCATACTTATGATATTCCAAATATTAACGAATTAGATGTATTAAAATGGTGGAAAAAAAATGCCGAAAGCTACCCGGTATTATCAATACTAGCACGTGATGTACTAACCCCTCTTGTTTCAAGTAGCCCGTCCGAGTCGGCTTTTAGTGCAGGTGAAAGAATGTTATCAAAGAAGCGTTCAAGATTGACGCCGGAGATGTTGGAGGTGCTCATTCTCACCAAGGATTGGGACGATGCGAAGATGAGAACACAAGATATCCGAAAGGAGGACGAACTCACTAATGCAATATTCCAAGCCGATGCCGAGGGAAAGACAATAGACGAAGTAGATGGTATTATTTACGAAGACATCGACGACGACGAATGAAGTTAGTTAGAGAAAATAAACAATATACATTTTTCTTAGTTTTTTCTACATGTATAGTTTAGAAAAAAAATGCAAATGATAGATAGTTAGGTAGGTGCCAACCTAGTTGGGATGTACCATAACTATAGTGATGCATTATTTCTAACATTTGTAAGCCTAAAATTCAAAAGTTAAGGTATTACCGTATAAATAAATTGTTACTTATTTTTTAATATTTAGTTTTTTTTTGTTATTTTTAAAAGTTTATTTTTTTTGAATTTGAAATAATTATTAACAGTTATAAAAAAAAATTAGAACCCGTCGACTCGGCCCGCTGCGCGGGTCAACGCTTGCAAGCGACCCGGGCACGACACGGGTCAATAACCCTCCCCCCTCGAGCCCGGCCCGGCCCGCTCCTTTACTCGACAACCCGTGCACGGACCACGGGGCCTAGGCACGGACGGGTTTAGGCCCGGCCCGTTGCCACCATGAGTAGCATCACACGACTCAACAAGCATGTGATAGATTGGACAAATGTCCAATGAAGATGTCGTGTCTCTCAACCGCTCACAAAAGTGAAGCTCTGTCTTTTGATTTTAAATTGTTTTTACAAGTGTTGCATTTTTTTACTTCAGAAAACGAAGTTTGCTTTCAAGAAAAGAAAAAAAGAAAACGAAGTTACTTGAGCAAGCACGCTTCTGATGTCTAGTGATATTCAGGAATCACACGGGCATGTTAAAACATATGGACAATCATATTTACTAATGAATATCTCATGCTATAAAAATAAAATACTTTTATCTTTCCGTGTCAAAGAGATTTATATCCAAAAGGCTTGTTTATTCTTCTTCTTTTTCATTTCCTTATCTTGGCTCACTCTAAACTTAGATTAAGAATACTTCTTTAAAAAAAAAAAAAAAAAACTTAGATTAAGAATATATTTTTGCACAACAAGTGTTGAGTAGTAAGTCACTTAATTCTAAAAACGTTTATTTTAAGATATCTTAGTGGTATTTTACCTAATGTTCTTACTCTTTAACTTATTTTAAGCACTTATTTAAATTAGTCCCCAAAACAAAAGTGGCCAAATTGGACCACAAATTGGACCACACTCGAGAACTAACCAACCAACAAAAAAGATTGGCCATGTCTTTGTCATCAACCAATTTACAACAATTTATTTCATACTTTGTCACACTCAAAATAATTAATTTGGAGACTGAATGGGCGTGTGCCTATAACATTTCCAATACTTCTATAACATTTCCAATACTTCTTTGTCATAGCTTTCGACATATAATCTATATGCAGTATATATTTATTAACGGTGCAATACCTGCATTATAAGAGTTGACATATAAACTCCACGTAATACTGATTTCACCGGCATTGCACACCAAAAAGATACAACACTTATCATATTGTTGGTGGGTGCGAATAAAAAATAAAAATATTGGTGGAAATTTATTAAAATCAATATTGTGTGGGAATAATTTGCCAATTCTCACTGTGCACGCACGACACCATCAGCGAGTTTTACTAGATTGGAGTTATTTGTTTTTTTTTTCTTTTCTTTTTTTGCCAAAGGGGTCATATGTTAAAAGTTCTAAATTTTATTTATAATCTGATGGAAATTGCACAATATTTGTTTTGGTTATTGTAAGCCTATCGTAAGTGTATCTAAAAAAAAATGCCCTCTGTAAGTGCTACAATAGGTCTAGCTAAACTAATGAATTTCTAGACAACTTAGATAATTAGTGGTAAACGATCAACGATTTTAAAAATAGTTTATGAAGCTATTACAGCGTTTTTCTTACCCGTAGAACAAGAACTTCGTTAAAGATTTTAAAAGTACGAACTGTCCGAGTTAGCCAAAAACTACAAACCCAAACAACAAGCACGGTCTGAGGCAGAGAAATTTCGAAAAACAAACGAGCAAAACCCCATATGCATCAAGCAACAAACACAAGAGCGGCGTCAAATAACAAAGTACACATTTAACCTGAGCATGCGCATCTACAACTAGTTCTGGGGACTTCAGAAATAACACCAAACTCCGACTCCATTGCTGCTTTTCTGAAACTATTATAGTGTATGTTTAGAAATTTTCAAGGTCACTTGGATTATTCTAGTTCAGTAGTTGTGTTAGTTTCTCTCCCGCCTCATACTCTGCTTTATCATAAAATATCAAGATGGACATTGATGTTGAACATCCCATGTGAGTGTTGCTACGACAAGATTATTGATTCGTGTAGGAGCTGCTTACGAGTTGCTGATATGATGCTCTACGTACCAACATCACAAATTTACATGAAACTCCATATAAATATTTCCTATGTTTTAGCAGGATTTTTTCATTTAATTAATTGTTTCACCCGTATTCATGTCACTTTGATCTATTGATTTGGATAGCAAAATGATACAATTTTTATGGATAGCACAACGATGCAAAAATAGTTCCAAATTTTTTTGGCAACATTTTCATGGTGTTGTAGAGTAACTAATTCAGTCACTAAATTTAAATGACTCGGTGAATAGTGAAAAATATCAACTAAGAAGATCATGCTGAAACAGATGTAATATATACATAATCATATGAAACACCACGTTCCACGTTACTAAAACGTCTCTTTTCTGGTGTGGTGCATGTCCGGTGGGTTATTTGTGTTTTCAATAATTGATTTGAAATGAAATGAAGTGAAATAAGAGAACCAACTTATATTGATATTCTTTTGTAGTATTGAAGATATTTTCTTATGTCCTAGGCATTGCACTCACAAGGGTCAATTCTTACAAAAGAAAACACATGACACATGCCCTAAGAGAAATTGACAACAATGAAATTAATAAACACATTATACCTGCTTTTTTTTTGGTGAGATATTTTTCCACTTTCAATTGTAACCTCAAATTGTGTTTCCTTGACAAAAGAGATAATAACAACAACAAAAAAGGTAAAAGACACTTCACTCCCTCATGTTGGACATGATAACATTTTCACTCCTTCATTTTTACTCTTACGGTATGCCACTTGAGTGTGTCATTCAATATTTGAAGAGGAAAAATTTATCCCAAATAAATTTGACACAGATAGGACAATAGGGACATAGATATTGTGAAATTTGACACAGTAAAACAAGATAAAATGTCATTTCTCGAACTAGAAGGGGTATGTCTTTCTATCAAACTTGAGGGAGTGAAGGTGTCCTTTTCCCCCACAAAAGCTGTAAGTGAATTGCTCTCAATACAATACCACTATTCACTGGGTCACTTTGACCCGATGATTTGGATAGCAAAACGATGTGATTTTTTGATAATTTTTTCATGGCATTGTAGAGTAAAGGTCGCTCTATAACACGGTGAAAAAAATATCAAAAAATCACATCGTTTTGCTATCCAAATTTCCCGGTCAAAATGGCTCAGATACGAGTCAAAAAGTCATGATGGGAAGAAAGAGCTGGGACGGAGTGGTAGCATTTAGCAAAGCTATTGTTTCAGGAAAAAAAAGGAGAGAACAAAGAAGAAGAAGAAGAAGAAGAAGAAGAAGAAGAAGAAGAAGATGATGATAAGGACTCACTAATATCTTCATAACAATACCAATATTGAGCAAATGCTACAACGTTATAAAAATATTAGCAAATATCTTATCGCTTATAGATGGTGAAATTACATGTATTAAATGAAAATAGGCATCTTCAAAAGTTTGTTGCATGTGATAATCAGGAAAGTGTGACTGGAATCAAGTGCAAACAGGCCGTCTCCAATTTTCTCCGAGGCCCAAGGCGATTATAACATCCACAACCCTTTTCTGTAAAAGAAAATATGTTGAATCATTTAATCGTAAGTACATATTCTTTTAAGTTGAAGAACTTGATATTTTTCAACTAAAGTACACATTTCAATATAAACCAATAGATTGCATGTGGAGATAGATAAACATCATAACTGCAATCTTTTCAGAAACTACGACTGAAAAAAATATTTTGAACTTGAGTACCAATTTTCGTATGAGAACGTGTTAAATATATAATATGCGCGTAAATTATATAACCTCCATTAGTATAAAACATAGGGCCTCTTCTCATTGCTGGGGCCCTAGACAAGTCCTTAGTTGGTCGAATGGAATAGACGGCCTTGCGCAAACTCATAACACGATGGGGTAAACATCCGAACTTTGAACAAAATGTCAAATTCATGACACTTGCTGAGTCTTTTTTATGTGACTGAAATGTTATGGAATACAATCCATTTGAAACTGTTGATTGGATAGATTGTTTTAGTAAATGAGGCAAGTCTAACGTCTAGTCAAAATTACAGCTATATGGAAATTGTCAAGTTATGTTTGTCGATTCAATGAATTGATGTAGATCATGGAACTTTCTAACTTGCCAAAAAAATTTAGAAGATCCCCCGCAATTTAGAATTGATATATCTAGATCAGGAATTAGAAGTAAACATATTTTCTTTTCCGAGAAGAACTAAACATATTTTAAAGCTGGATTTAACATGGGAGAAAACGTCCATTTTCTAGTGCTTTAACAGCAAATTTGATTCACCTAAAATAAGATGTGAAATCTCCCAAAAAAAGACGTGAAAACAATAATTGATATGCGGATCCAATTATGTACAAGGAACCAATAATAACGTGCCATCAATTTCATGGAGCATAATCTTTCACCACCAAAAGGATTTTCATAAAACAATTTCACTACGGGCGATGCGCCAATAATAGCACGCCATCACTTTGGAACATAATCTTTCACCACCAAAAGGATTTTCATGAAACATTTTCACTACGGGCGATGAGCCAATAGTAACACGCCGTCACTTTGTTGGAATAAATAATCTTTCACTTCAGAAAGTAGGAGTACTTATTTCAAAAATAAATATCAGCAGTTTTTACAAGTTAATTTTGTGAGATAGATTCCCGAATTAAAAAATTGTTTGCGTATAATTCTATATATACTTCACTCTCTAATTAGTCCCACTGATGTGAGACGTGATGGGTGTTGGCTTGTCATTCTATAATAATACTAATCAAATTACTCGCTACCCCATTGTCATGTGATTATGAATTTAGGGTTCACACACTTGTACGGTAACACACGCATATGCATAATACAAAAATCTTGTGAAATAATCATGTGATATTGTCGGTTGGATAGACTCTGATAGAATATTCAATATATTCTTTTCTCTTGAAACATGTCAAGAAAATTAATATAAATATACATACATATTACGAGAATGTCGTTTGTAATTTATTAACTAAATTTTCTCAAAAAAAAACTAATTTAAAGTGTCGTTGTCGCTGATTAAATCTTAAATATTTACGCAAGTGTCGTGTTTACCGTGGTACTCTTTTTCTCTAGTACTAACTATGTCTATCTCTTGTGATTTTTCTTTTGGGTAATCATCTCTTCATCTCTTGTGATTCAACTTCATTGATTTGTGTGTTTAACTTTGTTCATACAAAGAGGATATTTGTCAAATTTTGATATACAGATCACATGATTTTTCATACAAAGTGTTTGAAAAGTAGTAGTAGTTGTAATGGGGCATGTGATACACATGAACCATTGAGATGAACAATGGTAAAGGTAGCTATGTGAAAAGTACCTTATTTCTACCAAACTGTAAGGCCTTGGGTATCTTCACTTTACTAGTACCAACCACACACTTGGTGTCATGTGTTTCCTTATAGCACATCCAAGGAACATTAACCATGACCGAAGTCACTATCTGTCCAACCACCTTTTCAATTCAAAATAAATAAATACTAGTATAAAGTATCTCAAAAAATCAAAATTAAAATCCCCCATTTTTCGCTAACCCCCTCTAGTTTGGCCAAAGGGCACTTTCACTCCTTTTTAGTTTGGAAAAAGACACCTTCACCCATTCATTCAGTGTGCCTAATTCAAGTAACTTGCACTTTATAGTTGTGAAGCTGTTAATTTAGAGGCTGGATATATATATATATATATATATATATATATATATATATATATAAATAGTTTTGAAGACAAATTTATCCCGTTTATCATGCAACAAGTCTATTATACTCGTGGATGACTCCTACATTTTGCATAATACGTGGGCAAAAATGTTCAAAAAATTATTTTTATGACAAGTCTCAAGTCCATACTAACGATGCCGCAATACGGGTTTATATCAATATGTATGCCTTAAATGCCTCTCCATTTTTGGTTGTTTTTTTTTTAGTATTGTGCTCCGAAAAACATAAGACAAATATCTAGAAACTGTAAATATCTCTACAATATTTTGTTGAGTATCTTGTTTTCTTTAAATGAGTATCATAAATTACTAATGTAATGAGAATATATAGTGGAAAATCTATAAATTGTGCCCCCTCTTAAACATACCTATGACGAGAATGCAAAAAAATTCAAGGACAATGTTATCTCATAAAGAACGAATAACCAGCAATAGAGCAACCAAAATTTGACTAAAAACGATTAGGAAAACCGTAACATATCTATGTATTGATCACTCGATTTTCTTCATGAGAATGTGACATTTACAACTTTACGATATTTATTAGTATATATATATATATACAGCAATATTACAATTTCTCTACAGGAAAACCAATAACTGGTTTCGTTTCCGACGCCAACGATCGCAGCTCGTTGATCTCGTCAGCGGTAAGCGTCCATCCGAGTGCACCACCGAACTCTTCAGCCTGTGCCGCGTTTCTGGCACCCGGTATCGGGATAACATTCTCCTGGGCTATTAACCAATTCAGGACAACCTGCAGAACCGATGAGAAAACTTTTTACCCAATCAAGAAATGAGCCAGAACACGTCGAACATATAATAGGACTGTTTGGATGAGCAAATTTGGGCAAGCGATTTTGATACAAAGCTCATTTAATCTATAGTGTTTGAATATGATAAGAGATTATCAGTAATTTTTTTGCTAAGTTTGTAAAACAAATCACTATCCGGAATTCCTCCCAAAACAGTCTGCAAATCCCCCCAAATAATCCGGAATTCGCCAAAAAAAATCACGAATTACCCCGTTGGAGATTTTTGACCAGAAACTTATATTCTTGACTTTTCTCTACCTTCTTTTTAAGCCTATCGAAACACGACCAATGAATTTTGAGGATATTGCAAAATATTCAGCTGTGGAGACACAACCGTGCTTTAGTCAGATATTTTGCAGTATCTTTTAGAATTTTTGATATATAACCCCCATGTTGTATATGTGCAATATATGTTTTCTGACAATGCAATACATGCATACTTTTCGATATCTTTAACATCTTATTTTATTTTAGAAATTCGAACCCGGAACGTCATGGAGGGGCTTCAAACGCTCTACCACTAAGCTTAGCACCCATTTGCTATCTTTAAGAATTTTTTATATATAACCCCAATGCAGTATATGTTTACTAACAGTGCGATACATACATATTTTGTAATATCCTTAAATTTTTTTGATATATAACTTGTACAACCCCCATATAGTAGTATATGTTCACTGAGAGTGAGATGCATGATATTCCCCACACAATATTGATTACTGTCATTGCGCACCAACAATGTCGGACTGTCTACTTTTAAGCGCGATGTCAGTACAATCTTGCGTGAAGATTATCTGTCAATTCTTCTCATAGTGCATGCACAGCACAGTCAGTGAACATATGCAACATGTCAAACTTTCATCTTTAACATTACAATTTGGGACAGACTCGACAAATGCATTCAGGAAAAAAACCATTCTCCCTACACACTCTTTTATCAACCCTGGGACTCTCTAGTTCCATTTCTTATCTCGTCTCTGCAGACCATTTGGCTAACACAACATATAGTAAAAATATAGGTAGGTAAGGAACCTGTGTGTTAGTTTTCCCATAGTTCTGCCCTATCTCCTTGATTCTTTTTATCAGAGGCTGGAGCTGCAAATCACAAAAGAAAGCAGAACAAGGTTATGTTCATTTTCCACGAATAAGACACGAGAAAATGTTTATTGAAAAAATTACTAATAATTTTCTGCAACAACTGAACGCACGTGCAGGAGAGTAAAACCGTTTTATTTTCCTCTTCCTTCACTTTCACCTCGTTTTCTTGACAAACGAATGCAGCCCAAGTAAAAAAATTAATCCTTGGATAAGGAAAATGAAGCGGGTTTGAAAAGGCAAGAGACCCTAAGCTAGAAAATTACACTCTTGTAGGTATAAAGAATCAGATAAATATTCATATAATTGAAGTATCGTAGTAATATAAAAAAATACAATTAACTCGTATTCTTTCTTGTTAGACCATTTTTCGTGCAGGTATATGGGTTCACATGTTTTCGAGGAGACAATATATATACCTTCCTCAGAAAATCAGGGGTGTAAATGTTCCTGCGAGGACCAGTAGGAGGATTTTCTGGTGTGTACTTCCCGGTCAAAATACCTGCACGAGTCAAAATAGGCAGGCGTCACACTCGTTCCAATATTCAGAAGAAAATTATAGTATCTTCGAGCAACAAGAGCTATTACACAATTTCAACCAAAATAACGATATATCCGGGGAGAGAGAGAGAGAGAGATTCAAAGATACTGCGTTTTGATATTAATATGTTCAATCATAGGAAAATTTTGATAACTACTCTATCCGACAAGTGCTTTGCCCAATACTAGGGGCTAGCTCCTCTCATTATTCCTAGCCGATACCATCTTCCTACTCAATAGTGAAATGATATGGCATGTTTCGCTGCCTCTGCATAGGTTTCACTTGCTATCGCTCCAATTCATGTAGTGGCTTTTACATGGACCGCAAACGCACTTTCTTGAAGGAGTGCCAAAAAGATCAATGGTGCAACTCAACATGAAGGTTGAGTTGACTCGTAAATGAAACTAAAACCTAGGCTAGTGTATTTTCTGTTTGACCTACGGTGAAGAGAAGTTAATTTTAAGGAATAAAAGGAAAGTTTAAGGTATAAAAGGAAATTTGAAGGAGTGCCAAAAGATCAACAAGTGTGTGTGTGTGTGTATCATGATTTGACTTCTAAGATGGATCCACACAACCACCACCACCACAACAACAACAACAAGGCATTTTCCCCCGTTTAACAAGATCGGCTATGGATTAAGTTTCTTTAGTTGTGTCTGTACAGCCTCAGACTCATGGAATCATAGAATTAGTAGTGTTTGGATGCAGTAGATGATTGGTAAGTTTTTGTTGAATTGACATTTTATTTTTACAATGCGGAATTTCCCCCAAAAAATTATCCGGAAATCACCAAAAAAAAAATCTGGAATTCCCAAAAAAAATCAGAACCGGAATTCCCGCTCCGGAATTTTAGCCAAAGTTCCTTTTTTTTTCCAGAATTCTGGATTTTTTGATTTGGAGAGGTTTGACAGAAAATCTCGGATTTTTGACCTCCCTCTACCTCCCGACTTAATCTCATCCAAACAGGCCATTTTCTCTACCAAGGTTCGTTTCGGTCTCCCTCTCCCTCGTCTACCACCATTCATCTTAACCATATAAATTCTACTAGCCGATGTTGCTGTGCATCCTACAGCCTACGATACACATGACCAAACCACCTCAAAAACGACTCTCTCATTTTGTCTTATATAGGTGCAGCGTCTAGATTCTTTCTAACCATGTCATTGCATATCTTGTCTTTCCTAGTTACACCACTCATCCACCTTAGCGTTCTAAATGTTGCAACACTAATTTTTTCGGTATATAGTTTTCTTAATCGCCCAACACTTACCCTTCAACTTAGCCGGGATTCTACAGTGGCAAGTTTTCAGGTAAAATGTGTTTGCTTCTTAGTTTAAACTTATTTTCCAGAATAACGTAGATGATTGCCTACCAAACTGAACTGTGTGCCACAACAACGATCTTAACATTGCATAATGTAGATTTTGTAATGCCAAAGTAGCAAGTACTTATTGTCTCTTAAGTGCAACTAAAGCTTAAATGCCTACTGAGGTTTATGTTATTTCCACGTCTACTTCACCCTCTATACTTCATTTGTTTCCGTATTTCCAGGACTTTCAAGTTTATGTATTTCCAGTAACTATGCCATTTTATACCATTGTCACAAAATTTAAAAAGTGCGAATTTCAAATTAATATATTACAAAGTAAAATAGTATTCCCCAACATTTCTATTGTGCTAATATATCAAATAAGGAAAGACTACATACATAAAGCAATCATATAAGTCTTTCTTCAACTAACCTTGAGCAATAGGCGAATAGGCGATCAAGGAGATCCCTAGCTCATCGCATGTAGCCTTCACACCATTCTCTTCCGGAAGCCTGTATATTAGACTGTAATTCACTTGGTTTGCGGCCATTGGTATACCTCTTTTCTTAAGCCGTTGGTATGCATCACGAAGACGTTTTTCTGAAATAAGAAACAACCCTTGTCCATTTATCAAAAGATATTTACTCTGGGGTAAAAACTATACATGGTAGCCGCAAGTTACCAAACACCTTTAATAGCTAGTTTCCCTTTGAAACAGACGAGATGTCAAAATTATACCCCAAAAATAATATTTTAACAAGTGAACAAGAAACCCCTTAACGTGATTCTCGAATTTACTCTCTACATATATTTGTGCGGGTGACTGACAAGTGACAACGTAGTCTAATAAGTCACTGATAAAGTTCATGGGGTTCCACCTAAAAAACAATTAGAAATGAGAGGAGTAGCTCAGGACACTTCTTTTATCTTCTTAACTGTCTGATGTGGGACATCTCAACACTCCCCCTCACGTGTGGTATACAAGTGGATGTTTTGTCGGCGGGTGCCGGTGAGCACGTGGGTTAGAGCCGCTAAATTATCCAAAACCATTAAAGGGCCCGGTGGTTACGGTTAACCGGCCCGGTGGTTATGGTTAACCGGCCCGCTAAAGTATCCAAAACCATTAACCGGCCCGGCCCTTGGAACCGTAACCGCATTAACCGGGCTGGTTTGGTTAACCGCGAACCTTGTATTTTTTTATATATTTTGATATAATATATATTTATATATGTATATATTCTAAATAGCAGATTTATTATATATTTTTAAAATTTACCCGTTAATATTAGAAGGCTTTGCGGTTCGTTAACTGTTGTCAACAGTTGCGGCCTGGTTACGGTTCGGTTACGGACCAATTTAGGTTACGGTTAATTTGACGGGCCGGTTAGGCAGTCTTATATATCTATAACCAGCCCGGACCACTACTAACTCAGTCCCGGCCAGGACACTAATTAATTCTTTTTCTTGTTCTTGACTGTCTGATGTGGGACATCTCAACAGTTATATTACCGGGGGAAGATGCACAATAGGAGTAACCTAGATAAAGAATTCGGCGGAGTTTACCACTATAATTAGAAACCCCAACAGCCTTCACAAGTCCCTGCTCCACAGCATCACCAAGACCATCAATATACCCTGCAACATATCACTTTCCAGTAAGATAATTTTCTTCTCAATATAACGACTTGTACCAAACATATTGATTCATAGCTGAACAGAACAACGATTTGCGGCTGAACAACCTTCGTTTCCCCATATTCCAGGCCTACAAATTTCACCAAAAAAACACACCAATTATAATTTTTTTCGCCGGAAGAAAGCCGTGAATGAATCAGGGTTTTTACTTTTTACAGACGTTAGGGCACGTACCAGTGGAGTTGATAGAGTTCCACTGAAGAAAGCTCAAGTCTTGAGAGTGAATCCTTGAGGGCTTTAAGGACACTTTCACGGCCGAGTCTCCATGGGAGAGCTGCAAATTTTGTGGCAACTGCAACCTCCACTTCAGGATCAATTCCTTTTCTTTCCTTAATAAATCTACGAATAGGGACAGATTTAAGCCTACAAGAACTGCTCATCTTTCTGGTTGGGAAGAAAAGTAAAATCCACTAAAGATTTACCTTCCAAGTAGAGTCTCGGAATTAATTGCACCAAACGATAGCTGAATCAAGAATCAAAATATCAAAAAGAGGAAAGCATGCTAAGTAAACAGCACATGTGAGACTTGTTTCTAATTCTTACTGGTGAACCATAAACTTCGGCGGTATCAAAGAAGGTAATTCCACGGTCTATGCTGGTATCAAATGCGGCCTTACAATCCTTCAGTTTCCTATCTATCATCACCAAATGAAAGCAGAAAAGTAAGAAAAAATCACATCTTTCAATCAACCAGAACTAAATAAATATTGGCATGAAAAAAAAATGTATGAAATCGTGAAGCTAAAGTACCATGAAGAACAAACCCTACAATATTTTGGAAACAAAACATCTGAGAATAATTGGTTTCAGGGGAAGAGCGAAGGAGATGATAGAAAAAACTAAGAAATGGCAAGTTTTCCCATCAAAGGAAAGAGTGGAAGTTCGTTATCATAACCCTCATCCAAATAAGATTAAGTTACAAAATTCTATGTTGTGATCTTTTGTTCAGCCCTTGTGCTACATGTTCAGTAGGATGTGTAATCCATCTATTGTGAATCCTGTGTGACTTTTTCACCTTTTTTAAGAGGGCGATTTCATTTGTAAAAGGATACAAGAACTAGCTAATCTTTTCATATTCTCGTAGTGTTATCTTAAACTGCGATGTTATGAAAGGATTGGCAAGTTCACATATCGATTTACAGGTGACATCGTCACCTTGAAATACGTGAAAAAGTCAAACATGGCTATCTCTTCAGGGAGTAGGGAATATAATAAATGGTGAAAGGGGCACCTCAACTTAGATGAATAAGCTCCTTAAAGGAAAACCTTTGAAGGCGTAATACCGGTTCTTCCCTACTTTGCTGGAGCAAATCCTTCAAAGAGAAGGAGATGGGCTCAGTATCATTAGTGGTACCGGGATAACTGAACTTCATTGCAATGTACCGATTTTCCTAAAACATTTATCAACTCAACTCAACTCAACGAGTGTTTTCACAGGGGTTGGCTACTTGATCGAATGCCACCAATTTCGTTTTCAAAGCCTGTTTAGGTTGAGTTTGAATAAAACATGTCATATTGGCTCTACCCAACTTTGTGTTGGTCTCTTTATCCCCTCATCTACCAAACATGGATATGAACCATATTCATTTCTCGTAGTACGTGCATCGAAGGGTCTTCGTTACACATGACCGAACCATCTCAAACTCGTTCATTTGTCTTCTGCGGGTATTGTTGGAGTTATTCCATATCGGCAGGGGCGGATGCGTTAACTGTTAAGGTGCACGGGGTCAGTACTCAGTAGAAACACACCCCCCCCCCCCCCCCCCCCCCCCCTCCACACACACACACACACCATTCTTGAAACTACTAGAGTACCCTTTGTTTTTAACAAACATTAATTTGTGCCCCTTCCAGAAATAGAAAAGTGCCCCTTTACTCAAATTGAGGAGACACAAGACCACCTAACTCAGATTCATCAATCCTATAACCACATAAAATATCCATAGTCCCAAGACACATTCTTGGCCAAAAAAGAACCCACAAGCTAAAAACACAAAGCAAAATCATCAATTTTTGAAGAACAAAAAAAAAAACATTCATTTCAATTTCCCTATTCAAATTCATCAATCCTATAATCACATAAAATCTCCATACTCCCAAGACACATTCTTGGCCAAAAAAGAAAGAACCCACAAGATAAAAACACAAAGCAAAATCATCAATTTTCAAGAACTAAAAAAAAAACATTCATTTCAATTCAAGAACTGGTAAAGAAGCCATCTTTTTGACCCAATTGGGCAAATGGGTGTTTTCAACTCAGTTTCTTACCGTCCCAGCCGTCGTTGTTCCAGTAACCGGTGTCACCCCAAGCCCAAGCTCCGATGCCCAGCTTCGTCACCTTCAACTCCGACCCACCCAACTTCACCTTCGTCGCCTCTTCTTTGGTGGTGTCTACTGATGATACGGACACGGCGGAGATGGCTCTGAACCGGTGAACCCTCGTGGTGGGAGCGAACCCAGAAGCAGAGAACAACGAATTGCTCAAATGGAGAGCCATGAGAAGGACTAATTGGGTGTCTGTGATTGCAGAGAGTCTTGTGAAAAGACTCAATTTTTGTTGCTCTGAGTCCATGACTCGTCGGTTGTTTTTGTGGAAGAAATTGGGAAAAAAACCATCTTTCACTTTCTTGGTGCAAACTAACCATTGACTATTTTGTCTTTAACTTTGACATCTATTTAGAGAATTAAATAAAAATTGACAACCTAATTAAAGTAATTAATATGAAAACATAAAAAATATTAAAATTCAAAAACTTTACCTTCTCTCTCTCCTCCTCTCTCTCTTACTCGGATCAAACCCCCAAAAAAAGAAAACCCACCCACAACCCACCCACACGTCCGTCCGTTGGTTTTCTTCTTCTCAGCCTCTTCCTTCCCACTTCCACCCGCGACTGTCAGTGACTCCTCCTCCTCCATCTTCGTCCATCTTCTCCGGCAACTCTCTTCACTCTCTCGCTCGTGACTCTCTCGCACTCTCATGGCCTCCCAAAACTCTCCTACCCAAGATATTGCCCAAGTGCTTGGAGATCTCAACTCCGGCGGCCAAGGGGTGTCTTCCCCGTCCTCTTCTCCGGCGCCGACGACTGTAGAGGCCGCGGCTCTTCCGGCACCGCCTCCTCCCTCTGCACCGGCCAATGTGGCCCAAGAGGTGAGTTTCTTTCACCTCTTCAAGTTTTATTCATCAAACTCATGTTCTAGGGTTAGATAAAATTGATATTGTGTTGCTTTTTTGGTGCAAAATTGGTTCATGAAATCAAACTGTTCTGTAAATTTCACGACTAAGTTCATGTAAAAATCATGTTGATGAACCACTGGGCGTACAAGAACATCAATTTTGACTGATTAATCACATAGGGCGTATACAATTTGATAAATTTTGACTGGAAATCATGAAGGGCGCCTTGGGGCGCATACTTTTGTGTGTTGGGGCATACAGAAGATGTTGTATGCGCCCTAGATGTGAAACAAGGAAAATATTTGACCCAGTTGCCCAGGGGCGCATACAGGGGCGTCTGGCATCCGACCAGGCGCCCCTGTATGCGCCCCTGGGCTTCTGGGTCAAAATTTTGACCCCAGAAGCCCTGGGGCGCATACAAGGGCGCCTGGTCGGATGCCAGACGCCCTTGTATGCGCCCCTTGGCTTCGGGGTCAAATTTTTTCCTTGTTTCACAGCCTAGGGCGCATACCTCAATTGTTGGGGGCATCCAGAACATGCTGTATGCGCCCTACTGGGATATTGAGAATATTTTTTGACTGAGTAAGCCAAGGGGGCTTACAGGACGCCCCTGTATGCCCCCTTGGCTTACTCAGTGTTTTTTTTTCCAAGTTTTCAGCATGTATGCGCCCGTGCTGGGAACTTGAGAAAATTGTCATTAATTGTGATTAGTTTTTTGAGTATGTGCCCGTAAATGATAAGTTCATAAAGTTATGACTAATTTTCTTAATAGTTATTGATAATTGACTACTTATTGGTTTATTTGACAGGATTTGATCTCCTTGGACCAACTTGGTCGTTTACCTGCTGCCGCTAATCGAGCCGAATTAAGGAGGTATAAGTTGACGTTTCGTTCGCGGAAGAGGTCATGGATAGTGTTTACAAGGCTGACCAGACGGGAAGACGTTAGGACTTTAGTGCGACAGCGGCTCCCTAACTTGGCATGGCTTTTGACCTATCGATTTGACCAAGTGTTCTCGAAGACGCTCCTCGACTTACTTATCCAGCGTCGGATTAACACTAACCCTCATGACCGTGAAATATGGTTCAACTTTGGGACCTTCCCGCTGCGATTCTCACTACAAGAGTTTGTTCTCTGCAGTGGACTTAACGTCTTTAAGTCTCATAACGATGAGCAGCTGGACGAGAGGATGGCAGATTATGCCCTTATTCAGACCGTGTTTGGCCCCACTTTCACGAGTGTGTACGGGAAAGTGAATGGAACTACACTGGAAAATTATCTGGAAGGCATCGATAGCGAACACCCGTACTCCGAAGATCCTGATAAGCAAATGGACTCGGCTACGTTGGAAAGATTTGTGAAGTTATTAGTGGCTGCAATAATCGGTAGGTTATGGCACAACACCGGCGGCCATGATGTGTTGCCCGCCGCAGTGATACAGAAGTGCAATGACTTCGAGTTCTGTAACGCCTACGATTGGGGTATGGAATGCTTTGAAAAATTACTCGAAGGGATGAAACATTGCGACTTTACCAAACCAACTTACTTGCTCACTGCCTTCCCTTTCGTTGCTGCGGTAATTGTGTTAGTTATGCATTTTTTATTGTTAGTTAAATCTAAAATGTTATATGCTTACTGCGATTCGTCTCTCCGCGCAAGCTTGGGCCTACGAAGCAATCCCACAGATGGTACCCCTCTTGGCTAGCAGGGACGAAGGGGTACTTCCCAGAGTGGCGGCGTACTATCCTCTACAGGTCAGGGCTGATGATGAATCAGTGACCAGGCTTGTGGCGTCAATCACATATGTTCGCCCGACACTTCACCCCACTCCTGCGGAGGAGCAGAGTTGGTACTGGCTTCAGTACTTGGCTCATATGGAAGCTAATCCGTATCTTCCATTGTTTCCGGACCTGACGAGTAGGTTGGGCGGCCGTTGCGTTGTCTACTCCGCTGCAGCTATTCAGATGCAACCGTTTCAGATGTCGGGGACTAAGACGACGAGGAATTTGGGTGCGAGTAAGAAAACAGGTGAAAAGCAGGGAAAAAAGCAGACTCAGAAAAAGAGTAAGCGAACAAGTGGAACGCCACCGCCAAGTGAAGGGGAGGCCGATGTGCCAAGGCCGGCGACAACCAAGGGAAAACGGCAAACTCAGAAAAAGAGTCAGCAACCTGCTGCAGCTCCAACGCCATTGCCAAGCCCACCTGTTGCAGCTCCAACGCCATTGCCAAGCCCACCTGCTGCAGCTCCACATGATGTCATGACTGAAGAGCGCGTTAGGGAGGATTTTGATCGAATGATTAACGCACCCCTGTCCTCACCCAGTGGGGAAGTAGGTGCCGAGCAAAGGTCGAAGAAGCGTCAGGATCGCGAAAGGGAGACTGATGAAGTGTCCGAGGAAACTGAGGAGGCACAACCAAGAAAGAGAGCCCGGACTGAGGAAATGGTAGATGGGATGGATCTTATCATCAGTATGCTGACTTCGATGAAGTCCCAAATGACAAGAATGGATTTGGGTATGACAACGATGAAATCCCGAATGACAAACATGGAGATGGCTTTTCAGAGAATGAAGAATGAGCAGAAGGTGAATATCGATGCGTGTATGAGGAAGCTGGATGATGTGACGGCGAGGCTAGATGGGTTGACGGAGAGGCTAGATGGGTTGACAGACAAAACCAGTGGTGCTAGACAGATGGGCACAGAAGATTCTAACGATGCTCGCGATTCACCATTGGTCCAAACTGTCGAGGAAGAAGGGGCACAACCCGTTGGTCAGACTTCACCATTAGTCTCACATGCCGAGGAACAACGCGCAGAATTGCCTAATGCCGAGGCACAACCTGTTAGTGAATGTCCCGATCTACCAGTTGCACCGATCAGTGTTTCATTTCCTGATGAACCAAGCATCGACCAGTGCTGGTGGCATTCCTACTTCACTCGGGTCACTAAGAGCATGGTCGAGCCTGCTACCGCCACCGAAAAAGAAAAGGCCAAACGGCTTTCTATTTTTAGCCAGTAAGAGATCAATATTTTACAATTTTCCTTTTATTTAGCTCTTATTAGTATCGTATCATTTGTGTAATTTAACTTCATTTTTGTTTACAGAAAGGTATTGGTTAACATCAGTGGTGGCGACAAGATAACGTGCTCACACGCGTACGAGTATTCACGCGATGAGTGGATGACAGACTCGGTAAGTTTTTATTTAACTTGCATTTTTTTGTAATTTGTCGACAATTTTCTAAGTTGTAAATGCTTGCAGACGATGATGTGCATGACGGCCATTCTGACGGCTGAAGAGAGGAAACATGATCGGAAAATTTGTTATGCACCAATAAATATTTTCGGAGTATATGATCAAGAGTTACCATTTTACCTAGACGAAAAATATCTTCCTGCTTCTATATCTGAGCTCTCCATGGTAATCATATTCTAATAACTTCATATTTTAGTTCGTATTGTAATCATATTCTAATACTTCGTATTTTATGTTGCTTTTCAGATTGCACTCCCAATAGGCATCCGGGATAATCACTACTATCTGCTTGTGGTGAGCTTAGAACACAAGGGTGTTTTCGTATTTGACTCATCCGATGAGTATATTGAGAGGCGGGTGGAACATAAAGTGAAGTTAATTCACGATAGCCTTTGCGCCCATTATAAAGTCGCTTACAAGGAGGACATAATGACATGGAAACCAAAATATGTGTGGTCCGAGATTCCGCACCAGCATAACGGGTTTGTGAACTACACTTAATTTTAGTTGCAATTCATTTTTTTACATTATTTTCTTATCTATTTGTGAATTATTTTTGTTGTAGGCATGACTGTGGATTCTATGTGTGTTTCTTCATGAAGCACCTCAGAACACTCGTTCCGAACTTCTCTGTGAAATACGAAGTGAACGGGTGGTACCTCAGAATCTGGGTGGCACACTTTATTGGGACTCACGAGTTAAACTCGTGCTTGGATGCCGTCACCAACGAGGTAGACACATACAAAAAAACTGCTAAAGCTCAAGAAAGGTTGTTAAGTGTTTATCACGATGTTCCCTGCATCAAGGAAGTAGGGCCCTCCATGTCACAGGTACTATTGGCGGTGAATCATTGCTTTCTCTAATTTCGTGATGTTATATTTTCGACTGTACAAATTTTCTTAATTCTTCAGGATGGATCAGGAAACGAGGAAATAGAGTTTCACGGCGACATCGATGGGATAAACGAGGAAACAGAGTTGGCCCAAGATGAGATCTCGGATGAAGAGTTGGATGAAGGGGTGACGGATGAACCAGAAGAGCAGTCTCGCTGGGATAGGCTACATGTTTTAACCCCTTTCACTGCGGACGGGCAGAATCCATTTTTTGAAGTAGGCGAGCACAAGGAAAAAGAAGAGTGCTGGACCCCTCTCTCTATGTACACTGAAATGGTGCCCGTGCATGAATTGGACTACCTGCAACCAATGGAAGGCGGTCGATATCTGCTTCGAAACCGTGCAAGGATCCCTTGGGAGAAGACGCCGTACGCCAAATTATATAACCCGTCTATCGATATCTTTGCGAACCATATGAAGCCTGGATTCTCCGTGGCCGACATGCGTAAGCGAGACCCCAAGTTGCATCGGTGTTTTGACATCTGGCTTAATGACGAAGATACACTTTACCCATATTTAGATTGTGGGATAAAGCAAAGATCTCGGCCATTCTTCCGTTACATAATGGGAGTGGGAAAACTTTTCGGGTGGGAACATGTAGACGAATGCACGTATACCCAGAGGCTTAATTACTCAAAAAAGTTTGGCGCTCCAAGGACGGACACGGTTATTACGGATGAGGATTGGTTCAAAGCTTTTCAAGTAGATGATGATTTTGAAACCCTAAAGAAGAAGACTTCTGAATACTTTAGAGGTAACAAGCCTATGAGGGGTTCCAAGGGATCGCTTGCGAGGAGGTGGTTCATGCCTTGGAGGACTAAGCGGCCAGTGAAGGGATTTCAACATTGGATTCTCGTTTACATAGACGTGTTCGAGAAGGAACGGATTTGTGTGAAGGTGTACGATCCAATGAAGTTTTCGGGGCGTAATAATTGGGACTTGGCTCGACTATGCACAAATTTTCCGAGATTGCTGCAGGAGTTTGGGGAAGAGCAAGTTGCTAACCGGGCCAAGTTTTGCCCGAAGGTCCTTAAGGTATTCAAATTGCCGAAGAATAAGGAGCCGAGACACCAATGTGATCTCCCAAGTTGCAGTGCGTTGTATATGTTGCGCATGATCGAGAAGGTCATCGAGGATCCCACAATTAGAGGAGAGTTTCAATCATACCAAGGGGACCAGAAGCTTATAAGGAAAGAATATGCGGTGGCAATATGGAAGACTATGTTTAGATTCATCACTGTAGACACATATGGCAATAGAATAGACCCGCCAGGAGAACCAATTTGGTATCCTTACGTGTAGTTGTATTCATGACTGATTATTCCATATTTTGTAATTGACGTGATCAATGAAATTTTTTTGTCATTATAGTTTATTTGCTTTTTTGTGATCAATGAAACAACCGATTCGAGCAATGAAACAAATTATTAAAACAAATATTACAAGCACTGCCTAAAAAAACTTCACTAAAACCTCATGCTTAGGAACTGCCTAGGCACCCCTGTATGCGCCCCTGGGCTTCTGGGTGGAAAAATTTTCACCTAGAAGCCCAGGGGCGCATACAGGGGCTTCTAGGAACTGCCTAGGCACCCCTGTATGCGCCCCTGGGCTTCTGGGTGAAAAATTTTTCACCCAGAAGCCCAGGGGCGCATACAGGGGCTTCTAGGAACCGCCTAGGCACCCCTGTATGCGCCCCTGGGCTTCTGGGTGAAAAATTTTTCACCTAGAAGCCCAGGGGCGCATACAGGGGCTTCTAGGAACTGCCTAGGCACCCCTGTATGCGCCCCTGGGCTTCTGGGTGAAAAATTTTTCACCTAGAAGCCCAGGGGCGCATACAGGGGCTTCTAGGAACCGCCTAGGCACCCCTGTATGCGCCCCTGGGCTTGCTTCCCAGCTGGGGGGCGCCTCTATACCCTAATTCGGGCGCCCTGTGTCCTTACTAGGGCGCCCGAATAAGGATATACGCCCCTATGGCTCCATATTCAATTTGTTTGACTTTTTGGTTCTATTTTGACATTAAATTGCCGAAACAAGTGGCATGACTTAGGATGCACTGAATACTTGACTATAGTTTGACCACAACACCGACCGTTTACTTTTTTAGTGGACTACATTAAACTAGATAAGATTACAACCACCAAACCAACTTCAAAAGACTTAAATATTACACCCGCAACTACTAAACTTGCATTAATCAATAAGCAACAAGTTTCAATCATGTGTAATTAGCCGGTCATCCTCCCTCGTGGGGCATGTCTTCACGTTATGGCCTTCCTTATCACATCGAGAGCACTTGTGCTTCCTAGTACCATACCTACGTTTTTCTCCTTCAGACGGTATCCTGGTTGTCTGTGGTGCTCCACGTTTCACTACCTTCACTAGTGGAAGAGTGACAATGTTGCTTATCTCCGGTGGGATCCGACGTGTATCCCAGTCTATACGATCAGGAATAACCTCAATTTTCCCGGCGTAAGCTCTCTTGTAGAAGTCCGCACTGTAGGTGTTGCTCGTGAAATTGTACATGACAAGCCCGTCTGAAGGAGGCAACCCTTCTTCCATCCCCATATGAGGATTTTGTTTTCTAAGTATTGGAGCGCACGCACAAGCGTGGACACACGGTTGCCAGTCCAACTGGAACTTGCCGCAATCGCAAACCCAGTACCCCTCCGAGAAGTACACTTTGGCAGTGCCATGGTTCCTACCTGTTACACGGAATTCAAGTGCATCCAGCTGTGTGACGTGTAGCATTTTTGCGTCGTTAAGATTCTTCTGCATGATTTTCTCGCGCTCTGGGGTCAACTTTGTGTTCCAAGTGCCAGTTTCGGTCCGCCTATCGTAAAACCACTGAGACATTTGTCTGAGCGCAAACGAACAGTACGAGAGCACGCAATGATATCTCGCATCCTTTAACATTGAGTTCATAGATTCTGCGTGATTGGAAGAGAACATGTCAAATCTAGTGTTGACCGCGAACGCCCGACTCCATTTCTCGGGAGGACATTTTTCCATCAGATATTCTGCGATTGACAAACTCTCATTATTTGGGAAATTACGTTTCGCAGGGTGCTCCACTGCTAATGTGTGAAGAAAACTGCGACATTTATCTATAGTGTCGGCCTCCGCAGCATTCCAGAAGAGATTCACCCACTTTCCGGGGCCATACAGCTTTATCAAGTTCGATTTGATGTGCCACCAGCAGTGCACATGTTGTGCATTTGGGTACTCTGTCGCGACTGCGTGTTTAATGGCCTGATGCCTGTCGGAAAGAAATGTGAGATACTTGTCGTTCGGGACGAAAAGCCTCAGCTGCTGAAGGAACCACCCCCAGGCCTCATTGCACTCGGTGTCAATTATGCCCCATGCAATTGGATAACACTGCCTCCGTCCATCGACCATTGTCGCAACTACGACCTGCAATGGCTCGTTCTTCATGTGACCGGCATCGATGACCACTAGTGGTCGCATGAAGTTGATTCCATCCAACTGAGCTTTTATACCCATGAAACAGTACTTGAATCTGCTTTCTTCGTCGCGCTCTATCTTTGTGTAGGACCTAGGGTTCAAAGACTCCAACATGTAGAAGAATGCAGGGAGTTGTTGGTATTGTTCTTCTCGGCTACCGTGAATGATCTGGAACGCCCTCTGCCTAGACTGGTAGCATATCCATTTAGTGACGGAGCACTTGAAGGCAAGTTGCACGTACGCGACGATGTCATGTCTGCTAGGGCGAGGCTGCCCGTTCCGATATCGATCAATCATTCCATAGGCGATGTCATCGACATTCACGTTCGCATGCTTGAAATTTGTGGTGATCGCGGAACAAGTGTGGATGTTTTTGTATCGCTTAACCGTGTAAAATCTCTCTTGTTTCCGTTTATAAGCAGCCATGTACCACTGACAATGAGGATCGCGACATTTGAGAACGACCCTTGTGCTCTCTGTCTTTACACTTGTCCATTGCCACCCTTGTTGAGTTGCAGGACCCCGTAGGATATTCTTGATTTCCTTTGCTGATTCAAACAAATCATCAAGCTTTAACGTAGATCCATCGGGCCTGCTGTTACTGGCAACGGCGTCGGCTTCAATCGCAAGTGTGGGATGATGCTGTAAACCTGTGGCCCAAGGACCCCTGTTAACCGGTACATCGTCGTCCGTTGTGTCATCTCCACTTGATGGCCCGTGCGGGTCAGCGTTCGGATCTTCGTTCAAGTCGGGATTCTCCGACAAACTTCCACCCTCGTAACTAGGACCACCGACATTAGTGTCAAACAATCTTTCCAATGCTGTTGCATCCTGACATGTGTTGTTCGCCACCAAGACCGCTGTTTCGTTAAAACCGGCCTCCCAGGTTGGGCATTCATGTTCCCAACCCCCGACATTCGTGTCAAGCGGTCCTTCCAACGCTGCTGCATCCTGAAATGTGTTGTTCGCCACCAAGACCGCTGTTTCGTTAAAACCGGCCTCCCAGGTTGGGCCTTCATGTTCCTGACTATCATCAGTAAGTAACGCACGAAGCTCCGAATTTCCCCTGCGAGGATTCATCTTCTGCAAATACTGTCCCCCAGCTGCAACCGAGCCGTCATTGTCGTACTTGGCAAACATGGGAACGATCTCCTTTGGTTCATATGTCTCAAATATTAACAAAACATCGTCTTCGTCGGTGATTTCTGATGGCTCATACTGCTCCATCCCTTGTCGCATGTAACTTAACTCTATGAATGGAGCTAGGTGCTTGTCCAATCCCATTCTCGAAGCAACTCGTTCCTTCAGACTATGGAGTGTGGGAATTTCCTCCTGTTTCAGCACCATCGTCTTCGATTTGTAGTTCACCCCGCGTGCGTAGAAAAATTTTCCATTGACGAGCTCCCAAACTCCATTCCACATGAGTTGCACAGTGATTTTCCCCATTTCCTGCAGATAACCGAAAAGTCAATAATGTCACAACGGTCAACTAAGAAGTCACAAGTCAACACCGAAAAGTCAATAACCCCCCCCCCCCCCCAGGGCGCCTAAGTGTATGCCCAGGGCGTCTGAAACAATACACGGGCGTATACATCACCCCCCAGGGCGCCTTAGTGTATGCCCGAATTAGGGTATAGAGGCGCCCCCAGCTGGGAAGCAAGGCAAATTTTTCACCCAGAAGCCCAGGGGCGCATACAGGGGTGCCTAGGCAGTTCCTAGAAGCCCCTGTATACGCCCCTGGGCTTCTGGTTTTCACCCAGAAGCCCAGGGGCGCATACAGGGGTGCCTAGGCGGTTCCTAGAAGCCCCTGTATGCGCCCCTGGGCTTCTAGGTGAAAAATTTTTCACCCAGAAGCCCAGGGGCGCATACAGGGGTGCCTAGGCAGTTCCTAGAAGCCCCTGTATGCGCCCCTGGGCTTCTAGGTGAAAAATTTTTCACCCAGAAGCCCAGGGGCGCATACAGGGGTGCCTAGGCGGTTCCTAGAAGCCCCTGTATGCGCCCCTGGGCTTCTAGGTGAAAATTTTTTCACCCAGAAGCCCAGGGGCGCATACAGGGGTGCCTAGGCAGTTCCTAGAAGCCCCTGTATACGCCCCTGGGCTTCTGGTTGAAAAATTTTCCACCCAGAAGCCCAGGGGCGCATACAGGGGTGCCTAGGCAGTTCCTAGAAGCCCCTGTATACGCCCCTGGGCTTCTGGTTGAAAAATTTTTCACCCAGAAGCCCAGCGGCGCATACAGGGGCTTCTAGGAACTGCCTAGGCACCCCTGTATGCGCCCCTGGGCTTCTGGTTGAAAAATTTTTCACCCAGAAGCCCAGGGGCGCATACAGGGGTGCCTAGGCAGTTCCTAGAAGCCCCTGTATGCGCCCCTGGGCTTCTGGGTGAAAATTAGCCTTGGTTCCGGACGCCCTCTGTATGCCCAAGCTCAAAATGGAACTTAAATCGATCGTATTGGGGCTTTTTGTAGGGCTTCCAAAGACCTTCGCAATATCCTCAAGGTGAATCTCATACTATTTTCAGAACATCTCCGAAAATGTTAAAAAATGAATATACGAATTTTTTCAAAATACTACTTTTGAAATGAAAAGATAAAACGAAGGGATACTAAGGTTGATAAACTTACTCTTGTTTCCGACGGATTCGAAGTCTTCAAACGAACGAACTTTGTTTTTGTTTTGAAACCCAACAATGGAGGTTTTGGAATAGACTAGAGAGAGAAACAACAACTTTTGGGTGTCAAAATTGATGAACTGAGGTACATTTTAAGGTTTTACATCTTAGGTAGTTGAATTTAATTTTCTAGTTGAACAAGGTTGTTGAGTGAATTTAATTTTCTAGGGTGAGGGAGATGTTGTTGTTGTTGTTGTTGTTGAATGAAGAGAGAGAGAGAGAGAGAGAGTAGTGCATGCATGCAAATTTAGAGAAAAAATTCAGCAAATAAATATTTGGGTAGGACCCCCTCTTGCCACATGGAAAACCTTAAAAAAACAAAGAGAGACCCACCATGGAGAAAATGTTAAAAAAATCAAATGGGACCCACTAACTATAACAAACCAAAAGTTAACTTATGATTATTAGTTGGTGGGTACTTCCCACCAACTTTTTGAACTTATGGTTAATATGCACCCACAAAGGTGCATATTGGTTTTTTACCAAAATTCCCCGTTTTTGTGCCACAGAAATTTCATGATATTCATCTATGCTACGTGAAAACATTAGTTTAATTTGAATAAAATACTCCTCTCGGGAACAATTTGTTCAATAGGGCCTTGTCGACTTACATTTTCAAAATAAAAATACAATGAAGTTACAATATTATCTTTTCATATTCAATGCACCTAGACTTGGAGAAAACAAAATCAAGAATAATAGTGAAAATAGCATACCAACAATTTGTAGTGGGTAGCATTAATTGTATGTCTCGAAAAAAAAAAATTGTAGTTTTAAAAATGGACTACGGAGGGAGTATTACGTTTTAGTTGTCATCATCATACAACTAGTCGCTACGGATTAAACTTGAATTTTTTTAAATTTTCCACCATGAATAGTAGTCTTTAGTTTTGTCCAGAAAATAGGTATGGTGTAAATTAAGGTCAGCTTTTACACCAGCTGTTGGAGCTGGTTTTTGGACAAAACAGGCCTAAATATAGTCCAAAGAACGTTTTTCTCCATCTGTTGGAGATGCTCTTAGTCCAGCTAGGGTGGTAGCTCAAGTGGTACCACTCCGTCTCTGCTCTTTATTCCCAATTATCATTTTAGTCTGTCTCTCCTCTTTGTTTTTTATTTCCATTTTTTGTAGCCTTAAAAAGCCTAATTGTCCAAAATGCTCCCTAATCACATCAACCTTTATCTAAAAATGTGATGTGATATGTAGGTAACTTTTGTTTTTCTTCTAAAAGTCAGGGTTATTTTTGTCTTTTTTGCCTCTCCTCTGACTATTTGTGCCCAGGCGCCATGGGAACATAGAGGAGGGACAGAGTGGTAAGGCGTTGGAAGCCATGCATGAAGTCCCGTGTTCAAACCCAGCTGACGACAAAGAAAATAATTTCACAAGAAAAATTCGACGATTAGTGAGCTTCTTGACGACAATACGGGTGCGTGGAATGTTGAAAGGGTTCGGCAGCTATTGTGGCCAATTGATGTTGATGATGTATTAGTCGTCGCTCAAGGAGAAACAGATCCTTATTATTTTTAGTTTGGTACCACTTAGCAGATGGGGTTTATTGAGTCAAGTCCGGCTATAAAGTAAAGAGGAAAATTTTGATCTCCACTCCTATTTTTTTTCAGGTTGTTTTTCTAATGGGCTGTGACTAAGGAGTCTAAAGGTTCCGAATAAAATTTTAATGTGGTGTTGGAGAATTTTACATGCTTCCCTTCCGGTAGCAAGTAAACTCGGAAACAGAGGAGTCAATATCCCGCCTTTTTGTAGGCTATGTAATCATGAAGTGGAGACTGGAGATCATCTATTCAGTGAATACCTGTGCTCACTAGAGCTTTGGCGATTGTTGTTGGGAGATGAATTTATGGAACTGTGAAGGTCAAATATTCAGGAATGGATCATCGACATGTTTAGCAAAGACTTTTTCACAGAACTGGCCTTATTGGAGCCGAGTAAAACGAAAGAAACCCCCACTGGGGAAGAAATACGAAACTAGACTCATTTGGAAACCAACAGTGCCAGTGTCGGTTCTTTGAGTCAAAACCGCCACTAGTGATGTCGGTTATAAGCTTTTCAGGTTAGGACTGAAACCGAGGGTAAGAAACTCGGTTCTTAAGAACAGATGATGCCAAAGTCGGTTTCAATGCTTTAAAATCGACAAGAGTAACGTCGGTCATGTACTTCGGAAAAATCCAAAAAAAAAATCCCAGATTCTTAGAAACTCCCTGTCCGAAACAACATGTTTATACCATACAACAGGTCCAACACAACTAAATATCCCAAAAAATGCATCTTTAAATGACATTCGAAAAATTCAAATATTAACCGTTTTGATCCAAAATACAAGTGTACGATTCAAAATACATCATCACACACGTCATCGCATTAACCTAGGAACTATGTACCGAATTTTGGGTGGTTTGGGCACCCTTTTACCTAGTTGCGGGGTAACGTCCTCCTCTCTCGGCTTCCGTTTCTTCGGGTTCTTCTTGTACACGTTTTTCACGGGAGGGGTTACTCTAGGCAACGGCGGTAATGCGTCACATGTTGAATCTTGAGTTACTTGCGTGACTTGGGACATATTCTCCGTCGTTTGTGAGAGGTCCATCCCGAGATCGAATGTTGGGGAGTCACTCGTCCCTACACCACAAGTAGTTATAATACAAGATTTTAGGGGGAAAAATGAATACACACACATATATATATGTAGGGGGGCGGGTGTCGGTGTGTGTGTGTGTGTGTGTGTGTGTGTGTGTGTGTCAAATGATTATAATGACATACCCTCAGCATGCGTGATGATAGTGGTTGGTGGTTTTGGAGTGGGTGTGGTGGTAGGTGGTGGTATTGGAGTGGTTGTGGTTGCGGTGATATGTGTAGGTGGAGGGGATGATGTGGTAGGAGGTGGTGGTGGTGGATTAGGAAGCCCATGACAGGTTGTGATGGAGTGGATGTGGCAGTGATGTCGTACTCTAGCTCATTAGTGAGGGACTTCATGACCGGGCCTGCCACTACTATAGCTGAGTCACGATCGCGCATCTTACGCCTCGAACGGTGTAGCATGACAGTAGGTCCTGAAATCGTGGGGCCACTGCTGGAAGGAGTATCATGTTGGGTGCCTGCTACTTCTTCGGCTTGCATCACATCAATTCCCACATTTTGCTCGGTCACGGACCTGCAAATATCCCCGACTTCTCTCCATGCAGCCTGGTGTATCGGAATCTGGTCTACTGTCAAACGGGCCTCCGCTATGCACCAAATTATCTGTAGTGCCTGGACTTGAAAAAGGTAAAATAATTGATAATCAAGCAATCATAAATTTAATTAATCAATTAACTTAATGAAAAAAATTATGTAGTTGACTGGGTGTACCAGAAGAGTATGATGCGCTCTGGCAGTGGCAAAACCGACACTACTGGCTGGATATCAGTAGTCGTATCACCCTCATGTAGCACTCTATGTACGGATATGTTGCCTACATAGGACCTATGACTGGTGGGGCTTGCACGACACTGTTTTGCATGTCGTTCCACTGCTCTCCCACGTCTGTCCACCCTGTGCAACTCCATCCTCCGATCTGAGGGGTTGTTGTTGTTGCATGCCAAATTGACGCGTAAATCGATATGGGGAGTGGTGCTCTACAATCTCGAAGCATATGAGTGGTGCTCGAGCGCACCATACAGGCTCTCCAGCTAGACACTTTGCGGGCAGTGACTGCATAATATTTCCTCCGTATGGCTCCCATACCATCTGCATGACACGAGTCTGTTAGCCATTTCGAAGTACATAAATAATTTCAACTTGTACTAGTAAAATATATTCATCTGAGATTATGTCAGTCTGTCTAGTTTGAAGGGGTGTACAGTAGGTAGAAATACAGGATCAATACTCTAGAAGGGGGGGGGGTTGAATAAAGTATGGAGACTTTTGCCAAACTTTGCAAGAATAGTGGTTTCAAAAGATTTGTAAAGAGATTCAAGACCTTGAAAAGAGTTTCAAGCCCTTGGAATAAAACATTTAGAGTAAACAGAAGAATAAGTCTATTTCAAGGCCTTGAAATGAGTTTCAAACCCTTGAAATGAAACTATTTTGAATGCTGCAAAAGTTCTAAGTTTGTAACTGAAAAGTAAATGCAAGAGACACAAGATATATAAAGTTCAGTCCACTTGGACCAACGTCTCTACTTCAGAAATCTTGTCCCTAGAGGATTTTCAACTCAATTCTTATTAATCCACACCTAAGCCCTAAATCTCAAGCACAGAGAGATGCCTTACTCTGTTACAGCTTGTGGTTCTCAGTAACCTATCTAGTAGCTGCTCTAGCTATCTGATTAACTAGAATTCTCTATTGTTCACCTTGAACAATCATTGAGAATATAAACAGAAGTAGTATAGGAATGATATACAAATAGAGTTCAGAAATGAAGAACACAGAGAGTGGGACTGCAATGAGAGTGCAATGTTCTTCAAACGCTTGGATTGGGAGAGAATGATCTGCTTGTTTGTTGCTTGACAATCCCTGAATGTATTTTGAGTGTCTCTAGCTGTTTCCCGTTGTCTCTTCTCTCAAATGCTTCAAACTGAGCTCCTTATATATAGCTCATTTGATCTGCAAATCTTCAAGATTTTCATCAACAAACTTTCATATTTTGTAGGAAAAACTTTAACTTCTCTAACAGTCTTCTCCAACGGATATTTGCTCAGGATCTTCAGGGATACTGATTTGATCTTTTTCATAACCATGTTGAGAGGTTGTTACAATAATTAGATTGATTACAGAATCAAATCATCTCATAATTTCCTTCCTTGCAAAACTCAGGTTAGGAAATAAACCATGTAAAATATGTAATAAACTTACCCTGCAAAACTAAGTCAAACAGATGGATTAGATAGTGTTAAACATGTCAAAATACTTTGTGTTTCATCATCAAGTAATGATAGATCAAGCACAGGGGTTTAAGAGTTCAAACAGAATCAGAAACGCCTCCTAAGTTCATGCATACACAACACAGTCAGTTTCAAGGCTTTGAAACATTGAAACTGAATTGAACTTACATAGTTGATCTCTATAGTGCCTGAGACCGTGATTTAAGGAATTGTCAGAATGGCATATATCATATTGACCGCGCAACTGTGAACTGTCAATAATCGGGGGGCGTACGCAAGTGGTATGCTCCCATTCCCATAACTAAAGCAAATGAAATTGTGAGTCAAGCATAGATTTCAATTAACAATAATGCATTTAAAAGATATGCTATATACCTGAACAACCGTTAAGCAAACTCCATACTGGATAATACTCAGTGAAGTGACATGACACAACTCTCATTAGAGGTAAGCTAGTATCCCCTCCCACGTAAGTTTAACACTATCATCCAAGTTATGAAGCAACTACAACAGAAGTACTAGAACATGGGTTACCTTTTTGTTCACCATCAGGTATGGCCCTAGAGAAGCATATGAATTAATAAATATAAATCAAGATTTCAATTAGTTTACATATAAGTAATCTCTCACCAAGTACTTGTTAATCATGAAGTATATGGTCTCCGCCAAAGCGGCTACCGGTAAAGCCCTTGCACCCAACAACACATTATTGAAACACTCCACCAAGTTGCTTGTAATAATACCAAAACGTCGTCTAGCATCATGTGACAACGTCCATTGGTGAAGATGAATCTTTCGGCACAATTTATCTTCATTAGGGTCCATGGCCTTGATGTGCTCAATTTTCACTTTAAATTTACAAGCCAGGTGTTGGGTTACTGTTGTCATCATTAAATCTGCAATGACTATCTTATATTCAGATAAGATCAAGCCAACACATAGATAGCACGTACATTGCATGTAAAGTGCACAACATGTTCCCACACAAAGTCTTTCCACCATAAAAAACGTGTGGAAAATATTTGAGGGCCTCAAATTTATTTCTCGCTTTAGGCCACCATGATTCTAGAGATGACCCACATCTCAAGGCGAGAGTTTGGAAGACGGATGGATTTATTGGTGGGAACATATTATTTGTCGTGTATGGAAATACTCGGTTTGGTTCCCCATATAACAACTCTTCAACTAGGGTGCAATTGTTGGATTTCACTAAAGCGTATGAGCTTTTGCTACATAACTTTTTCGGGGTGATTGGTTGCCAGCTGACATCCCCCACAAACTTGATTTGGGTAGATATGTTAGATTTTATGGTAGATGTTGAGACATTGTTATTTGATTTTATGGTATGTTGGATTTTTATGTCCCCTGAGTTCTGGTTGTGTAATCACTTAATGCCAAACCTGACTATTTAACTTTAACATGTAGTATCAGTGTGTGTGCGCTCTCAAATTAATGATGATGTCTATCTTCGTTTATGCATTATCATAAATTTGATATTGATTTCTTCCAATATTATTTTGGGTTGCATCTGGTATATCATGATCCGACAGTAATCATTCTAGACACATTTTACCATTCAATCAATGGATAATCTGATCAGTGAGAGGAGCGGGATCAACTGGATCCTCCTTGGGGTTTCTTAGTTGGTCATCTTGGTATATGGTCGTTCATAGAAGTGATCATAATTACGGCTTATCTGGTCACCGGTATAGCTCTTTGGTACAAGTCGTACCCCCACAACAACGTGGCGATGGAGTTGTGGTTTAAGCCCATCTCTACCGTCTTGTTGGATGGACAGAACGGAGCCTTCTCTAGCATTTTTGATGACGTAAAATCTGCCCCTGGCATCAGCTCCGACCGATTCTGCATACACATAAGAGGAAGGAACTACATTGAGAATGTTCTCGTTGATTAAAAAAATGAACCTAGTTTTCGCCGGCGATGGAGTGGAAAGACAATTTTAGCTGCAAACCGAACATCCAGAACTGCGATTTGCGTCTTGCAACCTACGTGAATATATTTAATTTCCTATGTCTGTCTCTTATAATATACTTGAGTTTTCAATATAAAAACATTAAGCGTGCGAGCCAACTCGAAGATAGCACGTACATTGCACGTAAACTGCACAACATGTTCCCACACAAAGTCTTTCCAACACAAAACACGTATGGAAAATATTTGAGGGCCTCAAGTTTATTTCTCGCTTTGGGCCACCATGATTCTAGAGACGACCCACATCTCAAGGCGAGGGTTTAGAAGACGAATGGATTTATAGGAGGGAAAATATTCTTTGCCGTGTATGGAAATACTCGGGTTGGTTCCCCATATAACAACAACTCTTCAACTGTGGTGCAATTGTTGGATTTCACTAAAGTGTCTAAGCTTTCGCTACATTACTTTTTTAGGGTGATTGGTTGTCAGCTGACACCCCCCCCCCACACACACACAAACTTGATTTGGGTAGATAGGTTAGATTTTATGGTAGATGTTGAGACATTGTTATTTGATTTTATGGTATGTTGAATTTTTATGTCCCCGGAGTTCTGGTTGTGTAATCACTTAATGATAAACCTGACTATTGTACTTTAACATGTAGTATGAGTGTGTGTGTATGTGCTCTCAAATTAATGATGATGTCTATCTTTGTTTATGGATTATCATAAATTTGATATTGATTTCTGTCAATATTATTTTGGGTTGCATATGGAATCTCATGATCCGAAAGTAATCATTCTAGACACATTTTACCATTCAATAAATGGATAATTAGATCACTGAGAGGAGCGGGATCAACTGGATCCTCCTCAGGGTTTCTTAGTTGGTCATCTCGGTATATGGTCGTTCATAGAAGTGATCATAATTACGACTCATGTGATCACTGGTATAGCTATGTGGAACAAGTCGCACCCCCACAACGACGTGGCAGTGGAGCGCTGGTTTAAGCCCATCTCTACCGTCTTGTTGGATGGACAGAACGGGGCGTTCTCCAGCATTTCTGATGCCGTAAAATGTGCCCCTGGCATCAGCTCCGAGCGATTCTGCATACAATAAGAGGAGGGAACTACACTGAGAATGTTCTCGTCGATTAAATAAACGAGCCTAGTTTTCGTCGGCGATGAAGTGGGAAAGACAGTTTTAGCTGCAAACCGGACATCCAGACACTGCGATTTGCGTCTTGCAACCCTACATGAATATACTTAATTTCCTATGTTTGTCTTTTATAATTTACTTGTGTTTTAAATATAAAAACATTAATCGTGCGAGCCAACTCGAAGATAACACGTACATTGCACGTAAACTGCACAACATGTTCTCACACAAAGTCTTTCCAACACAAAACACGTGTGGAAAATATTTGAGGGCCTCAAATTTATTTCTCGCTTTAGGCCACCATGATTCTAGAGACGACCCACATCTCAAGGCGAGGGTTTGGAAGACAAATGGATTAATAGGAGGGAACATATTCTTTGCTATGTACAGAAATACTTGGTTTGGTTCCCCATATAACAACTCTTCACCCGGGGTGTAATTATTAGATTTCACTAAAGCGTCTCAGCTTTCGCTACAATACTTTATTTGGGGTGGTTGGTTGCCAACTGACATCCCCCACAAGCTTGATTTGGGTCGATAGGTTAGATTTTGTGGTAGATGTTGAGACATTGTTATTTGATTTTATGGTATGTTGGATTTTTATGTCCCCTGAGTTGTGGTTGTGTAATCACTTAATGCTAAACCCGACTATTGTACTTTAACATGTAGTATTTGTGTGTGTGCGCTCTCAAATTAATGATGATGTCTATCTTTGTTCATGCATTTTCATAAATTTGATATTGATTTATGTCAATATTATTTTGGGTTGCATCTGGTATATCATGATCCGACAGTAATCATTCTAGACACGTTTTACCATCAAATAAATGGATAATCAGATCACTGAGAGGAGTGGGATAAACTGGATCCTCCTCGGGGTTTCTTAGTTGGTCATCTCAGTATATGGTCGTTCATAGAAGTGATCATAATTATGGCTTCTCTGATCACCGGTATATCTCTGTGGAACAAGTCGCACCCCCACACGACGTGGCGGTGGAGTTGTGGTTTAAGCCCATCTCTACCGTCTTGTTGGATGGACAGAACGGGGCCTTCTCCAGCATTTCCGATGACGTAAAATATGCCCCTGGCATCAGCTCGGAGCGATTTTGCATACACATAAGAGGAGGGAACTACACTGAGAATGGTCTCGTGGGATTTAAAAAAATGAACCTAGTTTTCGTCGGCGATGGAGCGGGAAAGACAGTTTTAGCTGCAAACTGGACATCCGGAACTGCGATTTGCGTCTTGCAACCCTACGAGAATATACTTAATTTCCCATTTCTGTCTTATATAATTTACTTGTGTTTTAGATCTAATAACATAAGTGTGCGAGCCAACACGAAGATGGCTCGTACATTGCACGTAAACTGCACAACATGTTCCCACACAAAGTCTTTCTAACACAAAATACATGTGAAAATATATATTTGGGCCTCAAATTTATTTCTCGTTTTAGGCCACCATGATTCTAGAGACGACCCACATCTCAAGGCGACAGTTTGGAAGAGGAATGGATTTAGAGGAGGGAACATATTCTTTTCATGTATAACAATACTCGGTTTGGTTCACCAAATAACAACAGCTCTTCAATTGGTATTCAACTGTTGGATTTCACTAAAGCATCCAAGCTTTCGCTACGTCACTTTTTTCTGGGGTGATTGGTTGCCGTATGACATCCCGCACAAACTTGATTTGGGCAGGTATGTTAGAATTTATGGTAGATGTCGAGACATTGTTATTTAATTTTTTGGTATGTTTTATTTTTATGTCCCACGAGTTCTGGTTGTGTAATCACTTATCGCTAAACCTGATTATTGTACTTTAACATGCAGTATTTGTGTGTGTGAGCTATCAAATTAATGATGATATTTATCTTTGTTTGTGCCTTCTCGTAGATTTGATATTGTTTTTTGTCAAAATTGTTTTTTGGGTTGCATCTGATCCGATAGTAATCATTATGAATACATAGTACCATTCAATTTCAATGGATAAACGGATCCCTGAGAGAAGCGGACAGAAAAGGGATCGACACCTTTATTTGGGTTGGAATAAACTTTCAGGTACGATGGTTAACCGGGTTTTGTATTTTGTTTATTGGAGTGGATGGCTTATACCGAATGGGGAAGGTGTCGAATACGAACGTTCTTATGAATGATTCATTTATATCGATCGAAACATTAAGTATGTCGAGTTACTTTTGGTTCGAGTTCATCGATTCTTACCCAATTCCCCAATAACACGGTTCCTTTAAGTTCAAGTTCATCAGTTCTAACCAAATTCCCCGATAACACGGTTCCTTTTTGAACTCTTGGGCTACAACCGAATCATGATTCGACGATAGCAAGTCTATGTGGTGATTGTTTACCGTGTGGGAGAGATGTGAATCTTGTTTGGACTGGAATTCTGGATGATGATGATGATGATGATGAGGACGACGTTGACCTAATCTTTGATTCACCGGTCTGTGACGAAGACGGGGATACGGGTGGAGGCTGAGGAGGATGAGGATTTGGGTGGGCAATTGTTGAACATTTTTACGAGCCGATGCCTTATTCGTTCCTCGAGTTTGATTTGGCGGAGGTTGAGAGAGCATGCGCGTAGAATCCATCAAAATACAGGTCTTGTTCCTTATGGTCACCAGAAATAGAAGAGCTAATAACTTCACTTGTCTTTTCCACCAAAGAACATCTTATCGATGTTGTCTTCATTTACTCTATTCATCAGAACTGTTCGCTTAGTGTCTCAAAATCTAATAAATAGTCGTGGCTAAAGATAAGAGTTGTAAATTGTATATAAGAGGAAGTTTGAAGTCTAATGTGTCTTGAGTCATATCAAGAATAACCCTGAGTACAAGGTGAATGATATCACACATGATATGAAATATCGGTTTGAAGTGACAATATCGTATCGTAAAGCTTCTATTGAGAAGAATACAGTTATACAGATGGAATTTGGGACTTGGGATGATTCATACAAATAATTTCCCACGGAACTGTTGTGAAGTATGTAATTACTAAAATCAATGTGGTTGGAACCCGACAACCAACACAAGAACTGTACTTTGATGGATTGTCACTGTCGATCAGATGTTCTTTGGTGGGAAAGACAAGTGAAGTTGTTGGCTCCTCTATTTTTTGTGATAACAAGGACCAGACCTGTATTTTGATGGATTCTTGGCACATGCTCTCTCAACCTCCGCCAAATCAAACTCTAGAAACAAAATAGACATAGTCTCGTAACAATTTTCAACATCCTGCCCACCCAAATCTTCATCCTCATGAGCCTCACCCGTATCCCCGGCGTCCTCACACGCCGGTGAATCAAAAATTGGGTCAACGTCATCATCTTCATCATCTAGACTGCCAATGTAACAAGATTTACATCTCTCCCACAAGGTAAATAATCATCATCTAGACTTGCTATCGTAATATCATGATTATATTTTAGCTCAGGAGTACAAAAGGAACCGTGTTATTGGGGAATTGGGTTAGAACATATGAACTTGAACCAAAAGGAAAGGGAATTTGATCAGAATCGATGAAGTTGAACCAAAAGGAACCGCGTTATAGGGGAATTAGCTTAGAACCGATGAAGTTGAACCGATTGCCGGAACACTCTGATCTTAGCCAATTAGAGAACACTGAGGAAAGTTCATATCCAAAATGAGATGAATACACATAACTTTATCCAAATCCATTATACGCATAATCACTCCCACACTATCATCACATCCAATCTCCAAAGGCTTGTACGTTAACGGGTTACACTAATCGGAAATAGACAAGTTATCTTAGAAACACCCCCTAATTGCTTTATATAATATTTTCCATTCAAGTTATCAAGTAACACATCATACTTAATGTTTCGATCGATATAAATGACTCGTTCATGAGAAAGTTAGTATCTGACACCTTCCCCATTCGGTATAAAACATTCACCCCAATAAAAATAACGAGATGCGATTAACCATCGTACCTGAAAGTTTATCTGGCCAATTAATTGAAGATGGAAAGAAATATATTCAACGTACTCCATCGTAGACAACAAATTGAACTAAACTAATCGTTTTCTTTGTTTTCCACATGAATAGATACATTCAAAAATCTACCTATTGTTTCAAAAATCTCGTCCAAGTACAGTACAATCCATCACACAAACAAATTAACCCCAATTGAATTGAAGCAATACAAAAGAAAACAAAACAATAGTTAACAATAGATACCACCATGAAAGAGGGACATAAATAGAAGACTAGATTGTGAAAGAGGGAGAGAAGGAGATGAATTACCAGTAGACTCCGACCTAAGTGGGGTGGGTTGAATCTGGCAACAGTGGTGTCGTCTGAATCTGATGGTGAGGTTGCATGTGATGTGGGCTTCTACGTCCGTTGGGAGACACAGAGAGGGAGAGGGTCGGGAGATAGAGAGGGAAGGATGAGTTGTGGCCAATGACTGAGAAGATAAGAGTTTTAAAAGTTTTGAGTATGAAACGATGGTAGTAGTAGCGGTTATAAAACCAAAAAATGAGCTTGGTATTGGTTCTTAAGAACCGAGCGTCTTAATGCCGGTTCTTTTGATGGCTATGAAAATATAAAAACCGGCAGTAGGAGTGTCAATTTTAACTCCAAGAACCGACACTACAACCGTTGGTTTCTAAAGGATTCTAGATTCGTATTTGTTCCCCAGTGTGGGTTTCATCCGTTTTACTCGGCTCCAACAAGGCCAGTTTTGTGAAACACACGTTTAGCAAAGAAAAGAAAGGTGTATGTGAGCTTGTGGCGTTAACAGGTTGGGCAATATGGAGAAATCGTAACAAAGTGATTTTCAATCTTCGAGGGAAGTTATCGGAAGATGTTGCAAAGATTAGCAATGATTCATTATTGTGGTTTAAAGAAGCAAAAGTTTATGGCAAATTTGAGGAAGTAACATTGTCAACTTTGTATAGCCGCTCTTCGGGCTAGTTTGGGAATGTTGTGGCTGTGGTAGAAAGCTGCTATGTGAAAACGCTGTGGAAAAGTTGCTGTGAATTCTTGATAAAATGTTGTTTGGTAAATATTACGTAAACGCTGCTGTGAAATATTGATATAGCAATTTTGTGTTTGGTAAAATTAACTGTGAACTTGCTGTGAGAGGGTAAAATGAAAAAAATGTATGACACGTGTCATTGTGAAGATAACTATTGATATTTTAAAAAAATATAAGGTTAGAATCGGTTGTAGATAAATTAATCAAAAGCACTTTCTGGAAAAGCATCTCCCCCCTTGCTTCCCAAAAAGCAGAAATTTTATTTTTACCGAACACATCAAAACTGCTTCTGCTGTCGGAAAGCAGCTGTGCTGGCAGCAGAAGCATTCTCCAACTGGCCCTTCATGGAGTCCACCAAACCCGGATCTTTCAAAATGAATTGTGACGCGACATGGAGGGTGTACAGAGCGGCCAATGGAACGGGGGCTGTTATTCAAGATCATGGCTCATTTGTGGCAGCTGGCAGAGAAGGATAGTGTCACATCCCCCTCCCGCCGACCCCGATTAGCGATTAATATAACTTTGCGGAACGGGAGGAGGGCGCGACATGCCGGTGCGGCCTTGACTCGTCGAGAGGCTAAATAAGTAATTTATAAATGTTGTGATAAAAGTTTCTAAAAATAACTTTGCGGAAGCGCAAATAAAAAATAACTTGGGGTTGTCTTGATAAACAATTTGACTTGTAACATAAATGAAAATTTTGGAAGGAAAGAATGTTATAACTTAGAAATTATTTACATTTAGTCCTCTCGACTCATAACATAAACAGAGCATAACATGGGAAATGTTCTAGGTAACATACAAGGGTTCATACAAGGTCTTATATACATATTACATAACTCTTACAATCTTAAAGTAATATACCAACATGTATTCTACACTAGCTCAAAACGTCTAACATATCATCAACATCTAAGCACATAAGCATCACCGAGCACGTGATCACGTATCAACTTAACGACATGCTACTTCTTGCTTCTTATATGTCCTTAAAACCTGAAAAAAAAGGTAACGTGAAAGGGTGAGTTCAACTAGCTCAGTGAGTTACATCTACGCCCCTCAGTAGGTTTAGAAACGAAAATGGCTAACTTTCCCATGGAGCGTCAAGAACATAAGGCATAGTCATACATACAAATACTTGTGAAACTTGAAAGATCATGACATTCATAAAACATAACATGTATCGTAAAGAAAGCGTAACGTAAAGCATAACTTGAGGCTTTTGAAATCGTATTGTTCCAAGTAGGAACCTTGCTTTGTCTCACGTGGAGACCATAACGTACTTGAACATGTTTGCTTAGTTTCTTATCTTATGGCGCGTGTAACCTTCGTTACTTAACATAATGTAGGGACATGTCCATCGCGACGGCTCGTGAGGCGACGCGTTGCCTGCTTATATTGCCCCGGCAAAAGGTCCGTAGCCTGCCTATACCCGACAGGGGGTTTCACTACGGTAAGTGTGGCCTTTCTAAAAGCGTGTCTTATCTTATGAAACATGCATTTTGTCTTTCTTAGCATCCGTGGGTATAAAATATTTCACTTGAATTGAAAGCATACATACATAATAGTACGGACGACATGAACATACATAAGCTTGTAAGAAACTTGAGGTTCGGTACAAACTTCGGGAGGTAGCGTAACTCACCTTTGATAACTCTATATTAGAGTTATATTTCTACTGCGTTTGTGTACTGTTTTGTGTAGTTTCTGGGTTGAATATATTAGAAATACACTATGAACTTGAGGAAATTGGATAAGTTTAGCTTTGAGTGATAAATTGTTAATCCGGGCGTTTTTCACATTATTTACATTTATTTTGTCACTTTTGATCGCACGGGGTGTTTTCGTGTTGTGTTGGACAGGAAACAATGCTCATGGATCAAGAGAAGGAGGAAAACGAACTTCAGAACATATGCGGAAGCTTGAGAGAGGAAGAAATTGGAAGAAAAGAGAACAAAGATGGAAAAAGAGGGTTAAAGTGTCATTTTCATAAGTTTGGGTAATGACACTTAACAACCCCAATGAAGAGTAGAAGAGAAGACTTAGAAAAATTGAGCGGAAGAAAAAAGAAGAAAACCCACTGAAGTGTAGGATCAAAAGTTGATCCTAGGATCAGAAGCAGATCGCAGGATCACAATATGTGATCGCACGATCAAGTGGGCGAAGGTTGTAGAGAAAAAAAAAGAAAACCCACTGAATTGTAGGATCACCTCTGTGATCGTAGGATCAACCCAGATCGCACGATCACAGAAAGTTGATCGCACGATCTGCTGAAGCCAGATGCACGATTTTGCTTGTTTTTGAGCCAAAACTACGTCGTTTAGTGTTATGTTATTTCCTAACCTAGTTGGGGAATAATTAATACACGTAATATTGATTCAAGGAGGCACTTTTCATCTATTATTCATTCACTCACGCAAGGATCAAGAGGAGAGACGGGGATCTAGAGGAGGATTCCTCCTCCATTGAAGATCTAGGGTTTCATCATCTTCTTCTTCTTCTTCTTCTTCTTTCAAATCTTGTATGGAGAAACTTGTAAGTTTTGTTTGGTTTATTACTATTAGCTAAACTCCATTGTTAGGCTTCTCTAGAGAGCCTAGGGTTATGTAGACGATGATTTTTTTTCGGATTCTTAATCTTTGTTTCATGCTTATTGATTTCTTCTATTGAATGGATGTTAGTTCTTGAATCTTGTTAAGGATCTTAGTATATTGACACGACTAAGATAGGAATTGATAATCAATGAACTAGGGTTTGCTCATAGGATGAATCATGCTTAAAGTTGATTAAGTTCTAAATCAATTGTTCATAATCTATGCTTAATTCTTAATGGGGATGGAGTAATTAACCGGAACCGTTAGTTGGCTAGTGAAGTGCGCGACAGTGACTTTAAATAGCTAGGATGAGATATGAGCATCAATCTCGTATCACTGAGACTGAGAAGAGACGTTTTAGGATTCGCTAGTGTGGGTAGATTCCTTAGGTGAAATTCGACTGTTTCGTGCAACGATGGACCGACAGGACCCGTTTTCGTGCATGTCGATAGCCTACTAAAACGGACCGGTAGACACAAGAGACCGATAGGAGATTGTAGTCTATCGTGAAGTAGAATGACTTGAGACTGATAGGAGATAGTCAGTGCTGTTACCCGGCTTAGTTAGGATATAGTTAACGTGTTGCTCAGATAATCTGGAAATCGTCTACAACCCTAGGTGATCTAGAGATTGCCTAGTTTCTCCAAACTTATATCTTAAATATACAAAAATACAAAAATATTAGATTAGTTTTTATTTCAATTTCTAAAATCAATCAAATCTTTCCTCCTGCACCGTACTCTAAATTAAATAACTAATTAAATAATCTCAAGCCTGTCCTCGTGGGATCGATAACTCGGGGTTGAAATACCACCCCTATATTACTTGACCGTGCACTTGCGCATACGCGTTAGTAAATCCGCTTCAACCTTGCGAGCTTAAGCCATTCATTTAATATTTCTTAGTTGAATTCCAACCAACTTAAAGCACGTGATCATCGACTCCGTTGTCATATAACTAGCAAAGAGTGCTACAAATCACACATGTAATCACTTAGCATGAATTCAATCAAAGCATAGCACATGTCTACATCTCTCAAATGCATATCGACTAACTTTTCCTATATTCACATACTTCATGGACCTTATATTAATTATTTGATGCAAATGAGATGTCTAATGCAACAAATAATGCAAGATGACATATTATGAGCTAAAACATGAAACTTACATAAACTAGCTTGAAAGACTCGCTTACTTTCATGTGATCTTCTGACTTATGACCTTCTAAATTATAATACCATAAAATAGACATATTCAATTACATGCATGCTTATTTTCATACCATTTCATGGATTGGAGGTACAATAAATTGATTACCAAACATGGCATAGAATATGTCAAGCAACTAGCAAAATTCAGATTTGACACACTTTAGTATTTTCAATATTACAGTAAATATAGAGATTCTTTTGGCATAAAACCAACTGGAAATGATAGTAGACACATATAGCTTTGAAACGGTACAAAAAACACCCAAAACCGAGTTCATATGTGTGAGTTATGACCCTCTAAAGTTGGGTCAAAACTTTTACCCGAGAGCAGATTTTTCTGTCCGAAAATTCATGTTTCTTCTTTCATTTTATTCAAACCTTTTCAAGAAAACTCATGCCTCTAGACCCCATTAAGGCCCTAAGACACATATGCGAGATAATTCAAACACATAACATGAATATAACTTATAAAATATGATTTACACTACTAGGTGATCTTGCTTCCAAATTTATTTCATGCATGTATATATATATATAGATCATGAAAATGGTGATAAATCAAGAACATGCAACTAAAAATTCACCATAGAAACACATAATGATCTTTTAAGGAGCAAAATCATGTCTAAGAGAAGAAGACTTGAGACTTATTTTATCAAATTAAGAAGTAGTAACTATCCAAACTTAGCTTTTGACATGCATGTATGTAAATCATGGAGATTGTGATGAATCAAGAGCATGCACTTATATATACAACATGCTATCACACAAATGAGACGATTCATGCTAAAATCTGTGTTAAGGATGATGAATTCCTAACATGTAAGTAGAGATTTACCATGAAAACACAAGAATGAGATGTGAAGAACCAAAATCATGATGTATGCAATGACTTGAACTTACCCATCATACTCATGAAGCTCTTGAGAAGGGTTATGGAGAATCGATGATTAATGGCTCCTAGGGGCTTCAATGTTGAAGAAGATGCTCCAAACTTGATAGCCACTTGATATAGTAACACCCAAAATGGGTTTTCTTCACTTAGAACCTCAAAAATGTGATGTTTGGACCATGTTTTTGGAGGGTCAAGGGGAAAGTCCGAAAATTGGTTGATAAGGAGAAGAAGAAAGCATTGCATGTCTCTAGAGAGAGTTGGGGAATGAAATGTGGAAGAAGAGACATGTGGTGGGTGAGGGAGACATGTGCATGGAGGGAGAAATAGACATGTGTCAAGAGATGGAATAAACTTGCTCATGCATGCATACAAGCGGCAATATGAACATGTGGCAAGCATGCTAGGTGAATATTTGGGATCTATTTGGTGCAACAACTCTACCAACTTTAGTATCCGATGCGATTCTAAATTCGACACATACATGAACATGGCTACGTATATGATCCATATAGGGAAACTACCACGTAGTACTTGTATGCATAAACAATTGCATTCAATTTTCAATTCTTCTCATGCACTATTCAAATTTATTTTTGGTTTACAATTTACACTAAAGGCACTAGTAATTAGCAACTTTTCAACCAACAATTAACTTTCGACGAAACTAGTCAATTAATCTAACTAGGTGCATAATTCATTCATCACATATTTTGCAAGATGAAACTTGAATAATAAAACAATGCATTCAACTCTAGTTTATTTACACATAACATGCTATTCATAATTTTGCACGAGTTAATAGTCAAAATTTAAGTGACATATTACTAACGTGCTAACATGACTTAGAAGTGTCGGTTATTACAGATAGCTCGGCATAGATCCCCTTTAATGGAAGAAATAGCGGCAGGCATGGAAAGCCTGGGGCTAGCGGTGGAGCAGGGACTTGGCTCGGTCCAAGTTGAAACCGACAATTTTAAAACTTTTCATCTTCTCCGTGATGGTGTTGCCAGAAAGTTAAATGAGTTGCAGGCGATCTCAGACATGAAATAACTTTCGGCGGAATGCAGAATTCTTTTGGCTAAATTTCATTCAGTAGAGTTTCTTCACAATAAATGAAATGAAATGCTTTTGCACACTTGGTGGAATCGAGGGCTTTAGAAGAAGAGAGTGTTAAATATTACTCACAAACGTCTATTTAGGTCAAGGTGTACAAAACTTTGATCTCTTGGGCGTGACTACCCATTAACTATTTCTCTCCTAAAAAAACTCTAAAATTGTTGAAAACTGTTGGAATAACTTAAACCCTAGAACATTTGGGTGAAGCAACAAGCAAGAGGAAGGCGAGGAAGCTCAAGACGAAGCAGCAGCAGCCAAAAGGTTGTTGGTCGTACGATCAGATATCCTGGTCGTGCGACCACGGATCCGATCGTACAACCATGACGGGGGGCTGGGGCTGTTTTATTGTTTCCTAGTTCGTTTTGGTAATGTTTTGGGGTTACTTTGGGAACAAGTTAGTATTATATGTCTATAATATAAGTGTCATATGTCATGACTAGACTTGTGAGGATTGTAATCGCGTGTTCTCTCTAAATAAAATCAAGTTTTCTCGGGTTCCTAGAGGTAGCTAACAACATTGTTAGTGAACCACGTTAAATCTTGTGTTCTTAATTATTCGTTAATCGTTTTTGTTCTCTACCTCCCCCCCCCCATTTATTACAAAAATCATCGGTCTGTTCATTATTGAAGTGTTTGAGCAAGAACTTGGAAATGTGTTGCTCGGACACTTCAACAATACCAACCTGGCCCTCTTACACCGTCGACCCCAGTCGGGCCGCGTATGCACCAACCCTGCCTCAAAATCGGTCAAGATCGTGTTTAACCCCAACATCCCGGCACGCCCCCCTCACCCCCTCCGGATTAACCTGCCCCCTCCGGTCCGGACCGACCCTCCAATATCTTTTAATCATTTTCCTCTGAACCGCCCTGGCCCGAATGGGCCCTTAAACCAAGGGCTTTAGCCCCTAACCAGTCGGGATCACTTATCATGGCCCAGCCGACCCCCTCCCCTCCTAGTCCTCCTCCAAGCCCGGTCCTCACCACCCCATTCCCTATGGCAGCCCAGACCGGCCCTTTGACACCATGTAGAACCAAGGAATTCAAGTGGCCTCTGAAGTGTCTCAGTGCCCCTCTCGTGCATATATATTATACGAGTCTGCCTTTGTCCCTTTCCTAATTGGTTAAAACACATATCAAAACGTATGTGAAAGTGCCGTTTTTAGTAGGGGTGTAAACTGTTCGGTTCGATTTGCACCAAAATCCGAACCAAACCTAAATTCTCGGTTTGGAAAAAATCCGAACATAAACCGAACCCTTTATAAACGGTTCGATTCGGTTCAATTCGCCTATAAAACGGTTCGGTTCCAGTTTTAACCTGATAATATTTTCTATATTATAAATCTAGTCCTGAAAATTCAAAACTCACAAAAATTACAAAAAAAAAATATTAAAATGAGAAAACTCAATCCAACTAAATGAATATAAGCCAACATGAATGTAAAGAAAACATATTGTGTTCAGAGTTTAAGCATCTAAATTGCTTAACTGCAATAACGAACGTCACAACACTTGAATTTTAGATTGTGATTATGTACACATGAAATAAAAGTGAACATCTACGAAAAAAGAAATCTTAGTATATAGAGTTATATATGATAATTATTTACTAATATAAACGGTTTAGGCGGTTTGTAAAAGCTGAAACCTAAACCAACCCATTTAATTTCGGTTTGAGAATTTATGAACCTAAATCGAACCTTTTAATTTTCGCTTGGGATTTTATGAACCTAAACCGAATCCTAAACTGAATCATTAGCACGGTTCGGTCTGGTTTACGGTTTGAGCGGTTTAACTTGCAGACCTAGTTTTCAGATCCTAATTAAGTAAATATGCTTTTAACTGTCATTGGAATAGGGTAAACACACATCCTCAAGTTTGATGCAAAGACACTTTCAATCCTTCCAATTTGGGAAATGACGCGTTCACCTCTTCTATTTGTCTAATTTCATAATCCTTGCACTCTGTAACGATGTCGATTTTAGTCATGGGTGGGGGATTGGTCACTGATAGTAGTTTTTAAGACAAATATTTTCATATTTAGAGTACATAACGACTCTTTGTGAAATTTGGCACACTAAAGGGATGGAAGTATCATTTCCCAAATTGAAAGGGGTGAAAGTTTTTTGTGTCAAACATGAGGCAGTGATTTGAGTATGTTTGAAGATGAACAATAATCCTTATTTTTGGTCCCCTCGGGTGAAAACGGGACTTCGTTTGGAGACCAAAATTAGGTCTTGCAATAGCATATGCCCATGGTTGCAGCATTGGTGGCCAACGCAACTCTGGTTGTGCCGCCGCATCGTTATACCGTAGTTTATTTTCCTTAAATGAGAAGGTGACAATTTACAACATTAGATTTATTGGTATACAACAACATTAACGACTTGTGTACAAGAATACTAGATTGGCTAAAATTCACTTTTCTTCAATGGGTAAACCGGCAACTTGCGTCGTTTCCGCTGCTATTGACCGCAACTCGTTGATCTCGTCGGTCGTAAGTCTCCATCCAAGCGCACCGCCAAACTCCTCGGCCTGTGCCGCGCTTCTTGCGCCCGGTATCGGAATGACGTTTTCCTGGGCTAACAACCAATTCAGGACAACCTGCAGGACAAAAGGATGAGACAACTTTTCAAACTCGAAATTCTATTTTTTTCCAACTTAGTTGCGTTATAGCCTCACTCCACTTTACAACGTTTAAATTTTATATCTATTTAGTCTAATTTTTTCAATTTAGCCCTGCTCTAACGAATTTCTGAATTCGCCATAGGTCTGTACGCGTGTCCAATATTTTGGAGTGTCCATGCTTTCTTGATCAGTTAAGGAGCCAGCCTCTAGCGAAGGCTTCGTCATGTCATGTGCTGTATTGATTAGAGCACCACGTGTATTTGCTCTTAGAGCAAACAAAAATTTCTCCTGGCGAAGGGAGGCACGTGGTCCACCCAATTTTTCAGAAACTACAGTATCACCCCTACATGTTATAAAACAACTCAATAGTGCCCTTGCTCAATTTGCAGAAGTTTCCCAGGTATTTTCAAAATCGTGCCTTAGTGTCCTGGTAGTTTCCAATTCCTGGTTCCGCCTCTATCCTAGGTAGAGAGAGACACAGTTGAAATTCTAAAGATCTCTAACACGGCTATTTTCAAGCCTATACGATGTGTTTCGAATATGAATAGGGTTAAAAGGCGCCTAAGTAAACACAAGCTGGACTCGTAACATGATTTGGAAAAGCACTCTCTCTTTCAGTTATGTCCAAAATAAACTGCTTAAAGGCGTTATCAGTATCTAGTGTGGAGATTATGACCAACTCGGTTCCTTAAAGCGACGAAGCAACTTATGAATAGAAGATACCTGTGTGTTGGTTTTTCCATAGTTCTGCCCTATCTCTTTGATTCTTTTTATCAGAGGCTGGAGCTGTAAATCACAAAACAAAAAATGAGTACATGTAAGCACGAAATATTAACCCCTAGATGATAACTTTAAGTATCATAGTATATATACTAAAATTGTGTAGTTTCGAGAAGACCATACCTTTGTGAGAACCTCAGGGGTGTAAGTATTTGCCCGAGGACCGACAGGAGGATTTTCTGGTGTGTACTTTCCCGTCAAAATACCTGCGCGAGTTGAACGAGATAATTATTATTTTCATCATATCTAATGAAAAGAATACATATACTACAAAGGAACAATTTCTTTTTCGAATGATTGTTCCAGAAAGAAGTCGGTCATCATTTTAAGGATGTTTTGAAAAAATGTTGTTATCGCCAAGCAATAAGGGCTATTACAAAGTTGCTGATTCGAATAATCTCACAATCTTCAATAATCCCACGAAAGCGGGTTCTGGATTTGAAAAGCTGGGTTCTAGATTTTAACAGCTGTGGATGACATGTCAGTTGCCCGCGCCACGTGTCCTATTATGATTAACCTTTTGACCGGTCCCTCAAATTTCGGACCTCCGAATTTGCAGACAGGGTTCCAAACTTTTTAACTTTTAACCGGAGCCCTCCAGTTCCGGGTTTAATCTCAAGTAAAATTTCTAGTCATCCAACACCTCGAACTAAAGAAGATAATAATAATTTGATATGGTGTAATATATCTCATCCAAATAGCCTCATCGACCACATGTTTCATAAAAAGTCACTACTACCTTTATTTTTTTAGAACATGTATTTTGTTATCCTGATTATTCTGTCTTTCTTTCTGGCCGAAATCTATTGCGCATTTGCATGTAATAGCAAGTGAGAAAGTACTAAATACATTGAGCAATCAGGGCCGTCTTTAGCTTTTCCGAGGCCCTAGGCGACTCACCTTTATAGATGGAATGTTTGATCAATTTTCATATAAAAGTGTTAGGAAAATTAGCACCTCGATAATTTAGTTTGATATACTGAAAAATTAAAAGTAGGATCATGTTACTAATTTGTCAAAATATTTAATTGTTTTGTTGTCATAGTTTGTCAAAGTATTCATCCTTTAATCTTTATTGTGTCGGTTTCTCAAAAAAAAAACTTTATTCTGTCACCGTTCTTCAAAACCTATAGCATATGTTATAATATATTTAATTTATATATACACTTTTTACATTTATTTCAGTATTTTCAAATTGGCAACTGATAGATAGTGATCAATATTAAAAAAAACAAAGTAAAGTGTATTTGTTCAAAAAATTTACTTGTAATAAATATTTAGAAAAAGTTCTAATTTACTGGACCGACAAAATAGAGTATTCATAAATGTAGGAGAAAATAAAGTAAACAATTATTCACTAAAAGAACTAATGGATTCCTCATAATTGTAAGAATAAATTATTATTTCAACAAACATCCCTACAAGTTTCTGAAATTATGAGGCCCTCCCCCAAGTGGGGGCCCTAGGCAAGGTCAAAGTTGGCCTAAAGGGTGAGACGGGCCTGTGAGCAATACTAATTAATATTTCGTCGACTCACCTTGAGCAATAGGTGAGTAGGCAATCAAGGTGATCCCAAGTTCATCGCAAGCAGCCTTCACGCCGTTCTCTTCCGGAAGCCTGTATATTAGACTATAATTCACTTGGTTTGACGCCAGCGGTATTCCTCTCTTCTTGAGCCGTTCGTGTGCATCACGGAGACGCTTCTCTGAAAATACGAAACCACATTTTTCAAAAGATATTTACTGCGGGGTAAAACCGTACTTACATGATACTCAAAGTTACCAAAACCCTTTAACATGTAGATCAATACTACTCAGGGTAATATATATTGTGGTGTCAACCCACTGCCCTGGAAACTGAACCGGCCCAGGCAAGATTTTCCCACTCCGACCGTCCGCCGCCCACTCACTTCAACCCCCTAAATGTCCATTTTGCCCTCCATTTTTTAAAAAAACGACTACTTTGGAGGGTAATTTGATCACTCCGGTCCAATAGAATATTTAGATAGGCAACATTCCCCCCTCCAAACCTCCTCCCTTCCCAACGAGTAATTTTTTAGTGGTCCAAAAGAGCATCACGTGGTGCTCTACAATCAATGGATGTCTGCCAATCACTGACACTGTGTTAAAGTGTTGAACTTCAATTGGTTGTGGAGCACCACGTGGTGCTTTAATGGAGCACTAAAAAATTGCTCCTTTCCAACCCCCTTGAACCTGGACTGGACCGGGCCGGTCCGCACCTTTGACACCATGAAATATATACAATAGGAGTAACCTAACAAGGAGTTCAGGTGAGTATACCGCTATAATTAGAAACCCCAACAGCCTTCACAAGACCCTGCTCCACGGCGTCACCAAGACCGTCAATGTACCCTGCAACATATCACTTTCCAGTAAATTAACATTTTTTACAATTTGGTAATTTTTACCGAATGTAAATTGAGTCATTGCTGAACGGAGCGACCTTCGTTTCCCCAGATTCCAGGCCTAAAATTTCACCAGAAACACACCAATTACCACAGTAAAAAAGAAAATTGCTAGAAGAGGAAGATCACGATAGAATTAGAGTTGAAAGGACGTTAGGGGGCACGTACCAATGGAGCTGATAGAGTTCCACTGAAGAAAGCCCTAAACGAGACAGTGACTTCTTAAGGGCACTAAGGACACTTTGACGGCCTAGCCTCCACGGTAGAGCTGCAAATTTTGTAGCAACAGCAACCTCCGCTTCAGGATCAACTTCTTTTCTTTCTTTAATAAATCTATAAAAAGGGATACCGTAAGCAAGGAATAACGATTCATTTTCAAGAGTATATCGTGAGAAGAAATGCCCCGTAGAATGATATGATTAGTTACCTTCCTAGTAGAGTCTCGGAATTATCTGAACCTGTCGCAAACTGTTTCAAGAAAATGAAAAAGCACGATAAATAAAAGAATGTGGTCACAATGAGTGTGTTTGGATGAGATAGATTTATGAGACTGTAGATTATTAGAATGTGTGGTGGATGTGAGGAGAGAGAATGTTACTGATGTGAACTGTCTGATCAGCTCAATCACTCATTTCAATAAGTTATAATCTCATAAGCCAATAATATATCTCATCCAAACACATTCAATATATCTGCGAGCCATGCACACATGAACCATCTGCGAGCCAGAAAGAAGTGGGGCTCATTTCTTACCGGTGAACCATAGACCTCGGCGGTATCAAATAAGGTGATCCCGCGGTCTATGCTGGTATCAAATGCAGCTTTGGCATCCTTCATTTTCCTATCTATCATCACCACATGGAAGAAGAAAAAAAGATAAGAAATGTGAATCTTTATGAGAAATCTTTAAGAGAAGTGCGGGGAAGATGATAGAAAAGCTAAAAAGAAGTTACACGTTAAAGCATTTATAGTTCATAGCTGCGTTAAGAATCTAGACTTCGCCTATAATAAGGAGACCGTGAAGGAAAAATATCTTAATTAAAAGCAAGATAAATAGACCAAGGTATTGGCATAGACTATAGATACATGAAATGGAAAATGAATTTTGAAGCTTCTGTTCTGTGTGTGTTACCTTTTAACAAGTTTTCGTATGTCCGCAATGTTTTGCAGAGGTCTTATCATTTAGTTGCTCGTCATTGTGCCGCTCGAGTCTGTAGATCACTTGTTTGATTTTTCTTGATTCTTTTGGCTTGGTTTTGTACTCAATTGCTCTTTCCCTGTGTTATGGCTCATTATGTTTTTTGTAAATGTTCTTCTTTTGAGGTTTTATGAAAGGTTTCATTTTCTATCAACAATATTGATAGAGATACAAAATCATGGGAGTTGTTTGGAACTTTGGATAGTGATGTTTCGGTTTATAAGCAGAGACTATTCCCCGTGGCCGAAGACCACTAAAAAGGAGAAAAATATTTTCATCAACTTTTTGCCCATTGATTTTCATTAAATCCACGGCTATGAGCCTATGAGTGATCCACATAACCACAATGAACAGTAAAACCCTGTTGGTAGATAACTTATTTGAAATGAATGGTTGTAATGAAGGGAGGGAAGGTATTTCGCTTCTCGCTTTTCTTGTCGCCGCAACCAATCATTTAAAAAAGAATTTAAAATTAAAACTTGAAACAAAAACAATTCTCCACCATATCATGGTGTGGTAAAAGTTCCGAAACTAATCGAAATTCTACTACTGTGGCCCTGTTGGAGGTATCGAGGTATCTGTAAATTCATACTGCATTTCCAACATGTGGGTTATCACCGTTGTACTTCTACCTTACTTTTATTAATGAATTCTGAACGTTTACCCAACATCTGGTATAGATGAATACCACTTTGTTCTCTTTCTATCCATTTGACTTTTTTGATTTGTATCTGGATCATTTTAACCGGGTGATTAGTATCACAAAACGGAGAAATTCTTAGGTGTTCATAGAGCAAATCCACGTGGTGCTTCATTCCACTCACATTTCAACATGTATAATAAAAGTGGGGTGAGTGGGAGAGAGAAAATAGCCAAGTAAGATTCTGGTTTTTTTTCTATAACCTATAGGGGTAGTGGTTAACCCTAGTGGGACATGTGTCAGTTAATGAATGGTGTGGAACACCAAGTGTCGTGCTTACGTGGTGCTCGTGGAGTATCTAAAAATTTCTCCACAAAACGATATGGTTTTTAATAGAGCAATTTTTACTCTACAACATCATAAAAAAATTATTAAAAAATCGCATCATTTTGCTATTTAAGTCATCGAATCAAAGTGACCCGGTGAATAGTGGTAAAAGTCAATTTGAATAGAAAGAAAGGGAACATGGGGTTACAACCGTTTCTCCCTATCCATTTCAAACTAGTGCAGACATCACTAGTAGAACTGCAATTCGGGCGGGCTGGGGGGGGGGGTTGACGACATTGTCCAAGCCCAAGCCCGAGTTCTATCGGGGTTGCCCAAGCCCAGCCCAGCCCAGGTTAGGAGCATCGCCTACCCGTCCGAGCCAAAATTCAAACAAACTAATTCGAGTTGGGGTTGGTCGGGTTCAGCCCGTCCAAATTGCACCCCTAATCAGTAGAGTCCCCAAACACATCCTCCCTTCACAATTCCCCCAATTGGAGAAACATAAAAAAGACCTAAAAGGGCTCTAATTCAACTTGTAATGCCAGGTTTCATCAAAAAAACTAATCAATATGAAGGGGGCATGAACCATGACGTACAAAAAAACATGGCAATCATCATACCGTCCCAATCGCCGCTGTTCCAGTAACCGGTGTCGCCCCAAGCCCAAGCACCGATGCCGAGCTTGGTCACCTTTAACTCCGAACCGCCCAAATTCACCTTCGTCGTCGTCGTCTCTTCTTCTGTTGTGGTGGTGGTGGTGTCTACTGAAGATACAGAAGCCTTGGCTCTTAATTTGGGTACGTTGCTCTTGGGAGTGAACCCAGAAGCAGATGATGACCACCACGCAGCATTGCTAACATGGAGGAGTGCCATTGATTGAGAGAGCCTTTTCTGGGTTCAATAAGTGTGGAATAGTATGTGGTGGTACACTGAGATTTTGTAGGTATTTGAAAAATCCAGAAACTGTGTTTGGACTGGGACTTGATCATTGTTGTCACCTGACCCCATGAAAGGACATTTTTTGATGTTGTGTGCCACCAGATTGGCTTGGGCATGTGTGGTGGGAGAGATTAATTGGTTAGTAGTGGGTCCCAAAGAGTCGGGGACTACAGTAGATACCAGATTGTTAATACTCTTGAATCAAAAGATAGCCAACAGCAATTTAAGATAGCCAAAAGCAATTTGTTTCCTTGTTGATTTGAAAAACGTTTGGATTATATTGACAAGCAAGTTTTTAGGGATGTTAAGGTCGTGGCTATTATGATGTACAAATCAGTGTTATCTGTCAATAATATCGGGTTTTGGCTGTGGAGGTAGTTAGCGGAATTGTTAGGGAATTCGTTAGCGGACCACGTTAAATTATGTCTCGTTCATGATTATTGTTACATCCTTCTTGCTTGAAACCGTCAGGTTATAATAAACTAGTATTAGAGCCCAGTTAGACAGTGTTTACAACGATAGGGTCCGGAGATGTGATTTTTGGTGGTACCAGATTGGCCTTTGAGTAGTACTATGACTATCACCAGATTGGCTTGGGCATGTGTGGGAGAAATTAATTTGATAATGGGTTTAAAGAGTCACGACTACATTTGAATGATTCAAATCATTCTTTTGACACATTAATACGGTACTACCAGATTGGTTTGGGCATGTGTGGTAGAAATTAATTCGTAATGGGTCCAAAGAGTCGTAATTCATAATGGGTCCAAAGAGTCGGGAGTGCAGTAGATACCAGGTGATTCAAATCATTCTTTGATTGACACATTAACGTGAAAAATTTATCAATCGCAAAATTATTCGTATTTGTCGTGTATAATCTTTTCAGTGCACTATTCTTCATTTCATTTGCCAAACTCATTTTGTAATACGAAAATGCGTTAATATTATTGCAATGTTGTAGAATTTATAGTATTATGAAAAAAATTATAAATACGACAAATTATAAATTTTTGTATTATATTTGAACTAAATCAATCAGTCAGTTAAAGTGATCTCTCTTCTGCCAACTGGGAGAGACCAAGCACTATTTTCACTTTATTTTTTTTCATTTTTTGCTTAAGATGTATTTGTAGCACATACTTGGTATGTTTCTTTACATAGGTATGTCACTTTGACCCGGTGATTTGGATAGCAAAACGATGTAATTGTTCGGTAATTTTTCCTGGTGTTGTAGAGTAAAGTTTATTGTACAACACCATAAAAATTTACCAAAAAATTATATTGTATTGCTAATCAAATCATCGGGTCAAAGCGACCTGATCAATAGTGGTAAAACTCAAACCTAGAAGAAAGAGAAGAAACAGAGGAAGTACCACTCTGTCTCTTCTCTTTAGTCCTATTTTGACTTCTTAACTCGTATCTGGGTCAGTTTGACCGGATGATTTGGACAACAAAACAATGCGATTTTTCAATAATTTTTTCACCGTGTTATAGAGCAACTTTTACTCTACAACACCATGAAATAACTTTCAAAAGATTCTATCATTTTGATAGCCAAATCACCGGGTCGAAGTGACCCAGTGAATAGTAACAAAAAGTCAGAATGGAGCTAAAGAGGAGAGACAAAGTGGTAAGAAACAATCCAATAATAGAGTTCACACTTCTCTAACTTTTGAGCGTCAGATTTTCTTGATGATTGGGGTTTGATAGAGGTGCATAATGCTGGGCCCTAGTTTACTTAGACAAATAATAGAGCTCACTATTCCCTTACTTTTGAGAGCATCTCCAACCCTATCGGGGGGGGATGGGGAGGAGAAATTTTTCCTTGAGTGTGGGATGGTTAGGGGAGATTTTTCCATAGACATGCCCATTTCATCCCCATACATGAATTAAAATGGATAGGACTAAATGGGTTGGAGAAGGCAGCAGGAAGCGTCGTACTGCGCGATGGCCAATGTATTTTCTTGGCGTCTGTTTCATCACCATATTCAGCAGCTTCATCTGCCACGGAGGCAGGGTCTCTAGCCATCCGAGAGGGGATGCTTTTTGGCGCTCGCGTGTGGGCAACACAAGATCATCGTCGGGTCGGATGCTAAAAGAGTTGTCGATCTCATCAACAATAACCGCAGGAAGCTCGTTGAGAGATCAAAGAATGACACAGTCATTCAAAACATACAGTTTTTGTCTCAAAAGTTTGAGTCTGTCATTTTCACTTTCAGCCATCGTTCGACGAACGACGTAGCTCATTCTTTTGCAAAATTTTGACTCTCAATTCCAAATAAAATGTATAACTAGGTAGTTACCCAAATTAAGCACATCAACTTGTTCAAAACGATGTAATGGGAATGTTTAATCTTGCTAATTTTCATTAATAGAAGTTGTTCTCCGTCTTAAAAAAATGGGTTGGAGATGATTCGTAGTTTGGGGATGAGGAGGGGGAGGAAGGTGGGGATAATTGTGGGCTCGTGAGGGGAGGGGGAAAATGACATGGGTTGGAGATACCCTGAGCGTTAAGATAGAGCTTGGTGTTCAGCCAAGTTCATTAATCTTTTCCCCTGATGTTCACATTAATAACTTAGGAGCACTGCTACAATACGTCCTGACCCCATGCAAAATAAACTGGCTTACCGGTAATTACGATTTTACCAGCAAAAGGACAAGACGCCGTCATCAGAAACTCGGATAGAAATGTAAAAAAAATGGACAAAACTGTAAAGTTTAAGATAAAACTAAAGATAAAAATAATTAAAAATGGACAAAACCGAAGTGAAATGGACGAAACTGAGATGAATCAAATAGTAACGTAAACAATGCTCAATAACTGGGCTATCAGGTATTTCTGCCTCTGATCACTCTCCCAACCTCCTAACTTTGATGTCTAGCCCCAAAACTTTTTAATTTTACAATTTTGTCATATGGGTTTAGTTTTGTGTGTGCATTCACCAAGTATGGGCTTTATCTATCTGGGCTTGGGCTTTTCTATCATCACCATCGTCTTCCTCTTCATCAGGGTTTAACAGTTCTTCTTCTAGGGTTCTTCTTCTTCTTCTTCTTCCCTTCAAGAATTCAATCGTCGTCACCAGGAAGAACACACTCTCTGCAGCGCAATGAAAGTTAAAGTAATCTCACGCTCAACAGATGAATTCACTCGCGAACGAAGCAACGACATCCAAGTAAAACCCCTCTTCAACCTCTCTAATAACTCAATCAATTCCATAAAAAATATAATTTTCCGTCTTATGAAGCTTGTTTATTTATTTAATTGTGATTCGATTGCTGTAGAGAGTGTATCGGAACTTTGACCCGAGCCTAAGAATGCAGGAGAAGGCGGTGGAGTATGTTCGTGCTCTCAATGCAGCTAAATTGCAGAAGGTAACTAACATTTGTTGTTTATTGACCTAAAGAAGTGATTTTTAGGATAACCCATGTGCTAAATTTTGGTGGGTTTGTGTTGAAATTTTGTGTTGTTGGGAGTGGTGTTGATGATCATTTTGGGGTTGTGTTAGATATTTGCAAGGCCGTTTATTGGAGCTATGGATGGGCATGTAGACGCCGTCTCGTGTATGGCGAAGAACCCGAATCATTTGAAGGGGATTTTTTCTGGATCCATGGATGGAGGTATGTTTAGCTGATTATTTTTTGGGGAATATATATAAATATCAGATTACTATACTAATTTTCTTACATGTAGATATTCTGTAAATTCATCCTGGTTTGTTTATGCTTTCATTTGTCCGTCCTAATTTATGTAAATACTTCACTGCTTATCCCTGAAAGAGAAAAAAATGCTACTCTGTGCTCTGCCTTCTTCAATGTCCTGTTGAATCCTTTATTGTAGTTATTCATTTATTAACCGAGGAATTAAGTGATAAAGTAAAAAACAGATTCATTCTACATGAATTGGCATATTTGGTGGCTATTGCATGTAGGAAACCTCGCGTGCCACAAGGGTGAAGTAATTATATCAGGCAATGGATGGTTCCATATAATGCTATCTTTAATAGTCGACTAGGCTCAAGTCATTTGTTTCTGAAGTCTAGAACATGGTGAAAACTTTTGCATTCCGTGATAAAATCCTTACTTTGTCGAGCATGAGCAAGTTAGATAAATGTAATATCAACATACCAGACACTTACGACATTGAGGTCCCTTTCCCATCAAGGGTAAGTTGCAACTGAAAACGTCACCTAAACTTATACGTTTTGAATATACAATGACTTATGATGGTTTTTTCTATGGATGAATTGATGTTTGACGAGCACTGCTTTAGCTGAAGGTGACATTGTTAGTTCTGAATCTCCTGAAATCCTGAACGTAATCGACAAGATCAGATTTCTTTCAACGGGTCCTTTACTCAAACTCATTTCCTAGCAAATGTCATGCTGCACTGGTGCCCACTCCAAATTGTTCTTGCCAAGACAAGTGGCAGTGAACCAAAGGTCACAGTGCACCTTAGGCTTTGCTCAATAGTCATTTAATTGTAACAATCTTGAACTGATCGTTCCCTCGTCAGCCTCTCAAGTACAGACTTGTAGCATAGTTAATACCATTGAGGGATCAATCATCTTATGTTCATGTCCTTCACGGAAGACGTGCTGTTACCCTCCCCCTGCTACCCCCGCTGGGACCTTGCATAACACTTCAGAGTGTGCCAACTTTCCACCCCAATATCATTGAGACTTCCCATAGAAAAGTGGGTGAAAAGCAACCCCTCACGAGAGCTTCCTTAGCCACTTCAAAACATGCGAAAATGCAAATCAAATGCTGGCAGGACACTTAAGGGGTAAAGTATTTCTCCATACCGGTGCAGTGTCTAAGCAGGCTCAGTCACAAGCAAACTCAACAATCTGCTCATGGAATTGACCAAAGCTTCTATCTGCTGGTATTGATTTACATATTATATCAGTTAAAAAAGCCTTGGAAGCACTGGTAAGACATGGCTTGATCACCTTTTGCCTCTGAAAGCCTTGTATGGAATCATTGGGTTATTTTTTATTGCTCTATTTCTTAGGGTAGAACTCCTCGCTGTCAATGGGTTGCGAACTGACATATCACCGAAGGGCAGTAGCTGCCTTGTGTAGTGGAGGCAACAATTCCAAGTAGAGACTAGTAACAAACAAGGCTACGTAATTGATTTTGCCGGAGTGAGAGCTTCAGTTGATCTGTATGTCCTAAATAGGATTTCCTTCTATCCACTCGAGACAATCAGTTCCGTGGAAACGTTGTCAGCTTCAATTAGCTATTTTTGTATGAGTTGAAACTCTGAACTTTTGGTGTTAAAATCATGCAATTCAACATTTCTGCCCCAAGATAGATCCTAACCATGAATCTTTTGAGGGCTTTTCAGTAATTGAGATAATAGTTTGAAGGGGAAATCTCAACCTATCATTAAAGATCCAGTAATCTCAAGATAATGGAATTTGAAAATTCCTCGTCCAAACACACAATTAGTCATTTGCAATTAGGAGGAATAAATTCTTTACAGAATATCGGTCTTGTCACTTGAATTCTCACTGCTTGCTTGGACATTTTGTAGCATGGCAATCTTAAACTTTTCACATTTTCGTGAAGTGACATTTTTAGCCATGTAAAGGTCTTGTATTGGTAGAGAAGCATTCCAACACTTGTCTGAAAGACACTTAACTAAAAAAGTAAGGTATTTGTTTCCCACTCGTGAAGAGAGACAAAATTGTAACGTTTTGGTATCTTTCAGTAACACTAATTTGTCTACTGTGATTATACATCTTCCCGATGTCAACTCATATGATGCAGACTGATGCCATGGAAAATCTCACATACTATTTATTTTGTTCGGTTAAGTTTGCACAAGTGAATGCTAGGTTTAAGTGCAATTATCGGCTTTTAGCATCATATTGTCTCTTGAACTTCCTTGCTTATCTGCTCATTTTTGTTTTCTGCTATGTTTGCAGATATCCGCCTTTGGGACATTGCCTCCAGGTATTCTAATGCAATATTTGACTTCCCATGATAGCATTTTAGTTGGGTTCCCTTGTCAACTGTCTCCCATGTTTCCTGATCTGTTTATACTTCGGTCGCTTGTATGTTAATGTATTTATGTGATGCATCAACTATTAGCTGTATAGTTCTGTTTCATATCCTTTATCTCGTGGTGCAAGCAATGATTTCATAAGTATTTTCGGAAGTGTACATAATTTTCATTTTAGTTCCACATGATTGTAAAAGTGACTTTCCTTTCCGTGAACAAACCAAAATATGTTCATCTGGTATTATGTTGTAGCACTTCTGGTTACTTGTCAGCCGATATGCATGCCAGTAAATTCACTGTAAAATCAGTATGGATTCTTTTATTTTACTGTAAGATATCTTCAATCAAGTTCCTGAAGAAAACATTTTGCAATATTTCTAATATATAGCAACTGTTTCTTCCATTAATTTTATGTGAACTGCAGGCGGACAGTTTGTCAGTTCCCTGGCCACAAAGGTGCTGTGACCGGTTTGACAGCATCTACAGACGGGCGTATTCTCGTATCGTGTGGAACTGATAGCACGTAAGACAAAATTATACTCTACTACTCTTCTGAGTTAATCAGTACATACCATCCTTTTTTATGGGAATTGTGAGTTTAGCAGTCCTCAAAATTAGTATTTTGTTTCAGTGTCAGGCTGTGGAATGTTCCTTCTCCGACGTCTATTCTTTCAGATAATTCATCTGCTGATCCTTCGCAGGTTGTCCTCATATGGCTTTTACACGCTCGTGTAACTTGCATATAGCTTTATAATGATTATATCTCATAGGTTTTGTTTTCTCTTTCAGCCACTGGCAGTTTATTATGGGAAAAATGGTTTCCGGTATGGTTTATGACATTCATGTACAATGAAATATGATAGGTTTCCACTATTGTACTTTTTCAATTTATAATGTTCCTATACATCTCTGTTTCTTAGTGCTGTTGATCACCAATGGGAAGGTAATAAATTTGCCACAGGTGGAGCTGAGGTAGATATATGGGACCATAGTAGGTATTGTGCTGAATCTCTTTAAATTTACACTTTCTTTGTGAATCTGAATCGTCTGAGCATTCTGATGCCATCTTTGTAAGCAAATAACAGGTCCCAGCCAGTGAACAGTTTTAAGTGGGGAAACGACACAGTGGCATCTGTTCGATTCAATCCTGCGGAGCCAGATGTCCTGGCCACTTCAGGGAGGTATGCTTTAGACTCCCAGAATGGACAATTTCGCTCTATCATTCTTGTCGTACATTTGTAAATGGATTCGGAACTTTCAGTTTCTAATCTGCCGACATGTCTACACTACTTCTTGGAGTTATGCGCATTGTTATTTATGATGGAAGAGTATCTGGGGATATCATACTGATAATTTGTTCTTCATTATACCATTTTACTCAACTAGCTAATTTGTAACACCTGACATCTAACTTTGTTCTACATACCTGTTGGCTTTGTGTGGCTAGAGTTCCTTCATTAGTACATTTTCCTGAAAACATTTTCTTTTTCCTTTCAATTATTGAAAAATTCTCAATCACACATTCGGACTGTCTGGTGTCATTTGCTCTGTGATCTGAACTTATTTGCTTAACATTTTTTTTTTGCTTCTTTAGTGATCGTAGCATAACACTTTATGATCTACGGATGCATTCGCCCGCAACAAAGCTTATCATGCAGGTAATTCTAGCAAAAGGAGGTCGTCTTTAGTGTTTCATCTGTTTTCATAACAATGTCCAATTCTTAAACTGTGGCATTCTAATTATATGCTGTCTCCTATTTTTCAAAACAGTAGTATATTCTCGGCACTGTGAATCAATCTTACTGATCTGTCCAACATATGATCTTTCTCAACAAACTGGTCGCTTTGTTTTTATGTCATGTATCTAACTAAATAGGCAAGTTTACCCTTTTAGCTTTCATCTCCCATAATACTCTTCGCAATCAGGCCTCCATCTATTCCAACTTTGGACAAAGTTGTGTTTAATACCCTATTATATGTTGTACAGCTAATTCAATCCAAAATTTCCCGACTAATACAATCCAGTCCAGTCCAATACTATTAGTCTGAAAAACCAAACATGCCAAAACTTGTAGCTTGCAAAGTAAAGTTGATGAATTTGGTTCAAGCATCCAAGTTCCTTAAAGATAGATTGATATGTCGCAAAACTCCTTCCATTCTTTGAATCATTATGAGGTATCTCCTCTAGTGTGTTAAAGCACTCTAGGATTTTGAAAACACTGGTTGCTCTCCAATTGTCACCATTTTAACCATTCCGAGTGACTAGGTAGATCGGGTGTGGATTGGTGATTTGACAGTAGGATATGACTCAAATTTTAGGAGGGAATATGGTGCTCATTTGGGTAAGAGTTGGAGTTGCGATGTCCCATCCCCCTCAATCTACCATCATCGAAATTCTAACTATGAAGCTTGAACATATCCCGTAATGGGGTTTGTATAGACAGGAAATGGTATCTTTTACTATAATCATGCATTTATCCTGCATTATCCAAGTAGCTTCACATCATATTCTGTCTAAATTTGTATACCCCTTGCCGAAATGCAACCTCGCAGCATCTCCAATAGCCAATAGGTCATGCAAAGTAAGTTTTAGCTAGAATATAAGAAGTTAGGAAAACATTCAACTCCAGTAGGCTAGATGTTTCATCATGCATTTTACATAATTCATGTTGTTCTCTATTAATTGGTTCCAGGAAAATAGGGCGGCAAATTTAAGTCTCTTCCTCTCTCTCTCTCTCAATTTTAATCAATTTACTTCAATTCTTCTATAACTATGCAATCACGAGAATGCATTTACATTTTTGGCTCCAGTGCTATAAAAATATTGTTAGCCAATGTGTAAAATAGACAATTTACATAATTTCATAGTTTACTGCTGGAGATGCTCTTATATCTTGTGACTGCCATGCTCTTATATCTTGTGGCTGCCCATATACCCCTTCCTCGTAGTCCCAACCAAATGAGAGCCAGATCCACAATACCAGTGTTGTTTTTTCAAACGAAATCAGTTAGCTCGTTAAAGTTGTACTTTGGAATGCTAGTTTAAATCATAATTGTTAAGCTCTTATGTGAGATGTTCAAAGAAATATGATATTATATTTCGGATGAGGTATCTCATATTTTGGAAACGTTTTCTTAGGAATTTTTTTGGTAGGACTTGCGAATTCCAAGTGTTCCGTTTTTTGTTCTGCGCAAGTCATTTTAAGTGTAAGTCAGTTCTTTTTTCTTTTAAGATGTTCAACATTAACCATTATATTTCTTGTTTCAGACAAAAACAAATTCCATTGCATGGAATCCCATGGAGCCAATGAATTTCACAGCTGTGAGTTCTAGAACTTAGCAGCCAGCTTATGTAGCCAAAAGTCATTGAGAAACTATAATCCGTATTTATTAGCTGATGTTTCTGTGTTACAGGCAAATGAAGATTGCAATTGCTATAGTTTTGACTACAGGAAACTAAAAGAAGCCAAGTGTGTGCACAAAGATCATGTTTCTGCAGTGTAAGATAGCTGATACATTGTCTATGTTTTTTTCTTTTTTTCCTGTTTTGGAGCTTTTTTTCCCTCTCTCTCTCTCTCTCTCTCTATATATATATATATATATATATATATATATATATATATATATATATATATATATGCGAATCCTGATGATTATGCTTTTAAACTCGCAGAATGGATATTGATTACTCCCCAACCGGTCGCGAATTTGTTACTGGATCCTATGACAGAACTGTGAGTTATCTGAATACGCTATCTTGGTACGGCTAGCAGCTTTAAGTGACACAGACTTAGTGAACTGATTGAGATTGATGGTTTGCAGATAAGAATTTTCCAATACAATGGTGGCCACAGCAGGGAAATCTACCACACCAAGCGAATGCAGAGGTTGGTTTTCTGTAAGCAAAGCATGAATTTTAAGCCAAAGAAATATTGTGAGAATAGTGATATTATCCGTGTCTGTTAGTACATATTGTTGGCAACAATTCCTCTCCTGGACTAGTACAAGGGAATTATAATTAGTGCCTTTTTTGGTATCACTGTTTTTAAACGAAAGTGTTTCAAAACAGTGTTTGCTCAAGAAACGGGTTTGGAAATGCCTGTTTCCGCTATGTTTAAAAACAAAACAGGCTGAAAAACGTCCTGTCAGAAAGTACCAGTTTTGATGATGATGATTTTTTTTTCCGTACTTTTGGTGGTTAAACATGTTCCTACTCTTACTGAATGCATAAAATAACAATTATATGTTATTGCATGTACAAACTGATGTTAGAGAAAAGTAACACTGAAATTTAGAAGTGATGCCAGCTATGAAATGTGTTTTTGTTTATAAACAGTGTTTTTCAGCATATACAAAACAGTTAACTGATTTTGTGTATATACGCGATTTTTCAGCATTTTTCCACGTTTTTTCTGTTTTAAAACGGATAACAAACGGGCTAGCGGGTTCTCTTTGCTATTAGTAGTATTGTCCTACTGACTGGAACTTTTCATTGTAGGGTATTCTGCACGAAATTCAGTTGCGATGGGACTTACATAATCTCAGGGAGTGATGACACCAATCTGCGAGTTTGGAAAGCTAAAGCATCCGAACAGCTTGGAGTTGTATGAATCTTTTTACTCTTCGTCGCATTATTTATTCAATTCAGCTGTTACCTTTCTGTTTAGAGTTCTTAGTCCTTCCTTGGCTGTAGCTTTTATATTTTGAGTTCCTGCTTCATTTCGTGGATGAGTGGGTGAAATGGTAGTCTTTTTTTTTTTTTTTTTTTTTTTTTTTTGTCAAACGGTGAAATGGTAGTCAGTTCACAATATTTGACTGTATCATCAACACTTGCTGTTCTTGATTTGCAGATCCTGCCGAGGGAAAAGAAGAGTCACGAGTATCAGGAAGCTGTTATGAATCGCTACAAGCACCTTCAGGAGGTTAAGCGTATTGTGAGGTAATGTCGGCTTTCATGGAACCTTTCGTCCATGATTATGTATTCCTTCCGTCCTGTTGTTATTGTCTTACTTTCCTAAAACGGCAATCTCAACATTATTGTCATATGTTTAAAAATACCCTTTACTTCTTGGGTAAAAGACACTTTCACCCCCTCTAGTTTGGAAAAGGATACTTTCACCTCCTTCTAGTTTGGGAAAGGACACTTTCATCCCTTTAGTGTGCCGAATTTTAAATATCTTACACCGTCTGATTGTGTGGTTGTCAGTCTGGGGACGGGATACGTCTTTGAAAATAGTTTTGGAGACAAATTTGCCCGTCATGCAAAAAGGCTATTATACCATTGGGTAACTCCTACATTTTGCATAATGGGGAGCAAAATGGTCCCAAAATCTATTTTCAGTGACAGATCTCAACTCCAGACTAACGGTGTCACACTAAGGGGTGCAAGTTTCCTGAAGTTTGGCACACTAAAGGGGTGAAAGTATCCTTTCAACAAACTAGAAGGGGTGAAAGTGCCTTTCACCCTTACAGTAAGCTGAAAGAGAAGAAACGTGGTAGTGCCTTTTTTTTTCTCTTACTCACTTTCTAGATAAAATACAGACGAGGCAAATGACAATTTAGTAAATTTCACCAGGTTAAAAATATCTCCTTAAACTTTGTGAAAGTAGTCTGGGCAGTCTGCCCAGACGATAATTTTGGGGCTGAGGGAGTATATGTTTTTCCTTATTCATGTCGATCTGGAGTTGTTATGGTAAGGGCATGGAAATTGGTCGATGATTTAACCGTTGAAATGATTTGGAATTTACAGGCACAGACACTTGCCAAAACCAATATTCAAGGCAGCAGGACTCCGCCGGATCATGATCGAATCCGACAGAAGGAAAGAGGAGAGGAGGAGGGCACACAGTGCACCGGGCAGCATGCCGAGGCGTTCGGTACGTAGTAAGAGAATCATCACGGAAATCGAGTGAGCTTTGGTTTATTTGTAGAACCGAAGCCTTCTAAGGACGCATGGATACAATACAAGCTACTTTGGACCGCCTTCGCCCTGTGGGTGTTGTGACCTTGTCAAGGTGGATGGAGCTGAAGCCCGCAAGGAGGAGTTTTTGTTCTGTTCATAGTTTTTGTTAGTTGTTATATCGATCTTTTGAACTATCGTTGTGAACGGTTACATCTGAACCTTATTTATAATCTAAAGCTAGCACGCGTCGAACCGAAATTGTATGTCACAAGGCTCATCAGTCTTGATTTACTATTAGATACTGGCCATGTTTGGATGAGCTTAATTAAGATTTGAGATTTTAGGTCGTTGAAAACAGTACGGTTTCTCTTTACCTTAACCACTCATTCTAGTAATTTATAATTTTATGATGTTAATTAAGTTAATCTGAACATGGCTAGTGTCGGTCCTTAAAAACGATATTAAAAATTATTGTGGGTCCTGGAAATTGAACAAAATTTATGGTTATGGTCCTTTTTACAATGTTTGTGAATGTACAAAAATTTTATAGTGCTGTCTTTATGAGAAACTTGCAGTGAAAATATACGTAAAAACGTGTTTGGTAAATTTCATATATAACTTGTTAGGGAAAACACTTTAGGGTTGCTGTAAGTTTCAAAATGACAATAGCATACATAAAAAAATGCAAGAGGAGAGGTAATTTTATATTTTTTTGAGAGTAATTTTATAATTTATTTTTATTGCATTGATAGAAAGTCCGTTAATATAAATTTTAGAAAACAAGTCCGGAAAAACAACACGTACCCTACTTCTTAAAGACGGCGGTGAGAAAACAGTTGCTATCAGAAAACTAAATAAATAGATGAATGTAGTAATATTTTTACTATACACATCAAATACAATACTATGTTGATGTCCAGGTTCGATTCCCGCTAGACATAGGATTTAAGTTGCGAGCGGGCCGGGGCGGGTTGGTTTTAGGCCGTGCCTAGGCTAGGCGGGCTAGGGGCGGGCCGTGCACAGAGGTAGGGCGGGCCCGGGTCGTAACTGCACGAGAAATGGCACGTGTCGTGCTGTGGTCGGGGCGGGTCGTGCCGGGTTGTCCATTTTGTGCAGGTCGTGCACGGCTCGGGGGGCAGGCGGGGCCGAACCGGGTTGTCTTCGGGAGGAACGTGACACGGCCGTGCCACGTATTGAGCACGTCTTTGAGCAGGCCGTGCCATGTCGGAGGGTGGAGCGGGGTGTGCTCGGGGCGTGTTATGCGCGGTCGGTGCGGGCCGTGCCAATTTGGCACGCGGGTCGGCCCCTATTGCTACCATGACATAGGAAATGAATGAATATTAAAAAATATACTACATCCGTTTCGTCTGCGTTTGACTTTTTAACCCGTAATTGAGTCATTTTGACTTGGTGATTTGGGTACCAAAATCAAGTAATTTTTTAACAATTTTTTCATGGTATTTTAGATTAAACTTTCCTCTATAACACCATGCAAAGATTACCAAATTTTTGTATCGTTTTGTTAATCAAATCACCGGATGAAAATAACCCAGTGAATAGTGACAAAAAGTGAAGTAGGCTGAAACAGGCGAAACAGAGGTAGTACTACTTATAGGTGAAACAATGTTTGGTTAAGCAAAAACATTACCAAACAGACTCTAAACTAGGGGTTGTGTACACTAGCATAACATTGGTAATTGGTAATAATATATTTTTGGGGGAGGCTCATGCAATTTACCAAACATTGGCTCACTATCATTAGGGTTTAGTCCTCTTCCTCCTTCAATTCCCAAACCACCCAAAACCCCCTTCACTCAGATTCAGCCATGGCCAGCCGTGTAGCCGCCAGATTCGCTCTCCGGTCAGCTTCCGTCAGGACTGCGGCCACCAGAGCCGCGCCGGAAGCCAGAGCCGCCGGCTCTCCCTTCGCCGGCTCAACTAGAACCCCTCTCACCAGCCGCATCTTCAGGTAAAACACTTCACTACCCATCTGATCTTTTCATCTGTACATTGAAACCCATATGCTGGAATCGAGTGTTTGTGATTATAGTTTCTGGGTTTCGGTTTAATTTTTCTGGGTCTTTGTGTAATAGAGTGTTTGAGTTTCTGGGTTTCGGTTAAATTCATTACCCACATGGTGTAATCGAGTGTTTGTGATTGCATTTTTCTGGGTTTCGATTGAATTTTACTGGGTTTCGATTGAATTTTTCTGGGTCTTGTGTGATCGGAGTGTTTGAGTTTCTGGGTTTTCGATTAAATTCATTACCCACATGGTGGAATCGAGAGTTTGTGATTGCATTTTTCTGGGTTTCGATTGAATTTTTCTGGGTTTCGATTGAATTTTTCTGGGTTGTGTTTGGTTTCTTGAAGGTGTCCTTCTGAAATGAGCGTTTGTATGGGTTCGATGTTGCCTTACCACACTGCGACTGCTTCGTCTCTGATGACTTCCATGCTCTCAGTCTCTCGCTTCAGCTGCGGTTGGCTTCCCGAAGGTAAAAGTCTTCTTCTTTTTTTTATTCCCCATTTGCAATTTTATTTGTTCATGTTTTTTTTTTGGTGGAATGGTGTAACAATTTGGTTGATTCTGTGGTTTGATTATACCTGTAACCAATGTTACTTCTTTGCTAATTTTTCACAGATGGTTAGATCTGATGGGTTAGGAATTGCCATTTTGTAGCCTCCACACATTCACATGTAAGTAATTAGGCTTAAGGGAATCATAAATTTTCACCTTAAATGCTACTACTATTACATCATTGGATTCAAATGAAGTTTTGCATGTACAAGGAAAAAAGAGTGAATTTGTTCAGCATGTGAATAGAAAAATGTAGTTTGATCTGTTTGTAGGACCAATTAAACACTTTTTTGAATTAGCCTGCGGTCCTATCAAATTTTGTGACGGCGTGTTGAGTATGTTCAGTTTTGGAGCGGTCTTATAATTCTTTTGTGAATGACAAGGGAGATCGTTCTGCTCATATTAAGTCATGGTAACTTGTTGTCTTTTGCCGTGAGGGAACATTTGGTGCATGGGTACGGAGGATCATAAGGGTTATTTGATCGGAAGGACTATTAAGTAAGTAGGAATAATATTTTGTTTGTATATGAGAGGATAAGATTTAGTCGTAGCAATATGATAAGGAATCCCACTGCCATGGTGGGAGTGAACATTAGGCACGATACCCGTGTAACAAATTAAGGGAATTTGATCTTCCCGTTGTCCTAAAATTATCCAAACCCCACACAGGACTTAATATTCCCTTAAATTAGGCGTAGTTTGGATAGTTGGTTTTTAGTTTTTGGAGAATGAGTGGTTAAGATGAGGACAGAGAGTATACATTTTATTCTCTGTCCTCACCTCAACCACTCATTCTCAAAAAACTAAAAACTAAAAAACCGTTTATCCAAACTACCTCACTATTCATCTATGCTCCCTCTTTATCCCCACACCAATTATATCCTGAATATAGTGATGAACAGTTCCTTCAACTGAAATCTGACTAAATCAGTTTTAGATATATGGGCGTCCCATTACCAGTTGTTTTAGCTAGTTTGGCCTAGATGCACTCAGAACTACCTGTGCAAGAACGGCTGTCCTAGCAGGATTAGTTGTCTGCTATTCAACCATAATTTGCTTATTTGGCTCTTTTTTCTGCTTTATTGCTAATTGGAAGCCATTTTGTCTAGGAGGGCTTGGTAGTCATTCTCTTGTTCGATCACATTTTCACCTCCAAATTCTCAAATAATTTTCTTTCCTTTCCTGTCTTACGAATGTGCTGTATATTCGGCAAATGGTTTCTTCTGTAGCTTGCCTGACCAACATTTCTTTTCTTGATTTAGGTATCTAGCAAAACCTAATAGGACCTTCCGTGATGTCTGTTCCTCTGTTTTTCCGGTGAGTTCAACATTTTCTGGATTTTTTAAACAATTAGGAATATATAGTATGATCAAAATAGGAATTCTGAAAGCTCACCTTTGGCATGGCTACTCTTTTATAGTGCAATTAGGTCTAGAGGGTTATCTTTCACTTAAGGCAAGAACACATACACCATCCCTTCTTTGACGCTCCTTCTTTCCCTTTCCAAAGCATTTCAATAGATTTGAATGGTGCTCCGAGTTATAGCTATTGCTCTGCATTTGCAATCTTAGAGATACACTTAGTTTTGTCCCGTGTTCTTGTTTTGATGGAAGAGTACATGCTTCTTTTTTTTCCCTGTTGTAGGCGTTGACAAGACTAGATGAGAAGCTGGAGAAGCAAAGAGGGAGAGATTTGGATAATTTTTTATATTTTGAAGCTTTTTTGAGTTGTAGGAGCTGGTGACTTCAATAGATAAGGCGGATGCCTGTATATCTTTGAATGCTATTAATGGTTTGAACACACACCTTTATGAGTTATATAATGCGAAAGCTCTAGAAAGCGGATATCTTTCTTGTTTGGTTTCTTTCAAGTGTTCTGTTTGAATTCGTGTTTGCGGTGCCACAATAATACCTTCTTTCTGCTGTTTGTCTCCTCTAGGTTTCTGCGTTTTTCGTAGATTATATGCTTATATATTTGTTCAACTCTTTCTCTTGATGTCAGTAACATGGTCGGGAAACCATTACTAATTAGCTTTTATATTAATCAGCCTGCAATGATGATGTATGATGAATGTCCGAGGGGGGTTTAAAGCAATGAGTTTTCTCTGAAACCGGCTTCTGAGACCATGCTGGAGAGAAGAGATTTTCACTTCTGATTTTTTCCCTTTGTTTCTTATGTTGGTATCCGAAACAACTTGTTTAGAAATCGATTTTTGTATTTTTCGGGTATTGCGTCGAATACCTTTATGTTATTGTGATCAATTTATAAACCGAATAGCATGTTTTGGGTCTTTTTCTGATTTGGGGATGATGTAGTTGTTTTTCTTCCTAAATGCTGCAGGTGGCTGAGTGAGCAGAATCAAACTCTTGTTGTTCACTGATAAGTTCAGAATAAGTTGACACCAAACAAAGCTCAATGTTTTTCTTCATGCTTTCATTGTGTATTCTGAAGTCACCGCAAGTCCGCAAGTTGTGGCTTCTGATATTGAGCATTATGATGTCGATTGTGCTCTGAATGATGCACAGGCATGATAATGAGGTCAAATTGACCCGAAGAAACATCACGTCTTGCATTTGCAGTTCTTAGTGTTGTCGACTATTGAAAATGTGTGTTTATATGATAACGAGTCGCCAGATTTTCATACGGTTTAACTGCTTGTTGATTTCAATGTTCGCTACCTTTGTATGGTGCGATTTATAGGTCGGTGTTATATTTCCTTTGAACATTAAGTCATTCATCTTTTTCACAAAAGTAAACTTCCTTTAAAGGATTAAAGATACATGAGCACCCGTTATCGTCAGGGGCCCAACTAAACAATAGAAACTCTAACGAACTCGTTACCTATTGAATGGCATGCGTTATATCTGGAATATCTCTCCTTTGTAGGAGACGATAAGCTGTCAGACAGTCAGTGTAAATAATGATAGACTTTAGTGTAACGGTGCAATTTTACCAAGAAATTTACGAAGAATCTGATATAGACTTGTAAATAAGTACACGAAAAAGAAAACAAGCTTGCGAATATTCGGTGCGGTCTATTTGATCTTTACTCAGTGGCGGACTGGCGGTATAGTCAATTGAGTATTTTCAATTCACGGTTATTCTCTCTTAATATTGCCGTAATTATAATATTACACCAGTTTTGTAAGGTGGGTCACTTCGTAGTTCGTACCATATTTTCACGCATATTAATGATAGAAAACCTAAGAAAACTTAATTTCACATGAAGTTAATCGTTAAACCCCCCTGTCTATGAGTCTGGCAGGTTTAGGCGAGTTTAGTGCGAGTTTGTCAAATCCCGAATTTTGAAGCGGGTCGACATGATTTTCCACTGCAAACTCGTTAAAGTCGTGTGTCAACCTTCATGTTTAACAACTGTACATGTACCAAACATCCAAATACTCCTTTACAGTGTCCAAAGCGTTTTTATCGACTTTTCTGGGGTAGTTGAGTTAGTCATTTTTAAAAAATTTGGGTGTTTCAAGATTTTTGAGTGTTGATTGCCTAAAATTCTTGTGTTCTGCCTATTGATCTTCTTAATTGCGAACCTCTCATGCAACTTTACGTCATTGTTAGTAAGGCTATTCCACCCCATCAAAAAGAAAAAAAATATCGTGTTGGTCGAAGCACAAACAACACCATTCACACCCTAAGAGCATCTCCAATGGAACTAGCAATATTTTATTTAAAATATAATCAAAATTGTAGTTTTTTATTTTAGCTCTCCAGTAATTTAGTGTGTGTTCCAATGCTCTTATGTAAAAGTCAGCTAAATTTTTTTCAAATTGCAACAACTTTTGAACAAACATAACGGCTAAATCCGAAGAATTGCGATGAGACTTACGAAAATCTGAAACGTACAGCAGTAAAAACAAACTACATAACAGGAAAAAAAATCAGAAGATGGAGACACAATCAAAAGAGATTTAGAGCTCGCACTTTGTGATCAAGTTGTTACACAAACTGCTTCACTTGTATAGATTTCTCAAGTCTCCACAGTCCAAATTCACTGTGGTTTCAGGTAATACACAATGTACTCATTCCAGTGATGAACCCCCCAACCACCAGTGGCGGAGCCAGGAAATCAAGTCAGTCGGGGCACGATTCATGAAGTCAAAAAGTCAAAGTTAACAGTCAAAAGTCGTTATATTTCAACGAATGAATACTTTCCGCATTAGGTTGAGGTGTCGATTCTACGCTCGGCTTCTTAATCATTTTTTTTTCATAACTGTATAATGCAAACAATACTCGGATTACAATTTGAGGACTTTAATCAAGGAAGTCGGAAATCAAAAAAGCTGACTAGGAGGGGACTCGAACACAAGTTGGTAAGCATTACTAAACTAACCACTCGGGCAAGTGATAGTTTTGAATATTAGTGTGGGCAAAAAAATTATATCTCTTAACAATTAGTCATAAAAAAAGAAGTTGGAAACCAAAAATAAAACTGACTGGGAGGGGACTCAAACACGGGTGGAAAGCATTACTAAACGTTACAACTAACCGCTCGAACAAGAGAGTAGTTTTGAACATTGGGGGGGGGGGGGGGGGGGGGCAAATTTTATATCTCTTATCACTTAGTCATAAAAAATCTAAAAAATTACGAATACTAGTAGAATTTTTTAAATTTCAGAGTTGCTTGCCCCCCCCCCCCCCCCCCCCATGTCCCTACGTAGCTCCGCCCATGCCAACCACCCTTCAAAAAGTATATACTCTTATGAAATACCAGCATCTCATATACTTGCTTCCAACTACTTAAGTCCTCCCAAGCACAAATACCCACTCAAAACATTAAGATTGAGAATCACTTTTCTCAGCACCAAGCTCATTGGTCTTTTAGCCACACTCGTATAAGTACATCAGTAGTCACACACACACATTGAGAGAGTGAGAGAGCACGTTAGACGGGCAACTCACCGGCTAGATCCGCAAGAGATGGACGAACTACAGCAGGAGCGACGATGGACGAACTAGGAGCAAGAGCGGATGTTGAACATGAACAGAGGCAAAGTTCAACTCTAAAGTTGCGCAACTCATGAAGATTAGTTTCATCATACAATAATGCTGCACCAAAAATCACAGTTTGTTTATGATTGTTCACTCCAACAAATAATGCAAAAGGACGACCCTCAATATTCTTTTTGCAAGTTGTATCAAAGCAAACAACATCCCCGAAATTCTGATAGTCCAACTTCATCAATGATTCGGACCAGAATATATTGGTAATTAAATCATCTTCATCAACCTGCACCGCGTAAGAGAAGTGTGGATCTTCTGATTGCTTTCTTTGTAAATATTCGAGCACACCACCAGTATCACCCATCTTCATATCAATGGTTCTCTTAGACCGTAAATAGTTCTTGTAATCATTTGGGATAAAACCGACATATTCCCGACCCCCAACTTGTCTGGCCAATAGTTCCATAGTTTCCTTAGGTGCAATTCCCGAACTCCCTGCCAAATCTACTTCTGCCTGCTGAGCCTTCGTGATATGTCTATGTGAACGTAAAAGATGAACTTTCATGGATGTGTATTATCAACTTCAAACCTATACATACCCAACTTTCCTGTCTGTCGAGAGCTAATTCCCATTGCAGCCAAACACCCGAACCTCGTCAATGCCCGGCGGGATTTCACATTGTCATCTCTTTTGTCGGGCGGACGGTGTTCTGCACAAGTGCAGCAAAAAAGTTTATCCACGACTTAGCCATTTACTTTGTGAGCAACACTGCTCCTTATGCTAAATCTAAGTCTTCTAGCATACTCCCTCCGTTTCATCAGATACTTCAAAAACTTTATGGGCACGGGGATTAAGAAACCCCTCAATTGACTATTTTACCCCTTCTTCTTTTATTAATTCCACCCTCTCACATCCACCTTCTACAGCCCACCTCTTGGATTAACACCAAGAACACACAAGAACACTGTGAACAGATTCAACATCAAACATCAACATTTAACCCTCTCACATCTACCTTCTTCAGCCCGCATCTTAGATGAACACCAACAAAAACACACAAGAACAAATCACCATGAACATATTCAACATCACAAAAATTAAAATTTAACAGATCTACAGAGATGACAATCAAACAAAAATACAGATCTACAGAAATGAGTAGAAGAAAAGAAGAAGAAGAAATAAGAGGAAAAAAAGAAGAGCAGGGGAAGAAGATGACGAAGAAGAGCAGGAGTAGAAGGACGCTGCCGTACGGATGCCGCCGTCGCCGAAGGACACCGCCGCCGTCGACCTCGCCTCTGCCAAGGCCGCCGACCGCCTTCCTCGACGCCAATCTGCTCTCTCCTTCTCACCCTCTCTTCATCTCTCGGCGATTTAAGAGATCTTCGATGCCTTCTTGTCTCAGATCTATTTGTGCCTCTACATCTTCATCAGATGAAAAAAACAGACAGATAGAGATGAGAAGATAAATGGTGGAGATGGGGATGAACCGTTTGAGCTTCTCCCTCCGTCTCTCTCTCTTTCTCTTGTCTGAAATGGGATCGATCTGGTCTCTTTCTCTTGTCCGTCTCTCTCTATTTGGGTGTGTGAGCCTCTCTCTCTATATGTGGTGGCTGTTGAAGAACAAGATAAGGGAAGAGGAGATATATTGGATGGGTAGGGTGAGTGTATGTTTGGGCTGGGTTAGGTTAGCTAGGCAAGTTTCATTTTTTTTTTTTTTTTTTTTTTTTTTTTTTTTTTTTGCAAACAAGTATCATTAGGTTTAAGCAATCAAGTTATTAACTAATTAGGTCCAATTAAAAATGAGTAAGTGCTTTTTCATTAAGGGTATAGTTGTATTTTACCATTACTAAAGTTTCTATATTTGGAAATTTTGAAGAATCTGGCGAAACGCCCAAAATGGAAATTTTGAAGAATCTGACGAAACGGAAGGAGTACTCGTTTAGAAATTGTAAGCATTTTCTTCTGATTCAAAATCCATACCTAATTTAAGAACCACATGAGGAGACACTTCCACAGTCACTTCGTTACTTACTAACTCACTCTCAAAAGAGATTCCGACATATTACCTAAAATCAGGAATAAGTACAAATTGCTAGAAATAAACAATAAGCATAGATGTTGTATGTTTTGTTTACAATTTATTCCGAATAGTGATTAGCAAAAAAAAGTTACAACAAAATACAAGCATGATAGATAGCATACGTAATTAAATTTGGCCAATAGTTGCTTATCCAGTGGGAAAGGTACCCCAAAGTCGGACTTTACAGGAACGTGAATAAGAGAAAAAGAAAATAAAAAAGTGACTCGGGAAAAGTGAATTACGTAGCGTGATTACTCACGTAGCGTATCCAGTATCGTTGTTAACGTAAATCAGAGAAAAAGAAAAGAAGATGTTGGGGTGTCTTGAATTACAAGTAGGCAAAAGAAACAAGAAAGTTAAAGGCACAATTAGAAACAAATTGGAGGTGGTGGTTTGGCAATTCCACCGCCCATTGAATGTGTATAAAAGGGGTGAAAGTCTTTGACAATAACACACACAGAGAGGGGAGGGTATAGGCAGAGTTACAAGAAATTGTAAGCTTTCTTTGACAGATCTGTAGTGCGTGTCGAGTGGGTTGTACCGGGTGCGTTTCTCTAATAAAATCGCGGTTTTGAATCATGGAGGTAGCTATCTAATAACTAGTGAACCAGTTAATACTTGTGTTCTTGTTTCATCGTTATTATCATCGTTCTAAGCTAGGTCCGGATCATAACAAACTGGTTTGAAAGCTTGGGTTGCGGTATTCCAAGATCAAGGTGGAGCTATAGGGCTAGGGTTTCACAATCCTTGAAATTCATAGCTACGGTTTCGCGATCAAGGTGGAGCACGTGTTCGGGGGTTACAGATCAGGACAAGGAGCTGCAGAGAAGATGACCGGGGGGATGACCAAGATCGACAAGTTCACGGGGAGAAACAGCTTAAGCTTATGGCAGATCAAGGTACGTGCTTTGTTGAAGCAGCAAGGCCTGTAGTTGCCATTGGCGAAAGATAAGGAAGGGGCTTCTACAACCACCACGGAGTATAAGAAGATGAAGGAAAGAGCACACTCAACGATGATGTTGTGCTTGGCGGACGACGTGATCATGGTCTACGCATGGGGGAAGGTACGAATCTAAGAGATCACTTGGATCGTCTTAATACTATTTTGCTTGAGTTGCTAAACAGTTATGAGAAGATAAGTGATGATGATGCCGCACTGATTTTGTTGGTGTCGCTACCACTGTCTTATGAGGGGGTTGTGCAGTCTGCTTGTGCTGGAAAAGAGACTCTCACGTTGGAGGAGGTGAGATCTGCTCTTCACACAAGGGACATGCGGCGCAAGGCCGCGTATGGGGAGTACAACGTTCCGGGTTCGGCACATTCATGGTGTCTAAAGGGGGTTATGGTAAGAGGAAGAACAAGGGTTCTAAGTTTCCAAACGACGTCTGTGCACTGTGTAAAGAGAGGGGCCACTGGAAGAGGGAGTGTCCGAGGAAGACATCTGCAGATCTCGCTGTAGATGCAACAACTTCGGAAGTTGACTACGTCCTCTAGGCCCTTTGGGGGGCATGGAATCCGTTCTCTTGACGAGGAGGCAGATTTGGCATGGGGAGTCTCTGAAGAGGGACACGACACGTGTAGGACGTACAACGGGGCGCGTATGATGCGCGCAAGGGGGCGATTTTGCAGGAATTCAGTGGGAATTGGAGCAATTTCGCAAAACGTTGCAAGAATTCGATGGGAAATGGAGCAACATGTTGGGGGGTTTTGTTGTTGGGACTCAGTGGGAGTCGGAACAACAAACAGGGTTTTCGATTGCAGGAACTCGGCTGTAGTTGGAGAATCAATAGGGTTCGATTGCAGGAACTAGACGGGAGTTGGAGCATCGGTGGGGGCACTCGTTGCAGGAACTTGGTGAAGTTGGAGCAATTTGTGATGTGAGGGTTTCGCATACAGCTGTGCAACGTTTGGGGTTGACTATTGGAGAGAAGCATCGGTTCAGGATCATGTTGCTGAGATGATTCAAGACAAGGTGGAGATTTGTTGGGGTGTCTTGAATTACAAGTAGGCAAAAGAAACAAGAAAAGTCAAAGGCACAATTGGAAACAAATTGGGGGCGGTGTTTTGACAATTCCACCGCCCATTGAATGTGTATAAAAGGGGTGAAGGTCTTTGACAATAACACACACAGAGAGGGGAGGGTATAGGCAGAGAGCTACAAGCAATTGTAAGCTTGCTTTGAAAGATCAGTAGTGCGTGTCGAGTGGGTTGTATCGGGTGCGTTTCCCTAATAAAATTGCGGTTTTGGATCGTGGAGGTAGCTAGATAATAACTAGTGAACCATGTTAATACTTGTGTTCTTGTTTCATCGTTATTATCATCGTTTTAAGCTAGGTCCGGATCATAACAGAAAAAAAATGCTCTGCTTGATCGAATCAGAGAAATCGAGAAGCTATAGTTCAGTACGAACACTCGTACAGAGGTTCTTCGTCGCCGTGAAGTCGAGATTATTTTCAGGAACGTGAATCCTCCGAAATTACAAGATAATTTTGGTTGGTGTTGATAATAATTGTAATTGGTAATTACAATTATTCTTTAGATTCCGACTTGTTACCAGTTAGGACTGTTTTCTTTTACTTTTTTAATTCATTTTACATTATTTTGATGAAATTTAATAAAATCAAAACTCAAAAAAAAGTATATGACGTGGACCAATCATATTAAGAGTAAAGATAAGGATACACGTAAATGATACAGACGATCTGGACTCTTAGGATCAGGGCTGGCCCTCATGCTAGTCACTTGAAGCAAGGGCTTTAGGCCCCCAAGTCAGCTAGGGTCCTTCGAGGGCATTTTTGTAATTTTACAATATGTTAATGGAATAGTACTAATTTTCTTCACTATGGTTAGAGAAATGGAGAATAGTATTTTTTTAGAATAATATGTTTTCTTTAGAACTAGTATAACAACATGTTAATAGTACTAATTTCCTACCCGATTTTGTATTGTGACTTGGTTTCAATTTGACAGCACATCCACATGAATCATACAGAGATGCTGTTGAAATTGCTATTCGAATATACTGTTGATATTCGTGACTATGCTGTATACATGCTATCAACTATGTTGATTGTTGATATGCTGTTAGCATGATGATATTGTCGATATTGATATTCATGCACGATTTGCATGTGAAATTAAATATGAAAGTGGAAAGATAAATGAACAGTGTTAGGGATTGTACATCCCTTGGGTCAAAGACCCTGATTGCACCCGAGGCCTGGTGCAGAAAGCAATGCCAGCTTGATGGCAGGTAGGTACTCCGCTCCTAACTGAGAGCGCATATGCGGAGGTAGACTGACTCACTCCTAGCTGCGAGCGCGTATGTGAGCACCCCAGGTTCCATGAAGATAATAAAACGATGAAAGAGTTGCATATGCATAACTCGACATATACATGACTATATTGAACTGTGATAGCATGTTGACTTGTTACATGTATCATGAAACAATACGCGCTTGGACTGTTGCCTTGATGTTCTTTACTGAGCTTGCAGTAAGCTCACCCCTAACATTTTACAGGTACAAGTTATGATGGTGGTGACGGTCCAGTCCCTGAGTTGTCTTAGCTGCTTGGAGTGCTAGTTTATCTTTAGCTTTTGAGACGAGTCTAAGCTCGTTTTGTTTGTAACATAGTTGGGTTGGGAACCGTTAGTAGCTCTGACTACTCTGTAACATATTTCAGTTTGTGTAATAAAAGTTTAAGTTGTTTCGTTTGAAATACTTCATATTTTCTGTAAGGGTATTCAGTAATTTATTTTTATTTATACTATATTTAAATTTAATCTTCTCTAATCGTAGCAAATACGTATTCGTTTATAATTATTTTAACAAATTAATTATTATATATATATTTTTTTAAATAATGTGATTTTGTTTAAATAAAAAGTTAACTATTAATTATAAACTATATGTTTAGTAATTATTATTGAAATAAAAATATTTACTAATTTCCACAAATCAATACTGATTTTCTAAGTTAAATTTCTTTTTATCAGTCGAACTTAATTTTTATTAGTCAAATTTATTTTATATTAGTTAAACTATTTTTAACAGTCAAATCTATTTTGTCAGTAAACGTTTTGTATTTATCAGTTAAAGTTTAGTTTCTCAGTCAAAAATCGTGTTTATTTGTTATTGTATTTGTGGTGTATCGCGTGTAGTATTCTCGCCGCGTTTTTATTTTTAGTCACGTATGTTTTAATTTTCGTCGCGTGTCCGGCCACCGCGTAAACTCGTGACTCCGCCACACCCAATAATTTTCTCTCACCCATCAACTCACCTTCTTCTTCCTCTGCTTTCCGCTGTTTCAGCCGCCCACACTTCCGACAACCACGCTCGGCGTGGTTTCACTTTCACCAGCTAGCTACTAGCTAGCTTCATCTCAAATCACCTCAACCCTCCTCAATCCTGCTGCTTTCTCTTCTCTTCTTAGTCTTCTCCTTCCCCTTCACCTTCTTCACCTCCGTCTCTCGGCCCTGTTTTGCCGAGAACAATCACCCTCCACCGAATACCACCACCATCATCCCTTTCTCCGACAACAACACCACCCTCTATCTCTCTGCCTCACCTCCACCTCTCTCTCTCTCTCTCTCTCTCTCTCTCTCTCTCTCTCTCTCGTCTCTGGGTTTTGGCCGAAGAAAAACCCAGCCACCTCCCTTCCTTCACCACCACTGCCACCTCCCTCCATCTCTCATCTCCATCTCCCTCTCTGCCTTTCTCTCTGTTTTTGGCCGAGAACACACCCAGCAAAAGCCCACTGAAATCAGCCACCACCACCGTCGGCAACCACCTCCAAAATCCCTCCAACTCCCTGCTCTGTTTTGCCGAGACCAAACCCAGCAAAAACAGAGCACTTCACCGCCACCGTGAGCCACCACGAACCAGCGACACCACCACCTGCAACTCCCCCTTAACTTACTCTCTGCCCTCTCTCTGGCTCTCTGTGAGCTCGAGGAAGCGAGAACCTGCAGCAGCCGAAGCAGCAGTGGCAGTAACCCAACCCAACGCCGCCGCCGTCAC